>CM076575.1:783547772-784233712 GCA_034641835.2 Pinus albicaulis | reverse complement strand
TGGGTTTACACTTATATCTGGTGTCTTTGTGGGTTTCTTGTTGAATGTCCCACTTGTATGAATACTTTTGAATTTCAAATATGTACATATGAAAATGTCTATCTCTGGTAACTACAAAATAAGCAATCAACAACTGAACATATGCATAAGCCATTAGTTGCATAAGAAGATATTTGATAAAGGAAATTAAGTTGAGCTAAAAAATTGGACCTTTGCATTTACTGTTTCACCCCACCCCCCCCCCCTCTCCCCTCCCGCCACCCCACCCCTCCCTATCATTAATTGCCAAGCACTTATCAAGGTGAATCAATTTTGTAGGATTTTTACAATCTTTCTTTCACTTGCAATGATATTAGGACACCAATCAACTTTCCAACAATTAATTAATATGAGCATGGAAGAATCAATATAATCGACATAAATAATACACATAGATTCTTCAATATCTTCACAAGATAAAGCTTCAACTTGTTGTTACAAATTCCTCTAGCTAAAACCAACAAGAAGCAACTACTCCCTAATTTATTAGCTACAATTGAAAGGAGCTATAACCCCTATGTTTATCAATTACCACTGAAAGGAACTTCAACTCCCAAGTATTTACAACTACAGGAACAAGCAACGACCCTTGATCTGCAAGCTACAAGTTCCATGGCCTCAATGATTCATCTTTCATACAATTTTCATACTCAAATCATGAATTCTTTCCCTTTTACAAAAAAAATCATTTTTCCACTTCAAACACTTACCAAAACCACCATTAAAAACACCTTCAGTGGTCTCTTAGTACTGAAAAATTCACCATACTCACCACAATTACACTCTTGCACACAATTTTTTAGTTGCACGCCCCCATTCCTTACTTATTTGATTCTGCTTATAAATATTTTTGGATTGGTATTTTAGGAATTGAACTTTGATCATCTTCAACACTGTTACCGATGAAATAGGTAACCTTACCTCAAAACGGGAACTCTAGCCCAAAAAGACTCAAAAAACATGAAAAAACACCCCAAAAACAAACAAAGTGTATTCCAAAACGCACTTGGTTTTTTTTTAAGGTCAAATTTCAACATTTTATAAATTTATGCTAAAAACAAAATTGTTTCTTGAAAAAAGGATTGAAAAAACACCCTCAAAACAAAGCTAGTTGATGCTGGAATAACAAAAAGAAAAAAAATTGTGTCATATTTTTGACAATTTTAAAAATAGAAATAACATTTTTTAATTTTTAAAATTCAAACATTAAAAAAAACCTAAAATTTAAGAGAAAAAAAAAATTTAAAAATAAAAACATTTTAAAGCTTAAAATTTAAAAATATATAGGAATAAAAAAACAAAAACAAAATAAAAATAAAAATTTTAATTCAAACAATAAAAAAAACCTAAAAATTAAGAAAAATTAAAAATTAAAGATTAAAATTTCAAAATATATAGAAATTAAAAAAAAAACAAAAACAAAATAAAAATTAAAAAAAAAAAAAAAGAAGAAGAAGAAGAAAGAAATTATAAAAAATAAAATATAGAAATTAAATTTAAAAAGGAAAAAGAAAATGCTTAATAAATAAATAAAATAAAATAAAATAAAGTTAATTTTAAAATAAAAAATTAAATTTAAAAAAATGTATTAAATTTTAATAAATTTAAAACTTTAAAATTAAAAATAAAAATAAAAATAAAAAAAAAATACATTATTTAAATTAAAAGTAAAAAAAATGAAAAATTAATTAAAAATAAAAAATGAAAAATAAAATACAATAAAAATATTAAATTTAAAAAAAATATGTATTAAAAAAACAAAAAAAATTTAAAAAATAACTTAAATTTAAATTATAAAAAATAAAATATATATATATGAATTTAAATTAAAAATATATATATTAGATTTTATTAAATTTAAAAAAATATTAATGTTAAGATGACAAATTAAATTTGAAAAAGAAAAATATTAAATTTTAATAAATAAATGAATAAACAAATAAATTTTGAAAAAAAAATAAATTTTATATTAAAAATAAATAAAATTAAAAAAAATAAAAACATTGTTAAAATTAAAAATTAAAAAACTTTAAAAATCAATTAAAAATGAAAATTGAAAAAAATAAATTAATATATATATATATATATAATAAAAAATAAAATAAAAAACGAATTAATTTGAAAATATTAAGTTAAAAAATAATAATAATAATAATAATTTTAAATACACAATTTTAATTGAAATAAAAAAAAATATATAAAAATTTTATCTAATTAAAAAAATATTAAATTCAAGTAAATTAAAAAAGAAAAATACAAAATTTATTAAATTTTAAAAAATTAAATGAAAAAACTAAACATAAAATTTAATATATATATATATATATATATATATATATATATATATATATTTCAAAAAAAAATCAATTAAATGAAATGAAAAGAAAAAAAATTACCAAATTTAATAAAAATTATTAACAAAATTTAGAAACAAAAAAATGAATTTCAAAAAAAATAATAATAATAATTAAAATAAATAAATAATAATAATAATAATAATTTTAAAATTTTTTAATTCAATATATATATATATATTAAAAAAAAAAAAAAAACAATTTTTTGATCGTGGTGGCGCCGCCAATCGTCCTCCAGCCTAGGTGACGGCGGAGGTCGGTTGTTGGGCGGGAGGGGAGCGCGTGAGGGGAGGCTGCATGCCGCCACCTGGGCGGGAGGCCGATTCCGGAAATCACCCTCCCACGGCGGGAGGCCGATTCCAGGAATTGCCCCTCCCACGGCGGGAGGCCAATTCCGGGAATTGCCCCTCCCGCTGCGGGAGGGCGATTCCTGGAATCGGCCTCCTGTCGCGGGAGGGGCGATTCCCGGAATCGGCCTCCCGCCGCGGGAGGGGCGATTCCCAGAGTCGGCCCCTCCCGCCACAGGAGGGCGATTCCCGGAATCGGCCCCTCCCGCCGCGGGAGGGGCGATTCCCGGAATCGGCCTCCCGCCCAGGTGGCGATGGCAGAGGCCGGCCGCTGGGCGGGCGGGGGTTTGCATGCAGCCTCCCGCCCACCAAGCGGCTAGCCTCCGCCGCCCCCTGGGCGGGAGGCCGATTGGCAGCGCCACCACGATCAAAAATTTCTTTTTTTTAATTTTTTTTTAATTTTTAATATATATATATATATATATATATATATATATATATATATATATATATATATATATATATTAATTTGATTTTTTTTTAAATTCAAAAAATTTAAAATTAATTTTTTTAATTCAAATTTTTTATTTTAAATTTTTTTTTTTTTTTTTTAATTAGATTAATTATTTTTAAAAATTTAAAATTTATTTATTAAATTTTAATTTAATTTAAATTTTTTTTTAATCTTTTAGTTTATTTACTTTTTCATTTTTAAATTTTATAAATTGTTTCATTTAAAAAAAAACAATAAATTTATGGATATTTGTTTTTTAATTATTTGCACGTGGTTTTTTTCATTTTTTTTGTTTTTTAATGATAGTTTTTTTATTTTAATTTTCTTTTTCAATTTATTTTTTTTTTGGTTAATTTTAAAATTTGTATTTTTTTTTTCTTATTATTATTTTTTTAATTTAAATTTTTAAATTTAATTTTTCTTTTTTGTATTTTATTTTTTTATCTAAATTTTAATTTTGTAATTTAAATTATTTTTAAATTTTCTATTTTAATTTTTTTTTTAATTATATGGTTTTTTTAATAACTTAGAAAAAAAATGTTTTTGATGTTTTTTTTTAATTTTTTTGGTTAATTTTTGTTTTTTTTTCTTTAAAATATGTGTTTTTTTTTCAAATTTTGTCATTTCTTTTGATATAATTTTCGAATATTTTTGTTTTATTTTTGTTTTTATTTATTTATTTTTGTTTAAATTTTTTATTTTTACGAGTTAATTTTGTTTTTTTTTTACATTTTTATTGGTTTTTTTTATCTTATATATATATATATATATATATATATATATATATATATATATATATATATATATAAGTTTTGTGTTTTATTACCAACATCAAAATCACCACTCTTAAAAAAAAGTTGATGCTGCATCAATACGTTTCAAATTTAGCATGAAACTCACCGCTCTAAAAAAAAAAAAGTTGATGCTGCATCAATACGTTTCAAAATTACCATGAAAATCACTAACATTTTAAAACAAATATTCATACTTCATAAATAACAATATTAAAGTGTCAAAAATGTGCACAAAAAAAAGGGGGTGATTCTACATCACCGCTTTTCAAAATTGGGTGCTTTTTATGCTACCAAAAAAAAGTAGGTAACAGTGTGGTTACCTATTTCATCGGTACAGTGTTCTTCAACTTTAATGCTTGCATGAATATTTTATTTTTGCCTTTGTCCTACTCAAAATATGTCTTCTGAACTTGTTCTCCAAGTCAAAGAACTTTGCTTTGTTGTTCCCCTAAGAAAAACTGACTTAAGCTATTTTTTTCCTCAATTTTGGTGAGTTATAGGATTTAGCAAAGACTTTCTAGATTTGGATGAACGCCAAGTTTAGCTCAAATGATAAAATTGCCTTCATAAATTTCCATGCCACTGGTTTTGCTGCCAACTCATTCATGCCTTTATTTTTCATTATTTTTAATGCTCTCTTAAACGAAAAAATCAATTTGTTGACTTGTTCATCCATGTTCCTTCAACATAGGCCAAGTGCTTTAATATAGGCCCAAATCCTTTTAAATCAAGATTGTATATCTGCTTGGGGCTAGGGAATTACATATATATAAACACACATAAAACCTTATGTGAGTCCATTTCTCTTTAATCCATGAGATATTTAATTTATAATATGAATTCTTTGCACCCTCAGTCTTTACACCACACAGAACCAAGTTTGGGTCCTTAATCTTTATCCCCACCTTAATTCCTTCCAAGATCACATGTCAAGAGGGGTTGTCTGCTTCGCTTGTGCTCCTTTCTCATTGGCCATTACACTTTTCTTTGTACTCCATCATGTCCCAAAGCTTTGTTAGCCCAAAGGTTCTTCCCTACACTAACTTGAAATTTTCCAGGGCGCACCACTGAGATTACATGTCACGGGCTCTCTTTGATTGGTTCTCTCCTCTACCATATGTTGCCACATTTCCTGATGCTCTTTCAGCTCAGAGATACATGTTGTGCTCGCTTGAAAATATTTCAGGGTCCAAAGACTAGGATGAGGTGTCCCTATGGGTACTACTACCACAATTGTGAACCAATAAATGACAAGCCAAGTTTAATTTTTATCGACAGCGGCCACGTGCACTCGACGCCTAGTCAGCCTGGCAATACCTACCTGTGGACCTTTCAAACCTTCCGAGCAAGCCCTTCCGAGATGACTTTAGTAACTTCATGAGGTGTCATCTGAGTGATGACACATGTCACTCAAATTGGCCCACTAAACCACCCAAAAACATCAAATCTTCCTGCCACATGTCCCTTGTACCAACATCATGCTGACATCATCATTATCCACTAAAATTTTGCCACTTGTTTTTTAGAGAGGAGAGATAAAAGTGTATGTGCCTTGGCGAAGCTTATTTCCCAGTCCATCTAGCCATAAAAGTGCTTGGGAAGTAAATTCCCATCGCTGGGTGGTGTATCTTCTTTAATCCTATGGTGGAAATTTATTTCCCAGACTCATTTATGGCTGGATAGCCTAGGAAATAAGCTTCGCCATGTGCCTTTATGTTTTGTGACCATTTCCTTTGTCAATTTTTAAAACAAAAAACCATCGAATCCAAGCATGTTAAACTGCCATTCTAGCATGGTTTCTTTTCTATTGGTCTTTCTGCGTTGTTGCTCTTTGCCATGCTAGCCTGATGCCTCCCTCTATGTGTTGCTCTAATTAGTTCGGGGAAAGCCGTCGTGGACTTATCTATCAAGTGGGGGCCTCCCGCTTTAAAAATATTCCTATAAACTGTGTCTGCACATGCTAACTTCATCTAAAGTTACATCATCTCAGTGTTCCTTTGTGTGCCCTTTTAATTTCTTTTGAGCTACTCCCGCCAGGATGAGTTATATAGGTGGATCCACCACCAACCAATAATGACTCCTCTGTCATGCCACTTTTTCCCAACTCTTTGGTTTAGCGGCTTTGTCAAGAGGCTCCACCATGTTTTTCTAAACCTCCAAACTTGTATTGCTTTAAATATTCCTCCAAACCTTTAGCTATGCAATTTTGAGTTTTGGGGGTACCAAAATTTGACTAGCAATAACCTGCAATCCAAGAGGTCATTTCTGAACTTCTACATACCACTAAAAAGCTCTTTAGAGCTTTATCCATCTAAGTGGTTTCCAACTGCATTTAAAGTTATCTTATTAACCAAAAATGGCTTCAAATTATTTGCAACTTTTCCACCTTTACCCTTTACATTATTTGCAATCATATCTTCTTTTCCTTCATACTCATCACCTTTTCCATTAATGACAACATTTTTCTAACACAACTACCACCAAATAAATCCAACAAACAAGCATCAACATGTACAAGTCCTCAGCTTCAACAATAAACATGTGTTACACAATCTCTCCACACTAGCATGCTTTTTTTCCTTTGTGTTTGTAAAACCTAACCATGTTGCATCACACAAGTACATGGAAAATAAAATCCAGTGCTAACATCCCAATCTACACGTACATCGTAAGGTTTGAATTCTCAAACCATATATCTTCCAATCTCACATCATCACAAGAATCAAGACCTCCATGGATCATTAAGAATTCTAAAACTCCATGATCTTTCCTTAGCCTTATATCTCACCAGAGCAAAGCTTCAAAAGCATGAAAAGTGTTATCTCCACTCTCCCATGCCTTCTACTAGGGTAGAAACTCTAATGTTATAAAAAGCATTAGATAATTTATGAGATAAAAAATGGGTCTCAAAACAAAAATGTGCAACAAAAATCAACTTTACAAGAACCAATAGGATTCAATATGATGGTGTAAACCATGAGGGATGGTTCACCATTTTTGGAGTTTTAAAAAAAAAAAAAATTACTTTTTCAACTTATCTCCCTACAATCTACTCAAATTTAAAGTTGGAGCACTCGTTGGATGCGAAATTTAATTTTTCATCTAAGAAGTACCCATGTTATATACTTTTGATAGACCCTACTACAAAAAAATGTAAAATATATGAAAAAATGTGAATCACATTTTTTCATGAATTTTACATTTTCTTGTAATATGGTCCATCGAAAGTATGCATAATAGGTACTCCCTAGATGAAAAATTAAATTTTGTATCCAACAAGTGTTCCAACTCAAAGTTTGAGTAAAATCGTAAGGAGATAAGTTGAAAATATGAATTGAAAAACCAAATTTTTATTTTTTCCCTGCATAACTTGATAAGATAATCTAATCTTATTTTATTATTTCCACTCTTATTTTACAATATTCCTTAGGAGACGCAATTTAGACCTCAAAAATTATCTAATGAACTGCAAGAGCCATGATCTTTTTTAATGCGATTTTTTTTCTCTAGAATTTACATGTATAACACAAACTATGGTCACAATAAGATGAAACCCTAGCATCACATAAGAGCAATCTCTCAAATAACATCAAAGATATCTCTATTTCACCTTTATCTTCCCAACTAGGCAATCCATATATCCATGAAGTATCATCAAGGGACTTACAAATAGCACTCTCCTTTTCAAGGCAAAAACATTGTTGGAGTAACCCTAAAAGATAACACTATACCATAGCTATTTTGATCACAAGAGAAAGCAATATAAATAGAAAGGTTGTTTTGAAGAAGTAAAGAAACCAATCAACTTATTCAAATGAATAGAAAAGTTGTTTGAAGTAAATAAACTAATCAACTTATAGAAGCCATTGTTGTAATCAATAATAATATACAACAAAATTTTGAAACCATTATTGATATCTTTCAAGAAATATCTATTAGTCAAATCTTTAAATTTGTACCATTATAATAAGCATGGTAAACCAAAAAACCAAATTAATGGGCAATAACATTACATCATACATTGAACTAATCAACTTATTCAAATGAATAGAAAAGTTGTTTTGAAGTAAATAAACTAATCAACTTATAAAAGCCATTGTTGTAATCAATAATAATATACAACAAAATTTTGAAACCATTATTGATATCTTTCAAGAAATATCTATAAGTCAATCTTTAAATTTGTACCATTCTAATAAACATGGTAAACCAAAAAACCAAATTAATGGGCAATAACATTACATCATACATTTAACAGCTATTATGAAACATATTTATTTGCAATTCAAATAAAGGTTACCTGCAAAGTACATATGTTTTGAATTCTCGATTACCACTATGTTGACAAGTAAGAACCTCACTAAAATTTAGTTAGAGTAGCACTAAAATTTAGTTAGAGTAGAGCAAATGACATCAACACAAAAATCTTTTATTTCTTACAAAAATGAAGGATCAAGTTTTGAAAAAATTGTATCAAAAACAAAAATGGTGTATCAATTGAGTTGTGTTAAAGTGGTAAATTAATTTTTTTCAAAAGAGACTTCGGTTCAATTCCCAAAAACTTTATGGCATTATTGCATCAAATTTGCAAATGAAGCCAATGGAAAGCCCCTACTAAATTACACAAGATAAATACTCATCAATTGCAACATTATAATCAAATTTCATCATATTGAAATGTTGATGTTGAAAAATAAGTTTGACCCTCTTATAAATAAAAAGGTATTCACGTGAAAACAAATATATGTACACTATGTAAGAGTATGTTAAAGTGGTAAAACGAGTTTTTCTTAAAAGGAGACTTGGGTTCAATCCCCAAAAATTCTTCAGGTTATTGCATCAATTTGCAAATGAAGATAAGGGAAATTCCCTACTAAATTTAACAACATAAATATCCTTCAATTGCAAAATTGCGACCAATTATCATCATGTTGAAATGTTGATATTCCTTCAATTGCAAAATTGCGACCAATTATCATCATGTTGAAATGTTGATATTGTAAGAGAAGCTTGACCCTCTTATAGATAAAAGGGGCTTGACCCTCTTATAGATAAAAGGGGATTCACATGAAAACAAATGAATTTGCAACAAAGAAAAATAAACAATTGAAACTCAATATGTAGCGTATAATCCATCTAACTATTCATTAATTTTCATTATTTATTACGTTTTCAATAAATAATTCCCATCAAAATATGAAACTATCATGTTTATTCTGTGGATAAGCATGTGCCATATCCAAAAGAGATTAGATTAAATTTGTAATTTCCTACGAATGCTCGTGATTCATATCATCATCACAAACCCTATATATATATAATAAAAATCATAATAATGTGTTTTTTTACAAAATAAAAATCCTAGTAATAATTAATTATTGAAACATGTTTTAAAGGACGTGAGACATGACTATCAGTGAAAGGGTGTCTTCTCTAGGGTTGAGATACATTTATTTTCTATATTTTTCATTCATACATTTATATAATATATTTTTTATTCTTAAAATGGATTTTTTAATTGTATTCTAGAAATCTTGGATTATTTGACATGTATAAACAAACATTTTTCACTTGCAATATTTATAATATTTGCAATACCTACAATGAAGTAAGTGTAGTGGATTATGTAATTTGCTTGCATAGTTCGTGTGAGAAAATGGAGGAAGTGTTGATTGGAGATCAAATTTGGAACTTAAAATCAGATCACAAGCCAATTTATTTAAGTTTCTCTTGGACCGGAAATAAACAATTAGGGTCAAAAGCTCAGTGTGTTCAACAAAATCCCCCAAATGGAAGAATTCTTTTGACTCGAGAGAATTGTAATACCTTCAAAATAATGCCAGAGAGGCTCTTCGAGGAGGAAATCTCATTTCATGGCCTTCATTATCATGAATTAACGCATTTAATTCAAAGTGCACTTTCTGAGTGCAAAAGAGCAAAAATTAAGAAGTTTGAAACAAATTGTTTTCTGGTTAATGCCTAGTTTGACGAGGAATGCAAAAAGGCAAGGAGAATGTGGAAGGAATCAGACAAGGGTAACATAAAGCTTAAAGCTTCCAAGCAGATATTAAGAAAGAAAAAGGTTGATTTCATGGTTTCGAGGAGAGAAGAACTAATCTTCCATGGGAGAAATAACCCCAAATTATTCTGGAAAGAGCTCCAACCGAAAAAGGTGCAAATTGAAAACAACATTACAGCATCTAAATGGTTCGACTATGCAAGACAACTTTATGAGCAAGATCCCAAGGTTGACCCTCCTCCCTTAGTCAACACAGACAAAAAACTCTTCACAGTGCAAGAGGTAGAGATGGGTATCAAGAAGTTAGGTGCTAAAAAAGAAAAAGACCTTAGTTGAACTCCTATATTATCTTTACCTATATTATTTGATAGACTAACAATACCTTTTCCAATGATATTATCGAGTGAATTATTGCCAAAGGTCACATTACCTTTCTCAACTCGGGTTTCCATGTCAAAAACTTACTTTTGTCTCATAACATGTGCCTAGAACAACCATTTTCAATGTACCAATGACTACCTTGTTTCCGAGCATATAAAAAAATATTACATTGCTCGAATTCTCTTTTTCTTTCCAGGACCTTGGGCTCCTAGCTTGTTTTCTCAATAAATGGTTTAAGCCTTGCTCCGAATTCACTTTTTTCTTTCTAAACCTTGGGCTCCCGACTTGTTTGTTCAATAAATGGTTTAAGCCTTTTTATTCTTAAATCTACAATCAACTACTCTATGCACAAAATTTTGACAATTAAAGCATTAAATCAAATTATTCAAATGATTAAATGGATTGTTGTACCCGATTTTTCTCATCCTCTATCTAATTGACTCGATTATGTTGATAATTTCTTCTTCTTGATCTAAGCTTCTTGTATGACAAATTCACTCTACAATTCACTCGCCTTTTTATCCATAGTTTGTGAATGTAAAGAAATATCCTTGAAATATGTTTGCATACCTAGAAGAAAAAAATAATTTATCAACATTGAATGGACTAATTTGTGCATTTCTATTTGCCTCTCCAAACGTTTCTCTTGTGATGAGAAAAATTTCCGTTCATATTGCATTGATGTTGTTGCACATTATCTTTGTATTTATTCTACCACATTGGCTCATTATTGGCTATTGCTTTGTCACCATTTATTATTTCTTGCACAAAATAAATTGGTTTCTTTCCCTCTAATTCTACCATTGAGCTAGATTCGACCCTCAAATCCAAGATCAGCTTTGATTTGTGGACTCGTGCTTGTAAAATATCATTCAAATTATCGATCCTATTTCGAAACTTTTTTATTAAAGCTCAACTAGGTTTTTTACCTTTTCCAAATATTTTCTTAGCAAAACTTCTCTTTACAGACCTCTCACATGCTTGATTCTTCTCATTGTGTCTGCTAATTTAAATTTTCTCACATCTTGGTACCTTCTTCTATTTGTAGTAGAAGAGGTTAAACAACTTCAACTTTCTCTCGTTAGCTCCCTATATTACTAGTGTAGTCCCTTATTGTTGTTAGTGTATCCCCCTTATTGTTATTTTTGTACCCCTTTAGCCCCCCATATTGTTATTATTGTGCACCATAAAAAGCTACTATTGTTATTGTTGTGCCCTTACATTATATTGTTAGGTCAACTAGCATTATATTGTGACCCCATGGACTCTTATATATAGAAATGAGGTTTTTTTCATTTGTATCATCCAATAATTTTTCATTTATGTAATGTAAAGGAGGTTTCCCCCTCAAGTGGATGATTTTTAAGTCATTGATCTCTCTTTTCTTCTATTTTTTTGAGTTGGTTTCATAACATTTGGTATCAAAGCTTTGGATTCTAGGGTTTCGTTGCTTCAAATAGGTCATCGTGGAACTTGCACTATAAATTTGTTTCCACGAAAGTTCAAAAGCTAAATAAAAAACCCATTTGCAAAGAAATCCTTAGGAACTTATAGTAAAAATTTTAGATCTTGGTTCACAATATATTCGAGAGATATGATATGTGGAATTTATAGTTCTTTTAGGCTCCCGAATTTCATCTCAAAGAGGTGACCTTGGGAAAATCGTCATAACTCTCTCTCCGAGCATCGAATTGGAATTATGTAAAAATTGGTCGAAATTAAACGGATCTGTAGTTTACTTTGTATCAATTTTAGAGTTGAAGGATGAAACAGTGATATGTGGCACGTCATACAAGTTCTCTTAATTGAACCATTCTATAATTAGGTCATTGTGGGAGATTGGGCATAACCTTTTTTGGGAAGAATCCAAATCAGAGTTAGACCTCGTGGCATTGGAAAGAAGATTTAGAGGGATACTAAAGGCCCTGAAGATAAAATCTCGTGGACCCAAAATTACATAGATACATCAGTTTCAATATCGAGCTCCTCAAAAGCAAGAAAAAAGGTGTATATTTTTTTTTCAAATTGCATAAGTCTTGTTTGAAAAATCAGCTTGAAGTGATTCCAATTGCATATTGAAGCATAGTTATATGTATTGGTTTCTAAAAATTCCCCCTAAGAATAATTCAACACCCATTAAGCCCTCATAAGGCTCTACTATGACTCATGAAGTGGAAGAATTGCAACATGATTTATCAAAATTACAAGAGCAATCGCAACAACTTTCGCTCTCGCAAAGAGAAACAAACTATTAAATGGAAGTTTTGAAGAAAGGCGTGGAAGCTTAGATGGATGGGTTGAAGAAAGGCTTGGAAGCTAATATGGATGGTTTGAAGAATGGCATGGAAGATATGGAAGAAAAAATGAAAGACAAAATGAAGACATGAAGAATGATCTAAAAGTAAACATGGAAGGTTTGAAGGAAGGTTTGACAAAGTTGATACAATAAATGATTCCTAATGGTGAAAATATAGTATAGGAAACTCATGATGAAAAAAAAACGTTAATCGTGATTTCATAAACTTTAATGTTGGATTGAAGACCCACCATACTCCAAAGATCGATATGAGGAAGTTTGATGGCAAGGATCACGTAACATGGATACTACATATGGAGTAATGTTTTGATCTCAACAATGTATAAAACACACAAAATGTACGCATTTCAACTTTATATTTAGAACAAAAATACATTTCTATGGTATCAATGGCTTTTCTCCCTGTAAAAAAATATAACTTGGTCAATTTTTTACTAGAGGAAATGATAGCACATTATGAGGATAGAAAGAGAAACACCTTATTTAGCCAATTGATAAATCTCAAACAAAAAGGTTCAATGGTGGAGCACATTGACGAATTCCAAAAATTGAATATAAGGGAAGTTGATATTCCATAGGAACACAGGGATTGATGTCTTCATAGGTACTTTAAAGGATAACACCCAACATGAGGTTTTTTTCTTTGGGAACATGATTCATTGGAGAAGGCATTCAGATTGGCAAGAAAAATTGAATGTAAAATTAGGGCGATAACGAAGCCTACCACTCACATCTATAAAGATGGAAGTGTTGATACTCCTAGACTTCCAAAACCTATAAGGTTGACACCACAACAATTGGAAGAAAAAAGAGCAAAAAGGGCTTTGCTACAGCTTGTGATAACAAATACACTAAAGTTCATAAGTTTGTCGAGAAGAAATTATCTTACATAGATTGTGAAGAGGAGGAATAAAATGAACAATAAACTTGAAAAGAAGAGAATATACACAAGGAACTAAGCCTAGAGAAAAAAGAAATGAGTCTAACCATATCCTCGTAAATGCATTGGTAGGAATTAACACTCCTCAAACTCTCAAGATAGAAGGACATATCATGAAGAAAAAGGTAATAGTGTTGATTTATTCAGGTAGTACCCATAATTTTATTCATTTTAATGTATCCAAGGAATTGAATTGCTTCCTATAACCAAGCACCCAGCAGTGTAAAGTGATGGTTGCAAATGGAGGAACTATAAATTTCTCTATAAAATTCCATAATATCAAGCTCACCATGGGGGAATATTTATTGAATATTCCAAAGCTTTCCATTCCAATGGGAGGTGTTGATGTTGTACTAGGAGTACACTCGGGTTACAATATTTGGGGGACGTTAGCTTTTAATTTTCAAGAACTTTTCTTGAAAAAAAAATTCGTAAGGAAAGGAAGTTGAATTACGAGGTATCGCAGGGGGAAGTCTGGGAAATATAATTAGCTCTAATGTCATGACAAAGCTTCTAAAGAAAGAACAAGGAGGCGTAATTGCACAATTATTCTCACAAGAAGTTCCAACATCAAAATGATCTATTTCTCTATATATCCAAAAATTCTTGGACAATCATTCCAAGGTGTTTGAAGCTCCCAAAGAACTCCCACCTATTCGTGATCATGATCATGCTATTCATTTGATTCCAGGAAGTGTTCCTTCAAGCATTAGGCCTTATAGATATCCTTATGTCCAAAAGAGCGAAATTGAATGTATGATTGCAGTAAATGCTAGAGGTTGGTATAATTCAACCTAGTCAAAGTTCTTTCTCTCGGTCCTATAGTATTGGTGCACAAGAAGGATGGATCATAGTGCATGTGTCCGGGATTATAGGGAGCTCAATAAGCTCACTATTAAAGATAAATTTCCCATTCCCTCGTGATTGATGAATTATTGGATGAATTACATGGAGCAATTTATTTTACCAAGTTGGATATTCATTCAAGATATCTTCAAATTAGAATGAAGACTCGAAGATATTCCAAAAACATCATTTCAAACTCATGAAGGTCATTATGAATTTTTGGTCATGCCTTTTGGCCTTACCAATGCACCTTCTACATTTCAAGGGTTGGTGAATTCCATTTTCAAACCCTTCCTTAGAAAATTTGTGTTATTATTTTTTTGATGATATAACTAATCTACAACATGTCTTAGAAGGATCATGTTGAACATGTTGATAGGGTTCTCAAACTATTGCAAGAGAAACAATTATATGAAAAAACATCCAAATGTTTCTTTGGAGTACAAGAGGTGGAATATCTGGGTCATATTGTATCTCACGAGGGTGTTAAGGTAGACCCTAACAAAATTAAAGCCATTAAGGAATGAAAATTCCCCACAACCATAAAGCAGTTGCGAGGATTTCTCGGGTTAACAGGGTATTATCGCAAGTTTGTTAAGAATTATGGGAGAATAGCAGCACCTCTAACAACATTATTGAAGAAATATGTATTTTCATGGACTCCTGAAGCAACTAAGGCCTTTGAACATCTTAAAGAGGCAATGTGCCTAGCACCGGTCTTAGCTACGCCAGACTTCACAAAAACCTTTAATGTGGAATGTGATGCCTCAGGAAATGGAATTGGTGCAGTTTTAATGCAGGAAGGAAGACCCATTGCTTTTGAAAGTCGTCCAATCAAAGGAAAGTATTTACAGAAACCTATTTATGAGAAGGAAATGTTAGCAATACTGCATGCACTAAAGAAATGGAGAACTTACCTAATGGGAAGACTCTTCAAGGTAAAAACTGATCATGATAGTCTGAAACACTTTTTGGAACAAAGACTATCTTCAGAAGAGCAGCAAAAATGGGTCACAAAGATGTTGGGTTACGACTTTGAAATAATCTACAAAAAAGGAAAGCTGAATGTTGTTGCAGATGCACTCTCAAGAAAGAATGAAGAGGTGGAAGCAATGCTTTGTGCCATTTCTATTATCCAACCAGATTGGATAACTGAAGCAAGAGATTAATGGAAGAAGGACAAAGATGTATGGACACTCATTCAAAAGTTGCAGCAAGATCCTAGTACATCTGATACATTTAGTTGGAAAAATGATTCCTTATGGTACAAAGATTGCTTATATCTTTGTAATAATTCCCAAATAAAACAAAAGATTCTTCTGGAATTGCACACTTCTCCTTTAGGAGGACACTCAGGATTTTTAAAAACTTACCACAGGGTGAAGAAAGAATTTTTTTGGGATGGCCTTAAATCTGATATTCAAAATTTTGTGGCGGAATGTTTGGTTTTCCAGCAGAATAAAGTTGAGACAATTAAGACCCCAAGTCTTATACAACCTTTATCCATTCCAAGTCAACGTTGGGAGGAGATTTCAATGGATTTTATCACAGGTTTACCTAAGTCCGAAGGAAAGAGTGTCATCATAGTGGTAGTTGATAGACTTACCAAGTATGCACACTTTTGTGCATTATCTCATCCATTTAAAGCAAGTACAGTTGCTACTACATTTATGGACACAATTTAAAAGCTACATGGAAACCCAAGGGTTATTGTGAGCGACAGAGATCCCATTTTTACTGGAAATTTTTGGACGGAGTTATTTTCTTGTTTTGGTACTCAATTAGCTCATAGCTCATCTTATCATCCTCAATCTGATGGTCAAACTGAGATAGTAAATAAATGTTTGGAAGGATATCTTTTTTGTTTTGTATCTGATAAACAAACACAATGGGTCAAGTGGTTACCTCTCGCTGAATGGTGGTATAACACTTCCTTCCATACTGCAGCAAAAATGACCCCATTTATGGCACTTGATGGATATCATCCACCATCCACCACATCATCTTTAAGAGAAAATTAGAAGGTTCAAGCAGTGGAAGATCACATCGAGCATCAACAAGAAGTTCTCCAACTCTTAAAGGATAACCTGAATTTGGCACAAAATCGAATGAAACAACAGGGAGATCAACATCGCAGCGAGAGAAGTTTTGATGTAGGAGATTGGGTATTTTTACGGCTACAACCATACAAACAAATGTCCCTCAAGCAAGCTAAGAAGGATAATTAATTATCGCCAAAGTACTATGGTCCTTACAAGGTGTTGCAAATCGAACTCCTATATAAAATAATAAAAAATAAAGAGAATTTCTATATTGCAGTCATCACATCCTAGAATTCTGTAGCATGGCATTCTTGATGAAACTATTTTTCTTCCTTTCTAATTAGTGAATTCATTAGAGAACTCTATTAGAAAAATATCAACACTAGGTTTTCATGATGACCCTTGATTCTTGATGACTGCCTTCTATCAGTATTGTTATCAGTGAGGTTTTCCAGAAGTTGTTTCACCAAGAGCTCCTTCCATGCTTCTATCATTATTCTTATTAATGTACATTGCTTCCTATCATACTATTTTACAACCAATCAAAAATCACTTAAAGATAAATGTGATCTCAATCATAATAGAGATTTCTTAGCATCAAGTTCTTCCCTTTCATCAATGACATGGGCTTCTTCCTTTTTCCTTTTTACTCATAGAGAATAGCTCCACATGTTTCTCATATATTTTTTTTGTAGTCTTTAGTTTTGATACCTAAGGAATGAGAGAGTCCTTAATGGATTTTATGAGAATCCTCTATGCTCTAATTTCTCCCTCCGTATACTTGGCATGAGCTAGAGCATCTTCTTTTGGGTGTTGAACTGTAGATCCTTCGATATAATCCATAACTTCATCTTCAACTAAATTCAAATATGTCCTCTTCTTACATGCACTAAAGTTTGATGACCCAACCAGCTTGTTGCTTTCTTTACAATAAGGCATCTTGACAGATTTAAGTAATTTCATAGATACTTACTTGAGTAGAGTGTCTTGCAGCTTCCTTGATGATGTTTTGAATATGAATTCAAGAGCTTCTTCTAAGATAAGAGCTTATTCAATGTAGGTGTACTTGAACCCAAACTTTGATCTTCTCTTCCTTAAGTGTCTTCGTTAACATGAATCCCTTGTGTTCAGCACCTTAGCTCTGATACCATGTTGAGAATTTGGAGTGCTGGAGATTAATACAAATTCTCTTTTTGATAATTACTTGTGAGTTTA
Source organism: Pinus albicaulis (assembly GCA_034641835.2). Taxonomy (NCBI): domain Eukaryota; kingdom Viridiplantae; phylum Streptophyta; class Pinopsida; order Pinales; family Pinaceae; genus Pinus; species Pinus albicaulis. The sequence goes on along the minus strand of CM076575.1, from coordinate 784,215,964 downwards.
CTTGAGTTACTTATGTCTTCTCTTCTTTTAGCTTAGTTAATATTTCATCAAGTCAATTATAAAAATGCACAAGACACAGAAGTTAGGCTCCTAGATCCAGAGCAAAACCTCTCCCTCTTGGAGAGGAAATCCCGCAAATAATTCTTCTTATATATCTTCAAATGACAAGTACCATGAAGTGACCAAGACTTAGACCCTTGACCTTGATATTGCTTCTTCATTGACTCCTTGCAGTGATCCTTCTTTCTACATAGTACTGCACCTTTCAACACGAAAACTAGAGATCTGAGTCTTTACTTATATTCTTTCTTCTCTGGCTATATGAAATCATTTCTTTGATATCAGTATTGTGCATGTCTCACCATGTGCGTCCTTGTTGACTGTACATGCTTATCTTGATTTTCTTTCATAGAACAGTCCACTTCATATCATGAATATGTCCTTATTCAAAATCCTCTCATCACGCTATAATCTGTGATAATATTATATCTTAGCACGACCTTTCTTTAGATCTTACTTCAGTACTACAGCGTTATTCTTTTCTTGCTTAAACGCAGTCCTGAATCCGCATTATAACACAATCTTACTTTATATTGAATGCAGACCTTACTTTAATGTTTGAGTGCATTCCTATGTTTGAGTGCATTCCTGAGTCCGCACTTACCTTCAGCTCCTCCGCATCCCAAAATTCGCACTTCCTTCTTACCTGTATCACCGAAAAACTTAGACTTCTTCACGTTTTTGTATCTCAGACTTATCCGCAATATCTTCTTGGAGATGTCTGCATTCTTGTTCAGAGATAGGTCCATTGTACGTTCAGTGCAATCCGCACTTTTTGACTCAGACAGATCCGCATTTGTTTGTTGTGCCACTTCAGAGAAAGCACAACAGTCTTCACTTGTTTCAGAGATCGCCGCATTGAACAGTCTACACGTCTTCACTTGGTTTAGAGATCACCGCGTTCTATCATAGAAGAGTCTGCATCACACTTCAGGTATAATCGCATGAATCTTCATGTGTGTCCGCATTTGTCCGAGTTGAATTGCCCTTTAAATTGTTCATGTGAGCTTATATATAGTGGTTGTTCTTTATATTTAAGCCGACAAGATATTTTTCCAGCGGCCGTCTTCCATTATCTTGATTAAGGCCGACTTTAGGTAGCATGTTTTTGGAGCATAATCAAGTGTAACATATCTTTATATACATGACTTCCAATTTAACTTTATGACTTAATGACATATCCTAAAGACATCAAGAAGATGTTTTATAACCTAAAAGCTTCTTGCTTATCAAACCCATAAAGCAAGCAAATGAATTTATTCTTTTTGTCATTTACATAAAAACATAATTATAAGTCATTATGAAAACTTAACCTAGTTACATTTTTCAACTAGTTAAGGAAGATACTTCTCATAATGAAAGGGGATCATTGTGTTGTCATCAATGCTAAAGGGAGGAAATGTTGGCAATGCTGGCATTGATGTCAAATGATCATGTCCTAAATCTTGATGGTGTTAATAATTGATTACTTGAAGTTAACCCTTTTTTTATGTTGATTACTAGAGTGTTATTGTTGCAAGATTGTTTGAAGTGAAAATATTGATCATTGATGTGAATTGCAAATTTTGATCATTATTGAATTCAAGTGGCTAACAATGTTGTTGGTTATCTTGATGTGTGGCTTACAGTTAAAATGAAAAATGGCACATAAAAATACATAAAGATACAGTAAGATATTTTCTAGAACGATATAGTATATTACAAGTCATGAAACTCATGAATATTCATTTTGTTGATGCTAAAGACATTATATAAGAATCATCAAAGGCATTAACATGTGCCTAGTACAAATATGAAATACAACTAAAAATGTAGCTAATACAAATCTAAAAATTTCTCAATATTTGTCTTTTGCAATCATTGTTGCTGACCTATATTATTTCAACTTTTATTTATATTATAAATTTCTTGAACTGGATTTCAAATTTGGAAATGAAGAGGTAGATTGTGAACAATCTTAGAAGACAATGAGACAACTAATTTAGTATTCTCGCATAAAATACAATTTGTCAATAAGTTATGCTTATAAAAGATACATTGTTGAATGATAATTAAGGTTTAGTGAGTTGAAATTTATATGAGAGTGTTCATGAGCATCATCTTGATGAAGATAAAAAGATAAAAGTAGCAGAAGAGGAACATAATTGAAGAAGAGAAGATGAGCAACAGACATGAGGGCATAAATTAATATCAGGTAATTGTCAAACTTAATTTTCTATTGTGATTGGGAGATTACAATCTCCTTGTTGTAGCTTGATAAAGAATAGTTTGTATCCTGTTGAGGTAGGAGCCCCTTGTAGTAGGAGCATGCCTCCACATCACTTTCAACCAAAAATTTTTGGTTTTCTCCCTTTTTGGGTTTACACTTATATCTGGTGTCTTTGTGGGTTTCTTGTTGAATGTCCCACTTGTATGAATACTTTTGAATTTCAAATATGTACATATGAAAATGTCTATCTCTGGTAACTACAAAATAAGCAATCAACAACTGAACATATGCATAAGCCATTAGTTGCATAAGAAGATATTTGATAAAGGAAATTAAGTTGAGCTAAAAAATTGGACCTTTGCATTTACTGTTTCACCCCACCCCCCCCCCCCCTCTCCCCTCCCGCCACCCCGCCCCTCCCTATCATTAATTGCCAAGCACTTATCAAGGTGAATCAATTTTGTAGGATTTTTACAATCTTTCTTTCACTTGCAATGATATTAGGACACCAATCAACTTTCCAACAATTAATTAATATGAGCATGGAAGAATCAATATAATCGACATAAATAATACACATAGATTCTTACATCACATTAACCAATTTGGGTCCTTAATCTTTATCCCCACCTTAATTCCTTCCAGATCACATGTCAAGCGGGGTTGTCTCGTTTCATGAGCTCCTTTCTCATTGGCCATTACACCTTTCTCATTGGCCATTACACTTTTCTTTGTACTCCATCATGTCCCAAAGCTTTGTTAGCCCAAAGGTTCTTCCCTACACTAACTTGAAATTTTCCAGGGCGCACCACTGAGATTACATGTCACGGGCTCTCTTTGATTGGTTCTCTCCTCTACCATATGTTGCCACATTTCCTGATGCTCTTTCAGCTCAGAGATACATGTTGTGCTCGCTTGAAAATATTTCAGGGTCCAAAGACTAGGATGAGGTGTCCCTATGGGTACTACTACCACAATTGTGAACCAATAAATGACAAGCCAAGTTTAATTTTTATCGACAGCGGCCACGTGCACTCGACGCCTAGTCAGCCTGGCAATACCTACCTGTGGACCTTTCAAACCTTCCGAGCAAGCCCTTCCGAGATGACTTTAGTAACTTCATGAGGTGTCATCTGAGTGATGACACATGTCACTCAAATTGGCCCACTAAACCACCCAAAAACATCAAATCTTCCTGCCACATGTCCCTTGTACCAACATCATGCTGACATCATCATTATCCACTAAAATTTTGCCACTTGTTTTTTAGAGAGGAGAGATAAAAGTGTATGTGCCTTGGCGAAGCTTATTTCCCAGTCCATCTAGCCATAAAAGTGCTTGGGAAGTAAATTCCCATCGCTGGGTGGTGTATCTTCTTTAATCCTATGGTGGAAATTTATTTCCCAGACTCATTTATGGCTGGATAGCCTAGGAAATAAGCTTCGCCATGTGCCTTTATGTTTTGTGACCATTTCCTTTGTCAATTTTTAAAACAAAAAACCATCGAATCCAAGCATGTTAAACTGCCATTCTAGCATGGTTTCTTTTCTATTGGTCTTTCTGCGTTGTTGCTCTTTGCCATGCTAGCCTGATGCCTCCCTCTATGTGTTGCTCTAATTAGTTCGGGGAAAGCCGTCGTGGACTTATCTATCAAGTGGGGGCCTCCCGCTTTAAAAATATTCCTATAAACTGTGTCTGCACATGCTAACTTCATCTAAAGTTACATCATCTCAGTGTTCCTTTGTGTGCCCTTTTAATTTCTTTTGAGCTACTCCCGCCAGGATGAGTTATATAGGTGGATCCACCACCAACCAATAATGACTCCTCTGTCATGCCACTTTTTCCCAACTCTTTGGTTTAGCGGCTTTGTCAAGAGGCTCCACCATGTTTTTCTAAACCTCCAAACTTGTATTGCTTTAAATATTCCTCCAAACCTTTAGCTATGCAATTTTGAGTTTTGGGGGTACCAAAATTTGACTAGCAATAACCTGCAATCCAAGAGGTCATTTCTGAACTTCTACATACCACTAAAAAGCTCTTTAGAGCTTTATCCATCTAAGTGGTTTCCAACTGCATTTAAAGTTATCTTATTAACCAAAAATGGCTTCAAATTATTTGCAACTTTTCCACCTTTACCCTTTACATTATTTGCAATCATATCTTCTTTTCCTTCATACTCATCACCTTTTCCATTAATGACAACATTTTTCTAACACAACTACCACCAAATAAATCCAACAAACAAGCATCAACATGTACAAGTCCTCAGCTTCAACAATAAACATGTGTTACACAATCTCTCCACACTAGCATGCTTTTTTTCCTTTGTGTTTGTAAAACCTAACCATGTTGCATCACACAAGTACATGGAAAATAAAATCCAGTGCTAACATCCCAATCTACACGTACATCGTAAGGTTTGAATTCTCAAACCATATATCTTCCAATCTCACATCATCACAAGAATCAAGACCTCCATGGATCATTAAGAATTCTAAAACTCCATGATCTTTCCTTAGCCTTATATCTCACCAGAGCAAAGCTTCAAAAGCATGAAAAGTGTTATCTCCACTCTCCCATGCCTTCTACTAGGGTAGAAACTCTAATGTTATAAAAAGCATTAGATAATTTATGAGATAAAAAATGGGTCTCAAAACAAAAATGTGCAACAAAAATCAACTTTACAAGAACCAATAGGATTCAATATGATGGTGTAAACCATGAGGGATGGTTCACCATTTTTGGAGTTTTAAAAAAAAAAAAAATTACTTTTTCAACTTATCTCCCTACAATCTACTCAAATTTAAAGTTGGAGCACTCGTTGGATGCGAAATTTAATTTTTCATCTAAGAAGTACCCATGTTATATACTTTTGATAGACCCTACTACAAAAAAATGTAAAATATATGAAAAAATGTGAATCACATTTTTTCATGAATTTTACATTTTCTTGTAATATGGTCCATCGAAAGTATGCATAATAGGTACTCCCTAGATGAAAAATTAAATTTTGTATCCAACAAGTGTTCCAACTCAAAGTTTGAGTAAAATCGTAAGGAGATAAGTTGAAAATATGAATTGAAAAACCAAATTTTTATTTTTTCCCTGCATAACTTGATAAGATAATCTAATCTTATTTTATTATTTCCACTCTTATTTTACAATATTCCTTAGGAGACGCAATTTAGACCTCAAAAATTATCTAATGAACTGCAAGAGCCATGATCTTTTTTAATGCGATTTTTTTTCTCTAGAATTTACATGTATAACACAAACTATGGTCACAATAAGATGAAACCCTAGCATCACATAAGAGCAATCTCTCAAATAACATCAAAGATATCTCTATTTCACCTTTATCTTCCCAACTAGGCAATCCATATATCCATGAAGTATCATCAAGGGACTTACAAATAGCACTCTCCTTTTCAAGGCAAAAACATTGTTGGAGTAACCCTAAAAGATAACACTATACCATAGCTATTTTGATCACAAGAGAAAGCAATATAAATAGAAAGGTTGTTTTGAAGAAGTAAAGAAACCAATCAACTTATTCAAATGAATAGAAAAGTTGTTTGAAGTAAATAAACTAATCAACTTATAGAAGCCATTGTTGTAATCAATAATAATATACAACAAAATTTTGAAACCATTATTGATATCTTTCAAGAAATATCTATTAGTCAAATCTTTAAATTTGTACCATTATAATAAGCATGGTAAACCAAAAAACCAAATTAATGGGCAATAACATTACATCATACATTGAACTAATCAACTTATTCAAATGAATAGAAAAGTTGTTTTGAAGTAAATAAACTAATCAACTTATAAAAGCCATTGTTGTAATCAATAATAATATACAACAAAATTTTGAAACCATTATTGATATCTTTCAAGAAATATCTATAAGTCAATCTTTAAATTTGTACCATTCTAATAAACATGGTAAACCAAAAAACCAAATTAATGGGCAATAACATTACATCATACATTTAACAGCTATTATGAAACATATTTATTTGCAATTCAAATAAAGGTTACCTGCAAAGTACATATGTTTTGAATTCTCGATTACCACTATGTTGACAAGTAAGAACCTCACTAAAATTTAGTTAGAGTAGCACTAAAATTTAGTTAGAGTAGAGCAAATGACATCAACACAAAAATCTTTTATTTCTTACAAAAATGAAGGATCAAGTTTTGAAAAAATTGTATCAAAAACAAAAATGGTGTATCAATTGAGTTGTGTTAAAGTGGTAAATTAATTTTTTTCAAAAGAGACTTCGGTTCAATTCCCAAAAACTTTATGGCATTATTGCATCAAATTTGCAAATGAAGCCAATGGAAAGCCCCTACTAAATTACACAAGATAAATACTCATCAATTGCAACATTATAATCAAATTTCATCATATTGAAATGTTGATGTTGAAAAATAAGTTTGACCCTCTTATAAATAAAAAGGTATTCACGTGAAAACAAATATATGTACACTATGTAAGAGTATGTTAAAGTGGTAAAACGAGTTTTTCTTAAAAGGAGACTTGGGTTCAATCCCCAAAAATTCTTCAGGTTATTGCATCAATTTGCAAATGAAGATAAGGGAAATTCCCTACTAAATTTAACAACATAAATATCCTTCAATTGCAAAATTGCGACCAATTATCTACTCAATTATCATCATGTTGAAATGTTGATATTGTAAGAGAAGTCAATTCCTCTTATAGATAAAAGGGGATTCACATGAAAACAAATGAATTTGCAACAAAGAAAAATAAACAATTGAAACTCAATATGTAGCGTATAATCCATCTAACTATTCATTAATTTTCATTATTTATTACGTTTTCAATAAATAATTCCCATCAAAATATGAAACTATCATGTTTATTCTGTGGATAAGCATGTGCCATATCCAAAAGAGATTAGATTAAATTTGTAATTTCCTACGAATGCTCGTGATTCATATCATCATCACAAACCCTATATATATATAATAAAAATCATAATAATGTGTTTTTTTACAAAATAAAAATCCTAGTAATAATTAATTATTGAAACATGTTTTAAAGGACGTGAGACATGACTATCAGTGAAAGGGTGTCTTCTCTAGGGTTGAGATACATTTATTTTCTATATTTTTCATTCATACATTTATATAATATATTTTTTATTCTTAAAATGGATTTTTTAATTGTATTCTAGAAATCTTGGATTATTTGACATGTATAAACAAACATTTTTCACTTGCAATATTTATAATATTTGCAATACCTACAATGAAGTAAGTGTAGTGGATTATGTAATTTGCTTGCATAGTTCGTGTGAGAAAATGGAGGAAGTGTTGATTGGAGATCAAATTTGGAACTTAAAATCAGATCACAAGCCAATTTATTTAAGTTTCTCTTGGACCGGAAATAAACAATTAGGGTCAAAAGCTCAGTGTGTTCAACAAAATCCCCCAAATGGAAGAATTCTTTTGACTCGAGAGAATTGTAATACCTTCAAAATAATGCCAGAGAGGCTCTTCGAGGAGGAAATCTCATTTCATGGCCTTCATTATCATGAATTAACGCATTTAATTCAAAGTGCACTTTCTGAGTGCAAAAGAGCAAAAATTAAGAAGTTTGAAACAAATTGTTTTCTGGTTAATGCCTAGTTTGACGAGGAATGCAAAAAGGCAAGGAGAATGTGGAAGGAATCAGACAAGGGTAACATAAAGCTTAAAGCTTCCAAGCAGATATTAAGAAAGAAAAAGGTTGATTTCATGGTTTCGAGGAGAGAAGAACTAATCTTCCATGGGAGAAATAACCCCAAATTATTCTGGAAAGAGCTCCAACCGAAAAAGGTGCAAATTGAAAACAACATTACAGCATCTAAATGGTTCGACTATGCAAGACAACTTTATGAGCAAGATCCCAAGGTTGACCCTCCTCCCTTAGTCAACACAGACAAAAAACTCTTCACAGTGCAAGAGGTAGAGATGGGTATCAAGAAGTTAGGTGCTAAAAAAGAAAAAGACTTAGTTGCACTCCAAGCAGAGTATCTAAAGTGGGGCTTAAAAATTCTTTCACCTCACATCACAAAAAATTTCAACACCATCGTACAGCAGGGGTTCCCCACAGATTGGACAACTAGTATGGCATAACCTCTTTTCAAGAGTGGTGACATCAATAATCCTTCTAATTATAGAACCATAATGATAAACCACTTGTTTGCAAAGTTATTTGGAAGCATGTTAGAAAAGAAAATCAGTAAGTGGGCAGAAGAAAGAGATAAACGTGCTAAAGGGCAAGCAGGTTTTAGACCTAAACATTCCATAGTTGATCATTGTATAACTTTAAGGCACATCATTGAAAAAGCTTGGGAAAAAAAGGAAGAAGTTTCTTGTTGCTTTGTTGATTTCATAAGAGTCTTTGACATGGTTCCTAGGGATAAGCTTTGGCGCAGAATGGAGGAACTCGAGGTTCCCAGGCATTTGAGAGTAGCTATGCATAGGCTGTATGAAGTGGTGAAAGTCAAAATTAGAACTTCAACAGGCATTTCTGAAATTTTTAGAAGCGATATTGGGGTCAAGTAAGGTTGCCCATTATCTCCTACCCTTTTTGGTTTATATATTGACAAGCTTGAAAAGTGGCTAAATTCGCAAGGAGGTGATGATATCCATTTGGGCAAGTTCATTATAAGGCTTCTTTTGTACGCATATGACCTTATACTGATTGCTAAATCGACTCTTGGTTTGCAAGAGCACTTACGTGCCCTTGAGAATTTTTGTAGAAGGGTGGGGATGCAAGTCAATATTAGAAAAACGAAAGTAGTGGTTTTCTCTAATAAAAGAAAGCATAGCCAGCATAAGTTCTACTTTGAAGGCAACATTCTGGAAGAAGTTGCAGACTACAAATACCTTGGAATTGACTTCAACAGAAATTTAAGTTGGGATGGTTTCAAAAAGAAAAGAACTTTGGGGGGTTGGAAAGCATTTTATGCTCTTCAAAACAGGTGTAGAGAGGCAAAGCTGTGAGACTAGAAAACCACTTTAACTCTTTTTGGGCTTCTAGTGATTCCGATGATTCTCTACAGTTGTGAACTGTAAACCAGCAGCAAAACTGAGATGCAGTGGAAACAAATTGAGAAAATTCAAAAGCGTTTGATTACAAACAAATTCAAAATTAAAAGTGCAGTTCCTTATGATATTTTGTTAAGTGAAACAGGGGTTGCTCCTATTGAAGCAATTGCTACGGTGCAAGCCATAAGGTATTTGAAAAAAAATGAGCAAATGGAAGAGGGTAGATGGCCTAAGGTTGTGTTTAATAACAGATTGTGCAAAACAAAGAAGACTTGGATGCGGCAAAATAACAAATGGTTTAGTAAATGGGGTATTTGCTTGAGCACGTGTCCAAACAATAAAGAGATTAAAACTTTTGTTGTGGATAAGTTCCACAAGTGTACTTGGGAGAAAGGACTAGAGAGAAAGAAAAAGTACTATATTAAAGTGTTTAACCCCACTCATAATCATCAACAAAAAGTGTACATAGGGGTCAATATTTCTTGGAGATCTAAAATTCGTATTGCTCAATTAAGGACTAATTCTCATAAACTCTGTTGTGAAACATGGCGCTAGAAAAGGCCAAAAGAAATGTGGGAGGAAAGAGTGTATTTTTTACTCTTTCGGAAAAGTGGAAACAGAAAAACATTTCATTTTAGAATGTGAGGCCTTCAAAGACAAATTATGCAGGTATTCTCGCAGCTAGCTCTTGGGATAATCTATTCAGCAAAGAGTTTGTCGAGAAGATAAGCAATCTGCCCCATAGCCTATTTTTAGCCTCTTAAAAATATTTTCTTTCTTTCTTTTTTTTACATGGGTATGAGAGTTATTCGACTCTTTGGTCGCTCAACCACTACACCAAACCAATCTGATTTCAGCCTTTGACCATCAACTCTTCATCAAGTTTGTTATTGTTGCAATTCAGACTTTTAGCAACAGAATTTTTTTTGAGATTCTCCTTTCTTATGTACACTTGGCTTGTGACCATTTGAAACAAATAGAAAGAATATATATATATATTACTGACGACCATTGTAAGCTGAGTGACAGCCAGCCACTGCATCCAACCAGACTTCCTTGGCACACAGGCGCAACCACCACTGCATGTGATTACCGCAGCAAAATTTGTGACAGCCACCCCGTGAGGAGCAGCCCGACAGTTCCATAGCCATAGCCATCACTGCCACGCCGACCATGTTGCTGAGCAGTAGCCACACTCTCTGCCCAAATACAGTTTCCAACCACTCAGTCGATGCCACATTCTGCCAGGAAAAATCAAAGGAAATAAAAAATAAATAAAAAGTGCGCAGTCACTGACATAGTCGACCACTATTGCTGACATCCCTTCCCATTTGATGTAGCAATATCCTGCCAATCACAGTTGCCAATATAAACATTTGTGTTATCCTGTCAAATTTTTTGTCCGTACAAAATCGTTGCCTAAACAAATCCTAATCGAAATTTTGAATGGTTTGTGGGTGGCCACATTTATCGCTTATCTGAAACTCGATCATTATATGACTTAGTTTCACTGAGTGCGTACGGTGCCACCCTTCATAACAAATAACAAACTACCATAATTCATACATTAAATTAATTCAAAGGTTCAAGGGAAGTTATATTGGAAGGATTATAAAGAAATTATATAAGCATTTAAAGGATTAAAAAAAACCCATTTTGAATTAGGAATGGAGACTATAAAGTTAAAAAGTATTATTATAAAAGAAAATATTTTTAACGGAATATATCTTGTTAAAGTGAAAAAAGAAATACAAGAGCGAAAAAAGTATGAAAGGTATTAAGAGAAATTTTTATGGTATCATATTTAAGGTTATAAAATATTTAATTATCAAGGAATATCACAAAAGGGTAATCAAAGTTTTAATAAAGAATTAAAAGAAGTTAATAGTTTTTTTAAAATGTGTGAAGCAATTATTAAATATAAAAAAATAATTAAAAATAAATAAAGAACTATGGATTTTATATAATATGTTTTGAATCACGAGATTGTATGGAACAAATTCTGCAACAAAATAAAGGAAACATTAGCCTTGCGTCACTGGAGGGACTCGGATCTCCCTTCAGAACGTTACATATGGGTCAATTGGAACTTCTCCATCCCTTGCAACTCCACAGATTCCCCTTCTTTCAACACCACTTCTAAGTCTCCAAGATCTTAGCCCTCCTCCTAAGGATCTCTACAAACTCAACTTCGACGGAGCCTCAAAAGGCAATCCGAGTGAAGCTAGCTTTAGAGGTATTTTTCGTGACTCTGAGGGGGCACCCTTGTTGTTCTTCTTTGGATCCATTGGTTGGGATAGCAACAACTCCGTTGAACTGGAAGGACTTATCCAAGGCCTCAATTTAGCACAAGAGAACGATCTCTTTCCCCTGGAGGTGGAAGGGGATTCTCAAATCATCATTAATTGAAAATCTCAAAGAGCTGACGATTAGCCTCTAGATTGGGAAACTTGGAACAATGGCTTCAAATCCACAAAGCCATTACCTTTATGCATGTGTGTAGATCAACGAATGAAGTAGCAGATCTCTTACCCAACAAAGGTGCGGAACAAGACTCTCATCTTTTCTCTAGCAAATTCCATTCAATTTCCGATGAATCTCTACGCACGGCTTGCAATCATCTAGTCCTCAAAGATATTCAACCCCTGGATACAGGTGCTTGACAGGACTAACACAGGTTGCCACCTGGCCATTCAACGCAGGGGCACTTGGTTGCACCACATGGAGGCACCTTTCTCCCGCATGAAACCGATAAATATGCAGTACAGGGGAGGACGTCGATAATCTGTGGCATTCACTCCCCCCTCACCCCCCCCCCACCCCCCTTGGCATTCACTCCAACAAGCTGGCCATTTATGGCAGATGGCTCCCGTCAGCTGCATATACATCTTCAGATTTCATTCTCCACACACCACCTTTGTCACGCCTCTGCCAATCGCTCTGCTCTTCGCTTGCCTCCCTCTGTGCATTCTACCTCTTCCCAACAGTCTCTCCTCCCCTCTGAAATCATGTCACAACACCACAGAATGTGATGTCGTCAATGAGGTGGCAGAGGCACCCCCTCCTGCGCTTCGGCTCCTAGATTTTCAGCGTGCACTCTATCCCTCTCTATCGCTCTGGAAGATCCGGAGGTTCTCGACCCCTTCTCTGATCCCCATTCGCTCTCTGCCCAGCTTTTGGTTCACCTCCCAGAGGAGCAGCATCACAACTTTGGCTTAAGAAGCAGGAAAAGGCCGCGCAAAATCAACAATCTCGAGCTCCTCTTCCTCCCGGCCTCGAAAATCCGTTGGACTCCCTGTCAAACACTTAGCGGATGACCCCGGGAGTGATTGTTGCAACCCTTCGGAGGACACTCGGAAAAGAGAAGCAACAGTGGACAGCGCGGCTCGCTCAGCTATGGCCACGCTGACTGAGACGGTCTCCACTTTGACTCTGGAGCCGAACCACCAGCTCACAAAGAAGGATATCGAGACCATATCTGAATATGATTGTTTCATAATTGAGGAAAATCCACAACAAGTGGACAATGAAGCCTAGAATCAGTAGTTGCAGCGCCTTGGCTATTTTATAGGCTATTTTATAGTTTTTATGACTATCTTTGTTTCCACCTACAAACTATGTTACTCTTAAACATGTTAATGGTTGGTTTCCCCTTGAAGGGCAGCCCAATTTTTGAATTTTTGATCTCGTTAAGGGTTGGTTTCCCCCTGAAGGGTAGCCTAAATAGAAAGATCTCGAAGATTTGTTTTACAAAGAATCAAAAAAAAAAAAGGAGAAAATTTTGCATCTAAGGGACCACAGTGAAAAATTACTTGCGGAAGTTAGGAAGTCCAATGCTACAAGGGAAAAAAATAGAAGAAGAAAGTGAGCGTCTCTAAAAGAAATTCAACGGGAATCTATTAGAAAATGAAAAAGAAAATTTGCGCTTAAAAAAAAAATTAATCAAAAGTTAATAGAACAAATCAGACATTTAAAAAATGAGAAGATCGAGCATCAAAAAAGTAGTTGAATTAAAAGCTGAAAAAAAAAATCAGGTTTAAAAAATCATAATCAAAATTTGCTTACTCAAATTAAGAAACTTAAAAATGATAAGAAACCATTGAAAAACAAATGAGAATAACTTATCATAAAAAAAACATTGAAGTTTTTAGATGTAACAGTCCAAGTTGAGGAAAAATTAACGAATACTAATCCAATCAATATCACAATTCAATAAGATGACAAACTAATTGAAGCAAAAACATATTAGAAGTTGCAGTTCAAACAACTAAAATTTCAAGTGAAGATTCAACTATTAGCCAAGTAACTTTCGTGTGTGGAGGAAATAAGATACTTCAAGTAAATCAAGAAATTGTTGCAAACAAAATAAGCGAAAGTAAAATCACAAGAATTTCTTATCGACACCCAAATCATAAAAAAAAAACATCTTAACCAGTCTACAAATCCATATCACTAGTACCATAAGTAATTTATGTTCCCAAGAATATCGATGCTACAATAATCCAATCTTATGATAACAATTTATCTCAAGTTTCAAGTAATCACAAGATTCCATAGAAGACGAATATGGGATGGCTAGGTCACTTCTTACTTCGACAATTTCGTTCATCACTCAAAAGATTCTATCATCTTGTATCATCAAGGATGACGACTCAAATAATTCATACATATGTAAATAGATTACAAGACAAAGAAGCATATGACACACCTTGTCAGCAATAAGTTTAAAAAAAAAGTTTTTTTTAAGAGGAACACAATGTCCAAAGGACAAGACCATCTATGAAAGGGGAATTTGCCTAGTTTATAAGTAGGGTCCTCATTTGTAACTAGATATATATATATATATATATACTCCATAGTCTTCATTCATGCATTCATACAATGTCTTCTTCTCAAGCCTCTTAATCTATGTAAGTAATTTTTCACTATGTTCCTTAAGTGACAATTTTGGCGACTTCCTTTTTTTCATATTCTACACTAACTTTTGACTTTTTTGAAATGTTATTTTTTAGATATCTTGTATATCTTCTGGCGAGTAGTCTTTAGTGTGACTTTTTGAAGGGTTTTACGGTGGTTTTTTCCAATCTAATTTCTTTAAAATCCGGCAGGAATTTATTGAAAACAGAAGTTTGATGAGTAACTTTGTACAATGGAAGTGCCCTAGAGGTTTTTTAGGGTGTTGAATCCATATATGCAGTGAAAAAACCAATTTAAATAACATAAATCAAGATTTTACCTCAATTTTTTTCACTGGATTAAGGCACCTGAAACTTCAAAAAGTCGCACTAAAGACAACTCCTATCTTCTGGTGTTATTGAATTTGACTTCAATGTAACGTTATGTAGTGTTATTTTTTTCTTCATCTAGGAAAATGTTTAAAAAAAATCTTTGTATTTAGGATGGACCCTAGTGGTTCCATCTAAGGTGAACCTAGAATAATGTCACCTTGAACGCTCCATAAGGATTGAATAGATAATAGCAATATAAATGTATAATCCCCAATGTTTAGTTGTAAATAGGTTGTCATATTGTTTTTTCCTAGAGGTCTATTTTTTCACATTTGACTCAAGAATCAACATCCATTTAGTAGGTTTAACGTTTATATAATTTTTATCCTCAATAGGCAAGATAGAAATAATGACATCTTTTCTTAATAGAGCCCCCTTTAATTATAAATAGCACTGAAGCATAATTATATCAAGTATGGAAAAAATAAAAATAAAAATAAAATTTATTTGGATGTGATTTTTACCGAAAGTTTTTTTCTCAAAAATAAAATAAAATAAATCCTCAATTATAACTCTATCCCTTTTTCGTCAATATTTAACTTCATTTTATATTCATCGAATGATACTTTGTTTATAAAGCTCATATTTTTCATTTAAGTAACCCACTTCTTCAAAATATAATAAGATCCATTTTAATTTGATAGACTTTGAACACCTTATAGATTCCTCTATTCCTCTCTTTTATGAAAACCTTGAAAATATAATGATGTATTTCTTTTATATATGTGTGTGTGTGTGTGCGCGCGCGTGCGTGTTTCTCTTTTTCTCCTTAATAATAGCAATATTTTTTTTACTTCAATAGTAATAAACTCTTTTATTTCATTTAAAATTTAATAGCTTTTTTTTCTTTATGATATATGTCTACTTAAATTTTTTTTTGAAAGGGACCGGTTTTTTTTGTATTTTCAAACTAAACAGTGTAATAGACTTTTTTATTTCATTTAAAATTTAATAGCTTATTTTCCTTTATGACATATGTCCACTTATTTTTTTTTGGAAAAGGACACATTTTTTTTTTGTTTTTTCAAACCAAACGCCCTATTTAATTACCTTCAGTAACGGAAAAATAGATTTTTTTTGTTATGTATTTTCAAACTAAATGGCTCAATAGTCATTACGGTACGAAAAAGTTATGCATTAGACGAGTGAGCATGGTTTCTTGCTTCTTGGACGCCCAGGCACACGACCTACGGCCACAACGTTTGCATGCGGTTCAGCCTCATCTCCTTCGGCATACCTAGGAGACGTGAAACTATTTACAATTGCAGCCCAATGCAATTCATCCGCTTTCTTCCGGCATAGCTGGCTCTCGGCACCCCCTCGCCAGGCAACAGCCGGCACTTTTAGGCACGAGGGTTGCCGGATCAATCCAAATTGGAACCCTGGAGCTCAGGTCGCCACAGTCTTAACGCACGATGCTGCTGCTTTTTGTGTCCAAGCGGGGACAAAACCTACAATTTCTCCCACCCTCGTGACCATGCAGGGGCGCTCCTTTATGAATGGGTTGAACGGTTCTATCAAGGAGCCGTCGCAGGTTGATTTGGCTCAGATCCAGGAGGACCACGCTCAACTTTCAGCCTTATTCAAAGAAAAATGCCTCTCGGATTCGAGACTGCAAGGATTAGGCACTTATCAGGCACAAAATCAAGACGGGTTGCAGAGGACTCCTCACCACTCTCCCGTTGGCTTTCAAATCCAGATCTTGCTTTTATCTGGCAAAACGTTGTTGCTTTGGGTGCATGCTTCAGATCTGGTGCATAACCTCATGCAAGAGCTTGAGCTCCGGTTGGGTATCCCCTCTGCCCAACAGAGACTGACTTACGCAGGTAAACAGCTCGAAAACCCACTGCCCTTGTCTTATTACAGCATTGAAAGAGATGCTCTAGTGACGCTCACCTTACGGCTGCGAGGAGGAGCATCTCGGCAGACATCCTCGGCTCCAACTTTCTCCTATAAGGATGCGGTTCATGCACAACCCTCCAAGAAGACTGCTCCACAAGCTGAGGCTCCTAAGCCTTTCTTGGTGGACAAAATTAAGGAAACTCCCTCCATCAAAATCACTCATCCATCTCTGGATGATCAATTTCAAACATTTGCAGAAACAGTCATCATTTGCAGATTTAACGGACTATGGCCTCGTACTGCCGATTTATACCAGTGGATCCACTCCAACTGGACCAACAACAGCAAGGTCTTCTTCTGCTTGAAAGGCTTCTTTATTGTCGCCTTTTCCTCCATCGAAGATTACCAGAAAGCCTTAACGGGAGGCCCTTGGTTTTGGGGATCAACGGGACTTTTCCTCACCCCCCGGTTCCCCGATTTCGACCCCTCTTCGGCTGTCATTACCAAGCTCATTTGGGTCCGTCTTCCAAATATCCCTGCTCATCTATGGCATTTCGTTGTCTTCCAAGGGATTGGGGATACTTTGGGCCGCCATCTGGCTACGAACACCTCTCGAGGGGAGAAGGGGTTATATACTTTTGGCAAAATATGCGCAGAAATAGACATTAGTAAAGGGTTGCCTGATCAGATCAACCTCAAAGTTGGGGACTTCCATTGGATGCAAACCTTAGACTATGAGAACACTGCTTTTAGGTGTCGCCATTGCCATCAGACGGGGCATATTCAGAATACTTGTGCGGCGTTCCTCGACAAAAAGAAGAATATCCCGCGCAAATCCAAATCCAAGAACTGGAAACCATGTGATAGACCTCCAATGGATGTCATTGATTCCTCTAGCTCTGATGAGGAGGATACAGAGGTGGAAGGGGAGAATCCGGACCCCCCGATGGACACTCCCCCAGCACGCCCAGTGGATCCTGCTGCTCCTCCGATCTCGCAGAAGCGCACTCATGAGTCTTCTTCCTCAGATTCAGATAAGGAGACTCCCCCTTCCGCACAGAATAGTTTGCAAGTAGTTCCTGTCCAGCCACCTCACAATGGCTGGGTCACAGTCAGTAAGAAGAAAGGGAAAAAATGTCGTTTGGGAGATTCTACCCATTCTGGGTCGACTCTCTAGTCTAGCTCTTTACTTTATGTTCCTCTTGTTATCTTTTTGCTTAAAACCATGGATGCTCATTGGGACTGAGGTTGATAGTCAATCATTTCCGGTTCCCTTGCTCTCTTGCTTTACTGTTATGCAAGCTTTGATTGTACTATATTTCATTTCTTAATAGCATTAGTCTTATTCAGAAAAAAAAAAAAAAATTTAAAATTTAAAAATTTTATAAAATTAAAAAATAAAAATAAATAGTCATTACGGTACGAAAAAGTTATGCATTGCAATATATTCTTTAATTATTTCAACGGTAGAGATGACGATGACGCTGACTGGAAATCTGAAATCATTTAGGCAAGTGCAACAGAAAGAAAAAATAAAAAAAATAAAAAAATTGTTTTTTAATTTCTCCTTTTCCACTTGTGCAACTCCCTTTTAGCTCTATACAACTTTAGCGATGGATCTATTCATATCGGTAATGTTTTGTATCACGATGAGACACATTATTGAAAAGGTTTGGGGGGGCAAAGAAGAAGTATTTTGTTGCTTTGTTGTTGCTTTGTTGACTTCAAAAAGGCATTTGACACAGTCCCTAGAGATAAATTATGGCGTAGAATGGAAGAACTTGAAATTCATTTGCATTAAAGAGTTGTTGTCTGTAGACTATGAATAGGTGAAAGTCAAAATTAGAACCTCAACAGGTATTTCAAAAAGTTTTAGAAGTGACATTGGAGTCCAGCAAAGTTGCCCTCTATCCCCTACTCTTTTTGGTGTATATATTGATAAACTAGAAGAGTGGCTAAATCTGCAAGGTGGAGATAGTGTTCGGTTGGGAGAGTTTGTGGTAAAGTTTATTTTATGTGATGATCTTGTATTGATTTCTAAATTGGCCTATGGATTGTATATGCATCTATATGCCCTTGACCAATTTTGTAGAGCAGTGGAGATACAAGTCAATACTAACAAGACCAAAATAATGGTTTTCTCTAATAAAAGGAAGCAGAGCCAGCGTATGTTCTTCTTTGAAGGCAGCATTCTTGAAGAAGTAAATGTGTATAAGTACCTCAGGATTGATTTCAACAACAAACTTAATTGGGAGGGTGGAAAGCATTATATGCTCTTCAATGCAAGATGTAGAGAAGTAGACTTATGGGATTGGAAAATGATTAAATTGCTTTTTGGACTCCTAGTTTGTCCAGTGATGTTATATGGGTGTGAATTGTGGGCGAGCAACACCCCCTTCTCAAAATTGAAACAAATTGAGAAAATCTAAAAACGCTTGATCGTGAGCAAGTTCAAAATAAAAAGTTCGGTACCTTACCAGATAATGTTGAGTGAAACAGGAGCAACTCCCACTGAAGCAATTGCTATGGTGTGCCTCATAAGATATCTAAAACGAATTGAGCGAATGGGAGTAGATAGATGGCCTAATGTTATCTTCAACGAAGGCATGAGTGAAAGAAACAAAACATTGATGAGACAAAACTACACATGGATGCAAAAATGGAATATCTACCTCAATACATGTCCCACAAATAGCAAGGAGCTAAAAGAAAATTTTGTGGAGAAGTTTCGTAAATGGGTATGGGGAAAAGAGTTGGTAGAAAGAATAAGTACTACATTGAAGAATTCAACCCTACGTGTGATCTACAACAAAAAGAGTACATTGGAGCTAACATTTCGTGGAGGGCAGAGGCTCTTGTTGCTCAATTAAGAACCAACTCGCACCAACTTCAGTGTGAAATAGGACGATGGAAAAGGCCTAAAGAAGTTTGGGAAGAACGGTTGTGTACATCATGTACGTCTCGAACAGTGGAATCGGAAAAACATTTCATTTTGGAATGTAATACATTCAAAGACATCAAAGAAAGTTATGGGAATATGTTAGCATCAATTTCTTGGCATTATCTTTTCGGTGAGTAAATTGTTGGAAGGTTGAGTTTGCTAATCATCAATTTCAATAAGAAAAAGATTGAATTGCAAAAGACCAAACTTTAAAATATCATTTCATAACCATAGTTACAAGACTCATAAAGTTGGTTTAGTAATCTAGAAGTCTACTTGGATTGGTTTAAAAATAAATAGTGTTTAATTAGATGTAAATATTCAGTCAACGTTGGTCAAACTCATCAATACTCACGAGTTTAACAAAATTTGATAGACAGACTCAGCGAGTGACATAAAACTGAAAAGTGGTGGAAAGAACCTAATAAAACTGAGTCATTTTGCTGCCAGATTCAGATTACTTTACTTTAACTGACAAGGGAAAAACATTGGATAGGAGACTTTTAAGTGCCTTTATTTTGATGTAAAGAGGATTTATTATGCAATGAAAAACCCTTTCCGAATTTTTGGGTAGTTTCCCTGTTTTTATTGAGTGTTTTATGCCAAATTTATTTCCCAAGTATTTTCCTAGTCCCGGTCATACTATTACTCATCACCTTGTTCAGTTGTTCCCATGTCCGAGACATGTAACTTTGAATGGAACAGCTAAGAGATTTTGTAGACTGCAACCCCAGTTCTGGACTATGCAATTCAGGTGCAATTTTAAGAAAGCATCATCAACTGCAAACTTGTGAATATATGCGAAGTGCTATTAGAGATGCAATATTTGTCCACTATATTCGCAAGGTTATCAAGGAGGATAAAAATTTTACCTCTGAAATGTTTCAGTAATGGTATGAATGAAGATGCAGACCAGAAAATGTGTTCTAACTTGTTTATTAGAAAATACCAATTTCAATCTCCAAAAATGTTGAAGACGAATAGGGAAAAACAGATATGGCATGTGTTGTCTCATGGATGCTTCCTTTAGACTTACTGTGTTGAGCATGCAACATCTATTAAGCGGTGGGATGCTGTTTTGCACTATGGAATGTGACATTTGGAATTTCACATCCACAATGGCTTCCTCTATTTCAAACTTAACTAGACCCCTTGCAGGAGCACACTGGCCCATGAAGGGTAAATATGTCACTTGCAAAAGCAAACCCTTGTTGAGCCGAGAGGTTCATTCTACAATTCAATATGAGGGCAATGTGTAATTTTGTCCGTGCTCAACTTGGAGTTGACAGATGTCCCTTGAAAAAATACTTTAAATGAAAAAATATTGTCAGCTATAATAAAAACATAAATGATTATACATATTTGGTTAAAAAGCATTATAAAACATTAATAATCACATTCTCATTGTGTTCACTTGGTTCGTTGATATTTCATTTAACTCTAAGTAATAAATAAATTATTTGGATCTCTATGTCAAACAATATAATTTCATATAACTTTACAGAGATAAAAGTAATTAAAATTTAAAGAAAAAATATTTTTCTCTTATAAATATTTCAATATAAAAAGATATCCATATTAATAATAATTAAAGGTAAAAAATCTATAATTAATTTAATTATTAATATAAAATATTAATAATAATAAATTATTCAAAAATACAATTTAAACAATGAAATATTACATATGGTCTATATACTACATAGAGAGTCAGAAAACTGATTTATCGAGTATTAAGGGATTAAATCTGTAAATTTTTTTCAAGTTTTGTATTCTAAAAAGAGATTTGCATATCATGAAATTTGATCTCTCTCAGCTCTTAGTAGATTCGTAGTTAAGATGGATCTATATTGGTATGCTAAATGACGGTGCCACACTTTCACCAACCTGACAAGCCCCTTTTGAAACATAAATTGCTCGTATATACATTTCTGCACATTACATTTATGAAAAAATAACATCCATAAGGGAACTGGAATCAAAAGAAATTTCATGGTCACTTGCCAAGGAAGGGATAAAGATTCAAAGTATTACTGTTCAATAACGAGGTAAATATTTGGTTGCTGTTGAACAGAGGGAATAAGTACATGGAAAGTTTTAAACTGTCAAATTGAAAGCTCTCCTCCAGTTAAACTCCTAAACCACTCGGTATTACTAGACCATTTGGAAAGAAAGAACACACTAAAGAGCTCTGACAAACAACGAACTTGTCAAAGGTTTTCCCCATTCTTTGATTACAAAGGAAGTGATGACTCCCTCAGATACTTCGAATTTACACCAGACTCACGAACTAATGCAACTCGTCCTGTCCGTGCCAGCTATAGAAAAACAAGCAATCAACATCCAACTCTGTTAGAACATGTAAGAAGGCAGGACCAGCTGATCCTATTATTCTGTTACAAAATATATTTTCCAATTCCAACACTAACCATAGAACATATGCCACAAACTAGACAAGAAATGCTCATATTTCTCAAGAAAGATTGACCCTTATGAACACGGACCTCAACTGCTAAATAAAAATGTTAATTACCTGGTTTGTATAAAACAAAATGAGCTTTATACTACTGGTTTATCTCAACAAATAGAAACAAAAGTTTAGATAGTTAGAGTAAGAAGTGCTAATCAGCATATATTATATAAATTAGAGGATCCAGAAGATCTACTAACTTCACATATGCCATATGGCTCGAGTAACCGCTGTAACGCAGCCATCTTCTCCAAATCTCCTGTAAGCTGAGCCAATATAGATGATTTCAGTCATTCTTGTCTTGTCAAGATTTTGAAATAATTGCAACTGAAATCGATTATGTATATGTCCTGAAATGAATGGTTCTAAAGCATAAACTTCCTAGAAATGGGTTATTTCCAAAAGAGCAAACATTTGTGTCTTCCAGATTCACATGCAATACAGCGCCCACTGCATATGTATTTACTATTTATTGATAAGATGTTCTTACATAATATGATATATTAAACTCCAAATCGTAATAAAGTTCCTAAAGAAATCATATAATGGATAGAATAGGATGTTAACAGGGAAAACCTCTAGGGTAACAGTATGAACTGATACATCCACAGGCTTTGCTCGAAAGATACTTGCAATGTCTAGTATATCTCTTCGAACACTAGGGCTTGCAGCAATCTTGATAAGCATTAATTCTCTTTCAGCAAACGGCAAATGAGTTATATCTTCAACCTGCAAATTTTAAAATTCAGACAAGCAGTGGCAAAATAAGCAATGAATTTAGCAGATCATCATGAATCTCATTTTCCTATCATCCATACTTTCTTATTTCCCAGTTCCCTTTTATATTTCTGTGAAATGCTGTTGCCACTGCTCAGCAATTTTTGCACACAAACCAGGCATCCACCTAGTCTTAAGGTAATTGTGTGAACTGCAAATTAGTTGGTGGAACAAAAAAATAAAAACAAACTAACTGTTCTTGCAAAAGAACAAGCAAAATATCTGGAAGAAATAAGATATTATTTGTACTAACCTTAAAAACATCAATAATCTTATAAAGCTGCTGCAGCAGCTTCCTAATGGACTCATCCGTTCCAGGAACTACAGTAGTTATGCGTGACGTTCCTTCCTCCTCTGCTGGCCCCACAGCAAGGCTCTGTAAAAATTACAGCCAATCCTTTGTTCTGTGATGATCATGACAATCTGTTTTTTTCAAAATTCCAAGCTCTAAGAGAAAATTGATTGCCTCAACTCTTCACATTGGAATGTTCAACATTGAACAAGATTTCAGAGATTGCCAAACCTGAATATTATAACCTCTACGAGCAAAAACACCAGTTACTATATTTAGCACTCCAGGAGCATCATTCACCAGCAGAGACAATGTGTGAGAGCACAGTCCGCTGGACTGTAACAAAATCATTAGAAAACACAAGTGTAAGATCTTTCAGCATTCCTCAAATGACAGAGGCAGGAACAGACCCAGCCATAAAACTAGAAATTGTTGACTTGCAGAGGAATTGAATATATCTAGAACTACGAATGTAATCAACGAGAATCAAGACCACGGACACAGTACAGAACAAAATGAAAGTACCTTTCCAACCATATAGATATGAACAATATATAAGACATCCTAAGGAAACAGCTGTTAGTAAGCATTTGAACTTTGGATTCAGTAACAAAGCAACTCTCTGGACTCTATCTCTGACGAAGTGATATCTAATCTCGAAGTGATATCAAATTTTAATGCAACTCTGATTATCGTTGAAATGTGTAACTAGGTTCGGTCTTCATAATGTCTTTTGTAATCAAGTTTTTATGTATTTGATGAAAGAAATTTATTATCGGCATTCTTGATGCATGGGTTTCATGCTCAAGATAAATTTATTTATAGGTCAAGCACCCATTGAGTGCTTCTAGGAATTTGTCATGAAGTCATGGAATCAAGAGTCATTGCCGTACATGTAAGACCCCTTTGGGCATGTTATATCATGTAAAAGAAAATTTATGTAAAGTCAAAAGCATCATATAGACCCTCCAAGACCTTGTCAACATGCAAAGAACAAGTCGGCCTACAAGCAGTGACAAGTCGGCCTCATGGACAGCTATTCGACCACCACAAGGAGACTATATATAAGAGCTCGACTTCATTTGGAGAAGGACCAACTAAGTTCGACCAAGGAGAAGAAGAAGACTAAAAGGGAGAACGAACGAGGAGATTAAAAAGAAGAAGAAACCGAAATTGTTTGGGACTGTTTGGACTAAATCCTCTCATACGTACGAAGTAAATTACGGCATCTATTTACTGCACCAAGACTGAATTGCAAAGCCATCAAGGAGTTATATTTGGTGCCAAGAAGACCTATTTTGGAAACCAAACTATCAGGAAAGAAAGTGCTCTCCCAGCAAAGGAAAAAAGAACACAAATTTCTCCATATTTTTCCAATCTAGTGTTTCTGTAGAAGAGGCCGAAAGTTGCAGGTCAAGGAGGCCAAAAACTGCAGTCAAAGTTGCAGGTCCGAAATCTTGGTTTAAGGAGAAGTTGCAACTGCTATAAGGCAAGTTTTGACTTGGGTTGACTTTGTGAGAAACAAGTTCATCAAGGGGAAGTTTGACTTGGTCTTGAAGGGGTCTTTGACAAGGGTCTTTGGTCTTGGAATTCGTCATTTGAAGTTCTATAAGAAAATAAGAGTTCTTGTGGGTTTTCCCCTCAAGAGGAGAGGTTTTGGCCCTGGCTTACAGCCTACATTTTGTGTTCTTTTGTCTCATTGATCTTCATTGCTTGATAATTGTTTGATGATAAGAACAACAATAATAATCAAGTGAAAGAAGATAATCAAGTTAAATAAAAATACATCACAAGCAGTCAGCAAAGAAAGAGAAATCACCTAATCTAGCTACCCCTTGATTTCTCAACATGGTATCAGAGTGAAGGTCATCAAATTGAAGAAGTACACATAAGGGCTGAGCACAAGGAAAATCATCAAGGAGAGTTAAAGCATCAAGAAGGATACATTTTGGGAAAACATAAGAAGCACCTCAAAGGACCTCACCTCCAAGGAAGAAGGAATTGAAGCATATTAAGAAGACTCCATCCAAAGCAAGAATACATTTGTAGGAATTTACAAGGTAAGTTCCTTCGATCAAAGGTCACCACTCACAAACAGATCACAAATCAGTGCACCAGTATTATCACGTGGTTAAAACCCTCGAAGAGGGAAACAGTCCGCGGCCTGAGCCAACGTGGCCACTTCAGGCAATTTATTAATATAAAAGAAAAGTTACATATGTTTCTCTCATAAACGGTTACCAAACAAATGACCCTCCATGCTCTTTAAATAGAGATCATGGACCAATCGGGTGTTAAGCCACGGATCAAGTGTCATTAATACCAAGGAGAGAGTGAACCGTCAGATCTCTATAAATCGTGACCGTCGGATTATAAGTTACAAATGTACATAGCAAAGAAACACACTTTACCTAACTCTACACTAGACTAAGTTATTTAACTATTTCCTGTGTCGGAATATCCTAACACCCCCCCTTAAGAACAACTTGGGATAGGATTGAAGGACTTACAAAGGTGACACAAAAGGAGCCTATTTGCTATGTGTCGGAATATCCTAACATTCCCCCTTAAGAACAAATTGGGATAGGATTGAAGGATTTACAAAAGTGACACAATAGGAGAAGGAAGGAGGCATTAGAGCCTATCCCCCCTTAATGATAACTTTTCTAAACTCCAAGCATGGATCGAAGTTTGGTAAACTTCGCTTCTATGAGAGCCTTTGTAAAGATATCGGCTACTTGATCATTGGTTGGACAATACTGCACTTCAAGAACATGATCATGAATGAGCTTTCTGATGAAGTGTATGTGGAGCTCAATGTGTTTCATACGTTGACGCTGAACTGGATCTTTACATAGCTGAATGGCACTTTGATTATCACACCAAAGTGTTGTTGGATGTTGTTGATGAAGACCAAATTCAGACAAGATCTGACGAAGCCACATGGCTTCCTTGCTGGCTTCAACTGCACCACGATACTCTGCTTCTGCGAAAGAAAGAGAGATGGCACTTTGTTTCTTACAAGACCATGTAATAGGTCCTGAACCAAGAGTGAATACATATCCTGCAGTAGACTTTCGATCATCAAGGTCACCAGCCCAATCAGAATCAGTGAAACCAATCAACAATGGAGATGCACCTGCACTGTAATGAATCCCGAACTGAACTGTACCTCGAATATATCGAAGTATTCTTTTTGTTGTTTTCTAGTGACTTTCATAAGGTTGGTGCATAAACCGAGCGACAAGACTAACGGTAAAGGAAAGGTCACGAGGGGTATGGGTTAGATACAAAATTTTACCAACAAGTTGATGGTATAAGGTAGCATCAACTTCAGGGGCAGTACAAGTGACTGAAAGCTTGACTCCAAACTGAAAGGGAGAAGGGGCTGGCTTACAGTCTTCCATGTGAAGGTGGTGTAGAAGATCACAGGCATTCATGGGCTGAGAGAGGGTAATACCTTCTTCGGATTGCAAGACTTGAAAACCAAGGAAATAATGCAAGTGTCTTAAGTCTGTCATTTCAAACTTCTTTTTGAGGCTAGAATTCACATGGTTTATATGGTTGGGATCACTACCAGTAAGGATAAGATCATCAACATAAAGAACAAGGATGATGAAGGACTTACCCACTTTCTTGGTGTAGACAGTGTTGTCAGAATGACACCTAGAAAAGCCATTATCTAATAGAAATATATCCATTTTGGCATACCAAGCCTAAGGATCTTGTTTGAGACCATAGAGAGAATTCCTAAGGCGACAAACAAGGCTGGAGTCGTTTTGGATAAAGCCAAGGGGTTGTTCCATGTAGATTTCTTCATGCAAATCTCCATGTAAGAAGGCGGATTTAACATCCATCTGATGAACTTCCCATTTAAAGGAGACAGCAAGGGAAAGAACAAGGCAGATAGAATTCCATTTGGCAACAGGGGAGAAGGTTTCAATATAGTCAATGCCTTCAACTTGTGAAAATCCTTTAGCGACAAGACGAGCTTTATGTCTATCCACTTTTCCATCCATTCCAAACTTGGTTTTGTAAACCCATCTGCATCTGACAAGTTTTCGTCCTTTTGGAAGAGGAACAAGATCCCAAGTATTGTTCGCCAATAAGGAACGATATTCTTCATTCATAGCTTCATCCCAATCGGGATGACCGGAGGCTTCTTCAAAGGTTTCTGGATCAGGATTTTCTGGAACTTGAGCCAATAAGGAAGAGGCTATTTCGAACTGAGAACATGTACGTCGTTGATCGGCAGGGTCACCTGCAAGAGAACTTGATGCATCCCGAGTAGAGCGAACCCATCTTGAAAGTTGTGGAGTAAAAGGAATAACTTCAAGAGGTAGAGGAGGATTGTCATCCTCGCTGTCATCATCTGAACTAGAAGGAATGCTATTAAAAATAGAAGAGAGAGAGAAAGGTGGCACATATGCCGAATCAGGCTCGCAGGCCAAAGATGGCACACCGGCCGAACTAGGCTCACAGGCCAATAGATTTTCATCAAATTTTACATCTCTTCTAATGATTATATTTTTGGATTTTGGTTGAAGAAGTCTATATCCTTTGACATCTTCAGAATATCCAACAAAAATGCATTTTTCACTCTTAGGTTCTAAGGCTTTATGTTTCACATCTGGAATATAGGCCCAGGCATCACTTCCAAAAATACGAAAGTGACTTACATCTGGTTTGATTGAGCTCCAGGCTTCTTCTGGAGTTATATTCTTTAAAACCTTAGTAGGAGTGTGATTTACTATGTAATTTGCACAGTTAATGGCTTCTGCCCAAAAATTGAAACCAAGTCCTTTAGATTGAAGCATACAATTAGCCATTTATTTTAAGGTGTGATTCTTCTTTTCAGCTACAACATTTTGTTGTGGAGTATATGGAACAGTATGTTGCAATTGAATGCCATGCTCAGTGCAGAAGTTGATAAATTTGTTGTTAACATATTCTCCTCCATTGTCGGATCTTAACTTAAGAATTTGATGTCCAGATTGTTTCTCAACAAGGCCTTAAAGGCCAATAACATGTTAAAAACTTCACTCTTGAGTTTTAAGAAGTATACCCAAGTGCGTCTGGAAAAATCATCAATGAAAGTTAAGAAGTACTTGCAACCAGAGAAAGAAACAACAGGAAGTGGAACACATAAATCACTGTGCACAAGTTGCAAAGGGGTTGAAGCATGCCAAGAGGCAAGTTTGTCAAAACTATCATGATGATGTTTTTCGAGTACACATCTAGAGCAAACACCATCTTGGCAAGATACCATAGGAAGACCTGTCACCATATTTTCTTTACATAGAGTTTGAAGAGAGCGATAGTTTAACTGACCAAATCGCTCATGCCAAAGTTTGCTCACTTCATCATTATGAGCAACAAAAACGGAGGGAAGACATGATGACCCAAAGTTTTTAAACTTATACAACCTTGTGGAATCATCAGCAATGCCAGTAGCTAAAATATGTCTAGGATCTTTGAGGTCCTTGATTACAACATCATGAGATGAGAATTCTATTATTTTCCCTTCACCTGAACGAGTTATCTGATAAAAAAAGAGAAGGTTGCATGACAAGGTAGGAACACAGAGTACATCATTAAACTAACCATTATCTAGATGAATGGTTCCAGATCCTACAACGCTAAAAGATATATCATCACCAACATAAATATGTTTGGTGTTACATTCATTTAAAGAAGAAAACATGGCTTTATTTTTGGCCATGTGGTAAGAAGCTCCAGAATCAATGAGCCACTCATGAGAATGAGAAGAAGAAGATACATTTAATGCATAACCAGATCTTGATGCTTGACAAACACAAGCAGAAAGTGCCATTCTGGAAGATGAAGGTGAAGAGTGCTCCAAATTGATGTTGTACTTCTTCATTGCTGCTTCTAAGGCTTCCATCTTCTTAAAACATTTGGACTCTATATGGCCATCACGATTACAAAATTTGCAATGTCTATCTGTCTTCTTCCCTTTATTTTTATCTGTCTTATCATTTTGGTGAGTTGTTTTTTCAGTTTGCAGCTGAAATTGCTTAGGACCCTTGTTTGGTTTCGGACCATACTTTTTAGGACACTGCTTCTTGGGATTCTTTTGATAAGGTTGCTATTGGGTTTCTAATGCTTTCTTAGAAGCGTTTCCATAAGTGATAAGACCAAGGTGTAAGAGTTTTTCTTGTTTTCTTATCAAAGAATCGGAAAAGGCATCAAAAGAGGAGTTCTTATAGGCGGTTCCTGAAGAAATGATGGCTTTTCTAGTGGAATAGAAGGTAGAAGCAAAAACAAAGTATGTAGGGCCAAGCTTAGCAAGAATGCAATAGATGAGGCTACCATCTTCCTTTTTGACCTTACAACCTTCTAAAAAAAGTCTAAGGGTCTTGAATTTGGACAAAAAATCATCAATAGAGAAGAAACTATTGGGGTCCAAAGTAAGCAACTCATTTTCAAGCTGATGGGCCTTAATTTGATTTTGAATGCCAAAGACAGTATTTAGCTTTTCCAGGGCTTCATTAGGGGTGTCAATGTCAAGGATATGAAATCGAAGATCTTGAGCAATGGACATTCCTATCAACCCTCGTGCTTGATCTTGTTTATTTTCCCATTTAGCGACTTTATCATCATCGGAAGGTTTAGTTTCTTTTCCTGTGGCTATTCTATAAACCCCTTTACTTCTAAGTATATCTACCATGTGAGGTAGCCATTGAAAATAATTGGTGTTGTTAAGAATAATCAGGCATGCACTTTCCATTATTTTTAAAACAGACGCTGAAAAAAGCTGAAACTAACTACTCCAATGGAAAGATCTCGAAAAATTAGGCTAATTCAAAAAAAATGGCTCAAAAAACAGCTTCCGGATGAAGAAGTTATGCCTTTTTGAAAAAATTGAGTTGTAAATGCCGAATAGTTGCGGGAACGGTTTGAAATTTGATGATGAAGTTCAACTTTTAAAAAATCTCGCCCCTTTAACAAAAAAAATTTACAAAAATAAGTTTGAGAAAGAGACTTGAACCCAAGACTTCTATTCTCATAAACTAACTTCTCACCAAGTGAGATAGTAAAAGGATTCTGTAATTGTTTGAAAGGAGGAAGGGGTTTTTTTTTTTTAGTCTTCGGTGTGCGTGCTTTTTCCTGCACAAAAAACACAAAAAATCTGAGCCAAAAAAAAAAAAAAAACGAAATGCAAGCCTTACGGTAGAATGTTACATTTTCAGTTAGCCTTACCGGCAACTATCTATTTTTTCTCTATTTCTAATTTCCCAAGATCGCACAAAGATGTAGAGAAAGAGCATACGTAGCAAAAAAAAAATCCCTTCTTCCTGTTTCTAATTTGCCAAGATCGCAAACAACGCAGAGAAAAGAGCATACACAGAGAAGAGGGTATAGATCCGGCAAATAAATAAAACCTAAAAAACCGAAATAAACAAAGGGAACCGAAATAAGCAGAACTATTAACAAATATCACTGCAAAATACATACTTTATACTTCCAGATCTAAATTGACATAACTTGGGCAACCAAAAACCTTTTCGCATGAAACGAAAGGCATTCCTCACTGTAATAGACGCTCCGGACACAAAAAAGAAGTTCTCTAGTCTCGAAAATGTTCAAAAATAGGAGATCTAGAAAACAGCAGTCGCCTGCAGTCGAACCGTCTTCAGATTTGGATCAACAACGGATGCGGCCCTCAAAATAGCTCTAATACCATGTAGGAATTTACAGGGTAAGTTCCTTAGATCAAAAACCAAAGGTCACTGTTCACAAATTAGTACACCAGTATTATCATGTGGTTAAAACCCTCGAAGAGGAAAACAGTCCACGGCCTGAGCCAACGCGGCCACTTCAGGCAATTTATTAATATAAAAGAAAAGTTACATATGTTTCTCTCATAAACAGTTATCAGACAAATGACCCTCCATGCTCTTTAAATAGAGATCATGGACCAATCGGGTGTTAAGCCACGGATCAAGTGTCGTTAATACCAAGGAGAGAGTGAACCGTCGGATCACTACAAATCGTGACCGTCGGATTATAAGTTACAAATGTACATAGTAAAGAAACGCACTTTAACTAACTCTACACTAGACTAAGTTCTTTTTAACTATTTCCTATGTGTCGGAATATCCTAACATCATCATCAAAGAAATCAAGGCAATCTCCCTCATCAAGGATTACACCTCAAGAAATCTTTGAAGACACCTCTCATCATCTAGAAGAAGAAGCATTGTCATCAAGAAGGCATCTTCAATTGTCAACAAAAAAGGAGTAGTGAAAGTCAACATCATCAAGAATACATCTATTGGAAGATATCATCACTAAGGAGGTATCTGAATCTACCATCAAAATGACTTCATTCTGCAAGGAGAGCAACAAACTTGTCGGGTCATCAAACTACCTTGAATGGAAGAAAAGGTTGGATTTGATCCTCATAGAAAATGAAATCATTGAATATGTCAAGGGTTCAATCTCCAAACATTTTCAAAATCAATCTCAGACACTATTGAAGCATATGAAAGGAGAAGTAAGGGCTCAAAGAACAAAGAATTCTCATAGAATCAATCAAAAATTCTTGGGATTGAGCCACAAGGATGACATATGATGCCATGGGGCATCCTTTGTATTGTATCTCTAACCCTACTATCTTAGATAGGTTTCATTTCTAATAGAATTGTATTTTTGTCATTAGATAATATTTATTTCAGCATTTATGTTTTATGATTCATTGTTAGAATAGGATTTCTATTTCTGCAGATGATTTCATATATATATATATATGATGATTTTGATTTAGAGCAGATGTCTGCCTAATGTTACTTTGTTTTCTTGGATACAGGATTCTGGATTCTCACATTCCTTCAACAAAGCAACGTGTCCCCATGTAGAGCCAGATGTTGACCATGT
The DNA here is from genome assembly GCA_034641835.2 of Pinus albicaulis. Taxonomy (NCBI): domain Eukaryota; kingdom Viridiplantae; phylum Streptophyta; class Pinopsida; order Pinales; family Pinaceae; genus Pinus; species Pinus albicaulis. The sequence continues at coordinate 784,184,116 of CM076575.1, read as the reverse complement.
ACATGTCAACAATCCAAGAAGCAGAGTACAAAGCAGTGGACAAATTTTTTCAAAGATCGTTGTTATCATTCTATTAGAGAATCAGAAAGGAGAAAAGATTCTTTTTTCTTGATTATTTACTTGTGATATTCTTTAGTTCTTATTACGTTCTTCTTATCTTCTTCATCTTAGTTCATCAAACAAATATCAAAGCAAAAGCACATAGATCAAGGACACCATATGTAGGCCAGCAGCCAGGGAAAAACCCCACTCTAGGGGAAACCCAATCAGTAATTCTTCCTTCGATAGTAATCTTGAGACTCTAGACCTTGAATCTGACTTCCTCCACACCAAGTCAGCCTTCCTTTTGATACTTCCTTAATCTAGAAGGAGCAGTAGCAACAACAACACTATGCAGCATTTCCTTCGCCTGAAACTTCGACTTTGCTTCTGGAACTTCGATCTTGGAGGAAAGACTTTGATCTTGCTTCTAGGAGTTTGATTTTGACCCAATACAACTTCTCAAGGTAGCAGCACTCAGCAAAATCAACTTCGACCTATTCTTCTATTGGCAGCAGCAACCGGCAGCAATTGAAGCAGTAGAATAATAAGAGACTTCGATCTTCCAAACTATAGCACGTGGTAGAGAGAGAGAGTGACACAAAAATTTTGATTTTCTTCCAATCCTTTAGCCTATCTAAATCGAGCTTCTTTTGACCCCTTCCTTGACTTCGCACTTTTTCTTGATGCAGCAGCAAATATCGAATTTCTATGTGAGAGTGAGATGTCTCCAAATGAATTCGATCTGCCTGTATTTATAGGGTTCTGATGGGTTCGAACTTTTGGACTTGAGGCCGACATGATGTGGAGGCTCCATAAATCATATTTGACTCAATACTTGAACTAATTACATGATTCAAAAGCCCAGTATGGGTCAATTTAAATCTATAATGACTCTGTAAACTCGAAATAAATTCTATACGTCCACGATGGGGACTTTGGCCTAAAATAATATGACCCAAGCATGAAACGCGTGCTTTAATAAGTCATTTAATAATAATATACAATTATTTTCTTTATTCTTTTGACAAGTACAATAAATATTGGTTCAAATACAATTTATGAAGACCGAACCTAGTTACAATCTTCAACACTCCCTCTTAACTAGGGAGGTATTCATTATACATCAATACAAGGTAGATCTCAACTACGTGAACTATGAAGAATTTTTAGGCACCCCAATGCCATGGACTAGATTCCTGACCGGGGCAATCTATCGATTGATCACTCAACACTTTAGGCACCACAATGCCATGGACTAGATTCCTGACCAAGGCAATCTATCCAAGTGGAACTAACATGGACTAAAGCTTTCAACCTCTATAGGTACCATCAGGCTTACTAACCATCAACCTAGGTAACTAGGTGCACATCCACCCAATGCCACCCTCCCTACCAGACATCAAAACAAAGTGTTGGCCCGATGTCTTTCTAGGCAATGCTTCACTGACAAAGCCTCAAAACACTTTGATCCAGCAGATCAAGTATAATCAATCTCTCCCAATCAAACTGATTGGTAAACAACATGCTATCAAAAAACTTCGAGAGATTCACTTGTACTAACACAACCCCAATCAACGATACACTTTTAAATATATAATCAAAGCAAACCTTCAGGGTTTCGATGTTTCCCTTCAATTAATCTCAGTAGGACTATCAATTGAATCTTTGAGAGAAGATTCCTCTTCCCACTTTACATGTAGCAACATATCTTCCAGAATGTATTCTCCAATGAAAAACCATGTTATGCTCTCCCTCTTAACTAGGGAGAGTTATTTTATCCAGGCTCCCTCTTAATGTAGGGAGTTTAACTTCTTCCTTCGGTGTTGGAGAATCTTTCATGGCTTCCATCCTTCTCATCATTTTAACTTCTCTTACGAATTTCTTCATCAATATGATGCACCCGCATAAATTAGATAGCAAGTACAACCAACTCTATAGAAGCATGAAGTTAGTCATAACAAAACTTATAGTAGCAGAAGCATTTAGACTTTACATAATCAACAAGAGGCTATACTTCAATACTTCAACTTCTAGCCCAAGTTTGATATAAACACTTAATCATATCAGCAATTCAATCAAGATGACAGAAGATTAATCTGTCATATAGCGATCCCTAGAAATAAGTTAAAAGAAAGCTAAAGGTATCTAATAACTTTCGGATGTCATATATATTAGACTTCCTGTTGAAATTTGGTTACCGGAGGACAGGTGGTTCCCTAAGGCTTTGATCTTTGGCCTAGGGAAAAGTGTCCAAAAGAATTTAATTTTTCTCCTAAAGTGACTTTATAATTTTTATAAAGTCAAATCTAATTTAAAAGTGACTTTAAGTGATAAAGTTATTAAAGTCTAATTTAAAAGTGACTTTAAGTGATAAAGTTACTAAAGTCTAATTTTAAAGTGACTTTAATAAAGTCAATGTAAAATTAGAAAGGAAAAATGACTTTGGAAATAAATGACTAAGTGGGTCTTTATTAAAGTGGGGTGAATTAAAAAATAGAAAGTGAGATTTAAATGAGCATTTAATCTCAGCCCTAGATCTCAATCTATTTCAGCCATTGGATTTAGGGATTCCCCAAAAGTCACTTAGGATTAGGTTAAAGAGAGAGGCCTAAGGGTGGTGGATGCTTTCAAGAGCAGATTCAGAGAGGAAAGGAAATCCTAGGCGGAGACTTTCTTCTGAAGAAGGCTTGAGAAAGGTGGAGGAGAGGCAAACTGATGAATCCGTGCATCGATTAAGTCTTGTTGTTTTGTGTACGTTTTTAAGGAGAAAGCGACCTAGATTTTCCAGGAAAATACGACAACAAAGAGGCCGATTTCCAAGGTTGTTTGGGCACGTTTTCAAGGCATCCGGCACGGTTTTCGAAAGGCAATTTTATGTAATAAATTTCTGTTTTGGGTATTTTTGTTGTTACGGCATGTTTTCAAAGGTAGAGGCAAACACGGAAAACCAGAAAACCAAATAAGTCTGTATTTAATTTACTGGAATTTTTCTGTATGTTCACCTCTCTGTAAAAGCATTTTCCAGAAATAAGAAGGAGCTTTCAAACTGGTTTTCCCCAAGAGTTGTAGGGGGTTTTTCCAAGGTCATGTTGACCAAAAATATCTATGTTAAAATGTGTGAATGACTGTTTTAAGCTTGCTGATTTTTATTTCTGCATTTTTCAGCATTCTGTAAATTTTCCAGAATTTGTGTTTTCAGCAAAAAAAAAAAAATTCCAGTTTGTTGAATGTAAGGATATGGGAAAGAGCATTTAACTATTTGGAGAAATAAGGTGAAACTGAAAACCAGGGTGGGAAACAGGAAATTTCTACACTTCCCACTAAGATTTTATACAAATCCTAGATTTTATATAAGAGTCAATCAAAGTTAATCACAACTTAGTCATTAATATGACCAGCTTCTACTAGAGTTAGTTGCAAACCCTAGATTTTCAATTGACCATCAAATTATATCATGAATAGCTTCTACTAGGGCTTGATGTAAACCCTAGCTTTTACTCAAAACAAACATAGCATAAATAACTTCTACTACGGTTCGATGTACACCCTAGATTTTCCATCTATAAATTCTCATCAACATTATATAGATTCAAATGAATACTCATACTAGAGAATTTAATCATTACTAGGGTTTAGTTGCAAAACCCTAGACTTTTCAATCATCATCCTAGAACTTCAAACTTTCACTAGAGCTTGTTTCCAAACCCTAGGACTTATGACCATTAGAGAGTTGGTCAACACACATATCTAGGAAAATATCATTGTGCAAGAACATATTATATGTTAGACAATATTAATACATTAGACATATACCGACCTAGACTAAGCTAGGGATTCATTTAAGGAACATATACCTCGGGTTTCATTCCTAGGACTTTTCATAACAAGGATTTTGCTTGCAGACCTAACCAAAACCTAGGGTTTCGGTTCATTGTCAAAGCAAATCCCTATTATATCAAAACATCAAAGGTTTGAGATTTTGAACAACATCATTTCAACCATAACACGTTAAAGCTTTCATGATCACATCAAAATCCCAAACATGACATCATTAATGTATCAACCAATATATTAATTTCTCCATTAATACTCCTAAGTAGGTTTAGGGTTTCACACATTATCAACATACCCTCAGGTTAGGGTTTTCCAGAGAACCTTCTAGGGTTCCTTGTATGCAAACAATCACAGAGATGTATAAGATGGGTGGATTCATCAAATGATGAATCATCCCAAACAAGAATCTTTCAGGATTTAGGAGAGTTATATACAACAACAGTTAGTATTGTAGAATGGATATACCAAAGAGAATAACAAGAATTTATAATCTAAGACATACCTTTGATTCTTTGACAAACCTTTTTTACTCCAACGCTATGTCTTGTGAGGCCTTCTTTCTTAATCCTTGAGACCTTCTCCATGATTCTTGAGCATTCAACGGATTAATTCCTAGACAAGGAAATAGAGGTAGAAAGGGTATATAATGTAATCAAAACTTTAAATAAGTATATGAACCAAAGTTGAGAGGGAATGAGATACTTATCATGAGGATTTATTGTGGACTCCCTCCAAAAAGATGTTAAACTTATAACTAAAACATCAAATATACAAATGAAATATTAAAGTTAGGAACAAGGGGCTTAGTAATGTAAGTCCCTTAAGTCATTCTCTTCGGGCTTTGCTCCCTTGGGAGAGGATGTTTCTTTAGCCATATTTGCATGATCTCTATCTCTTTTCTTGCTCCTAGGATTGTCGAGAAATTCACTTCTATAGTGCCCCATTTTGTGACAATGATAGCACTTGATCTTGGACATATCAACCTTCTTCCTTGGCCCTTTCTTCTTGAAATTTCTTTTGTGACGAGCAACTTTAGCATTTGAAACTTCTTCAATGTTGGCTACCATTGAGATTCTTAACTCTTCTTGACTACGGGTTATCCATAATTCCTCGATAGTAGGAGTTTCTTTCTAGCTATAAGAGAAGGCTTGAGGGTCATTTGGAAAGTAAGTCGGGCACATTCTCAGTACCCGAAGGAAATCGATTATGAAGTAAGAAAATTCGATTGCAAAGGGTGAGTCTGTAGAAGCGGGGTTGCAGAGACAAAAGGAAGGAGAAGTCAACAAAGACGGAGAAGAAAGAAGGCAGAAGACGAAGGGAGGCAGCGTTGGGCGACAGCACTAGACCTCCACGCAGACTTACGCAGTCCAGGAAGTGACTGCGTAGAGGGGCTATGCAGATTGACGAAGAGGGTGCAAGAGGACGTCCTGTGTGTCGGGAATACTTCCGAATTGTTCGAAAAATTCAAATCAAGTGTATTTTATTGATTCTGGTAGTCATGAATTCTGTAAATGATCTTTTCACTGTTGAAGATTAATACAAACCCTCATCTGCTATACCAATTTTCCCAAATTAGGTTTTTCCAGGGACAATTGTCCAAAAACAACTGTGTTCATGTGGTTGTTTCTATTGTGCTATATGTGTTCTATTGTTCTTCTGCTTTTGATAAGAGTATTGCAGCTGTGTTTATTTCAAAATTTACTGGAGCATCTGTAAATAACTTATCATAATAAGTAGGCGAAATAAATCAATTACTACAGTAACAATTTTCAGAGTGAAAATTTCACATGGTATCAAAGCTAAAGGCAAAAGACAGAAAGGGAGGATCTGCAATGTAGCGAGGATCCGACATTGACACAGCTCAGAAGGGCTCACGCAGTCCTCTAGAGCACATGGAGAAACAGAGGGAGCATGACATATATGTTCTGGCATCCAGACTAGAAGAGGATTTCGCATGTGTGTCAAGCACAGCCTCTCCAGGAGTTTGAAATATTGACAGTGGAGCATCTGCTCATATCATAGGAGTTCGAGAATGTTTTTCGAGCTACCAAGAAGAGCAGATGAATTTTCAAATCATAGTGGGAAACAAGGCCAAGTGTACCCCCGTTGGAAGAGGTACCATAATATTTCATACAGAAGCTGGAAATAAGCTTCGGGCCACAAACGTTCTACATGTACTGGGTTTGGGGATGAACTTACTCTCGGTATCTCAGCTCCAGAACAAGGGTTATGACATATACTTTATTAGAAATAAATTTTATGTCAAACACCCTAGCTAGAAAAGAAAGGCAAAAATTGGAGTATGGAGCCATAAATTATATAAGCTCCAGCTTGAGTCCCCAACGGCACTAATCGACAGTATGGATGAAAGGGATCTGAATGAATTATGGCACAAAAGGATGGGGCATTTACATCATGGAGCCTTGAAGATTCTCAAGAAGATTGTCATGGGAGCTCCAGAACTCAGCACAAGGAAAGATGAGGTCTGCAGGGGGTGCATACTAGGGAAGTATGCCAAGGCAGCATTTCCAAGAAGCAGCAGTAGAGCCAAGAGTGTATTGGAGTTAATACACTCAAATACCTGCGGTCTAATGTCCATGACTGCTCCCAGTGGTGCAAAGTATTTTGCTACCTTTATTGATGACCATTCCAGGAAAACATGGATCTACTTTCTTAAAACCAAAGATGAAGACTTTGAGCGGTTCAAAGAATTCAACGTCTTGGTAGAAAAATTAACCAGAAAGAAGATCAAGAAGCTGCAATATGATAATGGTGGAGAGTATATTAACGAAGACTTCACCAATTTCTGTGCAAAGGAAGGAATCAGGAGAGAATGGACAGCTCCATAAAATCCAGAGCAGAATGGAGTAGCAGAAAAGAAGAACAGGACAATTGTAGAAGTTGCAAGGGCAATGCTTTATAATCAAGACATGCCCAAATTTCTGTTGGCAGAAGCCTGCAATACAACAGTGTATGTGCAAAACAGGGTGCCTCATAGAGCATTGGGGAAAGTGCCCCCTGAGAGTGTGTTCGTTGGCAGCAAGCCTGAGGTGAGCCATATCAGGATATTTGGCAATATAGCGTATTGCCACGTACTCGATGAGAAAAGGAAGAAATTGGATCAGACTGTGGAGAAGGGCTACCTTGTGGGATATCGTGAAAATGCAAAGGCATATCGCATCTATATTCCAGAAAACACGAAGATCATAGTAAGACGAGACATGAAGTTCATGAAGGAGAGAGCCTTCAGCAAATCCTGGTAAATGGCTACAGATATGCAGGTTAAGGAGGATCCACTAGTACAGCCTCAGCAACCTACAAAGGATGGCTCAAGTGCCTCTCCACAGCTCAAGGATTCTGAGGGAAGTTCTTTCGAAGAAGAGCGAGTAGGAGAGCAAGTAAGTCCACCCACCACCAGTGGAAGGCCGAGCAAAGAGCTCCAACAGATTCTGAGGGATGCAGATGAATTTGTTGGAGTCCCTAGAGACAGGAAGAGGGTACATAAGAAACCTGATACGTACCAGGCATTGGTAGCACAGGTCGGAGAACCCTCTAGCTTTTGGGAGGCAGCTCAACATCATGTGTGGGTAGATGCCATGGTGGAGGAGTATAGCTCCATCATGACGAACGATGTGTGGGAAGTAGTTCGTAGACCACATAATAGATCGGTTGTAGGATCAAAGTGGATCTACAAGATCAAGTATGTTGCAGATGGCAGCATAGAGAAGTTCAAAGCCAAGTTTGTGGCTAAGGGGTATGCACAGAAAGAAGGGATCGACTATGAAGAAACCTTCACCCCTGTAGCTCGATACACTTCTATCAGGTCCGTCATCTCTCTCGCAGCACAGATGGGATGGGAGATTCACCATATGGATGTCAAGACAGCATTCTTGAATGGGGTGATAGAAGAGGAAGTGTACATTGAACAGCCAGAGGGCTTTGAGACACATGAGCAGAAGAGTCATGTACGCAGGCTTCAGAAAGCCTTGTACGGACTAAAACAAGCCCCCAGAGCATAGTATGGGCGAATTGATAGCTAACTGCAAAAGATGGGATTTGTCAAGAGTGACGCAAATCCCAACCTCTACTATCTGAGAGTAGGGGATGAGCCGCTAATCTTGGTATTATATGTAGATGATCTGTTCCTGACTGGATCATCTAAGCTCATCAAAGACTACAAGGAGAATATGACTACCAAATTCAACATGAAGGATCTGGGGCAGATGCACTATTTTCTTGGTTTGGAGGTCTGGAAGCAGAAGGGAGAAATTTTCCTTTTCGAGGTAGATACACTACAGAGATCCTGAAGAGGTTTCAGATGAGGACTGTAGATCCATGGCTACGCCAATGATTACAAACTAGAAGAAGATAGACACATCCGAGGATGATGAGGCTGACTCTACCTTGTATAGGCAGCTCGTTGGATCATTGATGTACCTAGTCAACACTAGACCATACATTTGTTATGCAGTGAATACCCTCAGTCAATTCATGGTGGAACCAAGGAGGGCTCACTAGGCAGCAGCGAAACATATTCTGAGATATTTGAAGGGGACAGTCGAGTATGGGGTGAAGTACACTAAAGGCAATGAAATCCAGTTGAGTGGGTTTACTAACGCAGATTGGGATGGAAGCATAGTGGAACAGAAAAGTATCAGTGGATACTGTTTCAGCCTCGGATCAGGAATGACTTCCTGGTGCAGTAGGAAACAGAAGTTCATCGCACTGAGCTCAGCCAAGGCAGAATATATGGCAACAAGCACAACTTCGTATGACGCCATATGGCTTCATAAACTGCTCTTCAACTTACTCAAGAAGAGGATGGAACCGACCGACATTATGTGTGCTAATCAAACTTACATCAAGCTCTCTGAGAATTCTGTGTTTCATGACTGGTTGAAGCACATTGACATTAGGTGCCACTTCATCAGAGACTATGTCCAGCGAGGAGTTGTACAGCTGAGGTACATTCCTACACGAGAACAGGTGGTAGATATCCTCACGAAGGCTCTGAGTAAGATTAAGTTTACTTACTTCAGAGAAAAGATGGGGATGGTCAAGAACCCCTTCCAGTAGAGGAATGGGTGGACTTCAGAGTCAGAGGGAGCTGCAGTACAAATGAGGCAATGACGGAGATAGTGTCACAGGCAGCTGTACAGAGAGCAGCATCCAGGACATCAGCAGCGCAGCAAATGCTTTAGAATCAGAGCAGTACAATTGGTACTTTACTTGAACACTTTCCTCGCTAAAAGGGAGTGTTGATTTTATAGCATCGGGAAGTGTTCCAGGTCTCAAATTTTGAGGAGAGGCTTGGACAACAATATTCCAAAGAACCCAGAAATCAATTGTGGAAATTCCACTCGGATCTTGCTTTATTAAAATAATTAATTATTTTAAAGTGATCCCTAAGTCTAAATTTAGGGTAATTAAATAATTAAAGGGTATTCATAAGGCAGAGTGTGAATCTTCTAGAAAATGAAGATCAAGCCATCTTTTAATCTGAGCCATTGATTAATGACATAATCTGGGTCGTTGATTCATCAGCGAGAAGACTATAAGAGAAGGCTTGAGGGTCATTTGGAAAGTAAGTCGGGCACATTCTTAGTACCCGAAGGAAATCGATTATGAAGTAAGAGAATTTGCTTTCAGAGGGTGAGTTTGTAGAAGCAGGGTTGCAAAGACAGAAGGAGGGAGAAGTAAGTAGAGACAGAGAAGAAGGAAGGCAGAAGACGAAGGGAAGGCAGCGCTAGGCGGCAGCGCTAGGCAGCAGCACTAGCCCTCCACGCAAACTTACGCAGTCCAAGCAGTGACTACGTAGAGGGGCTACGCAGATTGACGCAGAGGGTGCAAGAGGACATCTCGTGTGTCGAGAATTCTTCTAGATTGTCCAAAAAATTCAGATCAGGTGTATGTTATTGATTTTGCTTGTCATGAATTCTATAAATGATCTTTTCACTGCTAAAGATTAATACAAACCCTCATCTGCTGCACCGGTTTTCCCACATTGGGTTTTTCCGGGACAATTGTCCAAAATTAATTGTGTTCATGTGGTTGTTTCTATTGTGCTATATGTGTTCTATTGTTCTTCTGCTTTTGATTAGAGTGAATACTACAGATGTGTTTATTTCAAAATTTACTAAAGCATCTATAAATAACCTATCATAATAAGTAGGCAAAATAAATCAATTACTGCAGTAACAATTTTCAGAGTGAAAATTTCACAGAAAGTAGCCACAGTATCTACCTTGGTCATTTTAGTAGACCTTAGTTCATTTTTCAAGCTTGCCACTTTTCCAATATTCTTGATGGTAAATAGTTTTGAAAAAGCTTCATACATTCTTGCGCATGATCAATGTTTTCTATGAAGGGGACAAGGTTGTCCTTTATGCCTTCAACCATTAACATCATAGCCACTAATTCCAATTCTCTAAATTTCACCTTATCAGCATCACTCGAGTCTTTTGCGGGCTTCTTCACTTTTCCCTTTACCAAATCTAAGACCTTGTTCTTTTCAAGGATGAGGTCAATCCTCTTTTTCCAAGATCTATAATTTGAAGCTCCTTCAAGCTTGTTCTCTCCCTTGATAGTGTTAGACATATTCCTTGTCGGTAGTGAAGACTTCTTTCCTTCTAATGAACTTTTTATGTCTCCTTCATCAAATACTTGAGACTGCCTTTTCCTTCTTCTTTCACCAAAGCTCTGATACCATGTTAGAGAATCAGAAAGGCAAAAAGATTTTATTTTCTTGATTATTTACTTGTGATATTATTTAGTTCTTATTATGTTCTTCTTATCTTCTTTCTTCTTAATTCATAAAGCAAATATCATAGCAAAAGCACATAGATCAAGGACACCATATGTAGGCCATCAGCCAGGGAAAAACCCCACTCTAGGGGAAAACCCAGTCAGTAATTCTTCCTTCAATAGTAATCTTGAGACTCTAGACCTTGACTCGGACTTCTTGTACACCAAGTGAGCCTTCCTTTTGATCCTTCCTCAATATGGTTGTAACAACAGCAGCAACAGCACTATGCAGCACTTCCTTCAGCCTGGAACTTCAACTTTGCTTCTTGAATTTCGATCTTGCTTCTAGGAGTTCGATTTTGACCCAATACAACTTCTCAAGGTAGCAGCACTAAGCAAAATCAACTTCGACCTACTCTTCTCTTAGCAGCAGCAACATGCAACAACTGGCAGCAACTGAAGCAGCAGAGTAATAAGGGACTTTGATCTTCCAAACTATAGCACATGGGAGAGAGAGAGTGACACCAAAATTTTGATTTTCTTCCAATCCTTTAGCCCGTCCAAAATCGAGCTTCTTTTGGCCCCTTAATTGGCTTCGCAATTTTTCTTGATGCAACAGTAAATATCAAATTTTTGTGTGAGAGTGAGATGTCTCCAAATGAATTCAATCTCCCTGTATTTATAGGCTTCTGATGGGTTCGACTTTCTAGAATTGAGGCCGATTTGATCACTTGAAGGCCGACTTGATGTGGAGGCTCCATAAATCATATTTGACTCAATACTTGTCCTAATTACATGATTCAAATGCCAGTATGGGTCAATTTAAATCTGTAATAACTCTATAAACTCATAATAAATCCTAGAAGTCCACAATGGGGACTTTGACCTAAAATAATATGACCCAAGCATGAAACCCATCCTTTTTTTTCCTCAGAAAAAAGTGTAATTTTATTTCATCAGACGAGAACAAAATTACATTCAGAAGATACACATAACTGTGTATTGCCTATCAAAACTAAGATCATTTGATGAGACATGTAAGTCTTCATTCAATGTTCAAAGATGACAAATCGAGCATGTAGCTACTGATTACATCAATGATAAACAAAAAAAATTGTCCATATGCATCTGCAAAGCACTGTCATATAAACTGAAAACATGTCCGTACAAAATTTCCACAAAGTAGAATTCAAATTGCTGTAATTCAAAACAGGGTTGATAAATAAAGCTACATAAGCCAGCACCAAGAGAGATTGCACCACAGAAAGCCTGCCTAACATGACGCACTGAGGGCAGCTAGAGCAAGGCCTGATGGTCGTGGAAAGTTGTCATCTGTTTATCCGATGAAGGCCTGTGAAAGTACTCGTGTGTTCAGCCATCCATGAACTCTTTCACCTTCCAAGTCCCCACAGCCATCTGCAGCCCCTCCTTCGATGCTCGATCTGCTTGTTCGTTGTTTTCCCTGTAGACATGTCAGCATGAAAAAGTTTCAAAACTGTGAAGGACCTCCCTTATAGAAGTTAGTAAATTGGCAAGTCTAAGATTTCTGCAGTGTTGTATTCCCCTTGTCCAATTAATAACATTCATTGAGTCACCATAGATATTGAAATTCCGTCATCCTTTCTCTGCTGCAAAAATAAGGAGAAGTTTGAGACTCAGAAGTTCAGCAAAGTTGTTTGAGCTCTCCCCTAGACCGACAGAGAGCTCAAAGAAATGAGTGACTGATAGAAATAAAAGTGCTCCACCCCCACAAGCATTATTTCGTGCGGCCCCATCAAAAAAACCGCAAGGGATCTCCCTATCAATCTCCAATTCCAGGACCTCCCTTTGTTTTGCAGCACAAATATGTTGAGGAAACGCAGAAAGTATACCAATAGTCAAAGCACCTGTGATTTCAGGAGTATAGGCTTTTTCTTCGAAGATAAGATTGTTTCGAGCTAGCCAGCATCCCCAGATTACAAGAAGAGGCAGAGATCTGTGATTTGACTAAGCAGTTGAGGCCCACCAGGTCTCCTAGGCTTGGGCCACTGAAATACCCTCCCATTCGCAGGGAAAGCCCAACAGTATCGAACATTCCATCCACACCTCTTTAAGATATGAACAGTTGAGAAAAAGATGAGTACCTGATTCCACATCTGATTTGCAGAGGACACACCACCCTGGCCCCTGAAAGATCCTTTTTGCAAATTGTCCTAGGTAGGGGCCTTGTTTTCCAAAACACACCACATAAAGAGGCGAGTCTTTGGTGGACAATTGAGCTTCCACAATTTCCTCCACCACCAAATTTCTTCCCTTTGAATCCCATCTACACTCAGCTTTAAGTAGCCAGCCTTGGGAGAATAGTTACCCGAAGGATCGAAGTCCCAAACAATTTCATCATCCCTCTCCCGAAGCTGAATATGAGCATGGTTTAATTCCCCAATGTATAGTTCCAAACCCCTTTCATCCTGAACATCTAGTCCAAAAGAGGAAGCCAGTCTCCAAGACTGAATCCATGGCAGCCATTGAACCGACTCTGCAAGTTGGAAAAGAAAGACAATCCCCCTCTGCCTCAATACCTCAATTGTACGCCCTGGGAGAAAGTGTCGCTGAACACTGCCCATCCACGAATCCTCTCCTACTTTTAACCTCCTGCCATTGCCCACATTCCAGACCAGATTAGATTCCAGAATGTGAAAAGACTTTACCACCGCCTTCCGAATCACCGAACCTCCGGCATGAGACTTCCTTGGATTCCTAATCCAATCTTCAATGGAATTAGGTTCTAAATATTTCTAAACTATCACCTGGGTTCTAAGACGAAGAGAGGAGGATAGAAGAAGAGAAACCCAGCAGATTCTGAACTTCCACCAACTTTCCATCATCTACCACCGGCTAAGAAGCCACAACTTCCTCCTCTTGATTGTTGTTTTCCACCTCATCACTGACCAGATCACTACCAGGTTCTTAAGGAGACAAAGGTTGAGTAAAAGGTAAGCCCAAACCTTCCTCCTCCAAGCGCTTCCTTATCACTCCTACGAAGGCGCCGACCATTTAATGTGCGAAAGGGAAGTCTACAATCTGAGGCCAGATGACCATAGGCTTGATATATTCAGCACCTAAACGGCACTTTTTCATAATCCAGCACCTTCTTAATCACACAAGGCCCCCAACTGAGATTCATAGCTTCCACGAGACTTACTCTAACATTTAAGTTAACCAGAATCTGAGCCACTTGCCTCTGTTTAGTCTCCAGAAAGGAGAGGTCTGCTTCAAGGAAGTTCCCAAGGATATTCCCAATGATACGGAGGTGATCCTCAGTCCAATAATGGAGAGGCAAACCAAGCAGTCGCACCCACAGAGGAACCGAATCCACCCTCTCCCTACTAGCATCAAAAAGAGGATGCCAACGCTTGAGGAGCAGAGGAGTGTGATCCAAAGCCCAGTTCCAATTCAACACCCACTGCGCATGATCTGCCTGCAAAAAATTGAAGGCGAGCCACCCCCTCATGAGAGTCACAACCTCTAGCACATAACCGAGAGCTTCCCTCCAATTTGCTTCTGCCCACAAAACCATACTTTTCAAAGCAAAATTCCTCCCCATAGCCCTACCCGCCAAAGTCCTATTAGTCATCTGGAGCACCTGCGCCCAACCTATATCTTCCCCCAGCACGTAATTATACTCCACCTTCTTCGATTTCATCCAACTTTTCCAAATTCGCTTTCTTGTACCCCTCTTGGGATCTTTCCCTTCTGTTTCATTGCTAAGGCCCGAGCCCTTTCCCCCTTCACCATCAGGGCTAAGGTAGCCTCGCTACTCAATACAACAAATATGTCCAGCCAACGATCCCAATTCCTCCTCCCTGGACGACACACTTGCCGAGCCACTCCCCAGCATAACAAAATGTTCCAAGGCCCCTAGCTGACCTGAACCAGAACCTCCTCCATCGACCACCACGCCCTGGACTCCCGCAAAGAAGATCGAAGGGGACCCATACCCTACCGACTAAGGGAAAAACACCTCCACATCACTCCATCACTGCAGACCCTGCAAATTCCACGAGCTCTGAGTTTCATGCTCTCCTCCTTTCAAATCTCCCTCCATCGCATCCCAAATCCTTCAGCATTGATCCATTATTATCAAGGGTTGGAAGAAAATCAAGAGAACTGCTCCAAAAAGCCTCTGTTACGCATCTGGAAGGTTGTATTATGCATCTGGAAGTCATGTTATTTCCTGAAACCCATGCTTTAATAAGTCATTTAATAATAATATAAAATTATTTTCTTTATTCTTTTGATAAGTACAATAAATATTGATTCAAATACAATTCATGAAGACCGAACCTAGTTACAATCTTCAACACATTCAACATCATTTTTATCATTGTAAACGCAATTTTTTCTTTTATGTTGTAAATGATTCTAGTATGACTATTAAGTCATGTAATAATACCTAGGTAAGCATATGGTTCTTCTAAAAGGGTTTCATCTTAGGGAGTTTTTTAACGTCCATGAATTATGTGTGTTTGTAAACACGGATAATTGGAAAAGTTTTTCCCCTAGATATACCCCAAAGCTAGAGTGGAACTCATTGACGAGGTCTTAAGTAAGTCCTAGTGTTTATTGAGTGTTAATTTTGGGCAACTAGGTCCAAACTCCATGCTGTACTATTCAGATGATGATGCCAATATTTTTATTGGATTCCTCTTTCGGAGAGGTGCAAGATTGATCTAAAGATCATCTTGATCGGATAAGCAGAACATGTATTTTGAATTAATTCCACTTATGTGCAAGGTCGGCCAATTTTGTAATGTCTGCTTGGAGCTCCAACAGATGTGTCACACACCCCCACAGATGGATATACATATTGGAGACTTGGAGGTCATTTCATCACTCACATTGGAGGCATTCCCTTCTCCCACAAATGGTGCAGTGTTAGGACTTCTTATGGTGTAGCGTTAGGGCTTCTCATGGTGCAGCGTCCTTGGTGTAGCGTCTTGATGCAGCGTTCTTGATGCATCATTTTAATGAGTTGTCTTGGGGTTGTGTGACACATTTGGTTGGCTGACCTAATGGAGAGTTTGTTGGTTGAAGCATCCTGTTGATCGTCGTAACGCCACCATTCTTCATCCCTGTTTGTCAAAACAATTAGTATGTTATTGGCTTGTCTTCCATTGATCTATTGGTATGTTCTGTCAGCATTTTACTTTCATGTGATTGCTATTTGGGCCCTAGAAATTTAAAGTAAATTTGCATCTAGCATAGAACATCTTCAGAATTTAACATGGTATCAGAGCTTGGTGAAAACAAAGCCCAACTTGTGTTGAGAGCAATCACCGATCTATTGGGAAAGATCTAAGAGCATCCATTTGTGCAATACTCACACTTGAGAAAGACTCGTTGGAGAGGAGAAATTCTTTGCCCTAGCCACAACGAGGAAAGACAAGACAATGTGGGTTTTGGAGGTCTGCTTTAGGGTTATTTTGAAGACCGAATTACTGTGAGCAGAGGCCGAGGCAGCGCCCTAGAGGGCCGAATCAATAAAAGGTTGTTTCAGCCTGCGTGGAAGTGTCTTAGGTGCGAGGAATGGCGGCGTATGTTGCTGTAGGTGGGCCGCAGTCCCTACCTCATATTTGGAGGGCAGCATGGAGTTGTTTAGAGGTTGTCTATGCCCAAGATAGCAGTCAAGGGTGCTAGCACTTCTCCAAGACTAGGCCGCAGCCAAGGAGGATTGTTTTGGTGGTTGATTGAGGGCTATAAATGTGCCCTAAATATAACAGCAGTGACGCAAACTTGGACAACAGTTTTGATGAGTTTGGAGTCTGTTTTTTTGTGTTGTTTTGGTGCATGTTTGGTTGTCTGTTTGGGACGCAGGGGTACCTGAAGCTACGGCAACTTGTGGAGGGTTGTTCGAAGGTAAGAGAAGGCTAGAAAGGCTCCTCCAACTCAGTCGCAGTCATCTCTAGGAGGCCGCAACTCAAACAAGGCCTTCTTCCTTGTTTTTTAGGTCAGTTTGTTCCGCTACTAGGAACAGCCACCTGTAGGGTGCCTTGGGTGGATATTACAAGGGCCATAATAGTGTTTGAGGGCAGCGTGCTGCATCTGGAGTGTTTTGTGGTAGGTTGCAGGCCATACCACAACAGCGAGGCTTGTGTGAGCTATTTAAGGGCTAGTTTTAGCCCTTACCCTCAACGTGAAGGAGGAGTGTCTCTCCAAGCCTGAGACCTTAAGGAGGATCAAAGTTGGAGCATTTTTATGGTCCTTCCAATGTCTGTATGAAGGTCGAGTTTGCCCAGATTGGAGGATGAGTTTCTATTTGTTTTTTCATGCCTTGAAGCAGGATTGTGCAAGCATATTTGAGGTCGTTGTCTTTGAGTATTTTGTACCCTAGTTGGGGATCCAACTAAGCATACACAACCATCCATAATTCTGTCCTGAAGTCTGATAAATTCACTCTAATGTTATGTGCTAAAACAGAGGGCTGAGACCCTGAAAAGATGACAATAAGTTATGTTTTATCTCTGTGCTAGGGTCACAGAGCCTCAATAGAATTGCGCACTAGTATTGTGGTATTGTCTGATCCAAGAGGGAGGCAGATTCATTGGAGTTGCTTTGGGAAGTCTATCCTTGAATGTTGAATAGGACAAAGTGATTTAAGGCCTAATGTATAGTGATTTTGTGGAGGATAAATCATTGTGTTAAAGACCTTGTTCGAATCCTGTTATCAGTGACGTTGAAGCAGCATAATTATTATGTGAAGGCAGACTTGTTCAGTTGATATTTGAGCCTTAAGTACAGTGCTTTGGAAATCTACTGTAAGAAGGCAGATATATTGAAAGACAAAAGAAGAGGTATGTAAAATTCTTCTTATATGAAAAGTTTGTTAAATTATGTCTGATTTTGAATGTTGTTTAAGGAAACCTAAGGATAATGGTTGGTCGATGAGTCTTAGATCAGTGACATATGGCAACATACCTATGTTATCTTCAAAGACATATGGCAAAGTAGATATGACCTCACTAAACGACATGTGGCAGAGTCTATATGAACTTGATTTGTGGTATCTTCAGTGGCATATGGAAAAATATATATATGACCATGAAGTTTGATATCTTCAGTTCTGAATGGCAGTATGACAATGATCAATATGATAGTGATGTGTATGATAATATTATGGCAACGTTGTAATCAGTGATATGACAGTGTATGGTAATGATACTTGTCAAGATGTATGACAGATGTACGGCAGTATATGGATATGATACTTGTATGGCTATAATTCCATAAAATAAGCCTTGACAGTGGATTCGGGCCTACGATTACAAAGCCCTTTCCGAAGCAAGGAAGTTGGTGTCTGGGATGCCCAAATTCAAAAATAATCATGAAGGCATATGTCAGGGTTGTGTCGAAGGGGGCTTTCTTTTTTTTTCCTCAAGTATCACAAAGACATCTGATGTCTTGAAAATTGATACATTTTGATTTATCTAATATACTGCCCATGAAATCCTTGGGAGGATGTTCTTATTTCATGACTTTTATAGATGATTTCTCTCGCAAGACCTGGTTACATTTCTTGAAGAAGAAGATCAAGATTTGCAGGACTGATAATGGCACCGAATGTGAATCATATGAGTTCAATAAATTTTGCAGAGGAGTTGGCATTAAGAGGGAGACCACAACCGTATATGTTCATGAATAAATGGCATTGCTGGAAGAAAGAAGAGAAGACCCTCATGGCTCAGGGACACTCTCGAAGATGCTAAGAGACATATGGCCCCAAAGGGGGGCATTCCAGGAAAGCAAGAAGCTGAATAGATACCATGGGTATCTAGCAGCCATGAGTACAATCATACAATCCGAGCCTAGATCATTTGAATAAGTCGTAAAGCATCAAGTTTAGAAGAATGCTATGCTCGAAGAGTTCGAGTCCAATATGAAGAACGATGTCTGGGATGTGGTCCCGAGACTGGAGGACAAAGTTGTTGTCACCTCGAAATGGCTCTAAAAGATCAAGCATGGATCTGATGAGTGTTGAAAAGTACAAGGCAAGATTTGTTGCCCGAGGCTTCTCTCAAAAGGAAAGCATAGATTATGATGATATATTTGCACCTGTGATCTATTATTTTCCTTGCTACCACGCAAGGATGGAGTCTCCATCAGATGGATGTGAACACCGCTTTTTCTGCATTGTTTGATAAAGGAAGAGGTGTATGTGAAGCAACCTCTTGGGTTCGAAGTCTAGGATAGAGACTCTCATGTATGCAGGTTGAAGAAAGCCCTCTATGGGTTGAAGCAAGCACCCAGGACTTGGTACGAGAGGATTGATAGCTACTTGATGAAGTCGGGCTTCACTCGAAGTAATGCTGATCCGAACCTTTACTTCAAGGTTGATAGAGAAAAGCCTCTCAGTATGGTTCTCTATGTCGATGATCTCTTCCTGACACGACCCTCTCATTCATTAATGTAAGAGGGACCTAGCTTCCGAGTTCGAGATGAAAGACCTAGGACTGATGCATTACTTCCTAGGCTTGGAGGTCTGGCAGAGACCTGGCAAAATTTTCCTCTCTCAAGGAAAATATATTGTGAAGCTACTTGAGAGATTTGGTATGGTGGACTGTAAGTCCGTGTCGACACCGATGGAACTCAACTTTAAGAAGTTGTGTGAAAACGTTGTTGGGCCCGTGCTAGCAAATCCTACTGAGTATCGACAACTTGTAGGGGCCCTGATGTTCTTAGTGAACATCAGTCCGGACGTATGTTTTGCAGTAAACACTTTGAATCAACACATGGTTGATCCTCATAACATTCACTGGGTTAGTGCCAAGAAACTCTTGAGATATCTCTGGGGCACGATAGACCATGGGCTAAGACACATTGCCGGGATTTTGAGACTGCGTGGATATACTGATGTTGATTGGGCTGGCAGTGTGGTGGATCACAAGAGCACATCTGGATGCTGCTTCACACTTGGTTCTGCTTCGAGCAGTGAACAGAAGTCGGTGGCTTTGAGCACCGCTGAGGCCGAATACATTGCAGCGTGTATGGCCTGTTTTGAAGCTATTTGGTTGCGAAAGCTCTTCAGAGAGTTGTTCGGGCATATGCTAGATACCACCGTTATCCTTTGTGATAACCAAAGGGGGATTCGTTTGTAAGAGAATCCCGTGTTCCACGATCGATCCAAGAATATTGATATCTGGTACCATTTTATCCAGGATATGGTACAGCGAGGCGCCGTAAGGCTCGATCATATAGGAACTGATGAGCAGATCGCGGATATTCTCACAAAGCCCTTGGGGAAGGTCATGCTCCTAACCTTCCGTGAGAATCTTGGAATCGTGGAACGACCCTATGCAGAGGGTCCTATTGGACGATGAGCTCTGGGAGCTTCAGGGGGCTTTGGGGATAGCTTCTTGGAGCTATAAGCAACCATAGGGCTAGGCTTGCCGAACCTTGTTGGTGTGCTTCCGCCCCACCGTGAAGATTTTGAGTTGGTTCACCCCTCTTTGATCTGTGCCCCGTATGCATCTTACCCATTGAGTCCCGGACTCATGGGAAGTACCTCTCATTTGGCCAATGAGATGGGAAATGTTGATAGAGACCGATAGCAAGACCGATGGATGCATTGGAGATTGTCGTACTCTCTATGTCTAGGATGGCACGTGTCCACCATTTGATCTGGGATCAAGTCAAGTGAGGTTTCAGACCTCCAACAGACTTCGAGTGAGTTAAACTAACTTTGGGTTAGTATATGACTCTTTTGAGTCCAAGTGAGGTTTTGGACCTCCAACTGACTTCGGGTCAGTTAAACTAACTTCGGGTTAGTATGAGACTCCTTTGAGTCCTATAGAGGTTTCGAACCTCTGAGCTGATTTTGTCAGCTGGGAGTGATGTCTTTGAGACTCACCTTTTGTTCTGAAATAAAGAAGCCAGCAAAGCAAGTTACGGCGGGATGACGCACGAAGTTTGGATGGCACAGGTGGATGGAGTTCTCCCTAGTTGAAAGGGTGTGTTAATTTTGGGCAACTAGGTACAAACTCCATGTTGTACTGCTCAAATGATGATGCCAATATTTTTATTAGATTCCTCTTTCGAAGAGGCGCAAAATCGATCTAAAGGTCATTTTGATCAGATGAGCAGAACATGTATTTTGAATTTATTCCACTTACGTGCAAGGTCAGCGATTTTGTAATGTTGGCTTGGAGCCCCAATAGATGTGTCACACACCCCCACAGATGGATATATATATTGGAGACTTGGAGGTCATTTCATCACTCACGTTGGAGGCATTCTCTTCTCTCACGGATGGTGCAACATTAGGGCTTCTCATGGTGCAGTTTTAGGGCTTCTCATGGAGCAACATCCTTGGTGCAGTGTCTTGATGCAACAGGTCTTTGATGCAGCATTCTTGATGCAGCGTTTTGATGAGCTGTCTTGGGGTTGAGTGACACATTTGGTTGGCTGACCTAATGGAGACTTTGTTGGTTGAAGCATCCTGTTGATCATCGTAACGCCACCATTCTTCATCTCTGTTTGTCAAAACTATTAGTATATTATTGGCTTGTCTTCTGTCGATCTAGTGGTATGTTCTATCACCATTTTACTTTCATGTGATTGCTATTTGGGCCCTAGAAGTTTAAAGTAAATTTGCATCTAACATAGAACATCTTCAGAATTTAACATTGAGTCTATGTACTTTTCATACTAGATCATGTGTCTTGTTGCAGAATTGGGTAAAATATTGAGGGTTTATGTTAATATTGTAAATTTTTATGTGAAAGTGTATCTAGGAATAATTTAATGCATGGTTACTCATATTTAGACACGGCTAAATTATTTTAATATTAACACACTTAGAGGGTGGAAAAATATTTATTCCCCTCTTCAGTCTTTTAATTAACTTTTCTAGCAAAAATAAAAAGAAGTAATTACCCAGATAATTAATTAGTTTTGAGTTAAAAATTAATTTGAGAGAAATTAAATACTCTCCAAGTAGAAGAACATCAAAAAATCGTGGGTCCAAAAGGAATCAAATTTAAGGATCCTCCACCAAGGAAAAAATCGATTTATTAAGAGAAATTGACACCTTGGACCTTTTGGACCCTTGGTGATTAAGTGTTCAAAATTAGGTAGCTGGTCAAACTCAGGTTAAATCATCTGAGATGATGATTCTGATATATTTAATGGATTTATACTGCTAGAGGTGTAAGATTGATCTAGAGATCATCTCGATCGGATGAAGCGAACAACATCTTTGAATTTACTACACTTATGTGT
This sequence comes from Pinus albicaulis, assembly GCA_034641835.2. Taxonomy (NCBI): domain Eukaryota; kingdom Viridiplantae; phylum Streptophyta; class Pinopsida; order Pinales; family Pinaceae; genus Pinus; species Pinus albicaulis. Next base: position 784,162,243 of record CM076575.1, on the reverse strand, counting down.
GAGTTGAGCTAGGTCAAATATAGACTTAAATGTCTTAAGGGACGTGTCAAACACCCCCAAAGATTAGATAGCTGGACATTGAAGGCACATTGATATATATGGATGATACAATGTTTGGGTTCATGTTAGATTATGTCTTATTAGCATTTAGGCAAACCTATTGAAGACTTTAACAGTGACATCTCATGATATTAATGCTTGCTTACCATTTATTATCTCTGTTTTGGCTTGTCTTCTATCGATCTATTAGCATGTTCTATCTTCTTCAGTATTGTGCCCTAATCTGAAATGGCATAGAACATCTACAGAAATTAACATTAAGCTAAAGTGAAATTTTTGAGGATAAAAGTCTAAAAAAAATATTTTTTGGACTATGAAAAAAATGATTTTAAGAAAAATTTGAACTTTTCCTCAAAATAAGAGTAAAATTCAAATGACGAAGGAGATCAAGTTATTTCAAATGAAGGTCGATGGATGAGATTATTTTGACAAGGATCAACTCAACTAGCCATTATTTTCCACTTGAAGGGGTTTTCTTCTCATTTTTTATATAAGGAAGTTATCAAGCTCCTTATTTCATTTTTGGATGATGTAACAATTATCTGATGTACTGAGCAAGGCTCTGCTGGAATAACTCTATGTTTGGGTCAAGTAAAGGAGTATCCTCTCTGTATTAGGGTCTCACATATCTCAGGCTAGCCAAGGTTGCCTCAGCATAGAAGGAGTCTGCTATACAATGCGAAGGTGAGGCAGTACGTAAGGAAGACTGTGGACAGTGCGTAGGAAAAGGCTACTCAACAAAGGAGGACAGTCATCTCTGTTTTGAGTTTGTTCTGTACCTCGCTAATCTCATAAACGAAGAAGGGTATATACAGCATGAAGGAGGTCTACAGTAGCTCTTGGTCTAGGGCATCAAGGGTGCAAAAAGGTAAGCCGAGAAGAAGTCTCTAGAAGGTTGAAGGAAGGACAGAAAAGGAGCTCATTGTTTAGGACTAGGAATCGAGCTTTCCTAGTGTTCGTGCAGAGCAGTGCTGAAAGGAAGGATCAACTTGAGAAGCTAAGGAGAGCAGCAAGGAATAGTGACAAGGGTCTTGGAGGTATACTAGTGTCAAGGGTCTATGTCATGGTCTTGGTACTCGCCAATTGAAGATCTATAAGAAGATATTCGATCGGGTTTTCCTCTCAAAGAGTGAGAGGTTTTGGCTCTGGCTTGAAAGCCTAAATTTTGTGTCTCTTGTGTTTTGGTAATTGACTTGATGAAAGACATAATAATCTAACAAAGACAAGATCTACGTGAAAGAAGCATAAAGAAGATCACAAGTAATTATCAAGAAGAGAAATTTTAATAAAAGCCCTAATTTCTCAACATGGTATCAGAGCTAAAGTGTTAAAGACAAGAAAGGGCTATTTGGCAAGAAGACACGCGAGGATCAAAAGATCAAGGATCAATTTTCAAGAAGACATCAAGGCTAAAAGAAGGATCTACTTTGAAAAATCAATCTCTAGATCTAACAAGATCTTCATTCATTCAAAAGGAGCAGTTTGCAACAAGTTGGGGAAACCTGAAGCCATCTCAAGAAGACCAAAGACCTCACTCAAAGGACTTATATCAAGGTCCTTTCAAGAGGAAAAGCAAGATCAAGGAGGTGATCTTTATCTTCAAGCTATCTCGTGATTGAAGCCAAGTCAACATTGTTGGAGTCATCATCAAGCCATCATCATCATCAAGGATCCAAGATGATCTACCTCTTTACACCACTCTTGAAGAAGTCTATCTAAGATGAAGCTCCTACTACTATCTACATCATCATCAACAAGGAAGCTAGTAGGAGAAGAAAAACATCTACTCAAATAAGTATCTTTATGACTTCATCTGAATCTGTCAAAATGAATTTTTGCAAGGAAAGCTACCAATTGTCTTGGTCTTCAAACTTTCTTGCATGGAAGAAAAGGACAGATTTGAATCTTATTGAAAATGAAGTCATGGATTACATTAAAGGGTCTATAGCCCTGCCTTCAAAAGAAGATACTCAAGCACATGCCAAATACATGGAGGGAGACATAAGAGCCCAGAGGATTCTTATAGAATCCATAAAGAACTCTCTCATCCCCTATGTATCAAAACTAGAAACTTCAAAAGAAATATATGACAAATTGGTGGAGCTATTCTCGGTGAGTACTGCAGGGGAAGTAATATCTATGAGACAAGAACTATCCAAGTTGAAGTTGTAAAGAGAGGAAAGAATAGCTTCATACTTTATGAAGATTTATGAAATACCAGATCAACTACAGGAATTGGGAGAAGTAATGTCTGATAGAGAAATGACTATGTGATGCTAAATGTTCTACCAAAGGGATGGGCAAACTTCACTTCAAGTATCTATAGGAAGAAAGAAGCAACACAATTCCAAGATCTATAGTCTCTATGTAAGATAGAGGAGACTAGATTAAAAGCTAAAGTCAATACAAGATCTAATGAAGAAAATCAAGCCTATGCTGCCATGTCAAGAAGAAGAAGATTTGGTAAGTTTGGTCCTCATAATAAAAAGAGAAATATGGACAAGATACGATGCTATGGATGTAATGAACTTGGGCACTATAAAAAGGATTATCCCAAATCTAACCGGGACAAGAGGAAAAAGGAAGAAGCCCATGTCGTCGAATAAATAGAAGAACCAGATTCAAAGAAACCTAAGAAATAAGAAATGAAAGATCTCTACTATGATTGAGATCATCTTTCTCTTAAGAGGTATGTACCGGTTGTAAAATAGTATGTTAGGAAGCATTGTATATTAGATAGATGCATCACTTTAGAATTGGCATCATGATAAAAGCACTGAAGGAGCACTAGTCATAGGAGGATGTATGAAACACATTTATGTGACAACTATGCTATGAGATAAGTGGCTCCTGGGAACCTCACTGAAAATAACACTTATGGAAAGCAGCCATCTATATCAAGGGTCATCATTCAGTAATCCATCTAGAAACAGGTGCTGGTATTTTCTAATGAAATCCTCTTTGGATTCACTGGTTAGAAAGAAAGCAAAAGGTTTCATCAAGAATTCTAACTTGCAGAATTTTGGGATTAGAATATGATGACAGATTAATGAAGCAAGTCAAGAGAATGAAACTCTTTCATTCTAAGGAAAATTGTTGCAAGATGACTCAAAGGGAAAAAGAGATGAGGTACACACACACAGATATATATATATATATATATATATATATATGCTTACACTAGATATTATAAAGTCATGTCATATGGTTGCAGGTAGTATACTTCTATCTTTAAGAAGTATGAACAAAAGAAAGAGAATCTCCTCTTATGCACAGGTTGCCAAAAGGCATGATCCACACCAAATGAAATCAACATAATATATCCTCATATGGATATGAGGTGGTTGTACACAATCTAGGAACTATGTATTGGAAGCTCCTGGGAATGAAATAAAATTGTGTGGAGAAATAAAGGAAGAGATCGTGAGAAGTGCAACCATGGTAAAAAATAGTCAACATCCAAGGAAGCCAAGAAGACTTGACTAGAAAATCTCCTGGGAAGATATGTAGACTCTGATATAAGTCTGAAAAAGATGGAAACCCTTGACAATACATCTTTAGGAGATGTGTCAATTTGTATGAAGGATGTCAATGCCTACAAGAAGATGTCATGATGAAAGATCATCACCAAGGTAACTTGATTTAAAAGGTTCATATTTCTTATAATATCTGGATGAGCTTATGCAGGGCTGCCAAAGGGAAGTATATGTCTTCCACAATCGATAACCATATGGCAGGATGAAATATCCTTGGAAGAAATATGGCTTGTAGAAAAGCAGCATGACATGAAGCTAGACCAAATGAGAAGATTGATGGATCACTCTCTGATAGAAGACATGACTTGTGGATGAAAGTGATGGATGATTGGTGCCCTATGAAGAGATCCCAAAGATGATGACTCCTCAACAACCAAGAAATTCATGACATCGAAGAAAGGATTTCTTCATGAGCAATTGGGTGTTTCATCATTGCTGTTGCAGGTCCCTGATTAAGAGGGAGCCTGGTAATAAGTTTCTTACTTGGAAGAAACTTGGTAATTCCTAATCCGAGAGGGAGCTTAGGTACATTCCTTGTATAGGAATGAGTACATTGAAATATGTCCTTCCTAAATTAAAAGGAAGTGACAGATATGGTTCTCTAATTCATGTGTCATGCACTAAACCAGGACTAACAGTAGTAACTCTTAGTGAAGGCCATGAGGAGAGAATGGATAGACACATCATTTTGTTCTTCACCTGGGAAGACAGAATGGAGGATTGGGTAATCATCTGGCATCCGATACTCTTTGAGGATGTATTAGGGCATCCAAGATAAGAGCAGTCGTGGAAGGATCGATATTTTTTGAGGACTGGGAATCCAAGACAAGAATAGCTTTGGACATACCCTGAGTGAACCTGGGTGGGGTATGATCTAAGAGAGACAATGATGAAGGCGTTTATAAGTCATTGGTCTTGCCAGGATTGGAGCTCATGGTCTCGCGGAGAGATGGATTTGTTAGTCAAGGCTTTGCACTATGACAATGTTGGTTGATATGATGCTATACAGATGGGATTACCAATATGGCTTGTAGAAAAGCAGCATGACATGAAGCTAGACCAAATGAGAAGATTGATGGATCACTCTCTGATAGAAGACATGACTCGTGGATGAAAGTGATGGATGATCAATGCCCTATGAAGAGATCCAAAAGATGATGACTCCTCAACAACGAAGAAATTCATGACATCGAAGAAAGGAGTTCTTCATGAGCAGCTGCGTGTTTCATCATTGTTGTTGCAGGTCCCTGATTAAGAGGCAGCCTGGTAATAATTTTCTTACTTGGAAGAAACTTGGTAATTCCTAATCCGAGAGGGAGCTTAGGTACATTCCTTGTATAGGAATGAGTACATTGGAATATGTCCTTCCTAAATTAAAAGTAAGTGACATATATGGTTCTCTAATTCATGTGTCATGCACTAGACTAGGACTAACAGTCGTAACTCTTAGTGAACGCCATGAGGAGAGAATGGATAGACACATCATTTTGTTCTTCACCTGGGAAGACAAAATGGAGGATTGGGTAATCATCTGGCATCTGATACTCTTTGAGGATGTATTAGGGCATCAAAGATAAGAGCAGTCGTGGAAGGATCGATATTCTTTGAGGACTAGGAATCCAAGACAAGAATAGTCCTGGACATACCCTGAGTGAACCCGAGTGGGGTATGATCTAAGAGAGACAATGATGAAGGTGTCTAGAAGTCATTGGTCTTGAAAGCATTGGAGCTCATGGTCTCCCAGAGAGATGGATTTGTTAGTCAAGGCCTTGCACTATGACAATGTTGGTTGATATGATGCTATACAGATGGCATTATCAATCTTATTCTTCTTATGAGATTCTTAAGATTGAGAGTGACCATGTACCATTATGAATACCTCCCTAGTTAAGAGGGAGTGTTGAAAAGTGTAACTAAGTTCGGTCTTCATAATGAATTGTAATTATCAATTTATGTAATGAAGAGACAAAGATAATAAAATGTATTTTGTAATGCTTACTTCATGGGTTTCATGAGCAAGGAGTTTTTATTATAAGTCAAAGACTTCTTCTTGATGTCTTTAGGGATTTTTCATCTTGTCATAAATGTAATTAAGAGTCATGTATATGAAGTCATGTTACACTTGTAAAAGGGACAAACTGTTGATGTAAATATATGCTCCAAGACCTTGTCACTATGCTCTGTAATGTTGGCTCAAAATATGATGATAAGTCTCCTTGATGATGTCGGCCTACATACAGACGGACATGTCGGCCTAGAGATGGGAAGCAATCCCTATATATAGAAGGATTGCGGCTTCATTTGCGACAAGTATCTCGGATCAACTTCTGTGATTGTAGTGCGAGCTGAGAACTGCAATTTGGCATAACTCTACGTTTGGGTCACGTAAAGGAGTATCCTCTTTGTATTAGGGTCTCGCATATCTCAGGCTAGGCGAGGCTACCTCAGGATAGAAGGAGTCTGCTATACAGCAAAGGTGAGGCAGTACGTAAGGAAGACTGTGGACAGTGATTAGGAAAAGGCTACTAAACAAAGGAGGATAGTCATCTATGTTTTGAGTCTGTTCTATACCTCGCTAATCTCATAAACGAAGAAGGGTATATACAATGTGAAGGGGTTCTACAACAGCTCTACGTCTAGGGCATCAAGGGTGCAGGAAGGTAAGCCAAGAAGAAGTCTCTAGAAGGCTGAAGGAAGGACAGAAAAGGAGCTCATTATTTAGGACTAGGAATCGAGCTTTCCTAGTGCTAGTGCATAGTAGTGCTGAAAGGAAGGATCAACTTGAGAAGCCAAAGAGAGTAGCAAGGAATAGTGACAAGGGTCTTAGAGGTATACTAGTGTCAAAAGTCTATGTCATGGTCTTAGTACTCGTCAATTGAAGATCTATAAGAAGAATTTTGATCAAGTTTTCCTCTCAAATAGTGAGAGGTTTTGGCCCTAGCTTGAAAGCCTAAATTTTGTCTCGTGTTTTGGTAATTGACTTGATGAAAGACATAATAATCTAACGAAGACAAGGTCTAAGTGAAAGAGCATAAAGAAGATCACAAGTAATTATCAAGAAGAGAAATTTTAATAAAAGCCCTAATTTCTCAATAGCTCCATCCCCTAGCCTCCAAGTTCACAAACTGTGAGGGGATCACACCCTTGTTTGACTCCAAGTCTTGATCTAACGAAAATTTTATGCAGTAGGGCTTTCCAAAAATTTTAAAAATTATTTTCTCATTATCTTCAAATTTATTTACTTGTGCCATAAAGTCTTAGTATGCTAATGACAGTGAACTTTATTTTGTAAATATTTGTAAAATTATTTTTTTCAATAACTCTTGTATTTTTAAATACTAACCTTTTATTTTTATATAGCTATTGGGGTTTGGGGTTTGGGGTTTTTGGGGTTTTTTCTATATATTGGGTTCTTGGCACTCTATTTCTCATTTTTGCAGGTACATTGGCTCAAGGATTTGAAGAGATTTTAATTTTGAGAAGCCATTAGCCTCACCTAGCCTAGATGGCTAGGATTTGAGAGGGTTCTAGCTCATTTGGAGGCGTCATCCAACCCTTTTTGCCAAATCGTTCAAGAAAAGAGGGACGATCTAGGCCCTAGAGCATTAGATCTAGCCCTTCCAATCCCTAGTTGCTCAACGTCCAACCAAAAGAGGAGAGTTGCAGCACTTGGAGGAAGTTTCTAGCAGTGATTTGAGCTAAAAAATATATATTTTTTGAGATCGCAGGGGTGTCGTTAGGTTTTGAGGCCTTTTGGAGGCTATCTGCGGCCCCTAAGGGCTTTATCTTGCTATCTGCAGCCCTAATTTGGCTTGTTACCCTAGCAGCAATCCTCTAGGGCCTTAGCTGCAGGCCTTTGTGGCCTTTCCTTGGCAACCACAAGCCATTTGTGGCCTTTTCCTTGTGACCACAAGCCTATTTGGCCTTGAAACCCTAGGCCATAGTCATTTCTTGGCATTTTTGTGTTATTGGCACTTTTTTTTTGGCACTAATCTTTGTGGTTGCAGGCTCATGTTAAGTTTGGCAAGGATTTCCATTTCATTTTGCTGTTGATCCATTGAGTTTTCAAGCTAACATTTTGTTTTGCAGACTTATCACTAGTTGAGGAGGGATTTCAAGGCCTTGGAACTTCACTATTCCACCAATCGGCCCTAAAAACCCTAATTTCAATAATAAGAGGGCTGATCTATCATTTTTCAAGCTAATACTTGTGTTGCAGGTGTGTGAAGGAATGCTAGTGCATACAAGAAGCCCATCTCTCCATCAAGCAAGGCCTCTAGGCCTAAGGTTTGCTCTCTTACCACTTTATTCTCCTCACTGTTTTCATGATCAGATTTGAAGTAGCCTTACAGCAGTGGTATTAATCTCATATAATCATTTCTAAAGTGCTCTAAAAGACTTTCACATTCCTAAGAACATTGCACGCTTATTATAAAAGGTTAATCAAATTTATATGCACTCAATTATTGATGTGCTAAGCAAATTTAGAAGTCTGATATAAGTTTTCTAAGGTCTGATATAATCATATAAGCATATAAAGGTCTGATATACAACGTAGCAACAGTAAGAAAGCATTTTGCTAAGGCTTGACACTCATAAAAATGCATCTCTAAGTCTTTCTAAGCTAATGGTGAAGTGTTAAGAAACCTTGTTTATCTTTTTAGTGGTAAAAAGAGCCCTTGAATGCTTTGATCTTGTTTTCCTTGCATCTAATCACACATTGGGAAATCACTGTTAGTAATATCTTTTCAAGATAATTGTACTCTCACAATAAGCATTAATTTCTAAGTTGCACGAAACGGGGAAACGGAAACGAGTTTCCGAAACAAGAAGCGATACGAAACGCGACCTCCCCAAATTTTGGAAACGGGGAAACACGATATATATATATATATATATATATATTAGAATTTAGGACATTTAAAAAATGTTATGTGAAATCATAAAACATACATGATAAATTCAACGTATAAACTATTACAAGTTACAAGACATTTACTCATGAATGATAACGGACACATAATAAAAATCGCAATATCAGAATATCCAAAACCAGTCTTTATTATATATCAAAATCTCAAAATCAGCCTTTATTGTATATACGAGGCTGCAAGTACAATAAAACTATGAACATGTCAAGTCAAAATTTTGTTTGAGTGATGTGTACATTTTTAGTAGGGTCATGATAGAGGAGTTTGACAACCAATGTCACTAACATCAAGGTACATAGAGGGATTGGTGCTCTTGATTAAATACGAGTTTCATACCTTAATATATGACAAAATCCAATGGAAACATCGCAATCACCCAATCCTAAAATCCTAAAAAACTGATAAGTCTGTTGGATTTTGAATGAGATCTAAAATTCTACTTTCTCCATATGAAATCCAATGAGGTCAGAACCACTCGCAAACATCCTGAGTTATTTCATGGTAATGTTAAAATTTTAAGTAAGTTTTACTTTAAGAATTTAACATTACCCTGAATCGCATATAAATACTAGGGCCATAGGCTTGATCATTAAAAGTGAGAGTCTTTTTATAAGTTGAGACAACCATCTAGAAGTATCCAAAAGACACTTTCCACAATTAAAAAAATAATAAAACACATGAACCCCAAACAAAAAGCAAAAAAAAATTAAGTTAAAATGACGGAAACGCGCCCATACAGCCTAAAAACGCGTTTCCATCCGTATTGGGCACGTTTCCCCAACATGAAACGGCCCAGTACGGACGGAAACGCGTTTCCAGGCCGTATGGTACAGTGAAACGCATTTCTGTTTCATTTCAGGGCAGAAACGAACCCCTGCTCCACATTTCTTGCAACATACATTAATTTCATTGTGGCAAAAAAGTGAACCTTAATTGGCATAAATAGTAATCTTGGATAATCATTGTGGTGGATGTTATTATTGTCTCTTTTGTTTCTAATTGACATATCAAGATTAAAGAGATCTTGTTATTGATATCTTGTCACTTATTTTCTCATAATTAAAAAGCATTGATGAGCATTGAGTTAGTGGAGTAATTCAAATTGGGCATCATATCTTGAAGCATTGTGATTTCAAGTTCCTCTCATTATGGAGTGTAAAAACTCTGGTAAAACTTGATAAATATATATTATTAATGATGAAAGATGAGATGATTACAATGAGGGATCGCCTGGGCTTAAATATAGCCTCAAGGTGTCCCTTGGTGAAGAGGCATGATCTTTGATCATGCATTTTCAGTTAATAACCTAAGATAACTAAATCTAATTAATAAATAATAAAATATACATAACATTGCCCCCTTCTTAAGATGCTTTGTCCTCAAAGCATACGTAATGATGGGTGTTGCTGGTGAAACGCTTCAGACTCCCAAGATGCTTCTTCAATGGGCAAGTCCTTCCACTTGATTAAATATTCGGTAATAACACGAGAGCGCAGCTTCTTATCACGAGTAGATAGGATACCCTCGGGCTCTAGAACGAGCTTGCCTTCATCATCCAAAATGGGAAGTGTTGTTTGGGGCAACTGATGGTTACCCAATGCCTTTTTTAAGCAGGATACATGGAAAACATTGTGAACACGACTGGTATCGGGAAGGCTCAACCCATAAGCGACTTGACCGATCTTTTTAATAATTTGATACGGACCATAAAACTTTGGAGCTAATTTATTTTTTTCTTTTTGTTTAAGGGACAACTGCTTGTATGGTTGAAGCTTGACAAACACCCAGTCTCCAACTTCAAATGATCTCTCAGTGCGATTACGGTCAGCTTGTTGCTTCATACGATTCTGTGCAACACTCAAATTTTCTTTTAGAATTTGGACGACCTTTTGGTGTTCTTCTAGTTGATTTTTTACTGCTGGCAAATTAGTTTGAACTGAAGCAAAATCTTTCCACTTTGGAGGCTCATACCCATATAGAGCCTGGAACGGAGTCAAAACGATACCCTGTTCATATAACAGCGTTTAATACAATGCTAAAATGCTGTAGCGTATATCTTAACGCTGTATTTATATTTTTTTTTTTAAAACCCTGTATCGTTATGGAACACGGTTTTAAGAGCAGAGCGGTTAATGGGGGTAGCCGCAGGTGAGGGCGGAGTGTGGGAAGGGTGTTTGTGAGGCAGAGTACGTGAGGTAGGGAGGTCGTGGGTTGGGATAGTGGTGAGTGCGAGGGGAATGGGAACAGCAGGGTGATATTGAGCGTTGGGAACAGAAGAGCTGCAGATCTCACAGAAAAATTTTCTGAAATTTCCTTCGAGATTCTTAACCTGTTGATCACACAGATCCTAAGAGCGATGGCTCCGATACCAATGGAGTGTAAAAACTCTGGTAAAACTTGATAAATATATATTATTAATGATGAAAGATGAGATGATTACAATGAGGGATCGCCTGGGCTTAAATATAGCCTCAAGGTGTCCCTTGGTGAAGAGGCATGATCTTTGATCATGCCTTTTCAGTTAATAACCTAAGATAACTAAATCTAATTAATAAATAATAAAATATACATAACACATTAATTGTATGAGTATTTGAAATCGAAAAAATCTTGATGTAAATCTTGATTGCCTAACATTGCTAATCACGAATATAAGCTCTTGGAATTGTTAGATAATCTTGGCTCATTAAGTGCGATTGTGATCATAAGTGATAACAAGACCTATCAATTTTTTGCTAATTGTGATCTCTCTTGTATTCCATTTTGCTTCATTTGGGATAAGTACTTAAGTGCTTCACCTAATTGCTCTCATATTTAGGATCGCTATAAGCGTGTGAATCAAAATAATTCGAAGTACTTAATCAGATTAGCAATCTAATTGAAGCGTTCAGTCATATTTTGCATTTCATCCTAGGACTAGAAGTGCATTTGTAAACTATACCTCCAAGCATAAGCTTAAGCTTGGTTGTAAGAAGATAAGACAAACCTTTCTCATCCAACTTGCGAAGCTTAGACCCTCAATTATGGTTAACAAAGGCAACCTTGCAGTTTTCTTGTGGGCGATCCTTTGTAGGAGGCCATAGCCTCCTTCTTGTGGGCTTCTCTCTATAACCCACATTTGAGACTAACTTCAAAACAATAGAGAGTAAGGACACACCTAGATAGTGCATTTAACTAAAATTTACCAAGATCTTCCATTTCACTTACATCTAGGGCTTGCACTTCATATAGGATAGATTTGCATCCTATAACAATTGTTCATCCAGTAGCTTGGAATTTTAATTCATATTGTGCAAATAAATTGACTCCTAAAGCATTGACCTCTAATTGATAATTTCAATAAATCTAATCAAGTGGTGCTTAAATAATCATACTTGCGTTCAATTTTAACCAAGTTGCTAGGCCATTCAGTTGTGTCTCCTTCATTTGTTGGTTCCCAACAAGTGGCTCATCTCTTCATCCATAGGGACTACCCCCCTTAGTCTATAGTTAGGAGACAACTTAAACAGAGAGGGTAGGGATCAGAGTGACAGCCCCTACCCTAAGCGTTGTCGCATTTTGGTGTAGAATTTGAGCGACAACAGGGACATTATTGATGTGCGTTGGGATAGAAAATTGCATTCCCCCTTACATGTTGTTGGGTACTTCTTACACCCACAATGTTTTTATGATAAGAGCAAATTTAATGAGGATGGGGAGGTTGGCAGAGGACTTATGACATGCATTGAAACGTGTTTCCCAGATCAAGAAGTTCAAAGTTGTGTCCGTGCCCAACTACAAGATTATAGGGAGCTAGCCAAATTATTCGCCTACAACAGTGCGATACAAAAAAGGACTAAGATGTTTCCAGGTACCCTTTGTTGAAATTCTAGTGATGCAATGACTGGAATAGTTTTTCACAATTGATAACTACTATTGATACAAACAATTCCTTCTTTATCCTTTAATCAACAAGTAGTTATACATGAAAAGCTTCAACCATTAAATATTTAACAAGAGAAATAAATAGAGATCACAATAGACAATAAGCAAGAGACAACAGACACCAAGATTAGGCTCACAGCCAAGGCAAAACTCACAAGGGAAAAACCCAAAATTCTTTCATTATGAGAGAGAGATTATGTCCATCAATAGTACATCAAAATGTTTCAACAATTCCAAAATAGTCAACAATCAAATACCCAATCAAAGTCTCCTCAAAGAAGGAGAGAAATTCCACTTATGCCCAATGAGTAAGGTCTGCACAAGGAGACCGAAATATAGGCATGTAGTCACTATGATAGGAGGTTGAGGTTCTCACTGAGGTCACCACAGAAGTCTACCAACGAATTGTCAAGAATTCAGCCCTAAAACCTTTGGAAAATGTAACATATCCAGGCTAAAGGTTCATGTAATAAAATTTAATACAGGCAAAAATAAGACCACGGTTAAGGGACACATATTCCAAGCTTAATGTTGGGCAAAGATATCCTAGTGGGCATCACTGGATGTGTTTATGGCTAAGGGAAATTGGCAAAGGCAATGGCTAAAGGCATTAAAGAGGCAAAAAGTATTTTGGCACATTTATTTATGAAAATAAAGGAAATTAGGAGAAAAGGAAAGTAAAAGGTCACAGGTTGCATGTGAGGAGGAAAATGAAGGAAAATAATGGGAAATGAAGAAATTAGAGGCTTCATCGATAAAAAAGCTTTCGAGGATCAGTTGGTACCTTTTGTCAGTTCAGTTTTGGAGCTCTCTCATTATTCTCTCTCTCTCACTCTTGGACACTTACGAGTTTTCTTGGAGCATTTCAACAATGATCCAATAAAGAGGAAAGCAGGCAAGGAAGGACAAGGAAAGGAAAGCAAGCAAAGATCAAGCAAGGAAGAGCAGGATTTAATAGCTTCAACAAGAATACTTGCAGGTAACATATTGCATGTATGATTTCTTAGCTAGTTTGGGCATGCATGACTTATGCATGTTGGTATTTGGTTCTCTTGTTGTGGGTGGCATGGTTTTGCTGGGTTTTGATAGTGGTTTTTAGCTTTGCCTTGCCTTTTTCCGGATAGCCATGGTGTGATGGAATTGATCTTGGTTTTGAGCATTGGAATTTTCGGATGGTTTTTGGAATCTGGGGCGGAGGTGGTCTCGGGAAATCCCCAAAGGCCTAGGAATCCTTTGATCGATTTTGGCGGGATACACAGTAAAACCTGAGGGTGGTGTCTCAGTTTAGGGCCTAGTGATCCAATGTGGATTGCAGTAAATCTTGAGAGATAAGGAGACAGAAAATTCCTCAAGGATACTAATGGATTCCAGAGGCATTCCAAGCTCAGTTTGGTTTTGTGATCTTGACACCAATTTAGGTGTGATCACAGTATGAGGAGGGTGGAGGTGGTTTAACCTCTGGATTCCCTTGGTTGTTTTTGGATTAGTTTATCCATGAGATCCCACATTCATGCTTGAAATATGGCATGGGGGTGACCAACTGAAGAGAGATTTGGCTCAGCCATGTCTATGGTCGAGTGGTACATGGAAGTCCCAAAATTGGTCGGTTATTGTCTATGTTTAATAAAAGCTATTTCTCTTGCTTTTGTACTTATTAATATGTGGCTTTAATGGTTGTTATCTAACTATTATTCACATGGTTTTATTTCACGTATTTATTTCATGGTTTTATTTCATGCATGGTTATATGACTGGCTCAAGTCATGGTCATTTCATGTATTTAATAGTAAATGTTAAAATAATGGATGCAAGACCTAATTGATGTTATAACAGTTCAAGGAAGAGGGTGGCAATCCTTCTTGTAATGTCTCATAAGAGTTTTCAGTAATTCATGCTCTATCTTGTATCCTAGACCTTTAGATTGCATTGATAGAATGTGAGTGTCGATTGGGGACGGTCAGGCCTAGCCCTAGAGTCAGCGTTTGGTTCATTAGCATTGTCATCATGTGTTTGACGGATTCTGGATGCTACAGGAAGCTCTGGGAAGTGCCTAGGATTCTAGGCTTAAAAAGTGCCATAACCCCTGCGGACAATGGCACAGGTCTGAGGGAAAAATTCCCTGGACACAAGCATACTCATGTTGTGGCAGCATCCAAAGCCTCCCAAACGCACCCTTGTTCATATCAAGGGAGCATTTCAGGGTTTTCTTCATTAAAATTCAGTGGGACCCAGGGACAAGTCAAGTGGATGACTAGGATAGCCTCTAGGGGTCCTGTGGCAGGTACAGGAGGGTTGTGTTATAGTTTTGCGCTTCGATGCCACTTCCATAAAGTCACCAAGGAGGTTGAGTCCGGTCATAACTGCCCCTCATCTCATGTTTACCCCTGTTGGTCGGTTACTTGGGTAGATGTGAGGGGAGGTGTACGTTACAAGTGGTATTAGAGTGTGGTGGCGCTCTCCTTGGGAAAAGTCTGATGTTGTCCATAATATTGTCGTCATGCGTTCATGTCGGTTGCGTATGTGTTTCTCATACTTGTGGTCTATGTACTTGTTTCCACCACATGGTGTTGGTCATGGTGGTAGTGATGTCCCCATGGAAGGGTTGATGGTGTTGTTGTAAATGTGTTGTCATGAGCATATGACTGGTACATGTCAGGTGCTTACATGTTGTCAAGTGTGGATTGGTAAGGTTGATGTTGTCATGCAAGAGGTCATGGTGTGTAGCTGAAATGGTCATGCATTGATGACTGAACTCTAGTTAAAATGATATTTATGTGTTGATACACCTATGCATTATAAGTCTATATGTTGTTATGATTATGTCTATACATGTATTACGCTGATTGGTTGATCTTGCAGATGAGATATCCTCCCCAAATTATGTTAAGGTATGTTAGCATATTGTGATTTGGTTAAGCTGACATGAGATGCCTTGCAGGAAGAAATCAAAGATGGCTAGCAAGATGGTGTACTACAGGGATTCTCCCTATGAATCCGATGAGCAGCATTGTGTTGGGCACTCTTCTGATTTGCAGATACACTGAGAAGTTTGAAAGAAGAAATAAGGAGTTGCAAGGTGGACAATGACAGAATCATACAAGCACAGGGAAAACAAGCACAGGTCAATGCATTAATCTTTCAGAGCTTGTTAGAGTTGCAGAAGCAGGGGCCACTTCGGATCAGCTATGGACAGGAGGATGGGACTAATGGGGCATATCACAGTAGGTCTCCTAGTGGTCACAAGTCGGACAGAGATGACACGATTAAAGATGGCAGATTCTTGGACACTCCAGATAGGAGAGGTGACAAACATAGATACTATTCTAATTCTGGTTCTGACAGGCACTATGATCATCATCATTATCACCCTTACAGGAGGAGTGACAGTGGATATTTTTTGGATGAGTTTAAGAAAGCAAAGCCATCCACATTTGACGGAGAGATGAAAAACTCACAGGATGCAGAGACATGGTTGCTTGGTATGAGGAAGTTCCTCAGGTTGCTTGATTACTCAGAAAACATGAAAGCCAGAACAGCTACATTCAACCACAAAGGTAAAGCAGATATTTGGGGGGAAGATGCAAAGAATGTCGAGGGAATTTATAAGGAGGAACTGACTTGAAGTGAGTTTGAGATGCTATTCCGAAAGAAGTATTTATCGGAGAGGTATTATGATGCTAGAGCTAAGGATTTTTATGAGTTGCAGATGGGTTCCATGACAGATGATGAGTATACTAGCAGGTTCTTGGAGTTGTTGAGATATGTGCCTTACCTCAAGGAGGAGAAGGCCAAGGTTCAAAGATTTATCAGTGGACTGCCAGTAGCATACAGAGACTGGATTGAGTTTGATGAGCCTAGATCATTGGAGGAGGCCATTCAAAAATTGAAGCACTGTTATGAGCAGTCAAAATGCAAAGTTGAGCTTAAGCGTGATTTGAAAGGAAATGAGAAAGCTAAAGAAAGATGACCACCAAAGCGGGAAAGACCGCAAGATGGAGGTGAGAAAGAAAATGTGGTTCCTTACAAGAAGTTCAATACAACTGGGAAAAGACCTGGAGAGCAGTAGACTAGAGGGGATGGTAGAGCACCGTTACAGTGTTGGATATGTGGCAAGGATCATCTTAAGAGGGATTGTCCACAGTATCAGGGTGGTAAACCCCCGATCTATAGTGCACAAGAGGCGCAGACAATTAGGGATGTTGGTCATAGCATTCCTTGGATTTATGCAGTTGTGGACAACAGGAAGGCAGATCATCAAGCTTCTATCATTGAGATGGATAGTAAGCTTTGTGATCAAGTTATTTCTATTTTGATTGATCCTGGATCTAATTATAGTTATATTAATCCTAACCTGGTGAATAAGTGTGGCTTGAGAAAAGAAGTGCATGTAGAATCTTGGATGGTACAGTTGGCTACAGGTACGAAGAAGCGAGTTCACCATTGTGTAAGAGCTTGTGCATTTGAGTTAAATGGTATGCCTACAGCAAGACATTTGAATGTATTGCCATTGGGATCATATAGTATGTTATTGGGTATGGACTAGCTATACCTTCATAGGACAAGGGTGGATTGTTATGACAAAGCCATTGAGTGTTTGGATGACAATGGGGTACCCAGAGTCTTATAGGGAAAGAAGAAAGCCACATCAGTTAGGATGATGACAGCTATGCAAGCCAAGCGTAGTCGCAGGAAAGGTTGTGTTATATTCGCAGTACATATCTCTAGTGACAAAGGTAAGGAAGTAGAGGATGCAAATGTTTTGAGTAGGTACCCAGTTCTACAGCAATTCCAAGATGTATTTCCTGTAGAAATTTTGAAGTTGCCACCTTACAGGCAAGTAGACTTTTCTATTGAGTTGGTGCCAAGGGCAGCACCAGCATCAAAAGCACCTTACAGGATGAGCACACTTGAGTTGGTAGAGTTAAAGTTGCAGCTGAAAGAAATGTTTGACAAATGATACATTAGGCCAAGTGTATCGCCATGGGGCACACCAGTGTTATTCGTGAAGAATAAGGATGGTACTCTCAGATTGTGCATCGATTACAAGCAGTTTAATGAAGTGACCATCAAGAACACGTATTCGTTCCAAGGATTGACGACTTGTTTGATCACTTGAAGGGAGCAGCAGTATTCTCGAAGATCGAACTGAGATCTGGATACCATCAAGTACGCATCAAAGAAGAGGACATCTACAAGACAGCCTTCCGAACCAGGTTTGGGCATTATAAGTTTGTTGTAGTTCCATTCGGTTTGACTAATTCTCTACCTACCTTTAAGTGTTTAATGAATAGTGTGTTCCATCCTTATTTGGACAAATTTGTTATTGTGTTCATTGATGACATATTGGTATATTCTAAAAATGAGGAAGAACATGTCAAGCATTTAGCAGCAGTGTGCATTTAGCAACAGTGTTGAGATTATTGATAGAGCATCAGTTGTATGCTAACCTCAGCAAGTGCAGTTTCTTTCAAACTAAGGTACATTACTTGGGACATGTTCTCTCCAAGGAGGGCATAGCAATAGATCCACAAAAGGTAAGAGCTATGATGGAGTGGGTATCTCCTAGAAATGTAGATGAGGTGAGATCATTCATGGGATTGGCAGGTTATTATAGGAGGTTCATCAGGAACTTCTCATAGATTGTTTGTCCTATTACATCATTGCAAAGAAAATGTGAGAAGTTTGAATGGACAAAGGAGTGTGAAGCCAGTTTTGAGCAGCTTAAGCAGTCGTTGACACATGCTCCAGTGTTAAAGATCGCAGATCCGGACAAAGAATTCGTGGTATGTACAGATGCTTGCAAGAGAGGACTTGGTGGAGCCTTTATGCAAGATGGACAGGTGGTATGCTATGAGTTTCGGAAACTAAATGAGCACAACAAGAACTATCTGCCACATGATTTTGAGTTGGCAGTGATCATTCATGCATTGAAGATGTGGAGGCATTATCTTCTTGGCAGGAAGTTTGTATTGATGAGTTATCACAATGGATTGAGTTATTTGTTTGACCACCTGAATCTGAACGCCAGGCAAGCTAGATGGTTAGCTATGATCAGTGAGTTTGACTTTGAAATCAGGTACATCATAGGTAAAGAGAACAGGGTCGCAGATGCTCTTAGCAGGCGAATATTGGTAAATCACATTGCAGCTATGAGCTCCTATGGGACGGATTTACAAGAAAGAATCTTGCAGGCAGATCAGTAGGATGTCAAGTATATGGAGCTTAGGAACAGATTGCAGCAAAGTATAGGTGCAAGTACAAGTACAGGTGCAGGTGTATAGGATGTGGACTATTGTCTCACCGCAGATGGATTGGTCAGGTTTAGAGACAGGATATATGTGCCAGACAATAGTGAGATCAAGAAGGTGATATTGAGGGAGTTTCATGCAAAACCATATTCAAGTCACCCAGACTATCAGAAGACATTGACAGAAATGAAAAGGTTTTATCATTGACCGAATCTGAGGAAGGATGTGGCAGAGTTTGTGACCAGATGTTTGGATTGTCAACAAGTGAAGGCGGAATGTAAACATCTAGGTAGACTACTACAGCCTATTGCGATTCTGGAATGGAAATGGGAGGTCATTTCCATGGACTTTATCACAGGTTTGTCGAGGACAATGAGACAGCATGATTCTATCATAGTTGTTGTGGACAGGTTAACAAAGGTAGCACACTTCATCCCAGTGAAGACTACGTATTCAGATAGTGATGTAGCATACGTGTTGATCAAAGATGTGCTCAAATTGCATGGTGTCCCAAGGAATATTGTGCCAAACAAGGATGCAAAGTTCACTTCCAAGTTTTGGAAGGAGTTGTTTACATGTTTGGATACAGAGTTGGCCTTCAGGCCTATATCATCCACAGATAGATGGACAGACTAAGAGGGTCAACAAGATTTTGGAGGACATGTTGAGGATGTATGTGATGCATCAACAGCGAAAGTGGGAAGAGTATCTACCATTGGTTGAGTTTGCATACAACAATGGGTATCAGGAGTCATTGGGGATGAGTCCCTTCGAGGCACTGTATAGTCGGAGTTGTAATACTCCCATCGGTTGGAGTGATCCAGTTAACAGGGTGTTGATTGGACCGGACATGTTGGAAGACATGGAACAGGAAATACAGGTTATAAAGAAGAAGCTAAAGGCAGCGCAGGACAGACAGAAGAGTTATGCAGACCAGCACAGGGCATTTAAGGAGTTTCAAGTTGGGAAGCATGTGTACTTGCGCATCAAGCCCGAGAAGAGCTCCTTGAGGATCAGATCATGTGCCAAGTTGGAACCACGATATTGCGGGCCTTTTGAGATCCTTGAGAGGATGGACCAGTGGCCTATCGACTTGCACTGCCTCCAACAGTGAAATTCCATGATGTTTTCCATGTTTCATTACTTAAAAGGCATATGATGGATGTTGATCATGTTATTGATTGGTCTCTATTGCTTGTGGAGCAAGAAGGAGAATTCCATCCAAAACCACAGTGCATATTGCAGCGGAAGCAGCTCACGCTCAAGAACAGAGCCATCGAGCAAGTTAAAGTGGAGTGGAAGCACTTTGGGTCCGATGAAGCTACATGGGAGATGGCGGATTAGATGCGGGCTATGTATCCTTCATTGTTTGTCGGTTGAGGCAAAGCACTTTTGGTATGATGTTTGGTATATATTTTGGTAAATGTTTTGGTGATGTTTTGGTATATGTACATATGTATATGGATGTAAATACCACCATGAGCTAAGTTATAAAGCTCCAATAAGTGGTATGGATGTTATATGGTCATGTTATCAGGTTGTTTTGTTTTGAGCAAGTCATTCATTATAAACACTGCAACGAGCTAAGTTATAAAGCTCCATAGGTAGTATGTTTGCTTTTCAGCAATTTTGCTGAGGTATACGTGTGGTTTAACAGCAAGGATGGTGTCCCCCAAGGGAGAGGGTTCTATAACAGACCCGGGCTAAAGGTTCATGTAATAAAAGTTAATAAAGGCAAAAATAAGAAAACAGTTAAGGGACACATATTCCAAGCTTAATGTTGGACAAAGATATCCTAGTGAATCACTGGATTTGTTTATGGCTAAGGGAAATTGGCAAAGGCAATGGCTAAGGCATTAAAGAGGCAAAAAGTATTTTTGGCACATTTGTTTATGAAAATAAAGGAAATTAAGAGAAAAAGAAAGTAAAAGGTCACAGGTTGCATGTGAGGAGGAAAATGAAGGAAAATAATGGAAAATGAAAAAAAAAGAGGCCTCATTGATAAAAAGGCTTTTGAGGATCAATTGGTACCTTTTGCCAGTTCAGTTATGGAACTCTCTCATTATTCTCTCTCTCTCACTCTTGGACACTTAGATTATTCTTGGAGGATTTCAACATTGAGCCAAGAAAGAGGAAAGCAAGCAAAGATCAAGCAAGGAAGAGTAGGATCTAGCAGCTTCAGCAAAAATACTTGCAGGTAACATACTGCATGTGTGATTTCCTAGTTGGTTTGGGCATGCATGACTTATGCATGTTGGTATTTGGTTCTTGTTGTCGGTGGCATGGTTTTGTCGAGTTTTGACAGTGGTTTTCAGCTTTTCCTTTCCTTTTTCCGGAGAGCCATGGTGTGATAGGATTGATCACGGTTTTGAGCTTTGGAATTGCCGGATGGTTTTCGGAATCTGGGGCGGAGGTGGTCTCAGGAAATTCCCAAAGGCCTAGAAATCCCTTGACTGGTTTTGGTAGGAAATAACGTAGAGCCTGAGGGTGGTGTCTCAGTTTAGGGACTAGTGATCTGATGTGGATTGCGGTAAGCCTAAGAAACAAGGAGACGGAAAATTCCTCAAGAATAGTGATGGATTCCAGAGGCATTCCAAGCTCGGTTCAGTTTTGTGACCTCGGCACTGGTTTAGGTGTGATCACAATATGGTGAGGGTGAAGGTGGTTTAACCTCTGGATTCCCTTGGTTGTTTTTGGATTGGTTTATCCATGAGATCCCACATTCATGCTTGGAATATGGCATGGGGATCATTGGCTTAAGAGAGATTTGGCTCAGCCATGTCTATGGTCGAGTGGTACGTGGAAGTCTCGAACCTGGTCGGTTATTGCCTATGTTTAATAAAATATAAGTTCTCTTGCTATTGTACTTATAAATGTTTGGCTTTAATGTTTGCTATCTAACTGTTATTCACATGGTTTTATGTTGGTTATAGGCATGGTTATATGACTAGTTCAAGTCATGGTCATTTCATGTATTTACTAGTAAATGTTACAATAATGGATGCAAGACCTAATTGATGTCATAACAGTTCAAGGAAGAGGGCGGTAATCCTTCTTGTCATGTCTCATAAGAGTTTTCAGTCATTCATGCTCTATCTTATATCCTAGACCTGTAGATTGCATTGATGCCAAGTGTTTGACAAAATATCAATCCCGGTTGGAGACGGTTAGGCCTAGTCATGGAGTCAGTTTTTGGTTCATTAGCATTGTCATCATGTGTTTGATGGATTCTGGAAGCTACAAGAATTTTTGGGCAGTGCTTGGGATTCTGGGCTTAAAAAGTGCCATAAATCTCGTGAACGCTAGCACAGGTCTGAGGGAAAAGTCCCTGGACACAGGCATGCCCATGTTGTAGGAGTGTCCAGAGCCTCCCAAACACACCATTGTCCATATCAAGGGAGTGTCCGAGGGTTTTCTTCATTAAAATTCAGTGGGACCCAAGGACAAGTTAGGTGGATAATTGTGATAGCCTCTAGAGGTCCTCTAGCAAGTACAGGAGGTTTGTGTTATGGTTTTCCACTTCGATTCAACTTCTTTAAAGTCACCAAGGAGGTTGAGTCTGGTCATAATTTCCCCTCATCTCATGCATACCCCAGTTGGTCGGTTACTTGGGTAGATGTGAGGGAAGGTGTACATTATAGAAAACTTCAAAAGTATGTCACATAAAAGGGAGTGAGCTTCTCTGTAATTTTCAATCTCAAAGAATCAATAGAACAAAAGTATAGATGATACCAAACAGACCCAAGTCGTTGTAGTCAATGAGCCTTTGAAGGAGATCCAAACCAGAGTCAAAATAACCCTCTTTATCCTCTTTGCACGTGTGGATATCTCTATAATAGAAGACCGAACTTATTTGTAATTGCAAACCGAATTTTGTTTGTGATTGATGGTGGACGAAATGAATGTCAACGAACCTGTATAAATAGACGTCATGTGAGGGCTAGTTAGCCCTAATGGGACCGACATGATGATCTTCACGGAGCCAGCTTGTAGGGCTTATTTGAGTCGACTTCTAGGTGACCAAAATTGATTTCTTCTTTGTGCATGCAATGAAAAATGTTGACCATAGCTACATTATATTTCAACACCCTTTGAGGCTTGAAGGCTTCATCAATTCATTATATTTGTTTAAACTTTAAAGTAATTGCAATAGGACTTGGCCCGTTGAGCCTTTAGCTCTTCTAGAAACACAAATATTTTGTATGTTAAACATTTTATTAAATTTTGTTCTCTTTTAAGTTTTTAGCATTTACTATTTATGTTCTTTGATTTGTACTTAGTACTTACTACTCATGAACCCTTGCCACTTGCAAAGTTATTGGTGGAAAAACTTTTGTAGGATATGCAGATCTGAAGAGATTCTCCATTCGAATCTTAAACCAATCATGCACTTTAGGTTGTGAGCGCAACAGGAGCATGTTTGAGAAAATACATTCTAAGAAGCCAACTGATTGACACAAAAGTGCTTAAATGGCCTCGTATTTGCCCATTACAATCTACGACTTCGCAACAAGCAAATACTAGGTGAGAGTTGAGACACTAAGCCTTGAGGAACAAAAGGCTTGGCATAGTCATGCGTAATTGCATTTGAATTTGAAGGTTTGATAATTTGATTTGCACTTTAAAGTTTAAACTTTAATTCACATTTCCATGTCTCATGATAATGACAGGTTTGGATCATTCACCAATCGACCTTGAAGAGATAGATCTGCAAACTACAAATGCAACAAATTGGGTCCAATCGAAGGAGGCTCCTCTTTTAAGCCTAGATGATGTTGAGAATTTTGAGAGTCAAGCAAGCAAAGGAGTAGGAGGACCTGCTTCTAGTTCTCACTCTTAGAGTCTTAGTTATTGTTTTTTTTATTGATTAATATGCAGTATTTTGTAAACTTTTAGAAGCAAATGCTTCTAGTTCTATGTAGTCACTGGTTAGGAATCAGGACTCAATACATTGGATCATGTTTGGACTCATAACATATATGAGATACTTATTCATTCAAGATATTTTGGACATCTACTAATATTATGCATTGTTTGGATATGGCCTTATTGAATATCAATTAATTTTTATTTATTTTAATTCAATATATGTGTATATTTTTACTTATTGGATTCACAGATTTTTTCCCGGTCTGATTAAAACTCTTCGCTCTTTTGCCTCGTCGATTTATTGTCGACACACACATATATATATATAGAATTGCATTTATATTCCAAAAATAGCCAGAATGCCAAACTTGTTGTAGAATATATCAAAGCATGCATATTGTACACAAATCAAGATAGAAATGGCATCCATAGTACATTAATGATTAATTAATTGAGCATTGACCATCTAGAATCTAGATTCTCCTCCTCTTGTCTAGCCTCTGTCTGTACCTTAATTTTCTAGGGATTTTAGTCACCTTAGCCCAATTTTGATCAAACTGCCTAATCCAAGCCTTATAATATGGTAGAAAAAGCTTAGCATGCCTAATCAATGATTCTGACTTGAGTGAAGGGTACATTTTCGCTAAGGCCATGAGAAAGGAGTTCAACAATCAACACCACCGACATTGGGGTACATATAGGGCTTGGTGCTCTTGATTAAATGCCAATCATATACCCTCATACATGATATAATCTTATGAAAAGTCGCAATCCCATTGATCTTGAAATCCTGAAACTGTTAAGTCTGCCGAATTTTGAATGCGATATAGAATTCTATTTTCTCCATATGAAGTCCAGTGAAGTTGGAACCACTCTCCAACATCCTAAATAATTTCATGGTAATGTTAAAAAATTCAGTAAAAGGATGAAAATGAAAGATAAAGAGAATATCACTTTTACTTTAAGAATTTAACATTACCATTAGGGAGCATCTAGGAAGCATCAAGGGAGCACCTTGGGAGTGTCTAGGAAGCACGGTTCCTCACATATCGTTCCAAAATTCCAAAGAAAAAAGTGTCCCGCGGAACCATGTGAGTGCTATCTATAACCGCGTGTGAAACATGTCGAAACCGTGAACAAAACCGTCATGGTTCCCACAGATCCAGGAACCGCGATTTTCCAAGCAAAGCGCGGTTCCAAAATTCGGGTGCACAGTTTCCTCCGCGGTTCGCTCACGAATCCCCATGATTCACAATTCTGGCTTCTGATCCATGGGGGAGGGGTGTGGACAACTCGTGCAACACTGATACTGCTCATAAGATATTCTTTTTGTTCCATTTCCACTTTACTACACTAATTGCCATTGGAAAAATAAAGCTTGATGATATGCCCATTCATCAATAACTGCAATATTTCTCCCCTTTTTTGTCCAACATCAAGACCAAATCACCCTTTTCAAGTATCTTTTCCAAGTTTTTTGGTCAAGTATTCATTTAATCTTCTCTTCGTCCTTTGTTAACTAATCAAATGTCTTTCGTCAATTCTCTGCAAGTTCCACTAGGTGGTTCACTCTTGCCTGACCTGCGCATTGATCATGTTGAGAAATCTATAGGGCAATAGTTAGAATGACTTCTCTTATACTTGATAACTGCTTGTGATGCCTTTTTACTTTTTCTTACTTATTAGCTTCTTCTCTTATTATTAGGTTGTTCTTATCATCAAACAACTACCAAAACAAAAAGATCAACAATACGCAAGAACACAGGATATAGACTACAAGCCAGGGCCAAAACCTCTCCACTTGAGAGGAAAACCCACAAATCTCTTCTCTTCTTATAGATTCTTCAATTGACGAATTCCAAGACCTCTAGACCAAGACCATTACCCTTCCAAGACCAAGTCCAGCCTCCTTGATGATGTGCTTCCTTTGTTCAAGTCAAACCCAGTCAAATCTCTTCCAACAGCACAATTTCAACCCCCAGCTACAGAATTTCGGCCTTTACTGCAGGTCTGAAAATTTTGGCCCTCCTAGCAGCAGTTGCTTCCACACGTGTAAGCTTATTTAGGGCTTCCAACACTTCTTCAAACCTTCGCTGGACTTTATCCTTCTTCTAGAGCTTGAGGATGACCTAATGAGCCTTCCTTCGACCTTATTTCTGCACTTTCTCCAAGTTCGATCCTGCAGTAGCAAAACCCAAACCCAGCAGCAGAAGCCCTAGCTTCCTCCCTTCGCATGTGTGAAGAGAGAGAGCGAAAATAGCCCAAAAACTTGATATTCGTCATTCTTCCTCCTTTGCTAGCTCTTTCTTCCTCTCCTTCGCTTGTTGGATGAGAGAATGAATTGTGTCTCTAGAAGGTCGAGTTCCCTCCTATATATAGGCTTCCAAGGGGGACGGAGTTCTCTAATTAGGCCGACTTGGTCTTGGAGGGTATTTTGACACTTTAACATACAGAAATAAATTTTTTTACAAGTTACAATGTGCCTAAAGGGGTCTTCAACATATGATAATGACTCTTTTGACTTCTTGACCTAGGACAAACCCTAGAAGCACTTAATAGGCGTTTGACCTCTAAAATAAAAGACCTTGAGCATGAAACCCATGCTCCAAAATAGCAATAATATATTTTCTTTCATTTTACAATATACAAGAATCAAAAGTACATTTCATATTTATGAAGATCGAACCTAGTTACACATTTTTCAATGCTCCCTCTTAACTAGGGAGGTATTCATAAATGGAGAGAGAGCGAAAATAGCCCAAACACTTGATCTTCATCCTTCTTCCTCCTTTGCTAGCTCTTTCTTCCTCTCCTTCACTTGTTGGATGAGAGAATGAATTGTGTCTCTAGGAGGTTGAGTTCCCTCCTATATATAGGCTTCCAAGGTGGATGAAGTTCCTCTAATTAGGCCGACTTGGTCTTCGAGGGTATTTTGACACTTTAAATGCAAAATTAATTCTTTTTACAAGTTACAATGTGCCTGAAGGGGTCTTCAGCATTTGACAATGACTCTTTTGACTTCTTGACATAGGACAAACCCTAAAAGTACTTAATAAGTGTTTGACATCTAAAATAAAAGACCTTGAACATGAAACCCATGCTCCAAAATAGCAATAATATTTCTTCCTTCATTTTACAATATACAAGAATCAAAAGTACATTTCATATTTATTTCATATTTATGAAGACCGAACCTAGTTACACATTTTTCAACGCTCCCTCTTAACTAGGGAGGTATTCATAAATGGTACATGGACATTCTCAATCTAAAGAGATCTCATAAAAAGAGTTGGATTGGTAACCCATTTGCTTAGCATCAAATCAACCAACATTGTCACATAGCAAGGCCTTGACTAACAACTCCATCTCTCCACAAGATCAGAGCACAATGTTGTTGATAACAATGATTTATAAAACACCATCATCATTGTCTCTCAAGGCACATACCCCACCTCAGCATTAAACACAAGGTATGTCCTTCCAGGACTATTCTCATATTGGATTTTCAGTCCTCAAAGAATATTGGTCCTCTACAACTACTCTTGTCTTGGATGCCCTACCTCATCCTCAAAGAGTATCGGATGCCAAATGTTTAGCCAATCCTCCATTCTTTCTTCCCAAAGTGAAGACAAGAATGTGTGTCTATCTCTCCCTCTCAACTAGGTAGGATATGTTAACCAGTCTAAGCTTGTCTCTCAAGTACACAAGCTTCGTATTAGGAAGATATTTCGTCAAGATGTTAGCTACTTGTTCATCAATGGATATATACCGTAGCTGCAACACACCATCCTGCACCAGTTTTTTAATGTAGTGATACTTGTTATTTATATGATTTGTATTTCCATATTGGGTCTTTAGACAACCTTATACAGTTGGTGCTATCACAATGTATCAATGTAGGGTCCATTAGTCCTTCAAACATGTCAGACAACAACTTCCTCAACCAAACAGCTTCTCTGCTTACTTCACACGCTGCAATATATTCAATCTAAACACTACTCAAAGCAAACAATTCTTGCTTCCTACTCATCAATGAGACCATGGAACATCCCAAACTAAAACATCCTCCAGTAGTGCTTCTTCCATCCTGCTCACTGCCTCCCCAGTCGAAATCTGTATATCCAATCAAGTGGACATCATTCCCCTTATCATAATTCAAGCAGTAGTGGGTTGTTCCTTGCAGATATCTCAGTATATGCATGGCTTCTATCCAATGATCATGCTTCGGCTCAACCTAGAACTGACTAAGAACATCTACTACAAAACATATGTCTTGTTGAGTATTAACCAAGTACTTCAGTGAGCCAATCAATTGTCTATACCTGGTCGGATCCACTGGGCTTGATTCGAAACTTCTTAGCCTCTTCAAGTTTATGATCACAGGGGTTGTCATAGGTTTGCAATCCATCATGTCAAACCTCTTCAGCATTTCGATCACATACTTTCCTTGACCTAGATAAATCTCATCAAGTCCCTCCCAAACTTCCAGTCCCAAATAATAGTGCATCAGACCTAGATCCTTAATGTCGAATTCTACTGCTAGTTGCTTCTTGCACTCTTGGATTCGACCTTCCACACCTATTGTGAGATCATCCTGTTAATTTTGGACAACTAGGTCCAAACTCCATGTTGTGATGCTCAGATGAAGATGCCAATATTTTTATTGGATTCCTCTTTCAGAGAGGTGCAAGATCGATCTAAAGATCATCTTGATCCGATGAGCAGAACATTTATTTTGAATTAATTCCACTTATGTGCAAGGTCGGCCAGAATTTCCCTAGCTTGGCACCTAACTTTCGTGTTCTTTGTCTTTACTAGTTTGCTCTTGATAATTGTTTGATGAAGAACTAATAAAGAAACATAAGAAGATAAATAAAGTTCACAAGCAATTATTAAGGTTAAGGAAAATCGGAATTAATAGTTGCCATATTACATTGTCCAACAAAATAAACATTGAATGAAAGGTATTTAAGAAAAAAGACTTTAGAGGCCGAAGTTCTCTTGATAAAGTCAAGTCATGTGCAAATCTAAAATTGTTCCTATAAGAGAGTCAAAATCAATATTTAGACAAAAATATATGGCCACTAAAAATTGTTGAAGTAGTAACCTAGTATTCCATGAGTATGTCTCCTAATATGGAGTAGATTATTCGTGATTGTTTGAAGCATTGGAACTCTATGACAATTGGACATTTCGATATGAACAGAGAATTTGTACATAACCAAGTCTTCAAGGACAAGTTATTGATACTATAACAATGATTGTAAGGAAGTCGAAGAGATCAAGAATAATCACTAGATGAAATATACTTGATTGATTAATGACAATGATGAAATTCATCTCACATGTAAAAAAGCATATTGTTTCTTAGATATCTGGGTTTAAAAACCCTAGCCACCTAAAAGAATTTTTGAATAAGAAACCTTTAGGGTTTATGAACAAATCTGTAGAACTAAAACTTATGCTTACTACTAGAGGCTCTTGGATTGAAAAAGGTCAAGATCACTATTTACTTGAAATGCTAGTAATGCTAAAGCAACAAACAAGCTAGTGTAAAAGGGGTATTGCATAATTAGGGTGTGCAAACCCTAGATTAATTTGAAGAATAATAAAACCATAGCGTTTGTGGAGAAAACACTAGAGTTTGACCTATATAGACGTTTCTGCACAAACAAGAAACCCTAGCCTATGCAAGGAAGGAATGACTTCATGTTGTTAATGAGGACAAGGATGATAAAGTCGCAAGATCAATGCAAGGAAGCTAAGGTCAAGAGGGAGCTGACATTCCCTATAACCCTCAAAAGATAAGTATTTATATCTCTCTTCTTTGATTATTACTAATGTTGTTGTTATTGGTTATTCTCTTGTCTTTGTATCCCTTTGCTCAGTTGTAATTGTTCTTCCATGGCCTCCTAGTGAGGATTGCAAGTACAAAGTAAAAGTTGCCAAGGCTTTGGGGAGCATATGGAAGAAGAGGAAGAACGAAGCGAAGTAACAGGACTTTCCTAGAATCATGATTTGTGTTGAGAGATATTGTACTAAATGAAATTCGAGCTCAGATGCAGCTAGTAGATCAACAAGTTTGAAGTATGCCTTCATTATGCCAAAAGAGAAGTCAATAATGACTTCCAAAATAGATCTACAAGATCTTGCATGTCGCAGATGGCAACATAGAAGCAAGATTTGAAAAGATTCTCCCAGAAAAAGGGAGAGGATTATCAAAAGGCGTTTTTGCCCAGTTGTGAGGTACACTTCTATTGTCATTGTTTTGAAAATTGCACCAAGTTGATGCAGAGATTACTTTCATCAATTATGTAAATGAGGAGGAAGAAGTGTACATAAATGTAAATTTTGGATAGACAGAATGTTCTATGCTTAATGCAAATTTACTTCAATCCTCTACAGCCCGATACAATATAGCAATCACAAAAACATGAAAGTAAAATGTTGATAGAACATACCAATAGATCAATAGAAGACAAGCCAATAAAATAGATCAAATTTACATATCCTCTTGTCCAGCAAAGATGTAGAATAGTGTGCGTTACGGTAGTCAACAGGATGCTTCAACCAGCGAAGTCTTTCTCAGGTCAACCAACCCTCCAAGTGTCACACACACAGCCCTCAAAGACAACTCATCAAAAGTCAACATAATTCAATAAAAGAATCCCACATCCATATTTCCGACATCCAAATTTACGGCATCATCCATATTTACGGCATCCAGATTTATGGCATTTATTTCCGACATCATCCAGATTTACGGCATCCATTTCCGGCATCATCCATATTTACAGCATCCATTTGTGGCATCATCTAGATTTACGGCATCCATTTCCGGCATCATCCAGATTTATGGCATCCATTTCAGGCATCATCTAGATTTACGGCATCCAGATTTACGCGTGGGAGAGAGAATCATCTTCTAGGCTGAACTAACCAATCAAATCATGAGGAATGTGTGTGATGAGATGATGATAAAATGACCTCCAAATCTCTCCAATTTATATCCATTTGTGAGGGTGTGTGACACATATGTTGAGGCACTCAAGCCTACATTACAATTCTGGCCGACCAAACATATAAGTGGAATAAATTCAAAATAAATGTTTTGCTCATCCGATCAAGATTATCTTTAGATCAATCTTGCACCTCTCCGAAAGAGGAATCTATAAAAAATATTGGCATCATCATCTGAGCAGTACAACATGGAGTTTGGACCTAGTTGCCCAAAATTAACACTCCCTCTCAACTAGGGAGAACTCCATCCACCAGTGCCATCCAAACATCGTGCGTCATCCTGTCGTAACTTGCTTTGTTGGCTCTTTATTTCAAACGGTGAGTCACAAAGACATCACACTCGGCTGACCCGAAGTCAACTCAAAGGTCTGAAACCTCTATAGGACTCAAAGGAGTCTCATACTAACCCAAAGTTAGTTTAACTGACCCGAAGTCAGTTGGAGGTTAAAAACCTCTCTTGGATTCAAAAGATTCATATACTAACCTGAAGTTAGTTTAACTGACCCGAAGTCAATTGGAGATCCGAAGCCTCACTTGGACTCAAAAAAGTCATATACTAACCTGAAGTTAGTTAACTGACCTGAAGTCAGTTGGAGGTCTGAAACCTCACTTGGACTCAAAAGAGTCATATATTAACCCGAAGTTAGTTTCACTGACCCGAAGTCAGTTTGAGGTCCGAAACCTCACTAGACTTGATCCCAAATCAAGTGGTTGGACACTTGCCATCCTAGACATAGAGAGTAGGGCAATCTCCAATGCGTCCATTGGTCTTGCTATTAGTCTCTATCCCCACTTCCCACGTCATTGGCCAAGATGAGAGGTGCTTCCCATGAGTCTGAAACTCCATGGATAGGATGCATGCGGGGCACAAATCAAAGAGAGGTGAACCAACTCAATATCATCACGGTGGGGCGGAAGCACACCAACAAGGTTCGGCAAGCCTAGCCCTGTGTTTCCTTATAGCTCCAAGAAGCCATCCCCAAGCCCCTGGAGCTCCCAAAGCTCATTGTCCAACTCAAGCAGGACCCTTAGAATAGGGCCGTTCCACGATTCCAAGATTCTCACGGAAGGTTAGGAACTTGACCTTCCCCAAGGGCTTAGTAAGAAATTTGTGACCTGCTCATCAGTTCCTATATGATCAAGCCTTACGGTGCCTCGTTGTACCATGTCCCTGACAAAGTGGTACCTAATATCAATATACTTGGATCGATCGTGGAACACAAGATTCTCTGACAAACGAATCCCACTCTGGTTATCACAAAGGATAACGGTGGTATCTAGCACATGCCCGAACATCTCACTGAAGAGCTTTCGCAACCATATAGCTTCACAACAGGCCATACTCGCTGCAATGTATTCAGCGTCAGCGGTGCTCAAAGCCACCGACTTCTGCTTCATACTCATCCAAGATATCGAACCAAAACCAAGTGTGAAGCAGCATCCACATGTGCTCTTGCGTCCACCACACTACTAGCCCAATCGGCATCAGTATATCCATGGAGTCTCAAACCCCCGACGGTGTATCTCAGCGCATGGTTTATCGTGCCCCAAAGATATTTCAAGATATTCTTGGCACCAACCCAGTAAATGTGATGAGGATCAACCATGTGTTGACTCAAGGTGTTCACTGCAAAACATATGTTCGAACGAGAGTTCACTAAGAACATCAATGCCCCTACGAGTTGACGATACTCGGTAGGATTTCCCAGAGCAGGCCCAACAGCATTTCCACACAACTTCTTAAAGTTGAGTTCCATTGGTGTCGACATGGACTTACAGTCCACCATACCAAATCTCTCAAGCAGCTTCACAATATATTTTCCTTGAGAAAGGAAAATCTCACCAAGCCTCTGCCAGACCTCCAGGCCTAGGAAGTAATGCATCAGTTCTAGGTCTTTCATCTCAAACTCAGAAGCTAACTCCCTCTTACATTGATGAATGAGAGGGTCAGCACTTGTCAGGAAGAGATCGTCCACATAGAGAGTCAGAATGAGAGGCTTTTCTCTATCAATCTTGAAGTAAAGGTTTGGATCAGCATTACTTCGAATGAAGCCCAGCTTCCTCAAATAGCTATCTATCTTCTTGTACCAAGTCATGGGGGCTTGCTTCAACCCATAGAGGGCTTTCTTCAACCTGCATACATGAGAGTCTCTATCTTGGACTTCGAACCCCAGAGGTTGCTCCACATACACCTCTTCCTTTATTGAACCATGCAAAAAAGCGGTCTTCACATCCATCTGATGGAGACTCCATCCTTGCGTTGCAGCAAGGGAAATAATAGATTGGATGGAAGAATAGCGGGCCACAGGTGCAAATATATCATCATAATCTATACCTTCCTTTTGAGAGAAGCCTCAGGCAACGAATCTTGCCTTGTACTTTTCAGCACTACCATCAGATCCATGCTTGATCTTATAGAGCCATTTCGAGGTGACAATAGCTTTGTCCTCCGGTCTCGGGGCCACATCCCAGACATCATTCTTCATAATGGACTCGTACTAAACTTGATGCTTTACGGCTTCTTCAAATGATCCAGGGTCATATTGTACGATAGTACTCATGGCTGCTAGATACCCTTGGTATCTATTCGGCTTCTTGCTTTCACGGAATGTCCCCCTTCGGGCCATATGTCTCTTGGCATCCTCGAGAGTATCCCTAAGCCATGAGGGTCTTCTCTTCTTTGAAGGAGGTGGATCAATAGGGTCCATCGGTCCTTCAACATCGGGCATCATCTCATCCTTTGGCTCTTCCTGCTTCCCTGTTCTTTCTTCATTGTCTTCCTTGGAGCTAGGAAGATTTATCACTTTCCTGAGGGAAGCATCTTCATTAAAGGTGACATCGTGGCATATCTCCACTTCTCTTTGACCAGGCACATAGATTCTATATGCCTTCGAAGTTTCACTATAACCCACAAACATTCCCTTCTTTCCAGAAGCATCCAACTTGCTTCTCTTTTCTTTCGGCACATGAATGTAGACAAGACAACCAAAAACTCTAAAATGAGAAACATCAGGTTTCTTACAAGAGAAGACTTCTTCGAGAGTTTTGGATTCCAGAGCAGAATGTGGGCATCTATTTTGTACGTACAAAGAAGTGTTCGTAGCTTCTCCCCATAGAACCTTCGGAAGACCTTGGTCACATAGCATGGCACGAGCAGCTTCCACAATGGTCCTATTCTTTATTTCAGCAACGCCATTTTGCTCAGGAGTATACACGGTTGTGGTCTCCCTCTTAATGCCAGCTCCTCTGCAAAGTCATTGAACTCATTTGACTCATATTCGGTGCCATTATCGGTCCTCAAAAACTTGATCTTCTTGCCTGTTTGATTTTCCACCAAGGCCTTGAAGGTACAAAACTATTTGAACGCTTTGTCCTTCTTCTTCAAGAAATATATCCAGGTCTTGCAAGAGAAGTCATCTATAAATTTCATGTAATAAGAACATCCTCCCAAGGATTTCACGAGCAGCATACCAAATAAATCAGAATGTATCAATTGCAAGATATCAGATGTCTTTGTGACACTTGAGGGGAAAGGTCCCCTTGTATGCTTTCCTTCGGCACAACCCTGACATATGCCTTCATGATCATTATTGAATTCGGGCATCCCAGACACCACCTTCCTTGCTTCGGGAAGGGCTTTGTAATGAAAGTGTCCAAACCTTCGGTGCCATAACTCAGTTTGACGAGTTGTATCACATGACATAGCCCCTAATGGACTTCCTCCAACCTGGTAGAGTGTATCAACTCTAAACCCAATAGTGAGAGCTTCCTTGAAGTTCTTCTTCCAGTCTCGGGGAAGTCCTCCAAGAGCAATGAGGCCGAGCTCTCGATCAACTACTTCTTCTCCTATGGAAAGGAGATCATTCCTGATTTCTGTGAGCCTCGTAAAATATGATGGAGGCTCATGAATCTTCCCGTGCACATAGTCCATGACATCTTGATCTTCTAATGCCAAATCCAAGGACATCTTCCATGCATGATAATCAGACTTGTAAGTCAACTTATCATCAGACCATTGGTCCTTGACAAGACTTCTTCTTCGGTGATTGCTTTTCACACTATCTTAGGCTTTGTCTTCACCTCAGCTCTAATACCATGTAAATTTTGGATAGACAGAATGTTCTATGCTTAATGCAAATTTACTTCAATCTTCTACGACCCGATACAATATAGCAATCACATAAACATGAAAGTAAAATGCTGATAGAACATACCAATAGATCAACAGAAGACAAGCTAATAAAATAGATCATATTTACATATCTTCTTGTCCAGCAAAGATATAGAATACTGTGCGTTATGGCAGTCAACAAGATGCTTCAACCAGCAAAGTCTTTCTCAGGTCAACCAACCCACCAAGTGTCACACACACAGCCCTTAAAGACAGCGCATCAAAAGTCAACATAATTCAACAAAAGAATCCCACATCCAGATTTCCAGCATCATCCATATTTCTGGCATCATCCATATTTACTGCATCCAGATTTACGACATCCATTTCTGGCATCATCCAGATTTACGGCATCCATTTTCGGCATCATCCATATTTACGACATCCAGATTTATGGCATCCATTTCCGGCATCATTCAGATTTATGGCATCCATTTCCGGCATCGTCCAAATTTACAGCATCCATTTCCGGAATCATCCAGATGTACGACATCCAGATTTACGGCATCCATTTCCAGCATCATCCAGATTTACGCATGGGAAAGAGAGAAGCATCTTCTAGGCTGCACGAACCAATCAGATCATGAGGAATGTGTGTGATGAGATGATGATAAAATGACCTCCAATTCTCTCCAATTTATACCCATCTTTGAGGGTGTGTGACACATTTGTTGAGGCACTCAAGCCTACATTACAATTTTGGCCGACATTGCACATAAGTGGAATAAATTCAAAATAAATGTTCTGCTCATCCAATCAAGATGATCTTTACATCAATCTTGCACCTCTCCGAAAGAGGAATCCAATAAAAACATTAGCATCATCATCTGAGCAGTACAACATGGAGTTTGGACCTAGTTGCCCAAAATTATCAATAAAGCTACCTCAAGTTTTTTTGAAGTGCATGAGAAGAACTCTCAGATTGAAGAATACTTTGTACGATCGCAAGCAAACATGTTGGACTTGGTATTTTTGGGTTGATGCATCAAGGGAAGCAGAAGGACTCATGTGTCAGAGGGTGCAATTGTGGCAAAAGTAATTGTTTCCGTAACAAACGGAGCAATCAAAGGGCCATGTTTTAGCTTCAGAGGGAGTTGACCTCTAAGTTCGAGATGGACTATCATTGACATTGTCAGACTAAGATAGTTGATATGCTAGAAGACAACAATGGTAGAGGAGCAGCCTAAATTACCACAACAACATATGTTTCAGTGTGAGAGGGAGCACCCAGTTAGGGTGACAAGAAAGTAGTTGTGGTAAAAGATTTAGTGAAGGGAATTTTATCAGTGTTATGAGCCAAGGCATGTGGCTCAATATGGGTTGGAGTACCAACATGGTACATTTGGTCAAGGCAAAGTCAATTATGATTTAAGATTTGTCTCAAACAGTGAAGTACAACCATAGTTTTAAAAAACGGTCGATTCGAATCGGACCAGGCCTGGTCGACCGAGCCATTAGGCTTGCCGGTCCGACCAGGCACAAGAAACGGCCAGTTGGCTGGTTTGTTACTGAGCCGGCCGGTTTTTGTATCGGCTCGGTAACAAACCGGCCGACCAGGCCTGGTCCGAGTTAACTCGGCCGAGCCAATTCCGCCGACCGGTGGGCCCAAAAAATCGATTTTTAAAGTAAAAGTGACATTCTCCTTAATCTTCATCCTTTTACTTAAATTTTTAACATTACCATGAAATGACTCAGGATGTTTGAGAGTGGTTCCAACCTCATTGGATTTCATATGGAGAAAGTAGAATTTTAGATCTCATTCAAAATCCAGCAGACTTATCAGTTTTTCAGGATTTCAGGATTGGGTTATTGCAATGTTTCCATCAAATTTTGTCATGTATTAGGGTATGGAACTCGTATTTAATCAAGAGCACCAATCCCTCTATGTAC
Organism: Pinus albicaulis; assembly: GCA_034641835.2. Lineage (NCBI taxonomy): Eukaryota > Viridiplantae > Streptophyta > Pinopsida > Pinales > Pinaceae > Pinus > Pinus albicaulis. The sequence continues at coordinate 784,125,594 of CM076575.1, read as the reverse complement.
CTTGATGACATGATGTTAGTGACATTGGTTATGTTTTTTGTTTTGATCTCTATATCATCATCCTGTATTGGACAGTGCACTATGTGCAATTTTGATATAATGGATATATTCATGAGCCTACTTTGATCATATGTTGTCTTTTGTGACTTATCTATATTGTAATGCTTTGTGTTTGGAAACATGAATAAAAATATTTAAATTTATGTTTTTGTACAAAAAAATTAATATTTAATGTATTTTTTACAAAAACCGAGTCGACCGAGTCATTACCGATTCGGAGTCATTACCGAGTCATTACCTCGGCCTAGTAGCTGACCGATTCCGTTTTTTAAAACATTGAGTACAACTGCAAATTCATATTGGGCAGAGAGTGCTCAAGACAAGAAGAATTCATCAAGAAATTGCTTCAATTTGGGCTCTGTTATAATTTCTTGGACGAGCATGAAGCGGACATCAGTCGCACTCAGTTTTGCAGAAGTAGAGTATAATGCAGTTGGATTGGCAAGTTGAGAAGCAATATAGCTTCAGAGGATACTTACAGGACTGTCTTGATTAGGAGTTAACAACGACCATGATGGCAAGTTGAAGCACAATGAGATCTAATACAAAGATATGGTACAAAAGGAAACAATATAAATCCAGTATTATTCTACAATATAGCAGATTGTTGGCAAATCCTCTGTCCCCAGGTGGACTCTATATATATACACTTAAGGGACAAGATTGAACTTGTTAAGAATTCCTCCCTCAGTGAGAGGGAGTGTTGAAGAGATAGCATCATGGACTGACATTCTCTGTATGTCAAGTATATTGACCTGAATTAGGGAGATTGGTCTGATAAAGGATTGACATTCTCTCTATGCTAAGTATATTGACCTGAATTAGAGAGAATGGTACGACAGAGGATAGTTATTCTTCTTGTGTCTAGTATATTGACCCAATGAGGAAGAATGGCCTTGGAGCATAGGTTCACTTAGCATCGGGCCCAAGATTACGCAGTTAGAGTATGGCCTTTGGAGATTCACCATGTGTCACTGACCTAAAAAATGGTGAACCAAAACTAGTATAGATACCATGTGCCAGGTATTGACCCGAATTATGGTGCCTAGTTGATGCTAATTGTGCCACGTGTCTAAAGTACTAACCCGAATTATGGTAATTAGTTGATGTTGTTGATTTACCATGAGTCTGAAGTACTGACCCGAATTATAGTAAGAATATACCATAGGTCTGAAGTACTAACCTGATTATGGCAATTGGTTGATGTTATTGATGTACCATGTGTCACAATTGTTGACCAGATTATGGTAACTTACTTAGCATGTGTCACAATTGTTGACCCTCTTATGGTACTTGGATTTGTTATAACTTTTTCTCAGAGAAATTTGCCAACATAAGAACATTTAGATAGTCATTATGAATACCTCCCTAGCTAAGAGGGAGTGTTCAATTTTGTAACTATGGTCGATCTTCATAATTAATATTGGGCCCTCGATGTATTTGTAATAAGAAATATAAAACATATTCTTCATGCTATTGTCAAAGATTAAATTTATGACATGTTCTTCATGTTGGCTCTAAAAGAGAAAAATTGTGAAATTCAAATTTGAATTTTGACTCCAAAAATGACCCGGTCGACCCTCCTACAAGACAAGTTGGCCCAGCGTCTAGAGGTACCTATTCGACCCCTCAAGGCACTATATATAGACATCATTTCATCCTCTTCCAAAGCAAGCAATTCAATCTATCTGAGATCAGCGGAGGAGTCTGAGGCAAGAAAAAGAGCTTGAGTCTAAGGCTAGTAAAGAGGATGAGTCTGAGGCAAGTACAGAAGACGAACCTAAGAGCAGTAAGGAAATCTGTTTAAAGTCAACAAAGACATCTATCTGAGGCCAACAAGGAGAACCCTCTAAGGCTAGCAAAAGGGTCTATCTGAGACAAGCGAAATTTTGAGGAGAAGAATTGAGTCTTTCATGAAGTTGGTCGAAGTTCAGAGCAAACTAGAAGACGAAACTAAGGCTAGCAAGGAGGTCTCTTTAAAACCAACAAAGAGGTCTATCTGAGGCCAACAAGGAGATCCCTCTAAGGCTAGCAAAAGGGCCTCTCTGAGACAAGCGAATTTCTGAGGAGAAGAATTGAGCCTTTCATGAAGAAGTTGGCCAAAGTTCAAAGCAAACTAGACCGAATTTAATGAATAGCAGATTGACTTGTCTTGTGGGAAGTTTGACAAGTGTGGCCAAGTTTGTTAGTTTGACTCAGGGTTGCGTGGGAGTGGCTCCCTCCCATCGAACCCGCTCCCGAATCGCGCTCCCTTCGGAAACGACTCGAGAGTGAACTGGGTGTGCGCTCCCAAAATTGCTCTCGCAGGGGAGCGATTTTCAGGAGCGAAATTTTCGCTCCCCAACCTTTTTTGCAAAAAAATTCCAAATGCAATTTTTTTTTCAAAGAAACAGTATTTTTTGAGTGGGGAAGCCTAATGATCAAACCTATGGCCCTAGTATTGATATGTGATTCATGGTAATGTTAAATTATTAAAGTAAAAGGATGGAAATGAAGATTAAGGAGGTTAAGATTAAAGTAAAAGTGACATTCTCCTTAATCTTCATTTTCATCCATTTACTTAAAGTTTTAACATTACCATAAAATGACTCGGGATGTTTGAGAGTGGTTCCCACCTCATTAGATTTCATATGGAGAAAGTAGAATTTTAGATCTCATTCAAAATCCAGCAGACTTATTAGTTTTTCAGGATTTCAAGATTGGGGGATTGCAATGTTTCCATTGGATTTTGTCATGTATTAGGGTATGGAACTCGTATTTAACCAAGAGCACCAATCCCTCTATGTACATTGATGTTAGTAACATTGGTTGTCAAACTCCTCTATCATGACCCTACAATGTACCCATGACTCAAACAAAATCTTGACTTGACATGCTATGTTTTTCTATCTTATGTTAATGCTTAGAGGGTGATATCAATGACAAAGATCCCTATACAGATACAGAGGTAATGACAAAGATACCTCTGGATATTAATGCTTAGAGGGTGATATTAATGAAAAAGATCCTGAGTTTCCAACAAGACTAAAAAATTAGACATTTCTCCTGGCAGCAAGAGGCCCAAGCATTAGCTATAGATAATAGATTTACTTGTCTTTTCTAGTTTCTAGTAGTTTTTATAATTGTTGACTCTTTCATATTTATTATGATATTTTTTGTAAATAATATATGACAAATTAATTTTGAAGTTTGAAGTTGGAAATTATAACTCAATGGTAATGAATTATGAATATCATGCTTCGTGAAAGTTGAAATTTATTTCATTTCATGTTAGATATTCTTTGTTGTAATGGTCACAATTAGCTTACAAGTACAACTTTGGTGAGCAATGATGATAAATGTTATATATTGAATTTTGAAAGCTTGAAACTTTAAGATTGTTGAATCATGAGACTCAATATGTTGTATGTTACTAACTTGTGGACGTGGTTGATAAAGATTATAACTTCTAGATGATTGATGTTATATGGTTCAATCTATGTTTTTATGCTTTTTTATATCTAATTCATCATTCTACATGCTTTTGTTGACATATATGCATCAAAATATAAAAAAAAAAATATATATATATATATATATATATATATATATATATTCGCTCCCAAACCGGGAGCTTCTGAAAATGTATCTCTACTGACTCCCAAGTAACCTTGGTTTGACTATATGATGTATCTCTATTGACTTGACCAATTTCTCTAAGAAAAAGGTTGTTGGGTTTTTCCCCCATGTGGGTTCTCCCATTGTAAATGCTTGTGTTATTGTGTGGTTGTCTCTTTATGATCTTACTATCATTTTTGTTCTACTATTGATATCCTTTGTGCAATTGTTTTATAAAGAATAAGAATGCATGAAAGAATTAACCTAAAAAGAAATCATATGAAGTAATTATCAGGTTAGAGGATACTTTAAAAATCAACAAAAGAACACTCTTGTCAAATCAAACGTCTTCCCAACAAACTCAGTCCTCTCTGACCTGCCTAGGCCGAAATTTAGCCTCTCAGAATCTACCCAGAAACTCAACCCTATTGCCCAGATGTTCAACCTTCTGCCCAGAATATGCCTTGAAAGTCACACGTTCGAAGTCAAGAAGAGAGAAAAATGCTAGAGATAACATCGTCCTTCTTCCTCTTCACTTGGGTGCCCAGAAAATCTCTTGTTGTGTAAGATATCGAATGGTGCCTTGTGGAGGAGGTCGAATGCCTTATTTATAGTGTTCTGCCTGTCTGAATAGGTGTCTCTTCACTGGGGCCAGCTTGTAAAGTTTAGAACCAAAAATTCAAAATTCAAAATTTTCTCTTTTAAAACCTGTTACCCACCACTCCGTGGGTGATATCCCTAGGAGAAAGTTTTCTCCATGATGGACCTCAGTCGGTAGCCCCTTGCAACCTTCAACTAGCTCATTGTGCCATTTCTATGCCACCTGAGCCAGCCATGTGGTTCCTCACACATTTGTATTGGTCATATGTTTGAAGGTGGGCCTCCCAAATCTAAAGGTATGCCTTGTCATTTGGTAATTGAGTATAGGGTTAACTTAACATGGATACTTCTGGGCATGGATTGATGGGGGGATTTGGCCGACAGAGTGGGCTTAGCTTGTGCTCTTTTCCCCTTGATCTCTTTTGAATGCTACCCTTGGATCTTAGTCCTGTGAGATCTCCTTTATTCACCATTTGGTTCTAGGGTGGTACTATTTGGGAAATCCCGACTTTGGGTGTGTGGTCCCACACCTTTATCCGCATATATTACTCCCTTTCACTCACTATACCCCCATTCATCATTTTTCCCAACTGGGTCCACATTGCCTCTTTGGGTCCACATAGGGTCAGCCTCCCTATCCCCTTGCCCCCACCTTGGGTCAGGACTGGAATGATGCCCTGGAGGTTGAAGCAGCTAAAAGAAAAAGTAAAAGCATAAATGGCCACATTCTACAAGAAATTGTACCAAAAAATGCAAAAGATGGTCGAGACAAAAATTATTAGCACGTGGGCAAAAGCCAATATATGAGCTCTACCCCACTCCAATGGTCATCACCCTAGTTCCGTAGGCCCTAGATGAGACTCATTTATCATTCGGGAACCCATGATTTTCCCAACCCCTGGAGGGCAATGAACTGCCCCACCTAAAAGGGGTAATCATTGCTATATCTTACACATCATGCTCTTCTCCTTTGAACCCAGAGCAATTAATGAAAGAAAATTGATAAAAGGAAAAAGACATATAAAGAAGGGAGGAAAAATCAAGGTCGGGGCACCTCATGTACCACGATTGCTCCGTCCTACACATTATATACCCAGATGTGGGCTTCCCCTTCTCTAGCTACCCTTGAGCCCCAATATGTGGCCCAGGACAACCCCTCACATTCCCTATTCCATTTCACTTCCTTGTCACTTGCCACCTCCATTTGAGGGATGTACCTTGGACATACTATCCCCATTAGAGGTAGAAACCACCTAATAATGTACCGGGCTAACCCCCTTTAGAGCTTGGAGACACTAGCACATGCCAAAACCCACTACAGAAGGGCATGTCATTATGAAGTGCCCGCTTTGATGTCTATGGTTTGTAAGCTCTTCTACATGATTACTCTAATGACTTCTTGTACTAGAAGGCTAGGGGACGCATTGGATCTTATACAAGATTGCAGGGGGTGTCTATTTGGGTTTGGTCTCCCTATATGGGGTCCTAACCTCCCAGAGGGCTACATTGGCACATGCAGGGTTTGTGTAGAGAGCCATGGACCTCCACAGCAGCAGAAAGCACTCCACGGATCCCCACTAATGTCCAGAGATTACTAGAGATCCACTTTTGGAACAAGGATGATGTATTTGGTACACTATGCCCAACTGGCCCCATAGGAGCATCATACACTTGGTAGGTATCCCAGGACTTGTACAATGACATGGCAGCGTTCATTCCATCATTTGAGCCCTTATAGAGGATCTACAGGCATCTTTGACTCATATGGAGACCCATGGGGTCATTGGTGTGCCCCCACACCCACTGGGAGCACCACAGGTCTACTACTTGGAGAACGAAGGGCACCCCCTTGTCCATCACATTTTGAGGAGTTTAATCATCATTATGGCACTTCTACACATTATCAGGCCTTTTGAAGGGCCCCACGACATGCACATATTATTATTTGACCTCCTGAGAGGAGGAGGTTATTTCATTTATGAGCTAGTTTGGTGGGCTTGTCACCAAAAGTTAGGTTATTTGCACATTATTTTATGTTTAGGGGCTAAGGTAGGCTCATTAGTTAAATCGAACTCTTAAAAGTTGTATAAATAGGAGTTAGTTGGATTCATTTGTATCATCACTTGGATTGGGATCTCTCTCCCTTGAGAGAATTTAGCATTTTTTCCTTGGTGGAGATTTTTGGATGATGAATGAATTTTGATCTATGGATTTGGCTTCTCTCTATCTTGGAGCTTCTTATATTGCGAATGTGATGATGGTGGGATATATTCTATAATGTGTAAGTACAAATTTGATGTCATTTTTCTTGTTGCTGCATACATTTGAACTTCGCTATGATTAGGGCTAATTGTTGCATATGTTAAAAGTGGGAATATGTTTTTATTTTAGTGTATATGTGTATGGGCCATGTTATATGAATGAAATTTCCTAGAGATCATGATATATTGATAAGCCTTCACCATTTGCAAGAAGTATAAATGTTTTAAAGTCACTTTTCTTCTTTAGCCTCTAACATTGGACGAAGTTGACTTTGAAGCACTTGAACGATAGAAATACATTCCATCTTCTTAATTACCTTTGACTACATATCCCCAAGTGAAATTAGGCACTGATCCTTCAGAGGGTGATCAATTTAACCCTTATTTTTACCTTTTCTCCATTTTTCCCAGGTCTAGCCCCATTAGGTCACCTATGGCATCACTTTCTCGGAAATTTGGCCACAGGAAAATTCGATTTCCTAGGCCAACTGCGTTGGTGGATCCCCCAAGTCTCCTCAAATTTTGAAGACAATCCGACTGTGGAATCTCGGGATATCCCAGCCCCTAGCCCTAGGATCAAGTTTTGCCTTGTGTTTCCCAAGGCTAGCACCTGTGAAGATCAATTTGACTCTTTGAAGTAGAAATTATTGTTTGATCCTTTCCTCTCACCTTGTTTAGGATAGGAGCATCAATGTTTGCTAAATTCCATCCCCGAACCTCGGTTAGGTCCACTTGGCCCTGTGTGGTCCCATTTTTTGTCAAAGACTATTCATCAAGGACTATTTTGTTATCAAAGTTCTTATAGGATTTTAGGAATCGAAAAGCACCTCTACAAGTTATACCCTTCATCCTCACCCCCTCTCCCTGGAAAGTCAAGGTTCTTTCTTAAACAAGCCATTTCCATTCTTCACCTCCTCCTAGGGAAAGGTTTTTAGGGGTCACTTCCTGTCTATTCAGTGATATATCCTTTATAAGTGGCTTCCCAAAAACATTGGGACTCCTCCCATCGGTGAATGCCCATAAAGAGAAGGGAGCACTAGCTATGGTGACAGTGGGCTAAGCCTCCACCATTTCCCTTAACCTAGCAGGTGCCCTCTTAGGAAAACCCTTTTAGGTCCCCTGCTAATTTGAGTGGTAACATTTATGGTGTCGTTATCAGGGACACAAGACGTGTGTTTTGTTCCCCTTACAACATATTGACATATCATTATTGGTGACTCCATTGGAAGAACGAAGCCCTACTTCTTCATTGCACTTTAAGGTCAATACTTGTAGGGTGAAGCAAGTATTTTTCTAGGCATCTTCAAATTCACCCTAGCGACTCCTATGCATTTGCCATATATATCTCAAATAGGTTCTCCTTCTTAGATAAATTTCCCGCTTTGGACATTGCTAGCATCCTAGGACCACCAATCATGTCACAGGAAGGATGGTACATGGGGTACCCATATTTGATGGTGACCCAAGTTCCACAATTGACCATGTGGAAAGATTTAATGCACATACTTCAAAGGAAAAAGTGGTCCACTAGGATGTTATGTTGTTATTCTTTAGTTCCCTCTACGGTCATAACTCATGGTTGCAAAATCACGAACCTAGGAGCATCTCATTTATTGAGGAGTTTGTTGATGGCTTTCTTAGACATTTTCAAGTATGCCCCACATTGAGCATTCAAGAGGAAGCCTTCATCGAGCATCATCAATACCTTGAGAAACTAAGTGATAAATGGGGAGATGAGTTCTCCTCGGGTCCACATAATGAAAAAGATAATTTTGAGAACACGTGTTGGAAAGGATGAGTCCATGGAAAGTAAAGCTAAGACTAACCTTACCTTTCTCAAGGATATTACTCTCGATGAATCTCCTTTTGAGAACCTTGAGGAAGGTGATCCCATTAGCCCCTTGGAAGATGACATTGAAGATTACTTCCACATTGAAAAGGGTAAATGGGAAATTGTTGGTCCTCAATTTGATTGTGCTCCCATTTATGACACCAACAAGGCAGATGAATTTAAAAGTGGTATCCCCTATCTCTCAGGTATTATTTATGATGACATATCCATCGATACCCTTGAGAAGAAGGATCATTATTTTCCTGTACATGAAAAGGATGATTTTGAGGAAAAACTCGTTGAATGTAATACTTCACCCTCTCCTTTGCCTCATCCTCTTGTTCATCACCTCAAATCTTCCACAAGTGATTCCCTCGTCCCTTTTCAAATGATCTAGAGTGACCATGAGCCCTTTCCTCCTTCTGAGTATGGAGTTAAGGAAGAACCCCTCATTAATTATTTTGTCTTCTTGGGCACCCCATCAAGATCATGACCAATCTACGATATCCCCTATTCGGTGTGATCGTCATGGGCAACCTGCTTGTGTTTCTCCATCTCACCAGTCTCCCTTTCCTACTAATCATAACCCTTTAGGGGAAAAACATATGACATAAATGATAATGGAAATAATATGCCCAAGGTTGCCATCCATCAAAAATTTATGAGCCTAATCATTGACATCTCTATATTTTGGTTAGAAGAGAGGATCTCATGGACTATGTTACATCCTTTTCTTACCCCTTCTCACGTGATCATCCATGTGTGTGCATCATATTTTCCTACCTCTCACCCACTTCATCCATATAATTGTATCCACATTCGCTTTGGGATTTGCTACATGAGTAATCATACTGGCCGACAGATTTATATTGATATGATGATATGTTGGTTGTATTGGCTTTATGATTACACTTAGTATTAGCATTGTACTATATGCATGTTAGGGTAAGATGCATTGCATGTCGATCTTTTGCATTAGAACTAATCTCATATGCTATTTCTCAGGATAGATTAGTTGCATTTAGATTAAAAACTGCGTATTTTTATTACTTGTTGATTTTATGGGCTAACATTAAGCATCGGTGATCATAAGACACTGTGAAAAACATGTTGCCATGTGGCTTTGATCATTGACATGTGCAGATAACAAGTCTACGATGACCAAGAGATTGTTGGAGTTCTCGTGACCTCCCGTTCGAGTAGCCTTGCCCACTTCTTTGAGAGATCACATCCAAGTTGGAGCCAAATGTTACCCACCACTTCATGGGTGATATCCCCAGGAGAAATTTTTCTCCACGATGGACCTTAGCCGGCAGCCCCTTACAGCCTTCAACTAGCTCATTGTGCCCTTTCTCTGCCACCTATACCATCCATGTGGCACTCACCCATTTGTATCGATCGTATGTTTGAAGGTGGGCCTCCCAAATCTAAAGGTATCTCTTGTCATTTGGAAATTGAGTATTGGGTTTACTTATAAGTTATCATGGATACTTCTGGGCATGGATTGATGGGGGTATTTGGCGGAAAGAGTGGGCTTGGCTTGTGCTCCCATCCCCTTGATCTCTTTTGGATGTTACCCTTGGATCGTAGTCTCGTGGGATCTCTTTTATTGACCTTTGGTTCTAGGGCAGTACTACCTTGGGAAATCCTGACTTTGGGTGCGTGGTCCTGCTCCTTTATCCGCATATATTACTCCCTTTCACTCATTATACCCCCATTCATCATTTTTCCCAAATGGGTCCACATTACCTCTTTGGGTCCACATAGGATCAGCCTCCCTATCCCCTTGCCCCCACCTTGGGTAAGACCTGGAATGATGCCCTGGAGGCTGGAGGTTGAAGCAGCTAAAAGAAAAAGTAAAAGCATAAATGGCCACATTCAACAGGAAAGTGTACCACAAAATGCAAAATATGGTCGAGACAAAAATTATTAGCACGTGGACAAAAGCCAATTAATGAGCTCTACCCCACTCCCATGGTTATCACCCTGGTTCCATAGGCCCTAAATGAGCCTCCTTTATCATTCAGGAACCCATGATTGTCCCAACCCCTGGAGGGTAATGAACCGCCCTACTTAAAAGGGGTAATCATTGTTATATCTTACACATCATGCTCTTGTCCTTTGAGCCCCGTGCAGTTAATTAAAGAAAATTCATAAAAGGAAAAAGGCATATTAAGAACGATGGAAAAATAAAGGCCGGAGCACCTCATGTACCACGATTTCTCCCTCCTACATATTATATACCCAGGTGTGGGCTTCCCCTTCTCTAGCTACCCTTGAGCCCCAATATGTGGCCCAGGACAGCCCCTCTCATTCCCTATTCCATTTCACTTCTTTGTCACTTGCCACCTCCAATTGAGGGATGTACCTTGGACATCTTATCCCCTTTAGGGGTAGAAACCACCTAATAAGGTACATGGCTAACCCCTTTTGGAGCTTGGAGACACTAGCACAAGCCAAAGCCCACTACAAAAGGGCATGCTATTATGAAGTGCCCACTTTGTTGTCTATGGTTTGTAAGCTCTTTTACACGATTACTCTAATGACTTGTTGTACTGAAAGGCTAGGGGATGCATTGGATCTTATACAGGATTGCAGGTGTTGTCCATTTGGGTTTGGTCTCCTATATGGGGTCCTAACCTCCCAGAGGGCTACATTGGCACATGTAGGGTGTGTGAAGAGAACCATGGGCCTCCACAGCAAAAAACACCACTCCACGGATCCCCACTGATGTCCAAAGATTACTCGAGATCCACTTTTGAGATGAGGATGATGTACTTGGTACACTATGCCCAGCAGGCCCCACATGAGCACCACACACTTGATAGGTGTCCCAGGACTTGTACGATGACATGGCAGCATTCATTCCATCATTTGAGCCATTGTAGAGGATCTACAGGCATCTTCGACTCATATGGAGCCCCATGAGGTCATTGGTGTGTCCCCACACCCATTGGGAGCACCACAAGTCTACTACTTGGAGAACAAGGGGCCACCCCCTTGTCCATCACATTTTGAGGAGTTTATTCATCTTAATGGAAGTTCTAGACATTATCAGGCCTTTAAGAGGGCCCCACGACATGCACATATAACTATTTGACCTCTTGAGAGGCTTGTTATTTCATTTATGAGCTTGTTTGGTGGGCTTGTCACCAAAAGTTAGGTTATTTGCACATTATTTTATGTTTAGGGGCTAATGTAGGCTCATTAGCTAAATCGAACTCCTAATAGGTGTATAAATAGGAGTTAGTTGGATTCATTTGTATCATCACTTGGATTGGGATCTCTCTCTCTTAAGAGAATTTCGCATTTTTTCCTTGGCGGAGATTTTTGGATGATGGATGAATTTTGATGTACGGATTTGGGTTCTCTCTATCTTGGAACTTCTTATATTGCGAATGTGATGTTGGTTGGATATACTCTATAACGTGTAAGTACAAATTTGATGTCATATTTCTTGCTGCTGCATACATTTGAACTTCGACATGATTAGGGCTAATTGTTGCATATGTTAAATGTGGAATTATGTATCTATTTTAGCATATATATCTTTATGGGCCATGTTATGTGAATGAAATTTCCTAGAGACTGTGTTACCTTGATAAGCCTTCACCATTTGCAAGAAGTATAAATGTTTTAAAGTCACTTTTCTTCTCTAGCCTCTAACAATGGACGAAGTTGACTTTGAAGCCTCCTTGAACGATAGAAATACATTCTATCTTCTTAATTATCCTTGACTCCATATCCCCAAGTGAAATTAGGCACTGATCCTTCAAAGGGTGATCATTTTAACCCTTATTTTTACCTTTTATTCATTTTTCCTAGGTCTAACCCCATTAGGTCACCTAGGGCATCACTTTCCCGAAAATCTGGCAATAGGAAAAATTCGATCTCCTAGGATCAACTGCGTTGGTAGATCCCCAGGTCTCCTCAAATTTTGAAGACATTCTGACGGTGGAATCTCGAGATATCCCAGGCCCTAGCTCTAGGATCAAGTTTTTCCCTAAGTTTCCCAAGGCTAGCACCTGGCTAGATAAATTTGACCTATTGAACTATAAATTCTTGTTTAATCCTTTCCTCTCACCATGTCCAAGATAGGAGCACCATTGGTTGCTAAATTCATCCTCACCCTTCATCCTCACCCTCTAATCCTCACCCCCTCTCCCTGGAAAGTCAAGGCCCTTGCTTATAGAGCAAGCAATCTCCATTGTTCACCTCCTCCTAGAGAAAGGGTTTTAGGGGTAACTTCTTGTCTATTCAGTTATATATCCTTTATAAGTGGCTTCCCAAAAGCATCAGGACTTCTCCCATAGGTGAAAGGCCGTAAAGAGCAAGGAGCCTTAGCTGTGGAGATAGTAGGCTAAGCCTCCACCGTTGCCCTAAACCTAGCAGGTGCCCTCTTAGGAAACCCTTTTAGGTCCCTTGCTAGTTTGAGTGGTAACAAAACTGACATGAAGAAGATGTCTTGTATTAATCATTTCAAGGGATAATCAAATAAAATGACATGAATAACATGTCTTAAATTTTCATTATATATTTTAAGGGCTAAAATATAAATTATGAAGACCGACCATAGCTACAAAATTCAACGAGTGCTACTGTGGTTGTTATATGCAGCCTTGCTACATACACGAGAAACTTTGCATATTTGTGTATAATGTATGGATGCACATGAATATATATGTTTTTTTTTCAAAGTCTGAATATCTTTGGTCAAGCAGTTTTTTGGTCCAATTTCTTTTTGGTTCACATTTTTAGGGTTGACAGGTATAGTTCTGTTAACATTGCTTGAAACTCAAACCAATTTCTCTTATTCATTTTGAGCAAAGGCTACAAATGCAAATCTGCGAAAGATTTGAAGCCTTAGAATCTTCTTCAAATCTAAAATGAGTGAACATATCATTGACCTTCATTTGGAGAACATCCTAGGGTTTTCTCATATCAGCATTGTTACCGCTCACACTAACAGGGGTCTTAGGAGGGGATCTTTGAAGGGAAATTACTAGTTCAAGGGCAACAATGGAGCGATTGCACACTATCACCTCAACTAAGACTCCCTACTCTTTACGAAGTTCCACCGATGGGAGGAGACCTGATACAATAAATATCATGAAAATGAAAGGATCAATGATAGGGTGAGAGGTGATCCTAGAAGCATATTCACAAGAGAGGCTCAGATATATGGCTTGCTTGCTTGGAAAGCAAGATGAAAGGCTCTCTAGGAAGGGCTTAAGGGAATTCTAAGAGCTAGGGTTTGAGTATTTGACTTGTCAGAATTATTCTTAACTCCTAAAATACTTTTGGAAACTTGGATTCCAAGTGGTCTTTGTAAAATTGGCTTCAATACATTATGGAACCACACGAGACCAAGTAGACAAAGAATTAGGTCAAAAGGATGGAATCGATCTACCAAAGCTATGCTTGAGCTAATTGTTGGGGAAGAAAGGGATTAACGGAGATATTTTCTATGAATTTGATGCAATAATCCCAATGAGGTCACTAGCAAAGGTTAACAAACGGCAAGAATCAATCTCGAAGCTAGGGCTTGAAATATCTCAAGATCCCACCCCGTCGGAATGGCTTCAAATTTGGAGGGCTCTTAGGAGACACAACAGTGCAGTAGAGGCTAGGAGATCGAATTTTTTCAATGGGCAGTGTGTGAGAAATGTGATGCCCTAGGTCCCTTATGGAGGCTAGGCCTAGAAGAGAGAGAGGGAGAGACAAGTGATAAAGAATGTGTTTTGATGATCACCTATGGAGGACCAGTGCTTTGTCCTTTGGGAGAGATGGAGTCATGGAAGATTTAAGGTTTGGATTGATTTACACTTGTCAAGGAGGCCTAAAAAGCAACTTCACTAGGTTTTAGGGCTTAATGGAAGCAGCTTCAAGGTCACTTATACTTCGTTTAGCAATATTTGGTGATGTGTCCAGACAAATTCAACAAGATTGTTCCTAGGAACATTCATTCGTTCAAACATGGCCCATACATGATACAACACTATTTAGAGATTTAATTTCCACAATTTCGTTCCAAGAAAAGCGGCAAATTAACCCTAGAATAGCAAAAATCCCAGCATCATGAATGTAATAAGATAAATAGCAAGAATACCATTCAAATAGCACTTACATGTAAGACGAATATATCCAATCACCAAGATATGCCAATCATAGAAGCTCCAAGACAAAGAAGATTATCCAAACATCGAAATTCATCCATTCATCCCAAAAATCTCATCCTTAAAAGATAGCAAAAATCTCATAAGTAGATATGATACAATCCAAGTGATGGCGATCAAATGATTCCATCACACTTCTATTTATACACTTCCTAATGAATTTGATTTAGCTAATTATGTTGGCATTATTGTCATTGATGGCAAGGAGTTGTGCAAGACCAGCAAGGCAAGGAGCAGCAACAAGGTATACAGAAGCATGGCAAAGGAGCAGCACAAGGAACAACAAGCAAAGGAGCAGCAAAATATGCAGCAGCAAGGGACAAAGGAGCAGCAGATACATTGGTGGTTTGTAAATTTATGTAGATGTTCTATGCTTGATGCAACTTTACTTTTTCTCAAAAATCAGATAGCAATCACATAAACAATAAAGTAAAATGTTGATAGAACATACCAGTAGATCGACAGAAGACAAGCCAGAAATATATAAGTGTGTTGGTGCGTTACGGCGTTCAACAGGATGCTTCAACCAGCAAACTCTCAATATGGTCAGCCAACCAGCAATGTCACACAACCCTCTAGGACAGCCAAACAGTCAACTCAAAAGTCAACCCAAAAAGTCAACGATGTCAGTCAACGGTCAATGCAAACAGCGGCAGCAGTTAGTTCAACGCAAAAAAGTCAAAGTCAATGTCTTGCCTCAGGAATAGTGCCAAAAAATGTGGAATAGGAAAATCAAACTTTTAGGAGAGTTTCAGGTCCTTTTGACCTTGCATTGACCAAAGTCAACGCTAGTCAAAGTTTGCTGCAGAAACCCTAGACCGAAATCAGAAATGTGTTGCTGCTTGGAATTTCCCACGTGTGGAGAGAACAGCCACCAAGGTCATCGAACCAATCAAATGACGAGAGAGAAATGTGTGAGGATGAGATGAGTGAAAATGTCCTCCAACGCTGACCAATATATATCCATCAATGAGGGTGTGTGACACAACTGCTGGGGCACAAAACCTTAAGGCCGACCTATACATATCTTGAATAAATTCAAAATAAATGTTCTGCTCATCGGATCAAGATGTTCTTTAGATCGATCTTGCACCTCTCCGAAAGAGGAATCCAATAAAAATATTGGTATCTTCATCTGAGCATCACAACATGGAGTTTGGACCTAGTTGTCCAAAATTAACACTCCCTCTCAACTAGGGAGAACTCCATCCACCTGTGCAATCCAAACATCGTGCGTCATCCCGTCGTAACTTGCTTTGTTGGCTTCTTTATTTCAAAACAAAAGTGGGTCAGTCACAAAAACATCATTCTTGGCTGACATATTCAGCCCAGAGGTCTAAAACCTTTATAGGACTCACAAAGAGTCTCATACCAACCAGAAGTTGGTTTACCTGACCCGAAGTCAGTTGGAGGTCCGAAACCTCACTATACTTGATCCTAGATCAAGTGATTGTACCGTGCCATCCTAGATAGAGAGTACGGCAATCTCCGATGCGTCCATCAGTCTTTGCTACTAGTCTCTAATTTTTCCCACCTCACTGGCCAAATGAGAGGTACTTCCCATGAGCCCTGAACTCAATGGGTAGGATGCATACGGGGCACAGATAATGAGAGGTGAACCAACTCAATCATCACAATAGTGGGGCAGAAGCACGCCAAGAAGGTTCGGCAAGCCTAGCCCTGTGGTTGCTTATAGCTCCGAGAAGCTATCCCCAAAGCCCACCAAAGCTCCCAGAGCTCATCATCCAACAGGACCCTCAGCATAAGGTCTTTCCACGATACGAAGACTCTCACGGATGGTTAGGAACTTGACCTTCCCCAAGGGCTTTGTGAGAATATCCGCAACCTCCTCAGCAGTTCCTATATGATCGAGCCTTACGGCGCCTCGCTGTACCATATCCCGGATAAAGTGGTACCTGATATCAATATGCTTGGATCGATCGTGGAACATGGGATTCTCGGACAATCGAATCCCACTCTGATTATCACAGAGTATCACAGTGGTATCTAACACATGCCCGAACAGCTCACTAAAGAGCTTTCGCAACCAAACTGCTTCACAACAGGCCATACTCGATGCAATGTATTCGGCCTTCGCGGTTCTCAAAGCCACCGACTTCTACTTCCTGCTCATCCATGATATTGAAGCAAAACCAAGTGTGAAGCAGCATCTCGATGTGCTCTTATGATCCACCACACTGCCAGCCCAATCGACATCAGTATATCCATGGAGTGTCACGCCCTCGACAGTGTATCTCAGCCCATGGTTTATCGTGCCCAGAAGATATCTCAACGGATTCTTGGCACCAACCCAGTGAAAGTGATGAGGCTCAACCATTTGTGGACTCAAAGTGTTCACTGCAAAACATACGTCCGGACGGGTGTTCACTAAGAACATCAAGGCCCCTATGAGTTGACGATACTCAGTAGGATTTGCTAGCACGGGCCCAGCAGCGCTGCCACTCAACTTCTTAAAGTTGAGCTCCATCGGTGTCGACACGGACTTACAGTCCACCATACCAAATCTTTCCAGAAGCTTCACAATGTATTTTCCTTGAGAAGGGAAGAAGGAAAATCTCGCCGTGTCTCTGCAAGACTCCCAGCCTAAGAAGTAATGCACGGGTCCTAGGTCCTTCATCTCGAACTCAGCAGCAAGCTCCCTCTTGCACTAATGAATGAGAGGGTCAGCACCTGTCAGGAAGAGGTCATCCACATACAGCACCAGAATGAGAGGCTTTTCTCTATCAACCTTGAAGTAAAGGTTTGGATCAGCATTACTACGAGTGAAGCCCAACTTCATCAGATAGCTACCTATCCTCTCGTACCAAGCTCTGGGTGCTTGCTTCAACCCATAGAGGGCTTTCTTCAACCTGGAGACATGGGTGTCCCGATCCTGGACTTCCAACCCTAGAGGTTGCTCCACATACACCTCTTCCTTTATCGCACCATGCAGAAATGCGGTCTTTACATCCATCTGATGAAGACTCCATCCTTGCGTAGCAGAAAGGGCTATGATAGATCGGATGGTGGTATATCGAGCCACAGGTGAAAATATGTCATCATAGTCTATGCGTTCCTTTTGAGAGAAGCCACGGTCAACGAATCTTGCCTTGAACTTTTCAGCACTTCCATCAGATCCATGCTTGATCTTGTAGAGGCATTTCGAGGTGACAACTGCTTTGTCCTCTGGTCTTGGAACCACATCCCAGACATCATTCTTCAATATGGACTCATACTCTTCGTGCATAGCATCCTTCCAGACTTGATGCTTTACAGCTTCCTCAAAAGATCCAGGCTCAGATTGTACAATAGTACTCATGGTTGCTAGATACCCTTGGTATCTATTCGGCTTCTTGCTTTCACGGAATGTCCCCCGTTGGGGCCATATGTCCCTCCGCTTCTTGCTTTCACGGAATGTTCCCCTTGGGGCCATATGTCCCTCGGCGTCTTCGAGAGTGTCCATGAGCCACGATGGTCTCTTCCCTATCGAAGGAGGTGGATCAATCGGGTCCATCGGTCCTTCAGCATCGAGCATCGTCTCATCCTTCGATTCTTCTTGATTTCCAGGCCTTGCTTCATGATCTTCCTCAGATCTCAGAAGATTGACTACTTTCCTCAGGAAAGCATCTTCGTCAAAGGTAACATCGTGGTATATCTCCACTTCCCTTTGACCAAGCACATAAACTCTATAGGCCTTCAAAGTTTCGTTGTAGCCCACAAACATTCCCTTCTTCCCAGAACCATCCAACTTGCTCCTCTTCTCTTTCGGCACATGAAAATAAACAGGACATCCAAAAACTCTAAAATGTGAGACGTCAGGTTTCTTACCAGAGAAAACATCTTCAGGAGTTTTAGAGTCCAGAGCGGAATGCGGGCATCGGTTTTGTATGTACACAGCAGTGTTCGTAGCTTCTCCCCACAGAAACTTCGGTAGATCCTGGTCACATAGCATGGCACAGGCAACTTCCATAATGGTCCTGTTCTTTCGTACAGCAACACCATTCTACTTAGGAGTATAGACAGTTGTGGTCTCCCTCTAAATCCCAGCTTCTTTGCAAAAGTTCTTGAACTCGTTCGTCTCATATTCAGTGCCATTATCGATCCTCAATATCTTGATCTTCTTCCCTGTCAGATTTTCCACCAAGGCTTTGAAGGTACGGAACCACATGAAAGCCTCGTCCTTCTTTTTCAAGAAGTATATCTAGGTTTTGTGAGAGAGGTCATCTATGAATGTCATATAATAATAACATCCTCCCGAGGATGTCACGGGCAACATCCCAAACAGATCAGAATGTATCAATTGCAAGACATCAGATGTCTTTGTGACACTTAGGGGGAAAGGTCCCCTAGTATGCTTTCCCTCGGCACAACCCTGACATACACCTTCATGATTATTTGAAAACCTAGGCATCCCCGTCACCACCTTCCTTGCTTCAGCAAGGGCTTTGTAGTGAAGGCGTCCAAACCTCCGGTGCCTTAGTTTCGTCTGTCGGATAGTATCACACGTCATCGCTCCCAGTGGACTTCCTCCAACCTGGTAGAGAGTATCAACTCTAAACCCAATCGTGATAGCTTCCTTGAAGCTCTTCTTCCAGATGCGCGCACCTTCCCATCAATGAATGCCAAATTGAAACCTTTGTCTTCCATGGCCGATATAGACACAAAGTTCTTCTTCAAATTAGGTACATAGATTACATCCTGCAAGTGGAGGACTTGACCTTGAGACAAGTGGAGGGTCACAGTCCCTATCCCTTTCACGGGATATGTGGCATTATCTCCAAGGATAATTTCCAGATTAGTATCCTTCTCAACCATATCAAAGAGTGCTTCCTTGAACCCAGTGATGTGCCTTGAGGCACCACTATCTATCAACCAGACATCCATAGTGTCGGGTGGAGATGCAGCAGAGAGGGCATATACAAGAATGAATTCATTTCTTTTATCAACAACATTTGATTCCTCATACCTGGAATTTCTCGACCTTTTGAAAGGTTGACCATTTCCGCCAGAGGGAGCCTTCCTCTTCCCCTTGAACCTGTTGTTCCTTTGATTTCCATTCCTCCGGTTGTTGTTGTTGTCATCACCATTGGGAGAATCCTTCTTGAAAGGGCAGTCTCTAGCATAGTGACCTGGCCTAATGACAAGTGTAACACTTGCCCTTCTTTTCTTAGGCCCCTGCTCTTCCTTTGTTCTTTGGACCACCAAAGTTCTTCTTTCTAGAATGAGCAGCGTAGGCAGCATTTCCTTCATTTTCATACTCCTTCATCCTTGTCTCTTCTTGTACGCATCTCAATAGTACTTCGTCAAAGTCAGGTATCACAATGTTATTGAGAATGGTAGTGTTGAACACATGCCATTCGGATGAGAGACCTCCAAGTGCGGTGAGTACCATCTCTCGATCAGCTATTGTCTCCCCAATAGCCAGCAGATTGTTCCTGATCTCGGTCAGCTTCAGAAAATATGATTGAACAGACTCATCATTGCCTTTCTTCAGATTCTTCAATTGATTCTTGAAGAATAGGACTTGATTCGCATTGTTGGCCTTGAACATATGGACCAACTTATCATACATCTCTTTGGATGTGCCCAGCTCAGAGATGTAGGCAACCAAACTCTTATGAATTGAGTCCCTGATCATTAGCTTTTCTTTGATCTCCCCCTTCTTATACTTTGTTTTGGCAGCAGCAGTTGCAGTGGATGGAGGCTCTTGGATTTTACCCTGCACATAGTCCATGACATCTTGGTATTCCAAGTTAAGATCCAATGTCATCTTCCAAGCATGGAAGTCATCCTTCCCAGTCAGTTTGTCATCAGCCTTAAAGCCATTGTAGTTTGAGGAACCCATCCTCTTCTTCAGTGATTGCTACAAATTAGGGCTTTGTCTTCAGCTCAGCTCTGATCCCATGTAAATTTATGTAGATGTTCTATGTTTGATGCAACTTTATTTCTTCTCCAATATTAGATAGAAATCACATAAACAATAAAGTAAAATGTTTATAGAACATACCAGTAGATCAACAGAAGACAAGCCAGAAATATATAAGTGTGTTGGTGCGTTACGACGGTCAACAGGATGCTTCAACGAGCAAACTCTCAATATGGTCAGCTAACCAGCAATGTCACACAACCCTCTAGGACAGCCAAACAGTGAACTCAAAAGTCAAACCAAAAAGTCAACGATGTCAGTCAATGGTCAACACAAGCAGCAACAGCAGCAAGTCAACGCAAAAAAGTCAAAGTCAACATCTTGCCTTGAGAATAGTGCCAAAAAATGCGGATTAGGAAAATTGAACTTTTGGGAGAGTTTCAGGTCCTTTTGACCTTGCGTTGACCAAAGTCAACGCTGGTCAAAGTTTGCTGCAGAAACCCTAGACCGAAATCATAAATTTGCTGCTGCTTGGAATTTCCCACGTGTGGAGAGAACAGCCACCAAGGTCATCGAACCAATCAAATGAGGAGAGAGAAATGTGTGAGGATGAGATGAGTGAAAATGTCCTCCAACGTTGACCAATATATATCCATCAATGAGGGTGTGTGACACAGCTGCTGGGGCACAAAACCTTAAGGCTGACCTGCATATATCTTGAATAAATTCAAAATAAATGTTCTGCTCATCGGATCAAGATGATCTTTAGATCGATCTTGCACCTCTCCGAAAGAGGAATCCAATAAAAATATTGGTATCTTCATCTGAGCATCACAACATGGAGTTTGGACCGAGTTGTCCAAAATTAACATGGTTTGGTAGAACATTGATGTTGGCATGTTGATGGCTTGATGTTTGTGTTAATGGCATGTTGATTTAAGGAGATCCCATGGGACTAGGATGCAATGGTAACCACGAAATAGCGAAGTCAAGAATACAAGCCTAATCCACTCTTTCCACTGAATCCCCCCACCAATCCATGCCCAAAAGTTCCAAAGACAAGTAAGGAAAATTACTCAACTATACCAATGAAAAGCCATACCTTTGGGGTCGGGAGGCCCACCTTCAAACATACATTCATGACAAGTGGTCGAGGGACCACATGACTGGCTCAGGTGGCGGAGAAAATGGCACATCGAACTATCTGGTGACTACAAGGGGGTTGTTGGCTGCCAGCTGGGGACCATCTAAGAGTAAAGTTTTTCCTATATACACTAGCCACAAGTGGTGGGTAACATCTAGCGCCAACTAGGACATGAGCTATCAGAAAGGTGCACGAAGCTACATGAATAGGAAGTCATGAGAACACCAGCAATCTCTTGGTTACCATAGACCTGTTACCTGCACATATAAAGACTAAGCACACGAGGCAGCACATATCAATACACATATGCCTGCCAGTATGATTACTCGTGTAGCAAATCCCAAATCGAATGTGGGCATAGCCATATGGAGGATGAAGTGGGTGGGATGCCGGAAAACATGATCTCGATCGAGGTAAAAGGAAATCCTAAGAGAAGGAAAATACGTCAATCTAGAAGTGTCGGGCTTTCCTTCTAAGTACACAATGGTGGAATGAATGATTACTCTCAAGAACTCACTATCACAATCATTGTTTATAATATTATGCTTTGTAGATGCCACAAGGTTGTGATGAAAGGGGAACAAAAGGTGAGGGAAACAAGGAGTGCAGCAAATAGGTTGCTCACAGTGATCGTCACATTGGAGAGGGAAGGTTATAGAGTGATCAAAACCCTGATTGTGTGTCCAAGGAGATAAAGTATAATCAATGAGGGACTCTTCCTCGACACTATACTCAGAAGGGGAAAAGGGAGCACGGTCAATTGAGATCATATGACAAGGGGTGAAGGAGGCACTTGAGGAAGACTCAAGATGATGAACAATAGCAAAAGGCAAAGGGGAGGGTGAGGTATTAATAATTATATTCAACGAGTTTCTCTTCCCTGAAATCATAATCTAGAGGCTCAAGTGATTTGAATATAAAATCATACTTTGGATAAGTGGAAGCCTTATCGATTTCCTTAGTATCGAAGATTGTGTCTCCCCTAAAAGAAGAATCAATTAATTCCAATTGCCCCCCTTCATACAAGGGAAAACGACAATTCTCCTTCTCAAGGTTATCAATGGATATGTCATCATAAATAATGCCCGAGGGCCAAGAGAGAGGAAAGACCAATCTCAGCCCCATCCTCCTTGTCGATGTCATAAATGGGAGCACAATCATATTGAGGACCAACAATTTCCCATTTCTCCTTTTTAATGTGCAAGTAATCTCCAATGTCATCTTCCAAGGAGCTAATGGGATCATTTTCCTCAAGGTTCTTAAAGGGAGAGTCATCAAGAGTAATATCCTTAAGAAAGGTAATGTTAGTCTCAACTTCACCTTCCATAGGCTCATCCTTCCCAACACATGTTCTCAAAATCATCCTTTTCATCATGTGTACCCAAGGAGGACTCATCTTCTTGCTCATCATTTGGATTCTCAAAGCCTTCTCCAACTTCTTCATCTTCATTGGTCAGCAAGCGGGACTTCTCTTCTGTCATTTTCTCTTGAAGAGTAATGGCTAAGGTATTTGTTCCATAATTTTGGTAAAATGCTTCGAGGAGGAGAGCATTAGTGGGTTTCTCTTTATACTCACATTCCATCTTATGAAGCTTCACCTCTTCTTCATGTAAACAGACGAACACTTCATTAGAATTACATTCCCTTACTAACCCCCTACATGACCTACTATATTCATTCATTCTTTCTTGCGTGATTTGGAGGCTTTCAGGATCCAACTCTTCATCATCCTCAGGTTGATGTCTTTTACTTCACTACTATTGGCCCCCAATTCCATAACTAATATTTCCTCATCATCCTCATTTTCTTAGTCATCTTGGTCATCCAAATCCTCATCTGGTAATGAGCCATATTTTTCCTTGATCTTGTGAGACAAGGAATTGAATGCACCAGTGTAATAGGCAAGCTCCAAGAAAAGATAATATGTGGGCCTTTCTTCATACTCCTACCTTATGTTGTCGAGTTTTGCCCTGATCCTGTTATAAAAATTGAGTATGAAGTCCTCGTTCTCATGCTCTATCAAATGATCACAAAGCTCGGACCACAATCCAATCTTTCCCATAGGTCTTGTTCTTCTTCAGGGCTAATGTCGTGGACACTTTCTTTAGCCATTTTTCATGATCTTGCATATAATGCCAAAATGAAGTCGTTAAGGTGAATCAAAATGCCTTCACAAATTCTTGCTTCACCCTACAAGCATTAACTTCGAAGTTCACTAAGGAACTAGGACTTCGTTCCTCCAATGGAGTCGCCAGTAATGGTATGTCAATATGTCGTACAGAGAACAAAACACACGTCTCGTGTGTCCGGCAATGGCGCCAAAATATTACTGCTCAAACTAGCAAGGGTCTTAGGAGGGGATTCTTGAAGGGCAACAATGGAGCGATAGCACACTATCACCTCAGCTAAGGCTCCCTACTCTTTATAGACTTTCACCAATGGAAGGAGACTCGATACAATAAGGATCACGAAAATGAATGGATCAATGATAGGGTGAGAGGTGATCTTAGAAGCCTATTCACAAGAGAGGCTCAAATATATGGCTAGTATTGAAAAGTGTAACTAGGATCGGTTTTCATGATGACTTGTAATTATGATTTTATGTAAATGTAGAAGGCAAAGAATAATAAATATATTATGTTACTTGCTTCATGGGATCAAGTTGCAAGAAGAAATGCAAACAAGGATCTGTCATATAGGAGAAATTTCAAGACTGTAAAAAGTGTGAGGAAAGGGAGACAAGTCAGCAAAGAAAGAAGCAAGAATAAGACTGCATATTGGTGTATAAAAGGACAAATCAGCAAAGAAGGATTTCGGATTAGGGTCTGTGGTATATATGCAAAGTTGCAGGATTGTGTCTTGGTGCGGAGGAGAGAGACAGATCTCAGGAAGATAATCACAGGAAGGGACTGAATTACAGTAAGTATAAAGTAATGTATGTCTGCTCAACGAAGTGATATAATGCAAGCAAAGGGTATCTACATAATGTGAAGAAGGGTGAATTGTCCAGCAAATGGAGTCATGACGTGTAAAGATCAATGTACAAATTGAAGACCAGCCAGCAAGGCTATGTAGAGGTGCAAGGTGTACACTAGTCAATCTATGACAAGGTATTGATATCTTAAAGAAGGAAGAATATAAGTACAGACCGAGCTCTCTAGTTCTGGTGCAGAAAAGTGCAGGACAGTGCAAGATGGTGCAGAAAAGAAGGACCAACTTAAGGATTCAAGGAAGAAGCAGGGACAAGGTCCTGGAGGCATACAAAGGTCAAGGGTCTATGTCGTGGTCATGGTACTTTTCATCTGAAAGTATATAAGAAGAATTTCTTGTGGGTTTTCCTCTCCAAATGGGAGAGGTTTTGGCCCTGGCTTGAAGAGCCTAAATTTGTGTCTCTTGTGTTTTGGTAATTGACTTGATGAAAGACATAATAAGCTAAGAAGGGAAGACATGAGTAAAGGAAGTAAGCTCACAAGTAATTAACAAGTAGATAATTTGAATTAAACCTAGCCCTGCCTAATTCTCAACAGCTTGCAGCCTACATATTTTGTCATTGTTCTTATTATTTTGGTAATTGTTTGATGTATTGCTTATCGTCATAACAATAATCAAAGAGAAAGAAGCTAAAGTATAACACAAGCAGCTGTCAAGTAAGAGAATTGAATTAAACACTACCCTACTAAATTCTCAATATGGTATCAGAGCTAAGGTCATTCAAGGGCATCATGGAAGTCATCAAGAAGATTGCAAGCCATCTCAAGAAAGGTTTTAAGAAGATCTGGAATCTTTTATTCTCTTCTAAGAAAGTATCAATCATAAAAGATGGTCGTCTTTTCTCAACCCTCTCTGGTACATTTCAAGAAGAAGACATCTGGGTAATTGACAGTGGTGCTTCAAGACACGTGACTGGTCACTCAAAACAATTGAAAACTCTAGCAAAGGGAAAATCCACTTATTCTATCGAACTTGGAGACAACAACAGTTATCCCGTAAAAGGCATTGGGTCTACATCAATCAAGCTCGAATACGGAAGAAATATCCACCTCAACAATATTCTATTTGTTCCAGGGTTGCATAAAAACTTGCTTTCAATTTCAAGTTTAGAAGACAAAGGAGATAGAGTAGCTTTCATTGATGGAAAGGTTGTTGTTTGGGGAAAGGACTCAAATATAAATCAAGCCAAAGTTATTGGCATTCGAGAAGGAAGGCTCTATAGATTGATCTCCCCTTTAGCTCAAGCCCTAGTTCA
Source organism: Pinus albicaulis (assembly GCA_034641835.2). Classification (NCBI taxonomy): domain Eukaryota; kingdom Viridiplantae; phylum Streptophyta; class Pinopsida; order Pinales; family Pinaceae; genus Pinus; species Pinus albicaulis. Next base: position 784,099,813 of record CM076575.1, on the reverse strand, counting down.
CATTGAAATCAGTCCCTGTGAACTATGGCATCGAAGATTTGGTCATCTCCATTTCAAAATCCTTCCCTCTCTAAGCTCCATTGTAGATGGAATCCCAAATCTCAAAGACAACCATGAAGGAGCCTACAAGGGATGTGCATTAGGCAAGGATGTCAAAATACCATTTGGAAGCAGTGCTTCACGATCATTGGAGTGGTCATAGTGGATCTCATCCACTCTGATGTGTGTGGACCTATGACTCCAAAATCTCTTGGTGGTCATCTATACTATGTCACCTTTATAGATGATCATTCAAGGAAGACTTGGGTTTATCTGTTAAAAACCAAGGATGAAGTTTTCACAAAATTTCAAGAATTCAAAGTTGAAGTCGAAAATCTTACAAAAAAAAAAGATCAAAATCCTCAGATCTAATAATGGAGGAGAATATACATCCAAAGAGATCATAACATTCTGTAAGGAGTCGGGATTAAAAGGAAGCTGATAGTTCCATATAATCCCGAACAAAATGGTGTTGCAAAAAGAAAGAATAGATCCATTGAAGAAAGTGTAAAAGCAATGATTCATGATCAGGATCTGCCAAAGTTTCTATGGGGAGAAGCAACTAAAACTGCAATCTATATTCAAACTAGATGTCCTCACAAATCTCTAGATAATAAAACTCCAGAATAAATATTCACGGGAAAGAAGCCATATGTAGATCATCTCTGAATCTTTGGGTGTCCTATATATATCAATATACCAAAAGACAAAAGAAAGAAGTTGGATCCTTTAGGGATGAAAGGATTCTTTGATGGATATAGCAACTCATCAAAAGAATATAGAATCTACATAAAGGATGGTCATCACATAGAAGTTAGTCATGATGTCATATTTGATGAGAGCGTAGCATTCAAGAAATCAAAAGATCTTTCCACAGACTCTGATGATGAAGATCTTCCAATATTTGAGGAAGAAGTGAACCAAGAAGTAGAGGAATCTCACAATGAAGAAGAAGGTTCCAGTGAACCCATTCAACCAGTGGCCATACCTGAAACAAGAAAAAGACCCAATTGGTTGAAGTCTACACTACTTGATGCAAAAGGTCATGGAGCAACAAAGGGGACATTTAGAGAAAGTAAGAAACACAAGAAATACTTTGGGTATGCTGCATACATGACAAAACTTATAGAAGCAAAACCATTCACGTTTGAAGAAGCGGTACAGAATTCCGAAAGGAAGAATGCCATGAATGAAGAATATCAATCTATCATGAAGAATGGTGTAAGGGAGATTGTACCTAGGCCCAAAGACAAATTTGTGGTTACTTCCAAGTTAATCTATAAGATCAAACATGCTATTAGCAAGAATTGTGGCTAGAGGTTTCTCTCAACTTGAAGGCATTGATTATGAAGAAACATTTGCTCCTATTGCAAGATATACAACGATTCGATCACTAATTTCTTTGGCTGCATCAATGGGATGGAACATCCATCAAATGGATGTCAAGACTGTGTTTCTGAATGGTACAATTGATGAAGAAGTCTACATAGAACAACCCTTGGGATTTGAAGTTAAGGATAGAAAGGCATATGTGTGCAGGTTAAAGAAAGCACTATATGGCCTCAAGTAGGCACCAAGGGCGTGGTATGCTAGAATAGATGCATATCTTCAAAGACTAGACTTCAAGAAAAGTTTTGTTGACTCAAACTTATATATCAAACTGGAAAAGGGTGAGTCGGTAATTATTCTTCAATATGTAGATGATCTTCTCCTAACAGGTATAGAAGGACGAATTAAAGAATGCAAGAAACAACTAGCAACAGAATTTGATATGAAGGATCTTGGATTGATGCATTACTATTTGCGACTAGAAGTCTCGCAAGGACCTGATGAAATCTATTTAAGTCAAGGAAAGTATGTGATCAAGATGTTGAAGAGGTTTGACATGATGGATTGCAAATCTATGACCACTCCAATGATCACAAACTTGAAGAGACTTAGTAGTTCTTATTCAAGCTCGGTGGATCCTTCCAAATATAGACAATTGATTGGCTCACTGATGTACTTGCTTAACACTCAGCCAGACATATGTTTTGCAGTAAATATCCTCAGGCAGTTCCAAGTAGAACCGAAGCAGGATCATTGATTAGCAACAAAACAGATTCTGAGATATCTTCGAGGAACCTCCTTCACCCTCAGCGTCATCCAGCATGAATGCTCTGCGCAGTCCCTCTCTAGACTGCGTGATTCTGCATGGAGGGGTTCTTGCTATTGATCAACTCACCCTTCCCTTCACCCTCCTGAGATCCGCTTCTCGATAACTGACTTCTCCCTCCTTCTACTTCTGCAACCTAGCCTCTACAAACTCACCCACTGAAATCGATTTCACTTGCTTCAGAATCGATTTCCTTCGGGTACTAATCGTGTCCCCAGCTTGATTTCCAAATGGCCCTCAAGTCTCTTCTTATAGTCTTCTCGCTAATGAATCAACAGCCAAGATTATATCTTTAATCAATGGCTCAAATTAAAAGATGACTTGATCTTCTCGCTAATGAATCAACAGCCAAGATTATATCTTTAATCAATGGCTCAAATTAAAAGATGACTTGATCTTTGTCTCCTAGAAGATTCACACTCTGCTCTATTAATACTCTTTAATTATTTAATTTCCCTAAGTTTATACTTAGGGTCTGCATTAAAATAATTAATTATTTTAATAAAGCCATATCCGAGTGGAATTTCCACAAACGATTTATGGGTTCTCTGGATAACTTATGTCTAAGCCTCCCTACCAAAAAAGAGACTTAGAACACTTTCCGATGCTATAGAAATCAACACTCCCTCTTAGCGAGGAAAGTGTTTAAGCAAGATACCGTTGTATTGCTCTGACTCTACATCATCTGCTGCGCTCATGGTGTCTTGGCTGCTGCCCCTCATCTCTGTGTTGCTCCTTCTTGTACTGTTGCCCTGTCACTGCAACGTCCGTACTACAGGTCCCTCTTTTTCTGAAGACCACCCTTTCCTCTAGTGGAAGGAGTTCTCGACCATCCCAACCTTCTCTTTGAAGTAAGTGAACTTGATCTTACTTAGAGCCTTTGTGAGGATGCCTGCTACTTGTTCACCTGTAGGAGTGTATCGCAACTGTATTGCTCCCCTTTGGACATAGACCCTAATAAAGTGACACTGAATGTCAATGTGCTTCGGCTAGGTCTTGGATGATTTGTGGAGCCATATGGCCCACGCACGGGCATGCTTGCTACCATGGTGCCTCGGGCGGAGCTCGGTCTACGGACTTTGTTTCTGCTTCACCCGATCATTCCCGTCAGGAGACTAAGCAGTTATTTCAGTGCTTTTAGATCTATTGTGCTTCCGGTAATCTACATCTGAACCACTCTCTACCGGGTCACTTGCTTGGTGTACCTTAGCCCATACTCAACTGTCCCTCTCAGGTATCTAAGAATATGTTTGACTGCTGCTCAGTGAGCCCTCCTTGGTTCCACCATGAACTGACTGAGGATATTCACTGCATAACAAATGTTTCGTCTTGTGTTGACCAAATACATCAATGATCCAATAAGTTGTCTGTACAATGTGGGATCAACCTCATCATCCTCTAATGTGTCTATCTTCTTCCAGTTAGTAATCATTGGCGTGGCCATGGGTCTACAGTCTTCCATCTGAAATCTCTTCAGAATTTCTATCATGTATCTTCCTTGTCCTAGGAAGATTTCCCCTTCCTGCTGCCAGACTTCTAAACCAAGAAAATAGTGCATTTGCCCCAAGTCCTTCATGTCGAATTCTGTTGCCAGATTCTCCTTGTAGTCTTTGATGAGCTTGGATGACCCGGTCAAGAACTGCTCATCGACATACAGAACAAGAATAAGTGGCTCATCTCCTACTCTTAAGTAGTATAAGTTGGGATCTACGTCACTCTTGACGAACCCCATTTTCTGCAAGTAGCCATCAATCCGACCATACCATGCCCTGGGGGCTTGTTTTAAGCCATACAAGGCTTTCTTAAGTCTGCAAACATGAGTCTTATGCTCGTGTCTCGAAGCCCTCTGGCTTCTCTATGTACACTTCTTCCTCTATCACACCATTCAAGAACGCAGTCTTGACATCCATCTGGTGAATCTCCCATCTCATTTGCGCTGCCAGAGAGATGATGGATTTGATAGATGTGTATCGTGCTACTGGAGCAAAGGTTTCTTCATAGTCAGTGCCTTCTTTCTCGGCATACCCCTTTGCTACAAATCTTGCCTTGAATTTCTCTATGCTGCCATCTGCAGCATATTTGATCTTGTAGATCCATCTGGATCCTACAACAGATATGTCCTGTGGTCTAAGGACTACTTCCAAGACATCATTTTTCATGATGGAGCTATACTCCTCCACCATGGCATTTACCCATACCTGATGTTGAGCTGCTTCCCAAAAGGTAGAAGGTTCTCCAACCTGAGCTACCAGTGCCTGATATATGTCAGGTTGTTTCCTTATCCTCTTCCCTTCTCTAGGTGCTCCGACAAATCCTTCTACATCTCTAAGAATCTATTGGAGTTCTCTGCTCGATCTCCCATTTGTGGTGGGCGGACTCACCTGCTCTTCCTCCTATTCTTCGTCGGAGGAGCTTCTCTCAGAAATATTCTGCCTTGGAGAGGCACTGGACCTCTCCTCCATAGGTCATTGAGGTTTTACCAGTGGATCCTCCTCAATCTGCGTATTTGTGTCCATCTCTCGAGATTTCCTAAAGGCTTTCTCCTCCAGGAATTTTACATCCCTTCTTACCACGACTTTCCTGCTCTCTAGAATATAGAAGCGGTATGTCTTTGCATTCTCACTGTAGCCCATCAGAAAACCCTTTTCTGCAGTTTGATCCAGCTTCTTCCTCTTTCCTCTGGAACGTGGCAGTATGCTATACTGCTGAATATCCTAATGTGGCTCACTTCTGGCTTACTGCCTGTGAACACACTTTCGGGAGTAACCTTCCCCAAAGCTCTATTGGGAACTCTATTCTTAATATAAACTGATGTGTTGCAGGCCTCTGCCCATAAGAATTTGGGCATCTCCTGGTCGTACAACATTTCCCTTGCAACTTCTATTATGGCTCGATCCTTCCATTCTGCAACTCCATTTTGTTCTGGATTGTAAGGAGTTGTCCATTCTCTCTTGATGTCTTCCTGTGCACAGAAATTGGTGAAGTCTTTATCGATATATTCTCCATCGTTATTTGACCTCAACTTCTTGATCTTCTTTCTTGTGGATTTCTCCACCAATGCTTTGAAATCTTTAAACCGACTAAAGACTTCATCTTTGGACTTCAGAAAATAGATCCAAGTTTTACTGTGGCAAAATACTTTGCCCTACTGAGCTGTTGTGGACATCGGACCGCAAATGTCAGTGTATTAACTCTAATACACCTTTGGCTCTACTGCTACTTCTTGGAAATGTTTCCTTAGCGTACTTCCCTAGTACGCATTCCCTGCAAACTTCGTCTTTCTTTGTGCTGAGTTCAGGAGCTCCTATGACAGTATTTTTGAGAATCCCCAAGGCTCCATGATGTAGATGCCCCATCCTTCTGTGCGATAACTCATTCAAATCTTTGTCGTTTGTACTGCTGATCAAGGCCACCGGAGATTCAAGTTGGAGCTTATACAACTTGTGACTCCTTACTCCGATTTGTGCCTTTTTGCTCTAGTTAGGGTGTTTGACATACACCTTATCTTGAATAAAGTATACGTCGTAGCCCTTGTTCTGAAGTTGAGACACCGAGAGTAAATTCATCCCCAACCCTGGTACATGCAAAACATTCGTGGCTCAAATCTTGCTGCCATCCTCCGTCTGAAATGTTACGGTACCTCTCCTGATGGGGGTACATTTTGCCTTATTTCCCATAGTTATTTGGAAATTCATATGCTCTTCTTGATAGCTTGAAAAACATTCTCGAACCCCCATCATACGAGAAGATGTTCCATTGTAAATATACCAAATGCCTGGAGGAGCTATGCTTGACACGCAGGCAAGATCCTCCTCTAGTCGGGATGCCAGCACCTTCATGTCATGTTCTCTCTGCATTTCTGCGTGCTCTAGAGGACTGTGTGAGTCCCTATGACTGCGTGAACCCTTCCTTTGGTCCATGGCAGATTCTCCCTTCCTGTTTTTAACCCTTTGCTCCGACGCCATGTGAAATTTTCAAGAGGAAAATATTTCTGCAATACTTGGTTTATTTCTCCTACTTATGAGATAAGTTATTTACAAATGCTTCAGTAAATTCTGAAATAAACACATTTGCAGATCTTCACTATCATTAAGAGCATAAGAACAGAAAGATAGTTTACACTAATAGCACAATAGAAATAACCACATGAACACAGATGTTTTTTGGACAATTGTCCCCGGTAAAACCCAATGTGGGAAAACCGATGCACCAGATGAGGGTTTTATATTTATCTTCAAAAATGGGAAGTACATTTACAAGAATCTGATGAGCAGAGAAAAAATAGCAAACCCCTGGCTGAATTTTCTAGACCTTCTAGACAATTTTCAGACCCTCGGGGTGACCTCCTTCACCCTCAACGTCATCCAGCGTGAATGCTCTGCACAGTCCCTCTCTAGACTGCGTGATTTTGCGTGGAGGGGTTCTTGCTGCGGATCAGCTCACCCTTCCCTTCACCCTCCTTGTTAGGATATTCTGACACATAGGAAATAGTTAAGAATAACTTAGTCTAGTGTAGAGTTAGGTAAAGTGTGTTTCTTTACCATGTACATTTGTAACTTATAATCTGACAGTCACGATTCGTAGTGATCCGACAGTTATCTCTCACCTCGGTATTAACGGCACTTGATCCGTGGCTTAACACCCAATTGGTCCATGATCTCTATTTAAAGAGCATGGAGGGTCCTTTGTCCGGTAACCGTTTATGAGAGAAACATATGTAACTTTTCTTTTATATTAATAAATTTCCTGAAGTGGCCGCGTTGGCTCAGGGCGTGGACTATTTCCCTCTTTGAGGGTTTTAACCACGTGATTATACTGGTGTACTTATTTGTGACCTGTTTGTGAGCGGTGACCTTTGGTTCTTGATCTACGGAACTTACTCTGTAAATTCCTACATGGTATCAGAGCTATTTTGAGGGCCACGTCCGTTGTTGATCAAAATCTGAAGCCGGTTTGACTGCATGTGAATGCCATTTTGTAGATCTACTATTTCTAAACATTTTTCGGCTTGGAGAACTGCTCGGTTGTGTCCGAAGCGTCTGTTACAGTGAGGAACACCTTTCTTTTCATGCGAAAAGGTTTCCGGCTGCCCAAGTCATGTAAGTTTAGATTTGGAGGTATAAAGCATCTATTTTGCAGTTTATATTTGGAGGTATCCGTGTGATCTCGGCAAATCAGAAACAGGAAAAAGGGATTTTTTTTGCTACGTATGCTCTTTCCCCGCGTCTTTGTGCGATCTTGGGAAATCAGAAATAGTAAAAAAAGTGATAGTTGCCGGTAAGGCTAACCGAGAATCAAACATTCTGCCATTAGGCTTTGCATTTTGTTTTCTGCTCGTTTTTTGTGTTTTTTGTGCAGGAAAAGGCACGCACACCGATGGCTAATAATAATAATAATCCCTCCTTCCTCCTTTCTAAAATAACATAATCCTTTTACTATCTCACTTGGTGAAGGGTTAGTTTATGAGAATAGAGGTTTTGGGTTCAAATCTCCTTCTCAAGCTTCTTTTGTAAAAAGTTTTTGTTCAAAGGGGCAGAATTTTTTTTTAAAAAGCCGCACTTCATCCCGTTTCCACAACTATTCGGCATCTACAACTCAGTTTTTTCAAAAGGCATAACTTCTTCATCCGGAAGCCGTTTTTCGAGCCGTTTTTTTTTAAATGGCCTAATTTTTCGAGATATTTCCATTGGAGCAGTTATTTTCAGCTTTTCTCAGCTTCATTTTTTTTAATGGAAAGTGCATGCCCGGTTATTCTTAACAGCACCAATTATTTCCAATGGCTACCTCACATGGTAGATATACTTAGAAGTAAAGGGCTTTATAGAATAGCCACAGGTCAAGAAACTAAACCTTCCGATGATGATAAAGTTCCTAAATGAGAAAATAAACAAGATCAAGCACGAGGGTTGATAGGAATGTCCATTGCTCAAGATCTTCGATTTCACGTCCTTGACATTGACACCCCTGATAAAGCCCTGGAAAAGCTAAATTCTGTTTTTGGCATTCAAAATCAAATCAGGGCCCACCAGCTTGAAAATGAGTTGCTTACTTTGGATCCTAATCATTTCTCCTCTATTGAAGACTTTTTGTCCAAATTCAAGACCCTTAGACTTCTTTTAGAAGGGTGTAAGGTCAAAAAGGAAGATGGTAGCCTCATATATTGCATTCTTGCTAAGCTTGGTCCTGCATACTCTGTATTTGTTTCCGCCTTCCATTCCACTAGAGAAGCCATCATTTCTTCAGGAACCACCTACAAGAATCCCTCTTTTGATGCCTTTTGTGATTCTTTGATAAGAGAACAAGAAAAACTTTTACACCTTGGTCTTATCGTTGCTAGAAACGCTTCTAAGAAAGCCTTAGCAGCCCAACAACAACCATATCAAAAGAATCCCAAGAAGCAATATCCTAAAAAATATGGTCCTAAACCAAACAAGGGCCCTAAGCAATTTCAGCCGCAAACTGAAAAATCAAATCACCAAAATAATAAGGCAAATCAAAACAAAGGGAAGAAGGCAAATAGACATTGTAACTTTTGCAATCGGGATGGCCATATAGAGTCCAAATGTTTTAAGAAGATGGAAGCCTTAGAAGCAGCAATGAAGAAGCACAACATCAATTTGGAGCACTCTTCACCTTCATCTTCAGGCATGGCACTTTTTCCTTGTGGTTGTCAAGCATCAAGATCTGGTTATGCATTAAATGTATCTTCTTCTTCTCCTTCTCATGAGTGGCTCATTGATTCTGGAGCTTCTTACCACATGGCTAAAAATAAATCCATGTTTTCTTCCTTAAATGATTGTAACAACAAACATATTTATGTTGGTGATGATAGATCTCTTAGTGTTGTAGGACCTAGAACCATTCATCTAGATAATGGTCAGTTTAATGATGTACTATGTGTTCCTACCTTGTCATGCAACCTTCTATCTGTTTATCAGATAACTCATTCAGGTGAAGGGAAAATAGAAGAATTCTCACGTCATGATGTTGTAATCAAGGACCTTAAAGATCCTAAACATATTTTAGCTACTGGCATTGCTGATGATTCCACAAGGTTGTATAAGTGTTGTGGAGGTAAATCCCCTCTGCGAACAGAGGCGATCCCTACTAGCCCAGACCGGGTCTAGCAACAATCGTTCACGCTACAGTGCAGGTTCCTAATTGCAAATAAACCAACTAGCGATGAAGACCTACCTGGAATCCAACGTTGTTGCTTGTAGAAGAGGTAGCGCTCCCGTTCCTTAGCTTTGGCAGATCACGATCCCCACGATCTCCGTGATAGGACACCTGCACACGCGAGAAACAGAACAAACGCAAGCGTAAAATCCAGTAGATGCAACTATATGTCAGTCAGAAAGGACATAACTCATCATTATAAACAACAACAAGAGTGGAACCATAACCAATAGTCGTTTATTATTAATCAATCAAAGGAAGAATACAACCATAGTTCTGACGCTGAATTCTCCTTCGGAGGGTCGCCAGCAGAACACGTCTCGAAAAGCCTGTCAAGGATGGGACAAACCTCTCTCTTTAGATCTTGGAAATAGTCTCCTTGCTTGAGTTTGGCCTTAGGGGAATAATCAAGGCTCTTACAGCATAAGGCTCTTGGGAATTTTGGGAACTTGAAGACTAGCTTGCAATGGAGATGAACAAGCTTTTATATATGGAAGAAGGGGAGTTGGGATCCCTATAATCATGGGATTGGCCCTATCATCAAGGAAGCTTCCATGAGAGGTGGCAAACCACTTCCTCTCTATGGAAATCCATAGCCAAACCTCCCAACTCAAGATAGATAGCAGTCCAGGAATTTGTTAGGACGAAGCTTCCGCCATTTATTTTTAAAAAACACTGCTTAAATTCGCTGGCGCGAGTGCGACTCTGGGACAGAGCGCCAATTGGCGCGACCTCTTTGAAGGAATTTCCCCATTGGCGCGGGTACTGAACTGTCTGCCCGCGCCAATGCAAAAAGGGGTGTTTTTAGGGTTTTTTGCAAAAAAATGTCTTTAGGGCAATGAAAGCTCATGTTCAAAGGGATGTCATGAAAGTGTTTTCAAGTCTTGTCTCTGCTCACAGGTCACGGAATGAGCCCTCCAATGTGCGGGATGGGGAATGGCAGGGACGGTGACAAATTGCTGTGTAACAATAAGTTTGACAACTTTGGGTCGTCATCTCTTCCCTCGGTTTTTGTTGCTCATAATGATGATGTGAGCAAACTTTGGCATGAGCGATTTGGTCACTTAAACTATTGCTCTCTTCAAACTCTATGTAAGGAAAATATGGTGACGGGCCTTCCTATGGTATCTTGCCGAGATGGTGTTTGCTCCGGATGTGTACTCAGAAAACATCATCGGGATAGTTTTGACAAACGTGCCTCTTGGCACGCTTCAGCCCCTTTGTAGCTTGTGCACAGTGATTTATGTGGTCCACTTCCTGTTGTTTCTTTCTCCGGTTGCAAGTACTTCTTAACTTTCATTGATGATTTTTCCAGACGCACTTGGGTATATTTCTTAAAACTCAAGAGTGAAGTTTTTAACATGTTCTTGGCCTTCAAGGCCTTTGTTGAGAAACAATCTGGACATCAAATTCTTAAGTTAAGATCAGACAATGGCGGAGAATATGTTAACAATAAATTTATCAACTTCTGCACTGAGCATGGCATTCAATTGCAACATACTGTTCCATATACTCCACAAAAAAATGGTGTAGTTGAAAGGAAGAATCGCACCTTAAAAGAAATGGCTAATTGTATGCTTCAATCTAAAGGACTTGGTCTCAATTTTTGGGCAGAAGCCATTAACTGTGCAAATTACATAGTAAATTGCACTCCTACTAAGGTTTTAGAGAATATAACTCCAGAAGAAGCTTGGAGCTCCATCAAACCAGATGTAAGTCACTTTTGTGTTTTTGGAAGTGATGCTTGGGCCCATATTCCAGATGTGAAACATAAAGCGTTAGAACCTAAGGAAAATATGTATTTTTTGTTGGATATTAGAAGATGTCAAAGGATAGACTTCTTCAACCAAAATCCAAAAATATAATCATTAGAAGAGATGTAAAATTTGATGAAAAAATATCGGCCTGTGAGCCTAGTTCAATGGGTGTGCCACCTTTGGCCTGCGAGCCTAATTTGGCATATGTGCCACCTCTCTCTCTCTCTTCTATTTTTAATAGCATTCCTTCTAGTTCATATGATGACAATAAGGATGACAATCCTCCTCCACCTCTTGAAATTATTCCTTTTACTCCACAGCGTCCAAGATGGGTCCGCTCTACTCGGGATGCAGCAGGTTCTCTTGTAGGTGACCCTGCCGATCGACGACATACACGTTCTCAATTCGAAAGAGCCTCTTCCTTATTGGCTCAAGTTCCAGAAAATCCTGATCCAAAAACCTTTGAAGAAGCCTCCGGTCATCCAAATTGGGATGAAGCTATGAATAGAAAGGTATCGTAAAAGTATTGGCAAACAATACGATGCAATACTATCCTCTTCCAAAGGAAGAAAACTTGTCGGATACGAGATGGGCTTGCAAACAAGTTTGGACTTGAGATGGAAAAGTGGATAAACATAAAGCTCGTCTTGTTGCTAAAGGTTTTTCACAAGTTAAAGGCATTGACTATACTAAAACCTTCTCCCCTGTTGCCAAAATGAATTCAATTCACCTTGTTCTTTCCTTTACTGCCTCCTTTAAATGGGAAGTCCATCAAATGGATGTTAAATTCGCCTTCTTACATGGATATTTGCATGAATAAATCTACATGGAACAACCCCCTGGATTTATCCAAAAAGACTCCAGCCTTGTTTGTCGCCTTAGGAAGTCTCTCTATGGTCTCAAACAAGCTCCTTGGGCTTGGTATGCCAAAATGGATAGATTTCTATTAGATAATGGCTTTTCTAGGTGTCATTCTGACAACACTGTCTACACCAAGAAAGTAGGTAAGTCCTTCACCATCCTTGTTCTTTATGTTGATGATATTATCCTTATTGGTAGTGATCCAAACCATATAAACCATGTGAATTCTAGCCTCAAAAAGAAGTTTTAAATGACAGACTTAGGGCACTTGCGTTATTTCCTTGGTCTTCAAGTCTTGCAATCCAAGGAAGGCATTACCCTCTCTTAGTCCAAGTATGCCTGTGATCTTTTACACCACTTTCACATGGAAGGCCATGCTTTGCCCTTCTCCCTTCCCGATCTGGAGTCAAGCTGAGTCAAGTTGTACTGCAAGTTGATGCTACCTTATCCGTGACACATTGGTAACTTTAGCCATCTAACCCATACCCATCCTGACCTTTACTTTGTCGTTGGTCTTGTGTCTCTCGGTTTATGCACCAACCTCATGAAAGTCCAACTGGAAACGATAAAGGAATATGAGTATATTCGAGGTACAGTTCGATTCGAGATTCATTACAATGCGGGAGCGTCTCCACGCTTGTTGATTGGTTTCTTGATTGATTGGAGGTGGTGACACGATGATCGGAAGTCCACTGCAGGATATGTATTCACTCTTGGTTCAAGACTTATTACTTGGTCTTGTAAGAAACAAAGTGCCATCTCCCTTTCTTCAGCAGAAGCAGAGTATCGTGGTGTAGTTGAAGCCAACAAAGAAGCCATGTGGATTCATCAGATCCTGTCTGAATTTGGTCTTCATCAGCAGCATCCAACTACAATTTGGTGTGATAATTAGAGTGCCATTCAACTATGTAAAGATCCAGTTACGTATAAAACACATTGAACTCCACATACACTTCATGAGAAAGCTCATTCATCATCGTGTTCTTGAAGTGTCGTACTGTCCAACCAATGATCAGGTAGCCGATATCTTTACAAAGACTCTCATAAAAGTGAATTTTACCAAACTTCGATCCATGCTTGGAGTTCAGGAAAGTTGTCATTAAGGGGGGATATGCTCTAATGCCCCTTTCCTTCCCCTATTGTGTCACTTTTGTAAATCCTTCAATCCTATCCCAATTTGTCCTTAAGGGGGGATGTTAGGATATTTCGACACATAGGAAATAGACTCCTTTTGTGTCACCTTTGTAAATCCTTCAATCCTATCCCAAGTTGTTCTTAAGGGAGGATGTTAGGATATTAAGACACATAGGAAATACTTAAAGACAACTTGATGCAGGTATAGGAATTAGGTAAAGTGTGTTTCTTTACCATGTACATTTATAACATAATCAAACGATCACGATTTGTGGCGATACGACGGTTATCTTCCTGCTCGATATTGCTTTGACATGATGTGTTGATCCATGGCTTGACACCCGATTGGTCCATGATCTCTATTTAAAGAGCATGGAGGGTCATTTGTCCGGTAACCGTTTATGAGAGAAACATATGTAACTTTTCTTTTATATTAATAAATTCCCTGAAGTGGCCACGTTGGCTCAGGGCGTGGACTGTTTCCTTCTTTGAGGATTTTAACCACGTGATTATATTGGTGTACTTATTTGTGATCTGTTTGTGAGCGGTGACCTTTGGTTCTTGATCTACGGAACTTACCCTGTAAATTCCTACACTCCTGAGATCTGTTTCCTGATAACTGACTTCTCCCTCCTCCTCCTACTTCTACAACCTAGCCTCTACAAACTCGCCCACTGAAATCAATTTCACTTGCTTCAGAATCGATTTCCTTCGAGTACTGAGAGTGTCCCCAGCTTGATTTCCAAATGGCCCTCAAGTCTCTTCTTATAGTCTTCTCATTAATGAATCAACAGCCAAGATTATGTCTTTAATCAATGGCTCAGATTAAAAGATGACTTGATCTTCGTCTTCTAGAAGATTCACACTCTGCTCTATTAATACTCTTTAATTATTTAATTTCCCTAAGTTTATACTTGGGGTCTGCATTAAAATAATTAATTATTTTAATAAAGACATATCCGAGGTGGAATTTCCCCAAACTATTTCTGGGTTCTCTGGATAACTGATGTCTAAGCCTCTCTACCAAAAATGAAACTTAGAACACTTTTTGATGCTATAGAAATCAACATTTTCCTTATGAAGAAGTTGGCCTACCTCCATGATCATGTTCGCCTAGACAGAAGAGATAAGTCACTATATAAAGGGTGACTCGGCCTCGTAGTTTCATCAATCAATCGCAGTCATCTCTGCAATAATTCAATATAGATCTCAGTGCGAAAGGTTAAGGGCCATACAACGAAGAAGGAGGTCATTAATAAGTGCGAAAAAGATCTCATAGAATTCAGATATATCACCACTGCAATCTCAGCGAAGGCCGAAGAAGATTTCAGGATTATTTCATCTTAGTTAAGGTTGTAATCTAGTGCAAATCAATGCTGGAAGGTAACAAAAACTAGGAGACATTTGGAGACCAAAAGGGAAGACAAAAGGATTGTGTCAAGGGTTGCAGAATTAAGAGATCGAGACTCTCTTAGTGATGGTGTTGAACAGTGCAAGAAAGAAGGACGAAGTGTGAAGAGAAATGACAAGTATCTTGGGTAATCTTGTGTTAAAGTTTTTTTGTCAAGGATCTTGGTATTCTCAATTGAAGCATCTATAAGAAGATATTTTCAGGTTTTCCCCTCAAGAGGTGGGGTTTTGGCCCTAGCTTGCAGCCTACATATTGTGTCATTGTTCTTATTGTTTTGGTAACTGTTTGATGTATTGCTTATCGTCATAACAATAATCAAAGAGAAAGAAGCTAAAGTATAACACAAGAAGTTTCAAGTAAGAGAAATGAATTAAACACTACCCTACTAAATTCTCAACAGCTTGCTTGCTTGGAAAGCAAGATGTAAGGCTCTCCAGGAAGGGTTTAAGGGAATTCTAAGAGCTAGGGTTTCAATATATGGCTTGTCAGGATAATTCTTAGCTCCTAAAATCCTTGTGGAAACTTGGATTCCAAGTGGTCCTTGTGAAATTGGCTTTAATAAGTTATGAGACCACATGGGACCAAGTGGACCCAGAATTAGGTCAAAGGGATGGAATCGATCAACCAAAGGTATGCTTGACCTAATTGAGAGGGAAGAAAGGGATTAAAGGAGAAATTTTCTTTGAATTTGATGCAATAATCCCAATGAGGTCACTAGCCAAGGGAAACAAAGGGCAATAATCAATCTCGAAGCTAGGGCTTGAAATATCTCAAAATCCCCTCGTCGAAATGGCTTCAAATTTGGAGGGCTCCTAGGAGACACAACAGTGCAGTAGAGACTAGGAGATCGAATTTTTTCGATGGGCAGTGTGTGAGAAATGTGATGCCCTAGGTCCCTTATGGAGGCTAGGCCTAGAAGAGAGAGAGAGAGAGAGAGAGAGAAAGAGAGAGAGAGGTGATAAAGAATGTGTTTTGATGATCACCTATGGAGGACTAGTGCTTTGTCCTTTGGGAGAGATGGTTTCATGGAAGATTTAAGGTTCGGATTGATTTCCACTTGTCAAGGAGGCCTAAAAAGCAACTTCGCTAGGTTTTCGGACTTAATGGAAGCAGCTTCAAGGTCATTTATACTTCGTTTAGCAATATTTGGCGACTTGTCAAGACAAATTCAACAAGATTGTCCCTAGGAACATTCATTCATTCAAACATGGCCCATACATGATACAAGATTAGCATTAAAATAACACTTACATGTAAGAAGAATATATCCAATCACCAAGATATGCCAATCATAGAAGCTCCAAGACAAAGAAGATATCCAAACATCGAAATTCATCCATTCATCCCAAAAATCTCATCCTCGAAAGATAGCGAAAATCTCACAAGTGAATATGATCCAATCCAAGTGATGATGATCAAATGATTCCATCACACTTCTATTTATACACTTCCTAATGAATTTGATTTAGCTAATTAGGCGTAACTTAGCCCCTAGAATAAAATAATGTGCATAATAACACTAACTTTTGGTGACAAGCCCGCCAAATAGCTCAATAATACATGAATAAGCCTCTCAAGAGGTTCGAATGATCACTAAAGTGAATTGTTGGGCCTTTGAGGAGGCCAAATGAAGTCCAATGGATGCCATGATGAAGAAATGGACTCCCATCATAGTGGACAAGGTGTTGGCCCCTTGTTCTACAAGAAAAAACCTGTGGTGCTCCCAAATGGGTGTGGGGGCACAAGGTCATCCTCATGGGTCTCCAAATGGATCAGAAGTGCATGTAGACCATCTGTAAGGGTTAGAATGATGACATAAGCCCTGCCTATGTAGTGGGGAACAATCCTCTGGACCCTAGAACATCTGCCAAGTGTATGTCGCATCATCCTCATCCAAAAAGGTGGAATAGGAGAAATCAAAAAACATTGTTGGGTATCCATGAAGTAATCTCGGCTATGGTGGAGTCCCCTGGCTCTCAGTGCCAATGTGGCCCTCTGGAGGGCTAGGACCCCAGCCCCAAATGGAAATCCACCTGTAATCCTGCATAAGATCCAATGCGTCCCCTTGTCCTCCAATATAATATATAATCAAGCATTTATATATATATATATATATAAAAGCGCTTACAAGACATGGAACCAGTGGGGCACTTCATGGTGGCAAGCCCTTCCATGGTAAGCTTTGGTATGTATAAGTGTCTACAAGCTTAATAGGGGGTGTTAGCCAAGGACCCTATTAAGCAGTGTCATCCTCTAGAGGAGGTGACATGTCCGTGGTACATCCCTCAAATAGTAGGTGGAAAATGATATAGAGATGGAATGGAGTGGGGATTAGGGAAAACATCCAGACCACATGTTAAGGGGCCAGGGTAGCTAAAATAAGGGAATCCCACACTTGGGTATATGAGTGTAGGGGGGAGCAATTTGTGGTATATGAGTTACCACAGCCTTTGTTTTTCCACCCTTCTTTATATGTCTTTTGTCTTTTATTGATTTTTCTTCATAACTGCTTGGGGCTTCAAGGGATGAGAGCAAGATGTGTAATATGTAGCAGTGAATACCCCCTTAAGGTGGGGCGGTTCATCACCCACCAGGGGTTGGGACAATCTTGGGTTCCTTAATGATGGAGGGGGCTCATCTAGGGCCCATGGGAACCAAGGTGATGGCTATGGATATGGGGTAGATCTCAAGTTTGGCTTTTTCCCACGTCCTAAATTTGTATGTCTCGGCCATCTTTTGCATTTTGTGGTACATTTCCTATTGAGAGTGGCCAAATTATGCTTTTTCTTTTCTTTTTAGCTGCATCAACCTCCAGGGCCGACCGAAGGTGTGGACAAGGGGAAGCCTATGTGGACCCAGTGGACACATGTGGACCCGAATGGGAAAATAGATGAATGAGTGGAAGGGGATTGATGTAGGTGGTATCGGGAAACAGGACCACAACAAAAATCAAGATTTCCCATGTAGTGCCAACCCAAAAGCCAAATGGTCACTAGAAGAAATCCCGCGGGACTAGGATGCAAGGGTAACCACGAAATCGGGCAGTGTAGACAAGAATACAACCTTAACCCACTCTTTCCGCCAAATCACCCAACCAATCCATGCCCAAAAGTGCCCATGACAAGTAAGGAAAATTACTCAACTATAGCAATGAAAAGCCATACTTTTGGGGTCAGGAAGCCCACCTTCAAACATACATTCATGACAAGTGATCGAGGTACCACATGGCTGGCTCAGGTGGCGGAGAAAATGACACATTGAACTATCTGGTCGCTACAATGGGCTGTTGGTTGCCGGCTGAGGACCATCTAGGAGAAAAATTTTCTCCTATATACACTACCGCACAGGTGGTGGGTAACAAAGACATTTCTTTTCATTTACTTCATAGAGCTACTTACCATTTCTGATCCATACTAAACATAAGTTTCTGTGGACTTTGCTTTAGGTCAGAGATCTGCCATCATGGCTATTTTAAGCAAGAAATAAAGTAGTAAATTTTAACTGCAACGAATGGATTTTCACACATGGATATGAAATTTTCTAGGGTTTTATCTTGGAAATGAAAGGTGGCAAAAAGAACAATAAGCATATAGGTGGAATAACTTGATGTAATTATCACATTTGTGCAAAAGAAATCAATGCACCTCAAAATTATGAAATTATGGCATGCTCTTGAATCTGCCATCTGCAATTTCATGGTTACATGTGTCATGAAGTCAGTCAGGCACAAACTAAATGTTTAGTCTGTGGCTGCTTAAAATATATGTGGAAAGTGGTACCTTTTCCAAGAATCTTCAAGTCTCCAAACGAAAAAAAAAAAAAAAAGGTCATCGGGTTGACAACAAAACAAGTACATGAAAGGAAACACTTTCAGCTGCTACAATTTGGCTAAATTATGTATTTATAACAGAACGTTTTAAGATGTGCATCTTGTTTTTGTTAAAGTAGAAACAGACAGTATTCAACACTATAGACCCTTACAACAGGAAAAAAGTATCTTAGTTTTACTTCAACCGCTAAACTTAAAGTGCCAGAACAGACGTAACATAAAACAAACTCAGCCATAAATTGTTTTGTACAGTATTTCTCAAGCTGCTTTTATAGTATATACTGCTACTTGGAGATCACAGCATAAAAATAATTTCTAAAGTTGTTATGCTTGGCTTACATCCTCATCTTCTAAAACACCCCAGTGGGGATCAAGAACTTGATTCTGCCAAATGCCATCATCATAAGGATCCACTGGATAAACATCACCCTGTGCAATGAGACATCATGATGGAAAATATTTTTCAAAAACCAGCTATCTGGAAGATACATCGAAAAGAAGTAAAGAAATTGGAAGAAAGAAACAAAGATAATTTAGCACATACTCCTGGTGACAAATTCACATTGTTTGATGGAAATCTGAGACTGTTCTCTCTAAAACTTTGCTGCTCTAGCTTTTCACCTTCAGTATCTGAAGAAGATATTTCTGATAGTTTACAGAAAGGAGCTTTTGCGCCCATCTTCTCCCGCTTCAAAGCAATCTACAGAAATGAACATGGATATCAACCAGTCTCTCTAATACATCAAATATATCTCTATTCATAATGGAAAGTCTCATATGACTAACCTTTCCAGTTCTTGCAAGCTCTATAATCCCAAATTTGCCCAAAGTCCTTTGGACAGCAACAATCTTCCCAGGGTCACCAGTTACCTGAAATTTGCCACGCAGCATCAAAAAATGAATATCCATACAGCTTCACAATGCAATCTAAGGGATAAGGATGAAAACTTTTGTTTCCATGATGGAAATTAATAAAAGACTTCCAGAAAAGAATTATAAATGAAAAGGGCATGGAATACCTCAATAGTTAATATATTCTCAGATACGTCAATCACTCGGCCTCTGAAGATATCCACCAGTCCTAACACCTAGGTAAGATGCAAGTAAACTTTAGTTTAACTAACATAGCTGTGACAACACCCTTCAGAAAACTTAGGGAAAGCAACATTTAGTCCATGATTGGAATTGGAATATTTCTGAATATAAATTATTTACCCTACCTAACTGAACAACAGGGGAAACTAAACCATGAAATACAGACAGACAACAAAAGCAACTTGAAACATTGTATATATGAACAGGGGCAACATTAGTGTTTTATTTCAAAGAAATAAAAGAAATTGCATAAAAATTACGCCTTCTCAATTTCTGGGCCAGATGAAGAAGATAAGTTTTGGTCCTAGCGCATCCTTAAAGAGTACAAAGCCTGTGGGCAATTATCTCCAAATAAAATCTAAATTCTTTTAAAAAAATAAATCTAGAAGATTAAATATATCAAATTAATAAGGCAAAGGAACTGAAAACAGAAAAACTGAAAAATGCTTAGGAAGCTTAAAACAATAACAAGTTCACCCTTATTGAAAAAGCCAAAGGTGCAAAGTAAAGAACTGAAGCCAACATAAACCAACTTTCCTTGACCAGAATTGTAGGGATGATGTGGATGAAAAAAGTGTTCTGGTTTGTCTATCCAGGTGGCATACTATTCAATGTTCTTCACTCACCCTATTGGCACAATATGGTATGCCAAGAACAGTGACCCTAGAGGATATAGGGACCAAGGAATGGCAAAGCCAAAACCATGAGATTTGACAAGGAAAAATCCAAAATTCTCTGGGACAATTTACAAATGATGGACTGAATATGGACAGTTGGACAAATGTTAAAGATCTTCCTTTGTTCAATTTTCTTGGTGTCTACTGTTAGCTATCGGAGTTAATCCAAATTGTTTACAAAATGTTGTGGGGTGCCTCGAGAAAATTGGGGTACATGATGTATGAACCCCCCCTGATGGTCAGTGACGGATTTGCACCTTGAATATGATGCATGAAGGAATTGCATAATGGATATGGCTTACTAAATGGATGCTTGACCTCATTTGAGTGCTTCCATGACAATCTTCCCTAGGGTGTTGGGGATTTTCAGACAGTTTGGTGACATTCTACATGCTGGCCACTTGGAGAAGATTGCTTATTTCAATTGTTTGAGGAGTGTTTGCATCCTAGAGGACAGCATTCTGCCCTAGACAACATGGGATAGCCTGGATGCTTGCATGGAGTCTTGGAGTTGACTTGGGGATGCCGAGGTTGCAACAATGCTTATGCTGCACAAGTGCAACTAGTGGATTGTATGGCTTAGCAAATTCGCTGTAGTCACTAGAGGCTTGTAGGAGTAGCATTCAACACAGCTCATGGAGCACACTTGCTTTTGGACAACATCATTTTAGAGCTTGACATGTCTACACGGAGTGTATTGTCGCACAGAATGTCTAGGCACCGCGACAATGCCTCAGATCGAGGGCTGTCACCCTGATCTCCAATCTCTCTATCTAAGCTGTCTCCTTGCAAGCTAAGGGAGGTAAACCTTAATGAAAATGAAGAAGGAGAATTGGTTGAATACCAACCAATTCAGGAGACACAGTTAGATGACCAAGTACTTGTTAAGATTAACGAGATTTTATAGATTCAATTAGATTTAAAGTTTAGAACCAATGCCTTGTGGAGTCAAAAAATATCCCATTATGAAATTAAAGTCAAGTATTTTGATATGTAATTGCTGCTATGGAAAATCAATCCACCACAATGATATTTGATAAAAAACACCCTCACAATTATGCATTAACAATGTTTGATAAAAACATGTAATTTATCATCACTTGAAATATTCTCAAATTTAGACTAAGCAATTAATCACCAATTTCAAGTAATTTAAAACCACAATTAAAGATAGCTCAACAATCATCAACCAACGCTAAGCATAAAATACTTCGAACCAACAATTTAAATTCGAAACAAAATATTATCATGAAGTTACCATCAAATTTATATGCCAGATAATTCCAATATTTCCGAATTTATAATATTCCCAATAATTCCAATTCAGAGATCTATAGTCAAACCTTAGATATAAAGAAATTTAAAGCTCACCTTGACTATGTACAATTTTTTAAATTTTTTGAGAATTTTCCAAAGTTAAAAATTTAAAACTTTTTGGGCCTTTTTTAATTTTTTTTTTAATTTTTATACTTGTTCCCTTTAAATCTAAAGTTAATGGAACTAAAAGCAAAATAACAAAAACTAAAGTTCTAATTTATTATTATTATCATTATTATTATTTTTTTTTTTAAATCTAAATTTTAAATTTTTTATTATTATTAGAACTTTAGTTTTAGTTATTTTGCTTTTAGTTCCATTAACTTTAGATTTAAAGGGAAAAAGTATAAAAATTAAAAAAGGCCCAAAAAGTTTTAAATTTTTTAAATTTTTAACTTTGGAAAATTCTCAAAAAATTTAAAAAATTTTACATAGTCAAAGTGAGCTTTAAATTTCTTTATATCTAAGGTTTGACTATAGATTTCTGAATTGGAATTATTGGGAATATTATAAATTCGGAAATATTGGAATTATATGACATTTAAATTTGATGGTACCTTCATGATAATATTTTGTTTCGAATTTAAATTGTTGGTTCGAAGTATTTTATGCTTAGCGTTGGTTGATGATTGTTGAGCTATCTTTAATTGTGGTTTTAATTACATGAAATTGGTGATTAATTGCTTAGTCTAAATTTGAGAATATTTCAAGTGATGATAAATTACATGTTTTTATCAAACATTGTTAATGCATAATTGCGAGGGTGTTTTTTATCGAATATCATTGTGGTGGATTGATTTTCCATAGTAGCAGTTACATATCAAAATACTTGACTTTAATTTCATAATGGGATATTTTTTGACTCCACAAGGCACTAGTTCTAAACTTTAAATCTAATTGAATCTATAAAATCTCGTTAATATTAACAAGTACTTGGTCATCTAACCGTGTCTCCTGAATTGGTTGGTATTCAACCAATTCTCCTTCTTCATTTTCATTAGGGTCTACCTCCCTTATAGCTTGCAAGGAGACAGCTTAGATAGAGAGATTGGGGATCAGGGTGACAGCCCCCGATCTGAAGCGTTGTCGCGGTGCCTAGACATTCTGTGCGACAACAGAGTGTAGCACTATAAATGAGTGAGGTTACATCTTTCTTTCCAAATTACGTGTAAGAGCATAAGCCCACATATGTATGTTTGGCCTCCCTTATCTTTCATATATTATATATATAGAGAAAGGAGAGAGTCATTTCTTTTATCATCATTGTATTCATTCTTTGTATTTATCTTCTTGGAACAAGTCATTAGGGCTCATGTGAAAGCCCTAGGGGTAACTATGAAAAAAGAAAGAGTTATGTCTTTTTTGAATCATGAGAACTTGCTTTTGGGAGACACTAAAGATACTCTTGTGAAGAAGATGTTAGAAATGATATTAATCCATTCTAGTTCATCTTATATGTTAGAGATGTGACTAGGAGGGACAAACTTCTCTCTCTCTCTCTCTCTCTACCCTTGTTGTACTTTATCTCTTGTGTCTTGGAGTTTCTATGGTTTCTTGTAGTTGCTTGGAGCATCTTGAATTTTATGTTTCAGGTTTCATCTCAGTTGAGAAATCAAGGGTATTGTAGATTAGGGTTTGATTCCTCTTACTTGATAATTACTCGTGAGATTTGTTAGTGTTTGATTATTTTGTTATATCTTCTTCTTCATAAAGCAATTACCAAAACCATAAAGTACATGAAGATCACAAGAACAAAAAGGAACATGAAATATAGGCTCCAAGCCAGGGGAAAACCCAGAAAAAATCTTCTCTTCTTATAGAATCAATTCAAAGTGAGACATTCAAGACCCAAATGCCAAGATCAAGACCTCCTCAAGCACCAAGTCATCTCTCCAAAGAAACCTTCCTCAAACAAGTCAAAAGTTCACAAGATCAACAATTTCAAAACTTGCCCAACTTCAGAATTTTTGCCTAGCTTCACATATTTTCAGCCTCGTAGCTTCACAGAAATTTCAACCCTGCAACTTCAGAGATTTTTGGCCCTGCGACTTGTAAAGATGTTCTGGAACTTTGCATGTGTGAACAAAAGATGACCAAAACAGAAAGATCTTCTTCCTATTTTCCCTTCTCTTCTTCTTCTTGACCTTCGCACTTGATTCTCCTTCTCTTGCTTGGAGATCGAACTTGTGAGTGAATGTGTCCAAATGAAGTCGACGTCTCTTCCTTATATAGCCTTTCATGTCGTCGAATTAGGCCTCCTTTAGGTTGACTTCTCTTTGTTGGGGTTGACTTGGTCTTGGGGTCAAATAGACTCTTCTAAACTCAAAAATCATATTTTTTTAATTACAAATTGCCTGAAAGGGACTTTGACTCATGACAAAATTTCTTATTAACTCAAGAAACCCTAGATGCATGAAGAACATGCTTATCTAGAAAAATAATAATAATAATAATAATAAATTCTGACATGTTTGTTGAATGGAGATCGAAAACCCAATCTTGGATTCTTCAATTCGATGGAGCAACAAAAAGAAATCCAGGGGTGGAGGTAGGGGAGGGATTCTGTTTAATCTCGATGGAATAATGGTGGACAAGTATGCATGGAACTAGGCATCAAGACCAACAATCAAGCAAAATATAATAGCTTGTATATGGGACTCCTTTCAGCTAAGAAGAGGGAAGTTAAAAGCATCATAATCCTGGGTGACTCCTATCTGATTATTAGACACCTCAGAAACTCCTCCCTTGCCCAAGACAACCACCTAAGGCAGACTCTTCTTCGTGCATAAAGCATCCTTCCTTCCTTTGAAATCTCTCAAGCTTGGCACATCCTTTGAAACCTAAATACAGAAGCAAATCTGATGGCAAATAAAGCATGTCGTTTACCGGAAGGAACATTGGAAATCAATGACGTCTTTAGTTCTTACCCCATACCCTAACCCCCCCCTATGATTATCCCCCCCATGTGCTCCCCTTATCCTCTCCCTCATACATGGTATAATAGGAATGTTCTAGTCACCCTTGACATCCCTCGTCACTCCCCATTCGTCAACTGCATGATTACCCCCCGGTACGCTTGTGCGATGACACCTCTCCACTCTCTTCTGTCGTGCGGCCTCCACTATCCCCCCCACGTGATGTCGTTAGAGCCGAGTCTACAGTTAAGCGTGAGAGTTCTCACGTCGGTTTCAATGTTCAAGGATCATTACAGGAGCGCGAAGCTGGTTTCCATGTGAGCCCTCTCTCCATGCGTGCAGCATTTACTCCCCATGGCCCAGACTAGACAGCCCAACTACTTGAACTTTCGTCTACAAATAATGGTTGCTCTCTCTCCACCTAGGGTAATGATGATGTCGTATTAGGATCCTGGTGGCTAAGGCTGGATTATGTTGGGCCAGGGTTATAAATCACAGACGAGTTCCATGTCCCCTCTCATCCCTTTTGTGATTCTCATCCCAAGTTGGATTGGGCTCTGTTTGTCTAATGAAGAGAATTTGGTTGCTTATCTGGGGTGCAATATTTCAATCTCTCTATGGGATTGGATTTGCACCCTCCCTTTTCGGCAATTCTCTAGTTTGCTTGGGAAGGCTCGAGGTAGGATATCTCAGGAAGGAGTATACCAGCACACTGCTTCTCGGTCATGTCCAGATTTTCAAAGGCATATTGAGAAGATGGATACAAGTTCATGGCGAAGTCAACGCCCTCACTCTAGCTAGGTGTCGGCAAAGGAGGCAATGTGCCATGCTTTGGGGCGTCATCAGGGCTCACCATCCCCCCCCCCAATTATGGCTTTGTGCTTGCAGTGTGCAAACGAACTGGCAAAAATTAAAGTGTTGCTCTCGAACACAAAGGACTTGTTGTATCGTCAAAGGGTGGTGACCTACAAAAATTTAGAGAATATTTGATGCCAAATGCAGGCAGGTCAATAAGCTCGAGGATGAGGTTGTTGTGTTGCGTACCATGATCGAAGACCTACAACTGATGTCAAAGACGAGATCTCCCACGGAAGAACAAAGCAACCCATCTGAAGTCCAGAATTCAAGCATTTCTCTGAACCACCCGTCTGACCCTATCAGCTAACTACACCTTGCAATGTTTGGTTTCTTCTGTGTAATTTTGTTGTCTCAATTTTGGCAAATATATACCAGTAGGCTAAATAAGAGTATTGTGTCAATTGTAAACTTTTGTAATGTTCATGAATATCTGGGCTCTGCAAATCAAGATGGAAAAGGCAAAAGAGAAGCCCAAGGGCAAATTCAAATGTAACTCACACGTGTATTTTGTTGCGACCGGGCGTAGAATTAATATAACAAGTAATCATTGTTGTTAAAAATAAAAATAGAAAACATTCTCTTTTCTTTTTCATAAAATTTACATGGATACAAGTACAAATAAAATTATGAAGACCGAACCTAGTTACATTTTCTAACACTCCCTCGTAGCTAGGGAGGTATTCATAATTCCACAACAAGGTACATGAATTCTCAAATTGAAAAGTTCTCATAAGAAGAGTCAGATTGATAAGCCATCTTTTTAAGCATCAATATCAAGACCAACATTGTCAAATACCAACATAGTGAGGCCTTTTGACTATCAAACTCTAACTCTCCACAACATTAGAGCACAATGTTGGGAGACACACACATATGGACACCTCAGCGTCTCAAGGCACATACTCCATCCGGATGTTGACAAGGTATGTCCTTCCAGGACTTATTCTTATCTTGGATTTTCAATCCTCAAAGAATATCAATCCTCTTCGACTACTCTCCTCTTGGATGCCCTACCACATCCTCAAAGAGTATCGGTCCACAGAACTACTTCCTATCTTGGATTCCTGATCCTCAAGGAGTACCTGTCACAGATGCTTATCAATCCTCAATTCTCCTTCCCAGTGTAATACACTAGATGAACGATAGTTAGTCCTAGCCTAGTGCATGACATCAATAGAGAATATAGTGTTCCATATCACACCCTCTCAATCAAAGATGAGATGTCAACAAGTCCAAACTTGTTTCTTAAGTACTCAAGCTTCTTACTCCAAAGAGACTTCGTCAAAAAATCAGTAACTTATTCGTTAGTGGAGATGTAGTGTAGCTTCACGACCACATCTTGTACCAAGCTTCAAATCTAATGATATTTATTATTGATATGCTTCGTCCTGGCATGAAATATTGGGTCCTCAGTTAATCTTTTACTACTCAGGTTGTCACAACATATGATGGTAGGGTCCAACCAATGTTCCACGGGGACACGTCCCCCGCCCCGATGCTCCCCCACGTCCCAGGGATGGGGAAACGTTTCCCCACGTCCCCTTTTTTGGGGAAACTCAAGGAAACTCTGGGGGGACGTTTTTTAGGCAGCGAAACGCGACTCCCTTGAAGGGGGAACAAGGGGACGTCGGGGGGATGCAAGGGGGACGTCGGGGGGGCGCATATGCGTCCCCCCAATTTTTTTTGCCTAATAAATTTTATAAAACATTAAAAATTTTAAAAAAAAATACAAATTTAAATATATTGCAAATTAAAGAAAAACAACAAAAATAGAAAAACTTAAACTATATTAAAACATCAAACTTGTTAAAACTTAAAAATTAAATTAAATTAATCAATTAATTAATTAAATTACATTAAAATTTAAATAAAAATTTAAAAAATGAAATTATATTAAACCTATATAGTATAAGTTTATGTGCATTGCATATAGTTTGAATTTCAATTGTCAAATTATGAATTTATTAATTTAATTTAGATGTACCTTGCATCATGCCAAATGATGATTCATGAGTTTAGATGGAACATTGCATAATGTCAAATGATGGATTCAATTTAGTAATTTACTTTTAGAATCTAGATTTATAAATTTAAATTATAATGCAAAAATGTCAAATGATAATTCATAAATGAATCAACGATAATAGTCTAATATGCAATGATGATCATATTTATTTTTTAGATGTACAATGAATAATTATTAAGATTTTATATTTAGTTATTAACTTATTTTTAATTAAATTTTTAATAATTTATAATTTTATAATTTTTATGACTTTGACGTCCCCCCGTTTCCCCGAAAATTCCCCAAATTTTGGAGTTGCTTATATACGTCCCCCTTGTGTGTATCCCCGCTCTCGGGTTTCCCCATCACGGAAACTCGGTGAACCATTGGGTCCAACAGTCCTTCAAAAAAATCTGATAGCAGCTTTCTTAACCAAACAAATTCTCTTCCAGCTTCATATGATGCAATGTATTCTGCTTTAGCACTACTTAATGTAATTGGATCATGTTTCCTGCTCATCCACGAGATCATAAAGGATCCCAAACTAAAGCATACACCAGTAGTGCTTCTTCCATCTGTCTCACTACCACCCCAATCAGATTTTGTATAGCCTATTAGCTGTATTTCCTTACCAGCATATCTTAGGCAGTGATGTATTGTTCCATGAAGATACCTCAAATATGTTTAGTTGTTATCCAATGATCATGTCCTGGCTCCATCTGAAATTGACTAAGAACATTTACTGCAAAGCATATATCGGGCTAAGTGTTCACGAAATACATCAAGGAGCCAATTAATTGTCGATAACATATTAGATCAACGGGACTTGATTCTGGCATCCTTAACTTCTTCAAATTGGTGATCATCGGGGTTGTCATCGGTTTGTTGCCCATCATGCCAAACTTTTGTAATATCCTAATCACATATTTTCCTTGACCAATGTAGATTTCACCTAGTTTTTGCCATACCTCCAATCCCAAGTAGTAATGCATAAGCCCAATATCCTTCATGTCAAATTTCGCTGGCAACTATTTCTTGCATTCTTGAATGTAATGCTCCACAGCTGTAATAAGTAAGTCATCCACATATAATAGTATGATCACAGGTTCATTCTTGACCAGTATGATGTAGAGGTTTGGATCTACAGAACTCTTGACAAAGCCAAGTCTTAAAAGATATGCATCCATTCTTGTGTACCAAAATATAGGAACTTGCTTCAAACCGTATAGAGCTTTCATTAATCTGCAGACATGTGATTCCCTATTATGGACTTCGAATTCTTGGGGTTGTTCAATGTAGACTTCCTCGTCTATTGTTCCATTCATAAAAGTTGTTTTAACATCCATCTGGTGAATGTTCCATCCCATAGTGGCAGCCAGAGAGATTAATGATCTTATGGTTGTATATTTAGTTGTAGGAGCAAAGGTTTCTTCATAATTGACTCCTTCCTTTTGGGAGAAGACTCTTGCCACAATTCTTGCTTTGTATTTATCAATGCTCCCATTAACTACATGTTTAATTTTGTAAATCCATTTGGAAGTGACAATAGATTTGTCACTTAGTCTAGGAACAATTTCGAAGGCATCATTTTTCACTATCGATAGATATTCTTCCTGCATAGCTTTTCTCCATGCTTAATGTTTTGTTGCTTCCTCATAAGTATATGGTTCTGCTTCAATGAGATTAGTTATGTAAGTTGCATATCCTGAATATCTTTTCAGCTTCTTGCTTTCTCTGAAGGTTGTTCTTGTTGTTCCACGTCCTTTAGCTTCCTGAAGGGTTGTTCTTAACCAAGTTGGCCTTTTACGAGTCTATGGAATGATGACCTGTTGTAAGGGTTCACTTGTTCCTTCAACATCTTCATGATTTGCTGTAGGTTCTTGATTATTGTCTTGTTCCATGATTTCTTCAAAGATTGGTACTTCTTCTTCATCAGAATCGATAGGAATATCCTTGGATTCCTTATATGCAATATTTTCGTCAAGATAACATCTTTGCTTACTTCAATTCTTCGCTCTTCTTTGATGTAAACTCTATAGGCTTTGGATCATGTACTATAACCAACAAAGGTACCTCTCATACCTACAAGATCCAATTTCTTTCTTTTGTCTTTAGGAATGTGAATGTATACAGAGCATCCAAATATTCGGAGATGATCAACACTCGGTTTCTTTCCTAAGAATGCTACAATGCTACAAGTTATTGGGACACTTGCCTACTACAAATCACTAATCAACATGATCATCATCAAACTCAACATTGATTCACCACATCTAGAAATGGGATCATCAACAAGAGCTACATAAACATTATCTAGCTAAAAATATTTAGACTTGGATTTCTCAACCTTATAATATGGTTGAAATTGAAAAAGTTTAACATGCCTAACCTATGATTTTGGTTTGAGTGAAGGGTTCATCTGCTTAAGCTTATAATATGGTAGAAAAAGCTTAGCATGCCTAACCAATTATTTTTCTTTGAGTGAAGGATACACTTTTGTTAAGGCCATGGTAGAGGAGTTCAACAATCAATACCACCAACATCAAGGTACATAAAGGGTTTCGTGCTCTTGATCAAATGCCAATCCCATACCCTCACACATGACAGAATTAAATGGAAACATTTGAATCCCCCAAATTGTGAAATCTTGGAAACTACTAAGTCTATTAGATTTTGAGGAGAAGAAACATTGTCTTCGTGAATCAGATTACCCATTCAAAATATCCCAGGGTTCCCTGGATTTCGAAACTATCACTTGGTAGGTTTCCATACCAAGGCTCAATTCGATCAAGTCTATAGCATCTACCAATTCCGCCATATGCGATCTAAAATTCTAGTTGCTCCATACAAATCCAATGAGGTTGAAAATTTGAACCACACTCAAACATCCTAAGTCAATTCATGGTAATGTTAAAATTTTAATTAGAAGGATGAAAATGAAATATAAAGGAAATGTCACTTTTACTGATTACAAACATTGCTAGGTTTGAGTTAGGTTTTTGTTTAGGTTTAGGGTTTAGGAGGAGCAAGGTTTGTTTTATGGCCAAGGGGGGTTGTTTTGGAAGGAAAACAACCTTGGGTTTCCTCCATAACCACCTGAAAAGCCACCATCGATGGTCCTAGACCCCCCCACAAATGTGAGAGCTAACCGGGCCAATAAGGGTTGGAACCAGCTGGTTAGGGCGGTTTGGGTTTGCACCAGTTAGGTACCAAACCGGCCCTCCAACTGAGTTTTTCTACACGTTTGTTACCTAGACCTATCTGATCGGTCGGTTTGATCGATTTCCAATTCTGATTCACTGGTTTTAAAACTATGGTCCTTACTATTGTACTTTGGTAATTCCTTTTTAATTTTTTGATGATCTTTATCTGGAACTTTTATGTGATACCTACCACCTGAAAAAAAATTATTTTTGATGCTTCTTCATGTCCTTGATCATTCGTATTTTGTGATTCTTGACTCAGTGTTTGTTTTTGATAGGCTAAGGGTTCCGCAAATAATGTGTCTACTCTTTCGGTTGGTCAATCTTTCGCCATGGTAGTTAAGTATCCTTGTTGTTTCACCCTTGTCATCATTTCTCATTCTTAATGTGGTTTGCCAATGATACTTTGATCTTGCTATCAAATTATCAATTTTGTCTTATTTTTCTATTAATTTATTGCTTTTATCTATTAACATTTTTTGTCCATCTCCCAACTCTTTTTTACCTTCTCCCAATTCCTTTTATCCTTCTCCTAACTCTTTTTGTGCCTTCTCAACCTTACTAAGATAATGTCTTATGCTATTGGCCTCATCTCTATATCGATTACCTTCTGCAAGTACTTCTTTGTTCCTTTTCTTACTTCGTTCCTTTTTCTGTCATAGCTATTTGTTTTTTTAATAAGTGAATTTATAATAAATAAATAGACATTTATTTGTCCAAGTGACTTTTTTTTATAAATAAATTATTAAAGATAAGGTGAATTTTAATAATTATAAGGTGATTTATTTTACTTGACAGCATAGTGTCAACGATTTTGCATGGACGGCAATGGTGATGGTAGTGTGTAGGGAATAGTGCACAACAATGTCTCGACATTGGGGCACGAATGTTTATGGACCATTTTACAAACATCGGTATGGATACCGGAAGCGAAAAAATGGTGGTACGACAAACTTCATGTAGCAGCAAAAGTAGTGATGATTGTACAGTCCTATACACTTTGCTTGCTCTGATACAACTATAACAAAAAAACACCACAAGTATAATTTGCTCAAGTAATACTGAATAAATGAGCGAATACATTGCTCTCATGATGATATACCCTTATAGGCATAAATATTCATGAGAGTGAATAGATGTGACATATACCTTTTCCTTAAATGTTCATTGGTTTATTAGTTATTGATCATTAATAATTATTATGTTTGTAGCATGCAAATTATATCTCGCTCTTGTATGGTAAAAAGTATATTTTCTCTATTTTATTTCATTTACTGCCTGTTCAGCGTTGTTTGCCCACAACCCCGGCCTCTCCGTGCACCTTCTCAGTTCATCAATTCATCTTCTGCTCGACCCTTGGCTCAGACATTTTGTGACAACATGAGAAGCGAAAATTGCTTCCCTTGTGCAGACCTTGCTTCCCTTGTGCAGACCTTCAAACAGAGATGGCACTGATTCGTGGTCAGCTGAAGATCAAGGAAGAAAAACATCAAGTGGATATTGCCTTCCTCCAGCAACAGGCTCACTCCTTCCAGCAGCAGCTACTGAATGCCTCAAATCGTTGTGCACACGTGGAAGAATCCCTCCAGATCCTGAAATACATGCTAGACAAATGCTCAGCACCAAGTTCCAGCTCAAACAATGAAAAAACTTTCAATCTAGATGATAATGAAGACAACGCCGATGCTTCAACTGGCCGGCCAATCAGCATTGACTAATCCTCATTCCTCCTCTTTCTCTTTTGTTCATGTCTTTTAAATTTGCACTTATGCTTTCACAATTTTTTAGAATATATCATGAATCTGAAATGCAGTATAGCACTAATAGTTGCCACAATGGAGGCTCGGTATTTTGTCATTTTACCCCTCCATGGCTATCCTCTTCATCATCAGAATGTAACAGGGACTTCTCCCTATCTTTTTTTTTTAATATAAAATAGCAACCGACTCGGTTAAAAAAAAAAAAGTATATTTTCTCTAGCTTAAAGAGTGAAATCATTGTGTTGATTTATATTTCTATTGTAGCATATTATGTAACAAATTTCAGCGCTTATTGATTAGCTCATAACTCTCATTAGTAGGTGCCCATTGATTCCCTAACTCTTCACTGAATAATTTTAAGGTATTTTATCACTTTATTGGCACTGGTCTATCTAAGAACATATTGAGGTGTTTGTTGGTGAAGTGAATTATTTAGTGCTTACAATAATATACTTTAAAAGTTCATTTTACAGTTTGGGTTGTTATAAATTCATATACAGTGCAGTACAAGTAATAATTTTCAAACACCAACACCATGTCTACATTGACGATTCTCAAGCCTTCGCTAGGGTTGATCACATACATCGTAGGAAGCTTAGAGAGGCCATTGAAATTGAAAAGCACGCAATTAATCTTAACAGGGACGATGGATGGAAGTTAAGTGGGAGCTGGATCCCTGCCCTCTCTTTTTAAATTATATATATATATAAAATAACATTCATAACCAATTGTTGAATTATATTAATCTTATTTTGATAACTTTTTGTTATAGATATATTAAACTTATTTTTAATTATTAATATACATTTATAATTATATATATCAATTAATTTAATTCTATATTATTTTAATTAAAAATAAGAATAAAATAAAATAAAACTAAACATCACAATAATAATAATAAATATATAAATTTATTAATTCAACAACTAATTCTTAACGGCTAACTCTGGGACCAGATGCATCTGTGCTATTTAAACATTTTGATTGATTGATTTTTTCACCTTTGTCCTTAGGATGAACCACATTAGATGGTTCGAAACGTCAACCATATCTTAATGGTGTGATTAATCTGAAAGACAATCTTATTAATAATTTTCTTGTTTTTCTGAACTTCATATAATTATCTAACTATACTTCAACCATAGTAAGGAGAAAGCAGAGATCCTGAAGCACAATAAAATACACCATAAATTAAGTCCACGACTAGTGCAAAACCCCACAAGGGGAAAACCCAACCAATTCCTTTTTTAGAGAGTTCCCTCAAAATACATCAATACAAAGGCTATATTGATCAGGAAGGCTACCAGAAGTGCAAAGTCTGAATGTTAGACATCCAACAAAATTCACACAGGAAAGGTTGAACAAGACTGGAACGTACCCTTCCTTATGATCCAACCACTAAAAGAGAAACAATTAATATCTGTCACCACTAGACTAGAACCAATGCCATAGAACTCAGATCTGATATCAACGAGATCAGATCTACTACCACAGAGTTTGGATCTGACACAGTGCTTGGATCTATGTTATAGAATTCGGATCTGCTACTACAGAGCTAGGATATGCCAACACAAAACATAGAATAATGTCACAAAACACGAATATATGCCACAGAGCTAGGATATGCTACCAAGAACTTAGATCTATGCAATAGAATTTAGATCTGACACCAGAAAGTTTAAATCTGCCAATAAGGAACTCGATCTAGATCACAAAGTTTACATTTGTCACCACAAATCTTTGATCTGCCAACAAGGAACTCAAATCTAAGATAAACATAATTGACTTGTCTAATCATTGACGATATCTAACATTTGCTGCAGAATTTGAATCAGACCTTGGAACTATATGCCATACTTAGAATAGGTGCTCGGATAGATACCACAAAGATAACAATACAATGTAGACTTCAATGAGAATGGAGTGAAGATATTGCTCCTTCAGAATCAAATGAATATGCTTGAGAGGTGAATTGCAAGGAGAGAGGGTAGCCTCTTTTTATATTCATCGAGACGATCCTTCGAAACTTGTGGAGCCTTCGTAAAATACAAAAATAATTTTCTTACATTAAATGCAATTTTATTATTGACCATGTAGAACATGCTAAAAGGCAATAATAATTTATTTGTCAAGTTACAACAAAAATAAATATTTCATGAAGACCGACCACATTTTCAACATGGATTACCCATCATGGCTTCAAGGAGTTAGCCTAAAGTGAAGGGGAGATTGTGCTAAAGTGATAGTGGTACATTTCCTAAGTGTGTTTACCCTCATAACATCGTTGTCGGTGCTTTCACAAAGGGTGCTAATTACAGCGGTAACAGAGCGAAATAGGGAAAGCTTTACAAGTTACTTATTAATCCAGTGGCACTTGTACATTCCAGTGAGAGGCTAGATGAGCCTTCTAGCTTTGTGAAGGCCTATGAGATGAAGGAATGGCACAAAGCCATGACAGAGGAGTATAACTATATTGTTCATCATATATTAAAATTGTTTGGTCATGATACTTTGTTCCAATTCACGGTTAATATTATATGTCATAGTTTGTTGATTATAATCGCTAGCTAGTGGAATTTGAAACTTGAAGGTTTATGTTATGGTTGATCACATAGTTCGGGGGAGCGCCCCCCACCCTCCTTTCGAATCGCTCTGGGAGCACGCTCCAAGCGAGAGCGAATTGGGAGCAACCCGAGAGCACATTCCCACAGAATCACAAATTTAAAAAAATTAATTAATTAATTAAATTACTAGAGAAAAAAAAAAAAAAAAAAAAATGCTCCCTGGTTTGGTTTTTTCACAGAGATTTTGCCACAAAGATGTTCCAAATGCAACAAAAAAAAAAAAATCAAAGAAACAAGAGTTTTTTAGTAGGGCAGCCTAATATTGATATGCAATTCATGGTAATGTTAAATTCTTAAAGAAAAAATGGCATTCTCCTTTATCCTTCATTTTCATCCTTTTACATAAATTTTTAACATTACCATGAAATGGTTCAAGATGTTTGACAGTGGTTTCGACCTCATAGGATTTCATATGCAGAAAGTAGAACTTTAGATCTCACTCAAAATCCAGTGGACTTAACAGTTTTTCAGGATTTCAAGATTTCAGGATTGGGGGATTGCAATATTTGTTGAAAAGTGTAACTAGGTTGGTCTTCATGTTGACTATGTAACTATGTATTTATGTAAAGAAGAAAACAAAGATAATAAAATGTATTTTTGGTATACTCGCTTCATGAATTTCATGAGCAAGATTTTATTAGACTTCTTCTTGATGTCTATTAGGTTTTTGTCGTCTAGGATTAAATAGGATTAAGTGTCTCAAACACGAAGGATCTAGTCTAGGAACATGTGCTCCAAGACCTTTTGGAAGAAGCTCACAACAACTCTCAAATAATGGTGGAAGTCAAGCTTTAAAAGCTGTGAAGAAACACCTCTTGAAGACTGGAATAAACTCTGTGAAAGTCGGCCTAAATATTGGTTGACTGGTCGGCCTAAAAGCTAGTCTTGACACTATATAAATAGCAAATGCTCTGTGGCCATTTGGAATTTAAAAAAAAAAAAAAAAAAAAGCTCCCTGGTTTGGTTTTTTCACAGAGATTTTGTCACAAAGATGTTCCAAATGCAACAAAAAAAAAAAATCAAAGAAACAAGAGTTTTTTAGTAGGGCAGCCTAATATTGATATGCAATTCATGGTAATGTTAAATTCTTAAAGAAAAAATGGCATTCTCCTTTATCCTTCATTTTCATCCTTTTACATAAATTTTTAACATTACCATGAAATGGCTCAAGATGTTTGACAGTGGTTTCGACCTCATAGGATTTCATATGCAGAAAGTAGAACTTTAGATCTCACTCAAAATCCAGCGGACTCAACAGTTTT
Organism: Pinus albicaulis; assembly: GCA_034641835.2. Lineage (NCBI taxonomy): Eukaryota > Viridiplantae > Streptophyta > Pinopsida > Pinales > Pinaceae > Pinus > Pinus albicaulis. The sequence continues at coordinate 784,063,732 of CM076575.1, read as the reverse complement.
TCAGGATTTCAAGATTTCAGGATTGGGGGATTGCAATATTTGTTGAACAGTGTAACTAGGTTGGTCTTCATGTTGACTATGTAACTATGTATTTATGTAAAGAAAAAGACAAAGATAATAAAATGTATTTTTGGTATACTCGCTTCATGAATTTCATGAGCAAGATTTTACTAGACTTCTTCTTGATGTCTATTAGGTTTTTGTCATCTAGGATTAAATACGATTAAGTGTCTCAAACATGAAGGATCTAGTCTAGGAACATGTGCTCCAAGACCTTTTGGAAGAAGCTCACAACAACTCTCAAATAATGGTGGAAGTCAAGCTTTAAAAGCTGTGAAGAAACACCTCTTGAAGACTGGAATAAACTCTGTGAAAGTCGGCCTAAATATTGGTCGACTGATCGGCCTAAAAGCTAGTCTTGACACTATATAAATAGCAAATGCTCTGTGGCCATTTGGATAAGAAATCAAGGATCTGTCTGAGTTAATTTAAGTGCGGATTCATACAGATAAGCCTGAAATAAGCTTGCGGAGGTTTTGGAAAGGGTATGCGGATAAGTATATATTTAAGTGCAGATATATAAATATATATACACCACCTACAGTAGTCACCTACCTCTGAAATAAATGAGGACAAGTCTGAGGTGTTTGTGGACAGTTTGTAAAAGGAGATAAGAAAATCTACTACAGCAAAAATCTGCGGACGTTTTTATAAGTGCAGATTAACTTCAGTAAGGTCTGCGGACCTACCACAGTCCATTAGTGCGGATATATATATATATATATATATATATATATATATATATGAAAATTCAGTAGACAGTTGCCTGGAGAGAGTGCGGACCTGTATCAAGAGTACAGTGCGGACATTTAGGACGCTGTTAAGTAACAACAAAAAGATCTGGTCAATCTCATAAAGATTTGTGAATCAAATCTCAAGAATAATTGCAGATACTAAGGGAATCAACAACTGTGGAAAGAACAGTGAACTAGGGCAGCATCTGAGTGTGGACAAGTGCAGGAAGGAAGATTGTAGGATACAAAGTGAAGATTAAGGTCTTGGAAGCACACCTAGGTTAAGGGTCTAAGTCTGGGTCATGGTACTTATCATTTGCAGATCTATAAGAAAAATTCTTTGCGGGTTTTTCCTCTCCAAGAGGGAGAGGTTTTTGCCCTGGCTCCAAGACCCTAACATTTGTGTCTTGTGCATTTCGATAATTGACTTGATGAAAGATTAACTAAGAGAAGACATAACTAATGCAAATAAATTCACAAGTAATTATCAAGGAGAGAATTTATATTAACCTACAGCCCTCCAAATTCTCAACAATATTTCCATTGGATTTTGTCATGTACTAGGGTATGGGACTCGCATTTAATCAAGAGCACCAAACCCTCTATGTACCTTAATGTTAGTGACATTGATTGTCGAACTCCTCTATCATGACCCTACTAAAAATGTACCCATCACTCAAACAAAATCTTGACTTGACATGCTACATTTTTTCTATCTTATGTTAATTGCTTAGAGGGTGATATTAATGACAAAGATCGCAAGATAAACAATGATTTTGATGATATGTAGCTATTTGTTATAGCATGATTTCTTTGGATGCTAAAGGCCATCTAGAGCCTGTTTGTTGATGTATTTTCGGTTCAAAGATGGATTGCACTCAATGCTATTTGGTTATGTGCACCCTTACATGCTATATAAATGAGAACTCGTAACTTGTGGATGTGGTTGATGAAGATTATAACTTCTAGATAATTGATGTCCTATGGTTTAATCCATGTTTTTATGCTTTTTATATCTAATTCATCATTCTACATGCTTTTGTCGACATATATGCATCAAAATATATATATATTCGCTGCCAACCCGGGAGCTTTTGAAAATGTCACTCCCCGCTCCCGCTCCCATTCCCAAGTAACCTTGGTTAATCATTTTATGAGAATGTCATAATGTATAACTAGCAGTGGTTGATGTTTGTATACTAATTAGTTGATGCTTTAATGATCATCATTAATCTAATAGCCAAATATGTGTTTTCATATTTTCTAAAATTAATTCGACATTATGGATGCTTTCTCTTAATGTGTGGATCAAAATATATCAAAATCTATATTATATAAAAACATTCCAAGAATGCTTCATTAATGTAGTATTGAAAATTGGCACTCTACTCTCCCACTTCCAGCAGCATTGACATAAACATTATTTTGGACCCACCACATAGTTCACGTTGTTTGCGTTGTTCCTATCAGCACTAAGAAACAAGCGCTAAGGTGAAGTTCTCACATTTTTAATTCCACAATAACATCCTTTTCATCTACCAATGGACTCTGGAGTTGTTCTCATGTCAAAAATGATGCCCTATTGTTATTCATGTTCTTATAAACTATTCTTGCCCTACCATGTAGGAATTTTTAAACATAAATATGTTGAGTAGCCCTAACAGTCACTAGATCCATTTACAATAATTAGCGTTGCATAATTTTCAAGCAATTACAATAGTCACTTTTGCACAGATTTTGTGCCATACTAAATTTTTAGTTTCTGTAGTGAACATAGACTATATAAAATAATTGAATCTCAAAATGAGAGAAACAAAAATATAAAATATAATGTGTAACAACAATAAAGCTGTAATGGGGACGTTCCCAAACATACTTTAATGACAAACCAAAAAGGCTAAAGAAATAATGCTGCAGTTAATTAGCCATTTCTTTAAATAAATAAAAAAGAACTTCAAACTCTGCATAGCTAGCATAATAGCTTAATCTTACCACTACAAGATTTAACCAAATCTAGCAATTTTTCCTAATCCAAAATCATAAACCAAATGAGAAATAGATGAAAAGGTTACCTCAGCACGTTGGGTGGCATTTACATTGAGTTTCACAAGCATTAGTTCTCGCTGTACTTGTGGTTCCTTTGAAAGATCCTCTACCTATAATACAAGAGGCACAATAAGGCACTATTTACGGTTATTGTTGGAATGTCAAACATGAACATTCTAAAGCACTTGAGGTTGCGTTAAATTGAAAAATGTTCACAATCAACCATCGCAAAAGCATGTTTTACAGAAGTTGATTCACAATGTTTGAAACAAGTATGCTAAGTTTAGACATGAAATTTACGTGTTAAATCATGCCATCTTTGCATCGCATAAAGCATAAAATATTCCATGTTGCTTATATCAGGATTACAAGAAAAAAAATAGTTGGACTCCACTTACAACCAAAAGCGATAGTGAAGGCACAACACTTCTGATGACAACATCCAAAACCATAAATAAAACACTAAGCAAAATGTACTGCAGATGCGAAGCAAAAGATAGTATCATATAGCTGTCAATAATAAAATACTCTCTTTATCCACCATTGTGAAGTACGTAAGAATGTTATCTGATTAAATGTTTGTAATAATAAAGATGTCTTGAAAATTTGTAGTTGGTTAAGTAGTCTATCTCAAACAGCAAGAAATGTCTTTCTATGTTAGAAAATGTAGCAAGAAAGGCTAAATTTGATTTGTGCCTTAGTCAAATTTAGTAATTCGATTTTCCACATCAACAAGATGACTTGTATTGCAGTTAACTTGTGTGATATGGCCTTGTCTACTAGTTTACTCAGTAAATTCGAGTTAAAGGCTAAAAGTAGAGTTGTGCATGTAGTGATTGCTAAAATTTAACAATCTAGTTCAGTTACTTTTAGTTTGAATTAGTTAAATGAGCTCAAGTACTTAGTTGAGTAATTGAAGGTCAGTTGAGTAGTAGAATTGTTGTTAACTCAATGATCTCTCAGTTAAACTAGTTAATCAACTAAAAATAGCACGGACATGCATGGAATTCGAATTTCCTAGCTGGAGCATAGGAAAAGACATTGTAATTATCAATTGTATACTAGTTGACTGTACATACTTGGCAGTTAAGCAGGTGAATCATTCCTTGGGAATTGCGCAAACAAATAGGAGGAAAATCCTATCTTTAAGGAGCTAATTTCCTCCAGGATTGTGCAAGGAAATAGAAGCAAGTTGGGGCCTTGAATTGGCTGAGTGTTGGCCAAAGCAAGTTAGTCAGTAAGAGAACAGGTTTACAATGCAAGGTGTGCTTCAGAATCGAAGCAAGACATTGTAATAGTTTCTCATTCTCATCTGATAAATGAAAAGCAACAGAGAGGTTTTCCCCAATTGGGTTCCCCTGTAAATCATTGTGTTCTTGTGATGTTTTAATGGTCGCGTGTCATTGCATGTGTTTCTAAATTGTGATTTCCATTCTGCAGAATAGTAGAGGAAATTTGTAATCTCTTGTTTTCAATTCGAATACATCAGTAGTAGAAAATTTCTATTAATTTCTACATGATATCTGTTGACCGCTCTGTGTCAACGACTCCATAGGAGTATCCCCATTTTTTCGCAAAAGGGATCCATCATGTTCAAGTGACCGTGCCATTCACACTTCATCATCAGCCGACAGTTTTATGAATATGTCAGTCCATTCTACATATGTAAAATGTAAATAATCTCAGTATGACCGCGTCTATATGTAACAGCCTAGGTAAACCTATGGTTTTGGTGACGATCTCCATTCTAGGAGGTTTTTTGTCTCATTGATTCATCTGTGTCTCTAGACACAAATGATCAACAAAGTTTTACACTCCACTTTTACCCCAAAGCTAGAGTGGATTTTTTCGCTAGATATTAGGCGAGTCTTAGTGTTTTAGATCCAGTCTATGTAAAAATGATTTGGGTAGATTGTTTTATTACAAGTCACTTGGTCTAATGGATTATATTTTGTGTCGCAGAAATGGGTATTTTTTGAAGGTCTATAACGAACGGGTTTTCCTCCTTCATGTATTAAAATGTAAAATCTTGATGGAAAAAATATTTATTGCATGGTCCCTCATAATTAGACACCATGGCTAAGTATTAGAGGGTTGGAAAAATAATTAAGCCCCTTATAAGTCAATTAATTAAAATTTATGGCCAAATTAAATTAAAAATCCTAAGCCAGAAATTTAATTAATTTTATGTCCTAGGAAAACTTAATTCTCCAAATTAAAAAATTTGTGGGTTCTAGAAGAATTAATTTTTGGAGGTCCCCGACCAAGGGAATATTGAAACTTTGAAGAAATTTTGGACCCTTGGGCTTTGGTAGTTAAGTCAAAGTCAGTTGTTTTAGGAAATCAACTCAAAATAATTAATTTTGAGTTGATTAAAATTCAAAAAAATGAAAAATTCGAATTTCCTCAAAAAATAAAATAATTTCAACGAAGGAAATTAAAATATAATTAAATATTTTTCAACAGTCGAGTTTACTTTGATGGGGATCAGCGAACTATTCATTGGAGAATTTATCTATAAATTAGAGGTCGGTGTCAGTTTTTTTTGTCATCCGATCTTTGAATGAAAAATTCTTTGAGGTTTCAACTAGCAGTGGTGTTCCTCTTCATAAATCTATGGTAACATCGTTTTAATTTCTGCAAATATTATTTGAAAATTGCAAATCAATAGCTCTCTTAGAATAATCTGAATATGGGTATCTTCTTAAGTTTGTTGGATCTAGGGTAACATTTTCAATTTTGATTGTATTAGCAGGTATCTCTATTTCTTCATAATTTTATTGTTATTTTATTTCTCTACTCGGTTTGATGGTTGATCTAGTGTTTGCAGAAGATCTCTAAGGTTTTCATTGAGCGTTTGGGGATAGTCGTCGGTTGGACCAGCTAACTCTCAGCGTATATTTTCTGAAGAGTCTATCTCATATATAACTTCAAGATTTATCTAAAGATTAAATTTTTATGCATGAAGTTTTTCGGCTAGTACCTCTCTAAAAAACTCAAACCTTTTAAATATTTTGTAGAAAATTGATAGATCTGGCTAAAAAGAGTCTGAAATCTTCGGATCTGGGAACAGAGTCAAACTCATACTCCTCAGATCTAATAGAGTTGTAATTTCAATTGTATAAATATTTAGTAATTTTGTTTTAATTTTCTAATTTTGGGGTTTTGGGATTTTGTTTAAATTTTTATGTTTTGGGGTTTTTCGCATATTTGTAAATATTCTTTAGCTTTTTTTGTAAATAATTTTTAGATTTCAAAATTGTAATTATATTTATTTTTGTTTAAGTTTTAATTTTATAATTTAAATTTTTTAATTAGATTTAAATTTTAATTTTAATTTTAAATTTTACTTGTAAAGTTTTTATCCCACATTCAAAATTTGAAATTAGTTTCTCTAATTTATGTTTATGTATACTAACCTTTCACCTTGTATTTTATTTTTCATTATGTAAATAATTTCACTAATTCATTGCATTTTAAAATTCATTTTTGTATATATTCCATATTTGGGTATTCTTATTTTCATTTGTGCAAAGTGAGACCAAGTGGAAGAATAGCTAGAACTAGGCCCTTGAGGGTAAGATCTAGTCTCTAGAAAATTTTGCAAGGTCAGCCATTGAAAAGTTTTGTAGAAAATTTCAGATTTAAGGAAAGAAAATAGCATTGGAAACCTCAAAAACCCTAGACGTCTAGAGTTTTGAGGCTATTTTTGCAAGATTTTGGTGTCTAAAATTCTAATTTTCAAGCGACAACATTATCCCAAAATTTTAACGATTTTCAACGGTGAGATCTACAAAGCCTTGGGCTTAGAGTTTGATCTCTAAACCCTTATTTTCTGCAAATTTTATTACAGCAAGCAAATCACAAATAATTAGGCCCTAAAAACACATTTTATATGGTCAAAATTGTTTAGAATTGAAAATCTTTATTTTCACAATTTTTGGCCACTTGGGCATTTTTTATTTTGCCTAGATCTGACTTTGAAGCTTGTTGAAAATGACCACATAACTGTGAAAAATCAGATCTAAACATTTCTGAAGCATATCCTAAATAAGGTCCAAAAATTTTCAATTTTCAATTTTTTGGCAAAACTTACTATTTGTAAACATTGTGGAGATCATCTTCATTATTTTCAGTACGCTGATCCGTTATCAATTTATTGTTGTTATAAACTTATCAATTCTGAAAATCACTGAATCAAACTCTCTTAAAGCGTTAAAATTGAAATTTTCAAATTTTAATATATTTTTTACTATTTCTGGAAGTATTGGGCAGCTATTTTTAGCATTTTTATGTTGTTGATTTGTCATTGTTTCACTGTTGAAATAAAAATATCATATGTAAAGTTTCTCTTAATCAAGCCCTAAAACTTGATTTTTCTTCAAGTTTAATAATTTTTACTATTTTTAGTCATTTTGGGCATTGGTGTTGATATCGTTTGTTTGTTGATCTATGGTTTAAATAACTGCTGCAATTATAACTTCAGATCTGAAATCTTGCTGAAGAATATATCCTAAGGGGCTAACATACATATTTTCTAAGTAAACCAAATTATTTGGAAATTGGCATATTTTTGTGATCATTGATTTTAATGCTTGACAATCTAAGTCACAGGACACGTCCTCCAGGGTCACGTGTCCCGTATTTCACGTGTTGGACACGAAATATGACCTAAAACGTGTCCAATACATTTTTTGTCGTGTCCTCCAAAACCGAATACGTACCCTCCGTTTTTGCATTCGTGTCCTTGGATAGAATACTCGTGTCCTCCGAAACCGAATACATATTCTTCGTTTTTGCATTCGTGTCCTTGAATAGAACAATCATGTCCTAGGTTTGGAATACTTGCCCTAAAGTATTCCTCGCGTTTGGACACGTTTTCCACAAAAAATACAAAAAAGACTAAAAATTCGTTAGTTTGACATTTTCGTTCGTTGTGGTTGTGCTGCTGCCGTCGCTGTGGTTGCTGCTGAACCTTCGTACCTTCGTTTGGTGCTGATTCCTGAACCTTCGTGCCCTCTTTCCTGTCGTGAGTGTGGTTAAGTGCCCACTACCAAGTTTCCATTGCCCGCCGCATTCGAAGTTTCGGTCGTTGTTCAGTGTTCAGCGTTAACATTGCTGCCCCGTCTGCCTCAACAGAGGAACGCATTACAAACTTACACAGGTATGTTACATGTATAAATGGCAGGGAAATTTCAACGGAAGTTTATAAATTATAAATTTATAATCTAAACGGAACTCGAGCAACGATTGTAGTCTTGAGATGGACGAAGAATCTGTATTAAATTAATGAATTAACTTGGCATTGACAATACATAGTATGAGCTTCCAAAGAGCTAAAACTTATAAATAACTTGCTAGCGATAAGAAATTTGGAGATGCGTTATTGTTCTCAAGCCTAAGTGTTGCCATTACAAAGTGTATTGACTGTGGTGAATCTGTGATCCTTCAACCCGGACAGATGCTAAAATTTTATACTGCATTTTTGGCATAAGCCTTGTAGTAATATCTTGTTCTAAACCTTGCCAATAATCTGTTCAGTTAGATATAAGAGCATGTAGCCCCCTGTTCTGGTACTTTGAATCCTCAATGAAAGAATAAGTTAGAGTAATGAGACACAGCATTGCAATACAGTCCAGCAAACCATCCATTGATCCCATATTAGTTGGGGTTCCGTGCTCTTTCCCCCTTTGCCTCGGATACGAAACGATCGACGCTGTGAGTTTAGCCAAAAAACACCCAGCAATGCTAGGTTTGACTACGATGAGGACGTGTGGTGTGGGGATAAGGCGATACACGGTGAGGGCTCGGTTCCAATGCAGATCCACTAAGCGCGGTCGCCGGAGCCCCAAGTCCTCCGGTTGCAGGCGCGTTGCCGCTGGCCTCTGGTCAGCCACGACGAAAACGCATAGCTCGTCTCTCAGCTCAACATGCTACAGGAAGGTTCTAGTTGGAGGATGTTGATGAGGAGGAGGAGCGAGTGGTTTCCTCCTCGTTCGAGTTTGAGCCGGAAGGATATTGCCTTATTGAGATGTCTAGCGATGGTGACTATTCATGTTTCATTGTGTGGCTTCATTTAGAGCCTCCTTGAGTTTATATTTTTGTTATGATCTCTATGTCATGTCATCTGTACTTACTACTATGTATTAAATGATACATAGCACAGGTGCAATTTTGATATAATGGATATATTCATGAGCCTACTTTGATAATATGTTATGTGTGTATATTGTATAAATGTATTTATAAAAAAAATATATATATTTAATGTATTTTTTACAAAATAGAATAATGAAAACGTTTGACTAAGCACGTGTTAATTCGGTCGAAGTCGATATAAGTAGGTTCGAACACAGTGGGGATTCTAAAAACATTTGGTCTAGATTAATTCATTTTAATTGTTGTTCCCTAAGTTAGACTTAGGGTCTACGTAAATATTAATTATTTGAATAACTTAGCTCAGGGCAAAATTTCTCCAAATGATTTGGGTCTTGGAGATCCTAATGTCTCAGCCTCACCAGTTTCGGATCTGAGCGCATCGATGCTACCCAAGGCTCAACACTCCCTCTTGAGAATGTGCTCGCAACACTTCAATCCAAAAGCACTCTAGTATCCATGCTTTCAGTCCCACCACCACTATGGTGGCAACCCATGCCCCTCATCCGCTGCGTCGTACCCTTCTATCTGCTCGTGACTCTACCTCATTTGTCTTGCAACTCCCTCTCAAATGTTGCATCATGTTACTACGCAACATGCTTATTGCTAACTGTGGGTGGCCCAGAGTTGCCTAAGAAGCCAATGGCCAGAGGACATCTGCCAAATACGACAAACTTCAGTCTGATTACCGTTTGCATCTCGATCTAAAACACCCTCTGTACTAGCATCCGTTGTCCCTCTAGTGCCTTTGTCTTTCAGCTGTTGCTCTGCCTTTGTCATCGCTTATGACCTGCTGTTGAAATCCCATCAACCTGCGTTGTTGCTTCTACGTTATTGTGCCTTTACTGCTCAGTCTCTTAAATCCAATCCTAGCTCCTGGCCATGCCTTAAATCCTCAACACCAGCCGACTCCCGGTCATCCTGCTATTCTCATTAAGGGCTCTCGTAGATGATGAGTCCAGAGTTTGGGCACCTCAGGATCACACTTTGTACCATGCGGCAACTCCAATCTGAATCTATGTCACCCACCTCTTTTCTCGAGCACATGAGCATCCTTCGACACCGCTCGTCATCACTTTCATCATCACCCTTCGCGCTGTAGCCGCCTGAAATCTGAATCTTCTTCCCTTCTTCTTCTTAGAGGGGCCGAGTAATGGCGAAATGTCCTAGTTCTGCTCCCAAGGCTTACCCTGACCTTTGAAAGATATTTCTTCTTCTCTCACTTTATTGTCCATAGATGCGAGAAGTACCTGTTCCTCCTCCTTGATCTTGATTTCGACGTTAGTGGTGCCCACCTTCGGTCGATCTCGGTGTCTCCTCCCAGCGGGCGCCACATGTCGCCCAATTTGGAAGTGTCGCTGCGCACGAGGTGCCGCGGGACAAGGTCTCTCTTGGACTCGCTGCATTGAGACGGTCTGATCCATCGGGCCCCCGCCAAGGTGGCCCCATGACCAATTGATCTCGAAATCGCCTTCAATCTAGCCAGGAAGAGGTCAGATTTCCTCTCCCTTATGCATCTCCGACAAGTGAAGTTGCGTTCTCCAGAAGCATCGTCCTCTGAATGAGAGAGTCCTGATACATTGAACAACGTGATCCACATCTCATTTGTGCGCGTTCTTTTCGGCGATGACGGCGGGACCACATGATCTTAGGTAAAGTCCATAATCAACGCAGCCTTGGCCGGCACTTCCTCATGCTATTTCAGATCGGCATCGATAGGAATAGCTACAATACCTGGGCGTGATGCGATGGTACTCGCAAAGGGTAGCCAGGATGCAGCCTTCAGACGATGAAGTTGGATAATCCATCCAACCTAATACGATCCTTAATCCATGTGCGGCCATCTCTGCTCCAAAGTTGTTGATGAATATATTACTCCTTCATACATTGCTACCCTCAACAAAAGACCGAATGCGGGTTTCTTGGCGTTAGAAACCCTTTAGAGAATATTCTCCCTCGACGATGAATTTCCCTCCCCAGAAAAACCTCCACCAGCAATGTCCGGCCCCTCTCCAATCACTCACGCTAATCGGATCTCGGACTTCTTGGAAAGTTTGTTCGAGGAATTGCTTCCCCTTACTTTGTCGGCCACTGCTAGACATTGCGCACCAAAACAAAGCACAATGCCCACTAGCAACTTCAGAAGAACAAAATTGCACTTCCAGCAAACCGATAGCACGCGTGACCTTTCTTGGGCCCCACGCTCACCCTTTTGAGCTGCACTTCGACTAGATTGGCTCTCGTCGACCTTTTGAGGCTGCGTGAGCCTCTACATCGGCCCCGGTAAGTAGCTAGACGGGCTCCATGTCACCCTGCGGCTTCTTGTTGTCCTACGAGTGTTGCGCTACCTCTTCTGGATTCGTGTTATCACGGCCATATACTCTGAAGCAAAACCGCCTCTTTGTTGATGGCTTCAACTCTCCACCTACAATAGCTCTAATACCATGTGAAAATTTGAATTTACTAAAAAGCAAAATCCTACATCGGTATTTTGATTTACTTCTCCTACTTGTTTTATTAACTTAACAAGAGTTAATTTTCTGAATCATCGCAGAAAAACATTCTGAGTAAATACAACGATGACATACACATACATACAATCAAGCAACGAAGAATTAAGCACATTAGAGCAAAGGACACGCAATTTTTCGAACAAATGTCACGAAAAAACCCAATGCGAGAAAATCGGTCTGTGACTCTTGAGTTTATGATTATGCAGAGATTTATGAATACAAACTGGTACCATTAGTGGTTTACCCAAACGGAGAAAATCTAAAAATGAAGTACCTCTTCTCCCGGAGACGAGATATTATGGTTGATTAATTTGCAGGATGAAGAACCCCGAGTGCACATGCGGTCTGCGTCAACCTTCGGTGTGGGTACAGGTACCCCTTCGGATACGCTAAATACGAGCTCGATCGACCCCTTTAGGCTTATTGTGACTCTTTGGTCAGCGTATCACCCTCTTTCGGCCACTGCATCCTACGCGCTCACCCTCTCAAGACACGGCGCCTCTACATCACCCCTCCTGAGCTGCCTTCCTTTGTGGGTACAAATTTGCCTCTATGCTATTGTATTATTGACTTGGACTCAATCCCACTACAGCCCCCACCCCCTCCTTGCCTTGCGAGCTCACTCGAAAATTCTCTACAAATAAGCATACAATTTCGACTGTGAAAAACAAGTCTTACCCTACCCTACTATGTGTGTATTCTCAAGCGGCCCAAAACCTTCCTTTAAATACTTTTCCTATTGAACATTCTTTGGTCGTGATCTAATCTCTAATGGCGGCTAAGATTAGAAAATACTTTATCTTCGTCACTTAGAACATTCTCACCCATGTCTAAATTAATTCACTTTAATTATTTTAAATTTCCCTACATTAGACTTAGGGTCACCATTAAAATAATTAATTACTTTGAATAACTTAAGCTCCGGTGGAACATCGCCGATTTAAATTCTTGGAGATCTCATGTGTCTAGCAACTCCACAAGGTTTCAAGCTAGAGCACATACGTACGAAAATCAACATTAAACTCTACGAATCCGGTATTTCATGACGAGTCCAAACGCATTGACCTTGGTACCATCACCACGATTACGCAGCAGGGAGAATCATGATGCTCTGTCTCCAGCGCGGGGAAGCCGAAGATGCGGAGATATCTTGACAAAGGCATTGTCAAGAGGCAAATTTCAATTCCAAGGGTGTAGGATAAGGGTGGTGCAAAATCTATTTCTACTTGCTAGGAAGGTGTTAGAAAATGTAGCAAGGAAGGCTAAATTTGACTTGTGCCTTAGTCAAATTTAGTAATTCAATTTTCCACATCGATGAAGTGACTTGGATTACCGGTTAACTTGTGTTACATGGCCTTGTCTACTAGTTTACTTAGTAAATTGAGTTATGAGCTGCATGTAGAGTTGTGCATGTGGTGATTGCTAAGAATTTAGCAATCTAATTCAGTTATTTTCGGTTGACCCATTCAGCGAGCTCCAAGTACTTAGTTGAGTCAATTGAAGGTCGGTTAGGTAGTAAAAATTGTTATTAACTCGGTGATCTCTCGAGTTAAACTGGTCAATCAACTAAAAATAGCCCGAGACATGCATGGAATTGTTCCTGGCTAGAGTGGAGAAGAACTGTTGTAATTATGAATTGTATACTAGTTGGTGTACGAGGCAGCGATTCATCGGGTGAATCATTCCTTGAGGGAATTGCGCAAGCCGTAGGAGGAAATTCCTATGCGGTAGAGACGATTTCCTCCCGAGTTGCTATAGAAATAGGAACAAACTAGGGCCTTGAATTGGCTAAGTCCCGGCCAACGGGACGGTCGGTCGGAGAACGAGTAACAATGTAGGGGTGTGCTTCCAAAATTAGAAGCAAGACATTGTAATAGTTTATCATTCGCATTCGATTAAAGAAAACAACGAGAGGGTTTTCCCGGTTCCGTAATTCCCGATTGGGTTCCCACAATCATTGTGCTCTAGTGGCTATGTACGGGGTTGTGAACACGAGAAACGAGGTTCGAAATTCGGCGAGGCAAAAAAAAAATTTCGGAATTAGTCAAATTGCTTGAACCTAATGTCAGAACTGATGTGGAAGACCTAAATACGAACCTAGTCGGAGCCTAAAGGCGGGAGCTAATGGGAGCCTAAGGCGAATTTCACTGATTTTTTTCCATGAAAGTTGATTTTAATAAATTTTATGACTTTTAACATAATTATCATTTCTATATTTAACAAGGTCACATTTTTACTAATAAAAATTTGTTATTCATAGTTTTTTACTAATCAAAATTCGCTCGTTTTATAATTTATTAATTGATTTTGATTTATTTTATTTTATGCCATATATAATATATATATATATATATATATATATATATATATATATATATATATAAATAGAAAAATATATATAGTCGAACCTAATGTCGATTTCATTACGAACCTCATCGGAAAATTAGAATTTGAATCGAACTTAATGGTGAACTCGAATTCGAACCCGAACCATGTGACCTGAGTAAAATGCATTGTTTTAATGGTTTGCATGTCATTGTATGTGTTTCTAAATTACGTTTTCCATTCTTAGAAATAGTAGAGGCACAATCTCTGTTTCAACGTTGTTTATATCAATAGTAGAAAAAATTCTATTGTTTTCAGATGGAACTTGAGCACATCAACTAGTAGAAAAAATTCTATTAATTTCTACATTTCTAAACCACTCAGAGTTTGAATCTGTATACCAAGAAGTGGAAACATATGAAATATAGCCTCAATAGTTGCATTGTTTATTATCCAAGGCATGCTATCGGCAAGACTATAACATACTAACTCACATACCTTCTGGTTTATTCAAGATGTTAAAACTTTAATACGGGTCTGACTTATTTCTCACAACATAACTGTTTTATAACCTAGAAAAGCATTTATATAAATAAATGTGTTGAGAACATTTGAGAGAAAATAAATACATTAGTATTTGTGACACAATAAAGATTTCATATACAGCAAAAAATTATTTAGGAAAAATCAACCACAAGACAGCAGGAATTTTCTTCCCCAGCAAATCTCCCTTCATACACCATTAATCTGGAAAAAGTGGGCATTTGACCACAGAAAGTCACTTCATTACAACAATAACTGAACCCTATGGCCCTCTGGGTGCAGCGAGAGAAAGCCTCAGCCTCTGAAATCGTTGCTCTGGAAGATAAATCGGTCTGGAAAATCCTAAGCCTCCACCTTCAAATTCTTGCCCTCCCGGTGGCAACAGCCTGTGCACACAGAGTCTTGGACCCTCTAGCAAAACGACCTCCAAGCCTCAAATCCTCACTTAAACTTGGCATCCTCCCCTTTCTTCACACAACTAGCTTGAAACCTCGGCTTCTTCCACTTATGGTCTTGGCTGTTCTGAAATTTTCAGCATCTCCCTCCAAATCTCAGACACTTTCTCCAAGGAACTGGGCCTCCTCTAATTTCCTTCCAAAGCCTTGCTGCACCACTGTTTTCTTCAGGCCTTTGGTCTCTGCATGGCCCCGTAATCACAGCAGGCCTTCCACCTCCTTGGGCTTATTTTTATCATTCAACTTGAACAAATCATTGCCCAACGCTTCCAAATCTCCCTAAGAGTGATCCACCTCCATGCGGTGAAGCCCATGCCACAGCAAATACCCGTCAGGCTGTCATCATCGCGCCCTCTGGCGAGGAAGCTGTCACCATCCGGCGCCACATATATAACGAAAACCTTCTCGCTTCGCAAGGGGCTTGGTGGAAATGTCTTTCAGCCTGTTTCATCTATGGATGCTTATTGACTTTGTTCCCCTCTGAATTTTGTCTCGGATGAAGCGGTAGCAATCTCTGGCAGCAGACTATCGCGGTCGGTTCGCCCAGGAGCGTGAGCAGCTCTGATTGTCACAACCCTGGGCATCTTGTGAAGCCAATGGCCTCAGCACAGCCAAACAATGGTCTGGCACTCCAGCCTCTAAGCCAGGCGAGCACCACGCCAGATTTTGTTTTGCGCTGAAATCGCAGCAATCGCTGCTTCGTTGCCGGTAACACAGAAGTGTTTTGACGATAAACTGCCACACTCATGGCAATCGTGATTTATGCTGTCACAATGCCTGCAATATCTAACATACCTGGGGTCATGCTCTAATGCTCAAGATGCCGAGCACAGCAGCTGCGCGCGATGAACCTCTGGACTCCCCCGCCATGGCTGGTGTGTTGCACAACAAAACGCCATATCGCTGGTGATGAAGCCTTGGTTTTAAAACTTAAGCCCGATTTGAATGGACCGAGCAGTTGATGAAAGACTGAAAGACCTACAGATGGAAAATGGTGATGAAAGCGGCGATAAACCAGGTTTGTTACCAGGCGGCCCGGGTTTGTTGACCCTACTCTGACGGTTTGTTGACAAACGCCCGACGGTAATGATGAAATCCAAGTTAACTGAAGGCTAATTAATCGATAACTGGTGAGCCCAAAAATTTGAAACAGGGACTTAGCTGGGCTAATTATTTGTTGGTTTTTTAGGTTTTCTAACCCTCTTATCCTATTTAACTAACCCATTTGTTACCATTAATTTGTCACTATCTCTGTGTTCCATCCCAACGGTGGAGGCTGTTAGTGACACAGCGGGCAGAGGACAGACTTGAAAAATACTTTCATGACATCTCTTGAACATGACTTTCTGTTACACGAAGACATCTTTGCAAAAAGCCACAAAAATACCTCTTTTTACATTGCGTGGCAGGCGATGGGTTGATCTGCAGCGCCGGCAAATCCTTCAAGAGGCACACCAATTGACGCTGTCCGGAAGTCCCTTTTCGCACAATAATTTAAGCGATGTTTTTTAAAATAAATGGCGGAAGTTGTAGTCTATTGAAATTAGGTACTATCTATCTTGATTGAGAGTTTGGCCTCTGATTCCATGAGAAGTGGATTTGCCACCTCTCATGGGCTGCTGATGATAAGACCAAATCCAGCGATATAAGGAGATCCCAACTCACATACCCGCGTAAAAGCTTATTCCATTGCCGACTGATGTGATTCCCCAAAATTCCCAAAGCGCCTTATCGCATAAGAGCATGATTATTCACTCTAAGAACCAAATTCAACAGGAACTATTGTGAGATTCGAAGAGAGGTTGTCCCATCCTTGGCGACTTTCCAGGGCGTATTTTCAGGCAGCCTCTGAAGAAAATTGACGGAACTGGTTATGGTACCTACTTTGATTGATTCATAATAAGCGACTCATGGATTATGGTTTCTCTTGTTGTTGTTTTTTAATGATGAGTTATAATAACTACGACTAACATATAGTTGCATCTCCCCGGATTTCTTTATTGTTGTTCTGTTTCTCCGTGTGCCTTCTGTCCTGGAGATGGTGGGGATGGTGATGCCTTACCAGCTAAGAGCAGGGCTTTCTCTTCTGGCGCTTTCAACGGCGTTGATTCAGGTAAAACCTTCGCCTGGCTGGTTGGTTTATTTCTGGTGGAACACCTTTATGGCTGGTGTTGTTACTGAACCTGATGCAGGCTGGCTGGGGTCGCCTCTGTCGCGGAGGGATTTCTCAATATGATGAAGAGCTCAGGATGCGTTTAGCTTCGACCATCCGTTCGTTTATATTCAGGCGGGCACGAGTTGACAGATATTGCCAGCAGCACGCGCTGCAATTAAGTAGATCAAAAACTGGCGAGTCAATCTGGTTTTGGTTATGTAATGGTTGCCAGAACAACATCTTATCTTTTAGTTGATTCTGATTCTTCTTGCTTGATCGACTCTTTAAGGTTGGTCTTTGTAATTTGGAGTTTCAACTCCAAACATCAAATTGATCCTTGGATTGCTTATTTGTGCACCCATTTTGGCATAACAAACTTGTTGGCGGTTTTTGGCGTGGCGGTGTAGCCAGTGGTGCTAGTTGTCCAATGTCTACTGGCAGCCAATTAAATCCTTAAACTAGTTCAAACTGGCGAATATTTTCCAGTCTTTGGGAGGTGACTGGGTTTGCTGATTTTGAGCTTTTAGAACTTTGATCTAAGTTTTGGTTTTGTTTTTCTTCTTGGTCATTTAAGGCCTTGATTGTGGCCCATTACCTTCATCGCTGGTTGTTTTCCCCATTTCCATGGTTGCATTCTAGCCTAGGTCTAATCTAGGTGTTATTGTCGTCGTGAGCCTCTTGAAGTTTTTCGGTTCTAATAGTTGGGTCAACCTTCTTTGATTGCTTCTTTACGTTGTTTAGAGTTAAACTTTTCTGTTCTCTCATCGTTGTTTAGGTGATTGTTCATTTTCCATTCGAGTCCTTGTATCTGTTTGATTTCGATTACGACCATTTGGAGTCTTTGGGATTCTTTTTGGTTTTTTGAGGACTTTGGTTAGATTTGGTCTGGTTAGCAGTTACTGTGATGGGAATTTGTTTGTTTATATAACATCATCATTTCTAATTCATTTGCGATGGATTTTCCATTTTAACCCTCCTCCACGATGTGGTGAAAATGTCTAAAGAATCTTTGCTTTTCATTGGTCAATGAATTAAGTCTTTGTAGATGTTGTCGATGATTGATGACGAACTGGCTTTAGTTGTACTTGTTGACATTAGAACCATCATTGGTTTGTTTCACCTTCCATTTGATTGTTGTGGAAAGCTCTCAATCTCATAATCGCTTTCCAATAAGATGAAGACAATTCTTGCGCCTAGGCATATAAGTTGTTGAGAGTTTTGGTTGTCTACATTTTATGAGACTTTGGCGAGCAACAATTGAAGATGACTTCCATTACTCCAAGTTTTTCGTGACGTGAAATCTAACGAAACATTTAGTGGTCTGACTGAAGGGCATGTTAAAATCTTCAAAACTAGTAGGCGCAATAGATTGCTTCTCTTATAACTGGTAGGCTGGTACGGACATGCTCCACATCGTCGTATGTCTAAGGGGCCACACGGAATTTCAATCCTTTATCCATGGAAGGCAGTGCCCGCCTATACCGTGATACACATTTGACATTCGGTGCACCGTCTGGAAAGTCCTTGAGATTGATTTCTCTTTCATTTTGAAGCAAGATATCAATGAGTTCATGAATTTTGTTGGTACCTTTGCTAAATGCAGGTAGTCATTTGATGCAAATCTTTAATTTGAAAAGGATCATGACTTGTCTTTCACGCCTGGCTAACTTTAAAAATAAGTCACCTTTTATGGTTTCTGACTGCAAAAACATATAAACGTTGAGTTTCTATTTTTCAATGGTGGCTAAAAACACTGCAGTCTTTACGCCGTTTTTGCTTGTTGACGTTTAGGATTAACAATGTCTTGACTCTCTTTTTAAAACCCAGGTATTATTAGCCATTTGATCTTTCTCTTGTTGAAACCACTACCACGTCGTTGGCGAACCCTCGAAGGTTTGATCTCTCTTCGCGTCGAATGTACGGACGATTCATCAGGCTTCTCAACCCTGCGAGCTGAACCTCGGCAACCCGTTGTTTCGGGGATTTGTAAGCGAGAGGGGACGGACACGCTAACAACCTTGTTCGGGGGACCGGATTGAGGTTCAGTGACTGTCTCCCAGAATAACAGTGCAGCAGATCGAGAAGTGAGAACTCGGTTCCTTTCTCTTACATCCGGTTCGCCGCGCACTAGCAGCTGCGCTGTCTCGTCCCTCGCCGTATTAAGTCTGGCAGCGGGCTCCAATGCGCGGTGAATCCCGATACCCATGGGGTGGGAATCACAGATTGACACAGAGGACCATTTCAGAACAACCTTGAACCACGGCCATATGTCATCACGGGTTACTTCCATTACCGGCGGTATGAATCTTGAGTCCAGGATTGTTACGCGGGCTCTGTGGGTGTGACTCCTTCTACGAAAACGGGTGGTTCCCTTCGTGGGGATGTCTCCCTGAACACCGTCACCCCTGCTGCCCGTTCGGGCCACCCATCCATGTGGTCGTGCACACAGCCCGTCACGGCTGCCCCTCTGCGGGCGCCCGCCTCACGAAGAAAACGTTTATATAGCATTCAGCATGCGGAGGGCCCATCTAGGAGGGTATCGGTTATCTTACAACAACCCAGACACACAGGGTGGGACCATCCTCCAGATACAGCCGCTCCTTTCCACATTATGTACACGGGATGGGCACACCCCGTGTGTGGCACTGAGATCAATGAAATGAGCACGGGAACATTTTACGTTTACCGCGTACGAGAGGCTCACCTTCATGCTCAAGGTTTGCCCGCAACACCGGCAGACATAACCGCCGAGGCAACCTTTCAAGGCCCCGCGCTGTCCTTGGGCCCACAGAGCGGCCGTGCGAGGCTGTCCTATGGGCCGACGAGGGCCATCGCCACGATCGCGGGGACGGTGCCTGTACTGGGTCGCTTGTGCGGCCTGGGCGGGGTACCAACGGGGTCGGTGCTGGGGCGCGGGGGGCAGGGCCAGCCTTCCCAACACAGTGCGACCTCGGTGTCTGTCAATCCAAACGGTGCACACCGGACGGGACCAATGCGGGTCCTGCGAGTCAACGGACCTGCAGCCACCACCTGGCTCCATTCCTCCACAGGGGCTGTGGGGTCTGTCGACTGTAACACGGTGTTCCGCCTCGAACCCAGCCGGGTCTCCCCCGAGCACAACTGGTGCTATCATGACACACCGGGTCAACCTGTGGCGACACAACACAGCCTGCCGGGTCCAGCACCATTGGCTTTCGGGCGGCCCGCTGAACGATTGACTTCTCCTTGGAGCCGACCTGCCATCCTATTAACCCTACACACAACACTTCGACTTATTCGATGCGCGACCAAAATCACTTGTTACTGCCCAAGTATAGGCGCTCGCATTCCTATCGGCCCGGCCCACTCAGCACTGGGGTGCATTTCACTGTTCTCATGGTCGTCACAGGCCAGGGTATAAGCAGGCCCCGAGTTCTAACTATAAGGTCACTCGGCTTGGTGCTCACCTATAATGAAAGCAAATCCAAATGCGCCTCAGGAAGCGACTCTGTGTCAGGTCATACTCCAGTTGCTCCTTCTGATACTGGCGGTTGCAATGACGAATCAGTGGTTACTGCCTATATACGGTCAAAATCTCTTTGGAGCGAGCCACAGGGGCAGGTATTCCCAACCGACGTGATGGGTCACCAGTGCCGGGACGGGGTATGCCGTCCAATCGCGTGCGGTTGTAGCCACACTTGATTCTGGATGTTTCGAAGTCACTTAATGATCCCATTTTGCACAATCCCTTATTGGCCTGGGTTCCTACCAAGGTACAGTGATTGCCTTCTTGGAGTTTGAGGAAAAGCTGAAAGGGACCCCCAAGCGCCAGCCTGATGACTTACCATCACCGTTGTTCGTCCAACTCTTGGGTGGATGATTCGTACGTCACAATGCCTCGGCACCGCTTTGAAGGCGCTTCCTTTTCTTTGCCTGATGATGTCTGTCAAATTATCCGTGCTTTCTGGGGCCTGGCTGCGTTAGCCATGGCTTTTACGATAGGCACGATTCTTGGGTGGCTACGGCAGGGCGCACCTCCGGCTTCTTTGAACGGACAAAAACACCACATTTCGATCACATTCATGAGTGGCGACGTCGTCGTGGGCGATCAAGTTTCATATACGATGGAATGCTAACTCATTGGTTCCTTTCCTCATGCAACAAAATAGCCCAAGATGTTACTGTGGGAGCGTGTGTGAGTGAAGAACAACCCTTAGCACGTGCTCAATGTCTTGGACCTAGTATATTCCAAGCCAAGCCTGTTTAATGTGACTCGCTTTTGCACGATGCTCCCGTGCAGAACCTCTAAAGCCACCTACCCGGTAGATGGGTATTTCGTGGTTCGAGTGTCTCGGTCGAAAATGTCGAATAGAGGAAGAGGTCTGTCATCAGCAGGTATGCCACTCGCCCCTACGGAATTCGTAAAAGCCCAGGAGGTCCGCGCCGGGTCCAGGCAATCCTACAAGAAAAGACCTTGCTCCAAGGAAAAGGTAGAGTGAGCTCAATCCGACGCCCAAAGCTGGAATTTCCAAGCCTCGGAGTAGGGACGGTTCGCATAAACCGAAGTGCCCACAGCATGTTTATGAGAGGAGATATTACTAAGGATTGTCCCTCGACGATGCGAAGTTAATCAACTTCTAAAAGGCTCCAGGGACTCGGGCGGGTTCTTCCAAGAAGCAGTTCCCATCTCGGCGGAACCGGAATCGGTTGAACGACCCTCACCATACGCCGTTCTGGGTCCCAAGTCTTTTATGATGAAGAATGACGCGCACCTATTTCTTCTCGCCACGCATTGAGAGGATTACAACGGATCGCCGTCGAACTTGCCGGTGAAGAGCGATTTGCGGATGACCCACCTCCCCACATCCTCGGGTTGGTTGGAGGTGAAAGCCTACTACGAACCGTTGGCACAGGGGCCACCCTCTGCGGGTGTTCTACGAAAATCTTCCTCTCGTCGCGAATGGTGCCGCTCGGCACTGCGGTATTGTTGAGGATGCGGCACCGAACGCCGCATGTGCGCGGGTTCTTCCAGGGTTATCGCCACAGCAGGAAGCTTTATTGTCTGCAGTCGGACGGAATGAATCCCGCGGAATTCTGATATTTCTGCCTTCGACTTGGTGCCCCGAGCTTCCACATCGAATCGCTCTTGTTATTCAAGTCGGGATCAACGGTCTTAACATTCACTTGGGGCCGTTGTGGATGGTCGCCTCTGCACCGACGTGCGCATGTCTCGACAAAAACATTTGGAGAAGGCCATTGGCTCTCAAACCCTCTCTGTCGTCTCCCAATGCCTAGAAAGCATTGGGTAGTGCCGAAATCCAAGCCACACAGGTGTTCTCGAGAGTCTGTGATCACTTTACGGGGAGGCGTCTAAACGTAAAGTAGAAGTGGTTCGAGCGCCAAGCTTAACTACAATATGCTTCTCGGCCGCAAGCCTGGACTCATGCCATGTTATGCATACGCCGTCACCCTCTTTCGACTTATTAAGTTCCCTCACGGTAAGAAATAGTGGGTGGGATGGAGTTGTGTGGCTACTCCACCTCGAAACAACGTTCGTCACATTGAATCGAGATTCCGATACGACGGTGTGAGACCGGTCTCTTCAAAGACCTAGTCTCCATCGGGTATTTTCATATTTGCCTGCTTTGCAACTCAAGTTAATATGATCCTGCAGGTACGACGACCATAGCTCATCCCTCTTGCTTTGACTGAGTGATTTTGAGTTTTGGCCGAATCGATGCCCTTAACTCCGATGCGTCGCCTCTTGTGGGGGGTATTTGCCTTGTACGTTCCTCCCCCGCGCCTCGGCCTGCTCCTTCGAGCATGGCTGGGCTGTCTATTCTCGGTCCCTAGCCCCGGCGGACGCTAGCGGATCCTCTCAAAAGATTTTCCTTCGGATGAAGCCATTGTTGAAACAATATCTTCCCGAGAGGGCGCAGCCGGAGCGATGGACATCATCGTTCCTCCTTTGTCTGCCTGCAGGGGAACGTGTGGGATTGTCTAGAGCGTTTTGCATCTCGAGGTTCCCACTCCACCTCTCCAGCGCGCCCATTTTGACGCACGGTTCTTTCGAAGAAACACGAGTAATATCACTCAAACCATCCCGATCAACATCTTAAGTTAGCGGGATGCGTTGGCTGTACACGTGGGGGTGACTTGTTCCTCCCTAATGAGATACGAAGTCTATCTTGATATTTTTAAAAATTGAGAGATGTATTCTTTGGTCCTATGAGGAAATACCGAAGTTGATCCCGGTGTCGTACGCTGAGATTCCAACCTACACGGTGCAGAAGCAGGTAAGCAACGCTTACGCCGGTGCATCATCGCAAAAGCAGCATTGCCAATTAAGGCAAAAGTTGGCTTGAAACCTTGGGCACTATCCCATCCCCCTCTGAAACCCGGTTTTCTTGTTAATCTACTGTCGATAAAAAGCCGGGGTACTATTAAGTGCGTGTTGATTACGCGACATTAATTGCGCACAATAAGAAGGATAACTATCCCTCGGTTCATAAGACCAAATCATCGACGAATGTGCCGGAGGTGAGATTTATTCCTTGATGAATGGCTTCTCGGTATAATCGGTTAATATTTTACCGAGGATCAACATACAGGCGTTAATAAATGGTGGGTACTTTCGGTTATAAAAAGCTCCCATTCGGCTTGAAGAACGTTGAGCCACTTTCCAACGTGCGATGTCTTACGCTTTCCACAACATACGCCATATCGTTGACCTTATGCGGACGACTTGCTGACTGCTGGTGAGCGAGGGACCTCGCCGAGATTTTCCATCGGCGTAGGCGTTACAATATTAAACTGATATCATAAATGTGTCTTTGCGTGGATTACGGCGCGTCTTTGGGATTCATAGTCTCCAAAAATGGTCGCCTTGACCCTTTAAAAGTCGAGGCTATCATCCAATCTCCCATCACCCTCCTCGTTATATCGGTTGCGGAGGTACGTAGGGAAAAGCAAACTTCCTTCGACGCTTTATCAAAGACTACGCGAGAGGTGGCTGAGGATTCACGCGCTGTTAGCGAACGTTTCCTTTAGATTTGGGAGGAAGTAAACCAACAATCCTTTGAGAAGCTTGAAACGTTACTTTGTTAATGCTCCTTTGCTTCGTCCTCGGACTACCCGCAGTTCCTTTGTATCTGGCACGCGCATTTAGCACCATTGCTATGGTTACGGTGCGGGATGGCCGATGATGGTAATGAACACATGTTGTTTTATTGTCTATCATGGAACCCAACTATCGACACGAAACACGTTATGCTCACGTCGAAGCGCATTAGCCGCCGGTACACGGCGAAATGGGCGTTTTAGCCTGCATCACATTTGCGTACGATAACGTGGTTTGGGATTACCAGCCTCATGACCTATACCTTCTCTCTCGACGATTCTTTGGGGCAAATAACTCCAAATGGATCGTTATCCTGCAGGAGTTTGACTTAGAGTTCACTACTTCTAAGTCAACCAAATCACTGGTTTTCGCGGATCTTATATGCTCACTCCCAACAGACTCCACTCCTTCACACTCCGAAGATCATATCCCAGACAAAAATCTTTTCCTTATCAGTACTCGTGACCCTTGGTATGGTGACATAATTGTGTATTTTCAGACCTCCACATTTCGGTATGAGTTGACTAAAGATGTCAGACGTCATATTCGGCATCAGTCTCAACCCTACCGCATCGTAGGAGATACCTTATACCGCGTTGGAGTAGATTCGGTGCTCCGTCGGTGCCTAACCTTGGAAGAGGCTGAAAGGGTCCTAAATGACTACCACAGTGGTGCCTGTGGTGGTCATATGTCCGAATATTCCACTGCCCAGAAAATTCTACGAGCAAGTTACTTCTGGCCATCAATATTCAAAGACTGTATCGTCGCAGTTCGGAAATGCCACGCATGCCAGCTCTTTCAGCACAAGATGCACGTGCCGCCTCTCCCTTTGCATCTTGTTATTACCGTTGGCCCTTTTGCAAAATGGGGCATATATTTTATGACGTGTAACCCTCATTCGGCCGGGGGGCATGCGTATATAATCGTCGTCGTAGACTACTTTATGAAGTGGGCCGAAGCGATGCCTACACTAGCTTCTGACGGTAAGACAGTTGCCCAATTCATCTTCAACCACATCACTGCACATTTTGGGGTCCCTCAGGCCATCGTTACCGACCATGGTACTCATTTTCGAGATTATATGATGGCCGAGCTGACTTCAAGATTGGGCTTACGCCACGATAGCTCAACGTCATATTACCCTCAGGAAAATGGCCAGGTTGAGGCTGTGAACAAGGTTCTAGTCACAATGCTTCAATGAACAGTTGGAATTCATAAATCCAATTGGCACCTCCAACTGGTCTCAGCTCTATGGGCCTATCGGACATCTGCAAAGAGTGTAACTGGATTCACACCATTTCAATTAGTGTATGGTCTGGAAGAAACTCTTCCGGTTGAATGCGATATTCCTTCTTTGAAATTAGCTATGGAACTTCTACCCGACACTTCTGCTGAGGAAGAGCATCTTTTGTATCTAGAATGGTTAGATGAAACCCTCCACTTAGCTGCTTTAGTCATTGAAGCACAGCAAAAGTGGGTCAAAGCACACTTCGATCAATTTGTTTCTCCACGTTCCTTTGTCGAAGGGGACCTCGTCCTCTTGTACAATCAAGCACACGACAATCTTGGGGCTGGTAAGCTCCAACCCATGTGGCATGGGCCCTATATAGTTAAACGAGTATTGAAGAATGGGGCTTATGAGCTTATAGATGATGAAGGAGTTCTGCTGGCACAGCCCAGAAATGGGCTGTACCTAAAAAAATACTACGCTTGAAGTGATTTTTGGTGTGGTGTGTGTACATAGGTGTGTTATTTCATTTGTGTACATGTGTGGTGCGGTGTGCGATGTAAACATATTTATGTTGATTGGGTCTTCCTGATTGTGTAGATGTCCATCAATCCGTTTGTTGGTTTCGCGGATGGTGCCTCTCACAGTACCAGGGATCTGTCTTCAACAGCCTGGGTAATCTACGATCCTGCTAGTGAGTTGGTCAAACTGCAAGGTGTGTGTCTGGGACGTGCTACAAATAACATCGCGAAATATAGTGTTTTGTTAGAATTATTAACTGAGGCTGTAAACCTTGGTATCCATGAATTACTTGTGTATCTAGACTCACAACTTGTAGTATTACAGCTTAATGGTCATTATTCAGTCAAAAACCGATCCATTTTACGTCTGTATCTACGTATTCATTTACTGTAAAGAAATTTTGACTATATTACATATTAACATATACCTAGACATATGAATACATTAACAGATGCAGTAGCTAATTTGGTTTTAGATAGACATTTATGCAATTTGTAAAGCAACATCACATGTAAAAAGAAAGATCCATCCAGAAATAGATATGTATATATATAGATATCAAAATGTTTACATAACGTGTGTCACGTAAAATAAAAAAATATACATGTTCGTCTTAATACATCCGGAGACGACATGTCTCTCAAAAAATATGCATGAAATAAAGCCCTAGGTGTCTAATCTGCGTAGTGCTCATGATAACAAGCCACAGAACGCACTAAGCGTCTCAGAAGATGGTGGAGGCGACTAGGCACTCCCACCGTATGTCTTTGGTATGCTAGTGGGACATCTACCAGCCGAGCGTAGTCCGGAATCCCCCGGGCGATCCCCTCGAGGTTCTGGACCAACTCTCCTCCCTCGGCACCCTCTGCCTGAGGGTCAGCTGCGGGATGAGTTCTCTGTGAAATAGGAGACATACCGGCAGGTCTCTCTAGGCCGAAATTTGCATATGCATAAAACTGTTGTCAGAACGGACATGTATTAACAAAAAAATCATAAAATATAAAAATCAAAAAGACGATCTTACCCAACTCCTCTTCCCAGTCATCTCCCTCCAGGAGTGGAAGATCTGGATCACCAGTGAAATTGGTCCCTGCATATGGCCAGTCTTTGACTACGATCAACTGATGCCGTAGCCACCCAAAAAACTGAGCCTCTGGGCTTGTCTGACTGACCCCCTCTGCTACGGGCATCGATGCGCCGAGCGGGCGCGTCGGCTCTCGTGGTCGACTCGGCTACTATGGCCTTGGCCACGGTGTGTGCGTTCCGGAGAATGAACGATGCGAGGATAGGCACGTTAATAGCGCTGGAACGGCTTGCTTTCATTTTGTCGGTACAACACTCTTCATGTTGGTAGCCACCTCTGTGTTGATCAAACGATGTGGGGGACTCTGTCCAATGCGAGGCTAGTATGAGTTGGGCCTTGGTCGCCTCATGTGGAGCTTGCGATCCTGCAGCTCATTTAATGGTGTGTAGCACTACTCTGAGTGCTAGATCTTCGACAGTGTGAATGTCTACCTTTCCGCTTCCTGATTCGGTTCGTGCCCTTGGGCACACCCTCGCCATTACCTGCTCCATATTTTCACCAGATGGTCTGCTCCCTGTCAATATGGGCACTGGACCTCTATGCAACAGTCCGATTATGAAATATACATTAGAAACCTCAAGTTCTAATACTTGATCGCAACAAGTTTCTATGCGACTTCAACGGTGAAACGAGTTGTATTTTATACTTTTTCGGACTCGGTAAAAACACGAAAAAGTCATTTTGGAGTCATCTTTCAGCTCTTTTCTGACTCTCTAAAACATGAAAAGTTATTGGTCCTTGTCGTTTCGATCTCGTTAAAGTGGACACAAATCGACATCTACCCAGTATACGTTTACCCCTTTTTCGGGCTGGGATAGATTATTTACGAAAAAGGAATACCCTAGCCTATCGCGACTAGGAGGTTTTCTCGGACATTATTTTCTACCTTTTCGGGTCCGGGGAATTATCTACGAAAAGGGACCACTGGAGTTTACTTTTTGCTGTCTTTTCAAACTCTCTAAATATGAAAAGTCACCAAGTTCTTCCTTTGTCAGACTCGTTAAACCCTGATGACATCGGATTCAGTCGAAATGACATTATTCGAGTCACTCCTTCCTGGGGCTCGTTAAATGTACTGGGATGGATTCGCCCGAAGGGCGGACTTATATTACAAGCATATGTTATCCCCTTCAAGCTTGTTATCAAAAATAATTGGGGTACTCACCAGAAATGGCGGGGAAAAAATGGAACCAGCATCATTGTCTTGTCGGCAGTGTGTCGCTCTTGAACATGGCACTTGTCTACATTCGTGTCGGGTTGGGGACATCTCATCTCGTTTTTCACTTTCCTCCGTGGGTTTGGGTAATCCCTTTTGACCTCTCATCTGCTCTTTGCCTCGTCACTATGACCTTTGATCTTTTGATGTCAAATGCTGCCAAGTCCACTGTCGTGCCGTTCATATGTTCAAGAGAAGTTGACCTCTGCAAGTACCAACCTTCCTCTGATTCTCATTTGATCGTGATTCACAAAAACACTATGTTCCTCTGTCTCGCGTCGATGATGTAGAAACACCACGGCCCACGCCGATCGGGCTTCTTGTCGACTTGACTCATCATCAGAAGCGTCTAGATACTCACTCCAGTACCTTGGAGCACCGCATGCCTCGATGAGCGGGTTCTTCGCATTCGGCAGGGGTTCTTCATTGGCCTCGATCGGGGCGTTCTCTCTTGGTCTTCGGCCTTGGCTCATTTAATTGCGTAAAAAAGTAGATTGTCCCTGTAGTCCTTGAGGGCCATTGTCATTATTGGTGATACCTCTGCCCACGGTGCTGACTTTCATCATTTGTTTGGTAATGAAGACGATGTTCTTTCATGTTCGACTTGACTCACTTATTCGCATGCTTGAACTTGTCTTTGTGTTAGGATTGAGATGGAGCGCAAGACCCTGGATTGTGTCTGTTGTAATCCAGGTTGTGAGTTTGTGGATTATTATGATTATTTACATGACTCATTTACTGGATGGTTGCTACCATACCTGAGTCTATTTATCGATCCTCACTGGATGGCTGCGTCCATGCCTTGTATCTAGATTATTTCATACTTTGTTATGGATGGCTACGCCCATACCACATACATATCATGCATTTGAGACATCAGTTGTACTTCTTCATGCAGGTTTTCCGACGGCGGAGTTTTCAGTTGGACACGTTCTCGTAAAGCATTTCACCCCTCTCTCTCGTTCGGGCCTCATACTTTAGGGGCATCTTTTGCATAGTAATTTGTCACCGTCCCTACCGTTCACCATCTTGCACATTGGAGGGCTCATTCCGTGACGTGTGAGCAGAGACAAGATTTGAAAATACTTTCATGACATCCCTCTGAACATGAGCTTTTATTGCCATGAAGACATCTCTTTGCAAAAAACCCTAAAAAAACCTCTTTTTCAATTGGCGCGGGAAGCCAGTTCAGTACTCGCACCAATGGGGGAAATCCTTCAAAGAGGGCGCGCCAATTGGCGCTCTGTCCCAGATTCGCACTCGCGCTAGCCAATTTAAGCAGTGTTTTTTAAAAATAAATGGCGAAAGTTTCGTCCTAACAAATTCCTGGACTGCTATCTATCTTAAGTTGGGAGGTTTGGCTACGGATTTCCATAGAGAGGAAGTGGTTTGCCACCTCTCATGGAAGCTTCCTTGATGATAGGGCCAATCCCATGATTATAGGGATCCCAACTCCCCTTCCTCCATCTATAAAAGCTTGCCCATCTCCATTGCAAGCTAGTCTTCAAGTTCCCAAAATTCCCAAGAGCCTTATGCTGCAAGAGCCTTGATTATTCCTCTAAGGCCAAATTCAAGCAAGGAGACTATTGACAAGATTCGAAGAGAGAGGTTTGTCCCATCCTTGACAGGCTTTTCGAGACGTGTTCTGCTGGCGACCCTCCAAAGGAGAATTCAGCGTCAGAACTTGGTTGTAATTTTCTTTTCATTGATTCATAATAAACGACTACTGGTTATGGTTCCACTCTTGTTGTTGTTTATAATGATGAGTTATGTCATTTCTGACTGACATATAGTTGCATCTACTGGATTTTACGCTTGCGTTTGTTCTGTTTCTCACGTGTGCAGGTGTCCTATCACGAAGATCGTGGGGATCGTGATCTGCCAAAGCTAAGGAACGGGAGCGCTACCTCTTCTACAAAGCAACAACGTTGGATTCCAGGTAAGCCTTCATCGCTAGTTGGTTTATTTGCAATTAGGAACCTACACTGTAGCGTGAATGATTGTTGCTAGACCCGGTCTGGGCTAGTAGGGATCGCCTCTGTCCGCAGAGGGGATTTACCTCCACAACACCAACCCCTCTCAATACCTCACATCTTTCTCATTCTATTTGCTTGAGCATTTGTGAGGGTTTTCTGAAGAGTTGTGGAGTTGGTTTTTGGAGCAGCTTCATGGTAATGTTAAATTCTTAAAGTAAAAGGAGAATGTCACTTTTACTTAAATTTTTAACATTACCATGAAATGACTCAGGATGTTTGAGAGTGGTTCCAACCTCATTGGATTTCATATGGAGAAAGTAGAATTTTAGATCTCATTCAAAATCCAGCAGACTTATCAGTTTTTCAGGATTTCAAGATTAGGTTATTGCAATGTTTCCATCGAATTTTGTCATGTATTAGGGTATGGAACTCGTATTTAATCAAGAGCACCAATCCCTCTATGTACCTTGATGACATGATGTTAGTGACATTGGTTATGTTTTTTGTTTTGATCTCTATATCATTATCCTGTATTGGACAGTGCACTAGGTGCAATTTTGATATAATGGATATATTCATGAGCCTACTTTGATCATATGTTGTCTTTTGTGACTTGTCTATATTGTAATGCTTTGCGTTTGGAAACATGAATAAAAATCTTTAAATTTATGTTTTTGTACAAAAAAATTAATATTTAATGTATTTTTTACAAAAACCAAGTCATTGAAACCGAGTCGACCGAGTCGTTACCGATTCGGAGTCCGAGTCCGAGTCGACCCTCGGCCTGGTAGCTGACCGATTCAGCTTTTTAAAACTATGGTGTTGACTAAATACATCAAACAACCTATCAATTGCTCATATAATATGGGATCCATCAACTCACTCTCAGAAGCATTCAACTTCCTCAAGTTGGTAGTCATGTGTGTCAACATAGGCCTGCAATCCTCCATCCTGAATCTCTTCAGGATCTCAATTGCATACCTCCCTTGTCCAAGGAAGATCTCATTTGTCTGTTGCGACACCTCTAATCCCAAAAATTTGTGCATCATGACAATGTCCTTCATCTCAAACTCTATCGCAAGATCCCCCTTGCACATCTCTATGAGCTTCTCCGACCCTGTAAGAAAGAGATCATCCACATACAACACTAGGATGAGTGGATCATCTCCAACACATGTGTAGTAAAAGTTGGGAATCGGGATCTGCCTCACTCTTGGTGAAGCCCATACCTAGCAAATACCCATCAAGCATCAACTATTATGCCCTAGGTGCCTGATTGAGACCATATAATGCCTTCTTCAATGTGCATACATGATAATCTCTCCCATGCACCTCAAAACCTTGCAGTTGCTCGATGCACACCTTCTCCTCAATAACCCATTGAGAAACGTTGCCTTCACATCCATCTAATGTATCCTCCACCCCATTTCTGAAGCAATAAGATATCATGGCCCTGATGGAAGTGCAACTTGCGACCAGAGCAAATGTCTCCTCATAATCCACTCCCTCCCTCTAACCTTGTACTTTTCAATATGGCCATCTGCAGTGTGTTTGATCTTATAGATCCACTCAAAACTGACTACTGATTTCCCCTCTGGCCTGGAAACAGTGTCCCACATATCATTCTTCAAGATGGAGGCGTACTTCTCCATAATGGCATCTCTCCAAACTTCTTGGCCTACTAACTCTTCATAACTACTTGTATTAGAGTCAATGATGTCAGTCATGAGCATCATGTAACTAGGAAACAATCTCAGTGGTCTGCTCTCCCTAAAAATCCAACCTAGGAGCTTCGATATGTTCCTCGACATCCCTAAGAGTCGGTTCCAACCATCTTGGCCTCCTCCTAATGGAAGTAGAAGGTGCTCTTGCTCCTCCTAATCTGATGGTTGAGTACCTGTTGTTGGTATTGTTGGCCTCTTCTCAACCTTTGAAACCTCTCACTCTCGATCAACTGCCACCAATAGTACTGAATCATGGGACTTCCTCAAGGCCCTTTGCTCCTCGAACCTCATGTCCCTGCTTACCACAAGCTTCCCTTTTGATGGGATATACACCTCATATCCCTTGGAAGTCTCAATGTGCCCCACAAAAATGCCATTCGGTCTCGAGGGCTCCAACTTGGTCCTCTTCTGATGGTATATAGATGTAAACTAGACATTTGAAGATGTGGAAATGCCCCACCTCCGGTTTCATTCTTGTCAACACCTCCTCTGGAGTCTTGTCCTCCAGTATATCGAATAAAACCCCATGTGCTCATTAAACATTAAGCTTATATGATAAAAATTAAAATTAAATGCCAACATTGAACATATATTTCGAATTGACCATATCTTGTTCAAAATTTAAAAACATGTCAGTTATCCATAATGGAAGCTTAGTGTTTAAAATGCAACTGGAAATCCTACCTGAAGTTAGATATTCGGCTTGAAGTTCAGCCAGGATTAAAGGTTCGGCGAATTTCAAATTTCAATCTTGAAATCCGCTTAACATGACAACTAAGCTATAATGAAGAGCAGCAAAATAGCAGATGGGACCTGTGCCAAATAATGACGATGCTCAGTTTCCGCCTGCCAATCGGTGACCTCTCACACCTTTAGTGCGTTGTGCTTAATGCAGTTTATTGGCAAGGTTTTGATATCCTGTATAGTTCTGGATTAATGTTGTTATCATGGTGCCTTGAACTCGGTAACAGTTTGCACAGTTTACCTTTTGATTTCGGGAGGCTGCGACACTCGAGTTTTATTCTTTTTCGTTCATTTTTTTGGTTGGTTCTAGAGAATTGGTTGATTCTTGATGGAGTGCCACGCTTTTCCTTTGGAAGTCTATACTATTTTGTTTATTGAGCGAATATTGAAGCATAACATTTTTTAATGATAATACGGATAAAACAGTCCATGAGATTTTAGCTTGTGGGGAAAGGAATGAAGACTGACCTTCCAGACATTGACAAGCTTATAGAGCTGCTGGGTGACCTGCTGCAACACTCTGTCAGTACCAGAAACAACAATGGTGAAGAGTGCTTTGTCTTTGTTAAGCCCAACTGCCAATGACTCAATGTTGTATCCTCTTCTCGCAAACACGCCTGCAATGCGGTTTATCATCCCACTTTCATCCCCGACAAATACAGAGATTGTGTGGCGTTTGACCCTGTCAGTTGCATACCAATTTCAATCAGCCCCAACCCAGTTCACAAACTTCTCTACCAATAGTAATAGCATGCATTATCAGGCCTGGGGCGTAAACCATAAAAAACCTTCTTTACAAAGCCAATACAGAGCAAAAAGAATGCACGTTACCAGACCTTTGTCTTAGACCATAATCACAAAAATGTCACTAAACATACTTGGATATAGTTCTTGAGGGAGCCGTATCAGGTACTGCCACTTGCGTGGTTGCTCTGCAATGAAGGGAAGCACCCTTACAATGAAGGGCGTTGCCCTTGTTGTTTAGGGTCAGAACAGAGATTTGCCTTGTTGGAGCTAATTGTGCCCATAATCCACTGTAAGAAATGGGTATTCTGGAATCCGATGAATATGTGCCTTCCAAGAGTTTGGCATTGAGCACGGGAGTGCCCATGGCTCTGGAAACAGCGCTTGAAGCAACTATGGCGGCGGCCATTGCCACACGTTCATAAATTCCCCACCTTGAGCTTCTGTGAAATTTAAGAATAGCCTTGTGAAGCCTTATCAGTGTCCTAAATGTCAAGAAATAGATGGCAAATCATACGCATTCACCCTTGATTGGACTGTGTGCTATTCAAAACCCATGAGCGTCAAGACCACCTTGGACTGGTGGGACATCAGATTTTCTTTTTTTATAGAGACATAAATTATTTGAATACATGAAGTACGGCTTCTTCCGACGAGTCTGAAGGAGATTTTAACGCATTAGTGAGTTAATCAAATCTTTTGATTTAAGATAAAGGCTTATTTATTTATTTAGATTTATTTTAAACTTGTATTTACGCTTATTTAAATGGTAAGAGTTATCTAGAAAGACAGATCTTTTTAATATATTTTACAATTATAAAATTAAATTATTAGAAATAATGTAATAATAACTATATAATATTAAATCGTTATAAATAATATAATAAAGGTCGGAGAGTATTTCAAAGTAGATGTTTTTCAAAACTACGAGGATGAAGAGGGTAAGCTCGGATCCTCGTTAAGTTGATTTGTGGGAACGGTTGTTTCAAGACTTAAATTTTACATTTTATGAGTACAACCACATTTAACGGCTTGATTATGAGGAATTGTCTTTTCGTTGCTGACAATGTCTTAGGCAAGGCCATTTAGTAGGAGATTCCCTACTTGATTTCAGAGGAAAGCCGAGGCAGGGCCCTAGTTAGAAATCTGCAAGGTAACATGTGTGATGTAGGGAAGGCCACATCTCACTGAGGGGCAATGTCGGGCAGGGGCGATCAGAGGTGGAGCTTATGGATCCTCATTCTGAATAAGGCAGGGAGGTGGGATTGAAACGTGGTCATGGAGGGTGAGAGTCAGGAGCAGTCGATTGTGCAAGTGGCAAGCCTCAAGGAAGACCAACCTTCTCTTCCTATAGGCACTTACTCTCCTCCTCCCTCCTGTCATGCATCTCAAATGTTTACTATTATGTAAACGAACTTTGGGTAGGGTCCTTCTAGCCCAGTTTCTTCTTCTTCAGTTAGTCATCACATGAAGTAGCATCTTTATACTTTGGAGAACATTATAACCGCTACTATCCATGTAACCTCTTCATATGAACGCATGTCTGAGTTGGCTTTGGTTCCCTTAGTGAACCCTCATTACAATCTTCAATCTAGGATGCCTAAAGATGATCCCCTTGACCAGGTTGGGGGTCTTGGGGTATTGATACCTAAGATTGGCCCTGGTAAGTCTAGAGGCAGGAAATCAAGTCTCTCCAAGGCTCAATTGAAGGCCCATATAAACCCTCCTCCCACATTTACCCAAGTTAACTGGTCTGCTGAGGTAAAAATGTGGCAATAGGCTACTATGATGTGATTCAACTCCCCAAGTACAATTAAGGAAGCGAAACCAACATAACGAAACCAAATTGACCTTCCACACATGCTACAAAACCTCAACGAGCCAACCAACCCTTCCAGGTGATCAACCCCTAAGACCACTTGACAATTTGTTGATCTGGACCCTCAGTCGCTCCCATGACAAGCCAGGCATGTGACTGAGGCCTCCCATTCGCTCCCATAGCAAGGCATGCCAGCAATTGTGGACTTTTCTCAACAGTTCTGAGCCAACGACCCTGGATTCGGAACCACTTTTTCAGGGCTAGGTCTCAAGCCACTGCCCAAAACTTCATGAAACCTCCATAAATGATAAATAACATTGAAATAAGGTTACTAATGCAAACATTGGTACAAGTGCATGATCTAACCCCTACTATCTATGACAGACATTTCGTCAAAGATGTCACAAATAAGTAATTTACAGGTCATAAAAACATATATAAGCATGTAGAAATTATACAACCATATGTATGCCAATGGATTCAATCCGATCAAGCAATGTACTAAAGCTAGATATTGAATCCTTCTACAAATCAATGATGTGGAGTTTAAACACGGTCGCCAATCACAACAAGTAAAGGAAGAATCAAATCAAACCACAACATAGATATTTTCCCGGGGAAAGCTTATTGCTCAAAACCCCTCTGTCATATATTGTATATTCCACAAGGAATCGTGAAACAATTACAATGCAATCTTCTCACAAGAGTCTCCTGCAATCTGCCTATCATCTTACACTGATCCAGACAAATTTGGGCCAACACTTAGCCAATTCTCAGCATGTCTTCAGCCTGCCTTGCTCATGCAATTCCTAATGAATGCAATCCCTATTCTTTAGGAATTTCAGCCTTCCTCAACTGCGCTAGTGTCGTGGGAAATCCTGTGGTGTTTTAATTGCATCTGTGCAGTTTGCTAATATCACAACTGATAATTAACTTCCCTTTAACCTTTGTCTCAACTGGGTCTCCACTGGAACTGACATGCATGCAGCTATTAATAGTAAATCATCAGTTGCATGGCAAATCACCGAATGTGAATTAAATTAGATTTAATTCACTTGATCTCTCACTGGTGCAACAAATAGTTACAACTAGCTCAATTGACTTTAACTCACTTAATTAAGGTAACTGATTACTCATGCACTTAACTACAACTTGAATACTAAAACACATAGAATCACTTTGCATGCCTCACCAACTACCCTCAACTCGAAATACATGAGCTAACTGAGTTTATCACACTCAGTCAACTATTACAAGTGATCATGAGTTACGATTACATTTTATTGTCCAATTTAATTAAGGGATAATTAAATTTGACACATCCAATTTATTAAATAAATTGAATTCTACACTAATGTATCGCTAGGACGCATCACTACACGACCTGTGGTCCCACACAAGTGTAGGTGTTGTCAAGTTGTTTCTGGATGCCAATTTCACTATTTCTTGTTACAAACTTCAACAAAGAATAGGGCTCTCATACTTATCTAACATTTGTAAAGATGAACCCAAGTACACCATGTAAGACCAATTTTACCCTAAGTAAAATTGCTTTCACCATATAAAATAACTTATTTGTTTATATTTCCTGGTCATATTTAACCCACAACAATGAACTTAATTAAATAAATCCTTATTTATTTAATTATTTCCTAAGAATAAGTTATTTAAATCATTATTTAAATAATATTCTTAGTTAAATTTGACTAAATCATCCATAAATAATTAAATAAACCATTATTTATTTAATTATATTACCATCATTCCCCTAAAATGATAAATAAATCATTTATTTATTTATTATTTATAAATAAAGGAATTGACCCAAGTCAAAAATCCTTTTCCCTCCAACAAATATAATAAAATATTCCTAAAGGGTGGTTCTAGAATTTGATTAATAATATTTTATTCATGCAACAAGTTCTAGATAACCCTAATATTTTGTTATAAATAGGAGGGTTTTCCCCATTCATTAGTCACCTCCATTGCATTAGATCACTCTGGATCTACTCTTGGTCACCATTTTTCCATTTTTTCTTTGTGAGCTCCCACTGAGTTCTATGTTTGTTTTTCTACACCAATAAGAGAGAGGAATGTTAGATCTGAAACACTGAGGACTTTCAAGAACCCATCCCACTGAGGAGAACCGGAAAACACCTTTCTTGTTTTCCTCTCAGGTGCCCCATTCTTTAATATAATATAAAATTCTTTTAATTACATTGTTCTTGTCTTGTCTATTGGATGAATGGAGCCATATTATATTTTATCTGCTTAATGTCTTTTGTGTTTAGATCTGAATTTGTGCAGCAAACCTAAAGATATTTTGCAGCCATAATCGATGTTAGGGCTATTTGTTATGCGTAGCTAAAGTGATATTTTGCGATGAAACATTCATACTAACAATTGGCGACTCCACACGGGTTTTCTTTTGCGACTGCTGTCGTTTTATATATTCCTGCATATCCAGCTGTTTCATACCCTAGGATTTCTCTTTCATTTTATGTTTTTCCTATTTTTATGGTGTTTTTCACCCCTAAAACCCTCAAACAGTCAAATTTTTCACTTCCGTGTGTTTCTGGCCTTATTGCGCAGGTGACAGACATCAGCCGCAGCTGAGACGACAACTTCTTCTGAAATCTGTCGCCGAGAGAGCCGGATCTGCAGGTCGCACTTATCGGCCCAAAAAGTGCGACCTGGCCTTGAGGTCGCACTTTTCTGCCCCAAATCTGCGTCCTGGACTGCAATCAGGTCAGAACCTGCGACCTGCACTTTTTCTGCAAATTTTCCAGCACTTTTTCTGGGTTTGTCTGAAGCTTCTGTCAATGTTTTCCAGCCTCTGTCTCTGCCTGTTTAGGCATGTTTCTGATCTGCTTCACTCAACTAAGAGGGAATCTTGCCCCTTAGGGCTCTAGTACCCTCCACTTTTTGTGGGAGAGTCTTTGTTGTTTCAGAAGACTGAATTTTCAGAGTTTCAGCCTTATTTTTCTCATATCTGATACCTCCTTTTCAGATCCCTTTAGATCAGCTCTTCTCCCTCTCAAATCACCTCATATAGTTTTGTTTGGGTCCATTTCTAGGGCTGCCTCCTTGTCCCTTCTAGTTTTCGTTGATCTCCTCCTTTTTAGCAGCAACCTTGCCTCTGCCTCTTTGCTGTTCTCTGCACCTCTTTTCAGCAGATTTCCCCTTTAGATCCCAGTCCCTCCCGACCTTAGATATATTGGCCTCTTTTTTAGCATGCTTTGCTTATTTTTTCCCTCTTATAGACTAGTTTTGAGAGACCCGCCTTCTTGGGTTAGTTTGATGCATTAGTAGCTGTTAATTTTCTGTTCTTTTAGTCTTATTTACTGCCGATTTATTTTCAGTTACACAACACACTTTTTCGTTTACTCTCAAAACGTCTGGGTTTAAAGAATTAAAATTAGCGCACGCCACACACTGACCCTAAGTGAAGAAGCGCCTGGTTAACACCACCTGGAAAAGACTTTAAAATCAATTGTCACTGCACCTCTCTGCCCTTGACCTCATTTGATTTTGTCACTCCCTGCCCTTGTCGGTTTTTCTTCTTCCCGTCACCATTGCGCCCCCAAGGCGCCTCTCCCGAAGACTTCTTGGCCTTCACCCTTAGTTTCCGCTTGGTCGACTTCCTCCTTCCCATCGTCATCGAGTAAGTCCTCCCCCGAGTCCACACTTCGACTCTTCCCCTGAATGTTCGGGTTCTCCCCCTCCTTTTGGTTCCCCCCCTGTTACCTTCACCATGTCTAGTTCCGAACCTAGCCCTAACCCCAGTTCTACTACTGGGTCCGTTTCCAGTGGAACCCCTACGGGACCTACCTCAACTGCCCCATTACTCCCTTATATGGCTGGCCTCAGTCTCCCCGATTTCAATCAGCTGATCAATGATCCTATTCGCCACGATGTCAGTTGGCCTGCTATGCCAACCAAACTCCCCTCCGACATTCCCAAGTTTGAGGGCCTTGCTAGTGAAGATCCCTCTAACCATATTCGATCTTTTCACATGTGGTGTTCCTCCAATTCCATCATCGATGACTCCATCCGTCTTCGCTTGTTCCAACGCACGCTTACTGGTGAAGCTTCTAAATGGTATGTTGACCAAGCCACCTCTTCCCATACCACCTTTGCGACCATTTCCCAAGCCTTTCTATCTTATTTCCAGCTCCCCCTCCGATACGACACCGGTACTGAACTCTTAACTTCTTTCCATCAATCCTCTTCGACCCGCCTTTCTGCTCATGTCCAGGAATGGCGGCGAAGACGGAGCTTGTGTCGCGCTCCCCCCTTTGAAGATTGAGTTTACATGGACTGGTTCCTTCACTCTCTCTTACCTCCCATTGGCAAAGATGTCGCATCCCATTTTCCCCAAACTGAAGAAGCCGCCCTCCAAATAGCCTTGAAATATGACCTTATTTACGCTCAATCTGGTTATGTTTATACCGTCCTTCTTGACCTTCCCAAGCCCGGTGGCCCTGCTGCCTCGGGGGCATCTCACTCTGCCGACGGTATCGTTGGAGCCCTGTCACATACCTCTGCCCAACCTCTTCCGGGCCATGGTTTTCCTCCAGGGGCCAGCCCCTCCGGCACTTTTCCCCCTCCAAGTAGCATGTATTCAGGCTACGACATGCCTCCTCCTTTTTCCCACCTCACTGCTGCCCACCCTACCCCTTATCCGTATCCGCAACCTGGTGTCCCAGCTCCTCCAGCATTTGGACCTCCCACTCCCTTACCTTTTCCACCCCCAAAACCGCACTTACTCCCCCCTCCAGGGCAAGTCTTTGCACAATAGGGGGCACCTAATTTTCTTCCTTCTCAACGAAAGAGAAAAAGCAACCAATCCGCTCTTGGTAACCGGGGACCCAATCCTTCCAGTATCGACCCTACCACTGCGAACCCGCCACAGGGCTCTCAGCCCAAGCCGAACAGGCCACTTCGCACCAATAAGCCATGTTCGTGTTGCGGTGTTTATGGTCATTACACTCACGATTGTCCCTTATTACCACAAATGCGACAGATGTGGGATTCTCAGGCCACTGTGCGGGGACAACAATCCTCCCCTATTGTCTCTCCCACCCCAACTACTTCTCAACCCGTTGTGTTTACCGATCCTTTTCCTCAACAAGTATTTGTGGCCACTCAACCCTCTCATGCCCTGGTAACCACTCAACCTTCCCCTTCTGGTTCCTCTGATTACTAGATTCTCATGATGACCTCTGACCCACCTCTCACCGTCGACCTCAACCTTCAAACTCGGCCCCGTCAGTATTCCACACCTCCCGTTCTGTCTGTCTCCGAGTCTCCATCGTCAGGTCCTAAAGAGCCTCTATCGACACCCAATGGTCCCTTGCAGCTCCCTCCGCCCAACGCCGAGGTTCATCCCAAGACTCCTGAGGGACCATTATGCCGAAATGTTGCCTCTAGTCGGGTTGCCCATTCATACAACATAGTAGATGATCTGGCCCAATCTCCTGCTGCCATTTCAACACTGGAACTCCTCCAGTCGTGTCCTTCTCAAAAGAGGGCTCTACTATCTGCCGTGGGCGCTGTAGATCCTGCTGATGACCAATTGATTGTTTTCGACACCCGTTAGTCAGACCATCCCCCTCTTCCTCCCTCGGTTGCTTTCCAAATCCCAGTTAAAATCCGAAACGCCAATGTTGCTCGGTGTATTATTGATGAGGGGGCATCTACCTGCGTAATGTCCGCTTCGGTTTGGCCGAAACAACTCGGATCCCCTGAACTGGCCCCTTCCACCATCACCCTTCGTGCGTGGGATGGTCATGCCTCCCAGCCCATTGGCCATACCGTAACTGTCCTATCACCCTTGTCGGCAAGACTGTTTGTGTCGACGTTGAAGTTATCGACGCCCCTCTTGATTACAACATCCTTTTGGGGCGTAGTTACACCTATGCCATGTCTATCGTCCCATCCGCAGTCCACCGCAAGATGTTCTTCCCTCACAATGGTAAGATCGTCACCATTGACCAGTTTACCTACCATGAACCAAAATCTTAGACCTCCCCTGAGTCCACCATCTCTACTGTCACCAACAAGCAAACTGTTGATTCTTTGACTAGTGTTTCCCCCGGCGCCTACAAAGACTCCTCCTTGCTTGGAACCTTTTTGGACTCCCCTCCCGTCTCTGATCTTAACTTGGCGAACGTTTGCATGATGCAATCGTCTTGGGCCAATCTTACAGAGCCCACTTTGGTTAGTCAACCACCTCAACCTCCACCAGCTCCTAGCCCTTCGCCCCCGTTAGCCACCCTTCTTCCTTCTGAATCTTCTTCTGCAGACACTCCTCCTGGGTCGATTTCACCCGAAATCACCCACCTTGACACCATTCTCCTGGCCATTTCCATGCTAGTCAGATCCATTTCCTTGGTCCTCCTCCCCGAGCTTATTCGGTCCCTACCTTAGCCACCCTATCCCTCCCCAACTTGACCTTGGGTATACCCGTCTGGTATCTTGACCCTCTAGCCACCATTCTGCCAGGTCAACCTAAACCATATATTACTTTGACCCCGGTTCAACCAATCCCCACGACTTCTCTTGCTACGCTGGTACCTCAGTCACCTCAACCAACACCGCCTCCTGTTGCAACCGCTTCGAGTAAAAATGGCAAAGCTTGCAGGGGGGCATCAAAGCACAAACCTACCCTACCCAACCCTGCCCCTCCTCGGCCTCCCAAGCATCCCATCCAGTGTGCTCTGTGTGATGTTGTTGGTCACGCCACCCATACCTATCCTGAATTACCGCCTCTCAAGACCATGGTTAATGAAACATTTCCAGAATCAGACATCCCAGAATTCCATGTCACCATACCGGATTCTACCCCGAAACTTAAGAACTTGCGCACCAATCACCCTTGTTCTTTGTGCAATTTCTATGGCCACTATACCCACCTTTTCCCCCGCCTTGACGAGTATCATGCTTCTTTAGCCACATACCGCCAATTTGAAGCCGCCCTTGCCTGTAATCCTTCTTCCCTCACACCAAACCACCTGTCTACCATGATTACCATTTCTCCTCCTGATACTGAAATGACAAAACCTTCAGCTACCATTTCCTACCTTGCCTCATCACCGCGGTTCTCGGCTACCAACCCCTTAGTACCTTCCCCCGACGCTTCGCCTGATCATTCCACTACTCACTCTGTCACCTCACATGACATCGTCCCTGTGGGCCCTTCCCACCACAACCAAGAGTCTCATCCCTCTACCTCATCAGGTCAAACTCTTCCATCCTCTCTTCCCATCTTCCAGTCCAATGAAGACATCATGGAAGCCATGACCAACCCTCATTTTCCATGGGACGATATGCACCATCGTGCATATTTCCTCCCACATCAATCCCATGACCAATATGCCCTTGAATCCAAAGACTTCATTCCCGATAAAGTTGATTGGTTCAAAAACCCCATCCCTGCACCTGATGCTCTCAAAGAAGGAAATATGGCTAATATCTCTCCCACCATCAAAATAGACATTTCTGTCAAACCAGGTATTGAAGAACATATCACCATGGGCACCCAATGCACTCCGGAAGAAATTGAAGCCTACACCAAACTCTTCAAAGAATTCCGTGATATTTTCGCCTGGTCATACTCAGAAATGCCCGAACTTGATCATGCCATTGTCGAACATCACATCGACACATGGCCTGATGCCATTCCAGTTCGTCAAAAGTTGAGACCCATCCATCCTTCTAGACGTGAAGCCATCAAAGCTGAAATCGACAAGCTTTGGCAGGCTGGTTTCATTTACCCCATCAAATATACCACTTGGGTGTCTAACCCAGTTCCCATCCTCAAAAAACAAGGCACCATTCGTGTTTGCACCGACTTTCGCGATCTGAACAAAGCTTGTCCCAAAGACAACTTCCCCACACCATTTATTGACCAAATCATCGATGAGTGTGCGGGGCGCGAGATTCTATCCTTTATGGATGGCTTCTCTGGATACAACCAAATTGTTATCCGTCATGCTGATCAACTAAAAACCGCGTTCATTAGTCCGTGGGGCACTTTCGCATACCGAGTCATGCCATTTGGCCTCAAAAATGCCGGCG
Source organism: Pinus albicaulis (assembly GCA_034641835.2). Taxonomy (NCBI): domain Eukaryota; kingdom Viridiplantae; phylum Streptophyta; class Pinopsida; order Pinales; family Pinaceae; genus Pinus; species Pinus albicaulis. The sequence goes on along the minus strand of CM076575.1, from coordinate 784,020,507 downwards.
CCACCTTTCAACGAGCCATGTATTATTGCTTCCATGCCTATTTAGACGACCTTACTGCACGTTCTAAACATCGGGCGCAACACCTTCATGACCTACGTACCATTTTTCTCCGATGCCGCAAGTATAACATTCGCCTTAACCCTTTGAAATGTATCTTCTGTGTTCCCGTCGGTCGCCTCCTCGGTTTCATCGTGTCTAAAGACAGGATAACTCTCGACCCTTTGAAGGTTCAAGCCATTCTTGAACTCCCTATGCCTCGTACCTTACACCAGCTGCAAAGTCTCCAAGGCAAAGCTAATTTTCTTCGTCGATTCGTTCCTGACTACGCCACTACCACACATGGCTTCCTTAGACTTCTTCGATCTCACACCCCTTTTGTCTGGGATACATACGCTCAAGAGTCTTTTGATGCCCTCAAGCATGCTCTCACATCTGCTCCCTTGATCCGTCCCCCTGACTTTGACCGAGATTTCATCCTATACATATCTACTTCCATCTATTTGGTTGCTGGTGTCCTTATCCAGGAGGATGATAACAGTGTTGAACATGTGATCTATTATGTCAGTAAGACCCTTGCCGACCCACCTGTGTCCTACTCGCATGAAGAAAAATTAGCACTAGCTGTCGTGTTCTCGGTCCAAAAACTACGTCATTATATCCTCATGCGTTCCACCAAGGTTGTGACTGATTCCAACCCCGTGGCTTTCCTATTGAGTCGCCGCATCCTCAATGGGAAGTACGCCCGTTGGGTCGTTATCCTCCAAGAATTCGACCTTGAATTTGTCACCCCAAAAAGTAAGAAAGGTTTAATCCTATCTGAACTCATTTGTGATTTGCTTACCAGGACGCAAGATACTCCAATTAATGATGTTCTTCCTAATGAACATTTGTTTGCCATCACCACCGACGATCCTTGGTACGGTGACATCCTTACTTACTTGCGAACCCAAAATTTCGCCCTTCATATTGATCGTGCTACTCGACGACGTATCCGACACCAAGCCTCTCGCTACCTTCTAATCGGCGATGACCTTTATCGTCGCAGAGTAGATACTGTCCTTTGTCGTTGCCTCACCCACGCTGAAGCCGAGCAAGTCCTCAATGCCTATCATAGTGGCACTTGTGGTGGCCACCTCTCCGGCCTCGCCACCGCCCAAAAAATCATGCGTGCTAGGTATTTTTGGCCTTCTCTCTTCAGTGATTGCATTGAAGCAGTCAAACACTGTTCCAATTGCCAACATTTCGCCCCCAAGGCGCGAGCCCCGCCCGCTCCTCTCCATCCTGTCGTCACAACCAGTCCTTTTTGTAAATGGGCCATCGACTTTATGGAATGTCGACCTCCATCTGCTGGTAACCACAAATATATCATCATGGCGGTTGACTATTTCACTAAATGGGCCGAAGCTATGCCTACGTTCAACAATACGGCAGCCACTGCAGCCCTCTTTTTCTTTAACCATGTCATTGCTCGATTCGGAGTTCCAAAACAGTTAGTCTCGGACCATGGCCGACATTTCGAAGATCAGATTTGGCATGAGCTATCCTCCCTATTGGGTTTTGAGCACCAATATTCATCTTCCTATTACCCCCAAGGTAATGGCCAAGTTGAAGCGGTCAAAAAAATTCTTAAGACCATGCTTCAACGAACGGTGAATAAGCACAAAACCAATTGGCATCTCATGCTCTTCCCTGCTTTGTGGGCTTATCGTACTTCTGTTAAAACCGCCACCGGTTTCACTCCTTTCCACCTTGTCTTTGGCGAGGAGGCAGTCTTACCAATCGAATGTGAAATTCCTTCCCTTCATTTAGCTGTTGAACTTCTCTCGGATACCCAACCTCTAGAACAACAACTTATCATGCTTGAGCGCGCCTCTGAAGACTATCGTGTTGCATTGAAAACTCTTGAAGCGGAAAAAAAGCGCACCAAAGCTCAGTATGACCGAAAAGTAAACCATCGCACCTTTCATGAAGGTGACCTTGTTCTAGTATACGACCAGGCCCACGATACCCTTGGTCATGGAAAGTTCGAATCATTATGGCTAGGTCCTTACATCATTAGTAAAGATCTTGGGAAGGGAGCCTATGTTTTAGAGGACTTTGAAGGCCACCCCCTTCCTAATCCTCACAATGCACTCTATCTTAAGAGATATTACCCTTAGCATTTCCCACTCGAAAATCATGTTTTATCTCCTTGTAGATAGCCAGCGCATGTTTCTTTTTCTCATTCACTACTTCACTAGGACACCTGTTGTCCACGAAGTTTTAATTTCCCTCTTCTCCAAATCAGATTTCCTCACTTACAACATTTTTCTTTGGGGCACCGCTTGGCCTCCATATTTATTCTTGTTTGTGTCGATTTCCGTCATGAGATACCATTTTGTACTCATGTCTTTTCAGGTCCCCTTTGGACCTTTCATCATTCCATCATCATCATCAGTGTCTACTTGTTCGTCGCTCTACTATTTTCCCTTGTACCTTAGTTGGGGTTCCCTCATTGCCTCACCTATGGCGGACCTACTTCTGTCGACATCAAATCATTTACTCCAGAAGCCAGGTCTGGGGGGGCAGTGTACCTTGGTTCGAGCTCTTCCTCGCATGATCGTGATATATACACTCGATGGTCCAGTGACGCAGCAACAACTATTGGTGAGTCCTGGGCATGTGTGAGATGTCTCAACCCTCATGAGGGGGTGGCCCTGCAGGTAGCCCCCACATGCTAGGATGACTTATTCATTTCCGCCCTTGATGCAACTCCTCTTATTTGATGATATCGGCCTCAGCCGCTTGCAGTGCCTTTCTGATTTGCATGTATCTGTCAAATTTTGTGAGCCCTTCCCCGCGTGTAGGGGGCATTTGGGTGTCTTTGTATCTCATGTACTACCATATTATTGTATAAGTCCTGACGATTATTTCATGTGTCGCATGTATGTGGGATTCATCATGTTATTTATCTGGCTCATGTTTCGGCCAACACATGCTTCATTATTGCGTTCCGTGGTTTTCCGGGCGCCTTATTCTTTGTTCTTCGTCTCGACAGGTATAGGTATGCCTCCCCCGCCACCTTTAGCACATGTACCACTTTATAACTTAGAGACTTGTTGCACCTGTAAGTCTCGTCTCCTCAGGGTCTAGTCCTTTAGCACATCAAACATCCTTACATTCCTCTCTTTCACTTCCCTCTTGATGACTAGTGATTGAGTTCTTACAACGTACTTCGGTCATACGATTTGCTCCTAACACTCGTACGTTGGGGGGAAATCTGTTACACCATTTTTTGGTCATCTAAACTATTACTATTAGATGAACCCAAGTACACCATGCAAGACCAATTTTACCCTAAGTAAAATTGATTTCACCATATAAAATAACTTATTTGTTTATATTTCCTGGTCATATTTAACCCAAAACAAGGAACTTAATTAAATAAATCCTTATTTATTTAATTATTTCCTAAGAATAAGTTATTTAAACCATTATTTAAATAATATTCTTAGTTAAATTTGACTAAATCATCCATAAATAATTAAATAAACCATTATTTATTTAATTATATTCCCATCATTTCCCTAAAATGATAAATAAATCATTTATTTATTTATTATTTATAAACAAAGGAATTGACCCAAGTCAAGAATCCTTTTCCCTCCAACAAATATAGTAAAATATTCCTAAAGGGTGCTTCTAGAATTCGATTAATAATATTTTATTCATGCACCGAGTTCTAGGCCGCCCCAATATTTTGTTATAAATAGGAGGGTTTTCCCCATTCATTAGTCACCTCCATTGCATTAGATCACTCTGGATCTACTCTTGGTCACCATTTTTCCATTTTTGCTTTGTGAGCTCCCACTGAGTTCTATGTTTGTTTTTCTACACCAATAAGAGAGAGGAATGCTAGATCTGAAACACTGAGGACTTTCAAGAACCCATCCCACTGAGGAGAACCAGAAAACACCTTTCTTGTTTTCCTCTCAGGTGCCCCATTCTTTAATATAATATAAAATTCTTTTAATTACATTGTTCTTGTCTTGTCTATTGGATGCATGGAGCCATATTATATTTTATCTGCTTAATGTCTTTTGTGCTTAGATCTGAATTTGTGCAGCAAACCTAAAGATATTTTGCAGCCATAATCGATGTTAGGGCTATTTGTTATGCGTAGCTAAAGTGATCTTTTGCGACGAAAGATTCATACTAACATTTCGAAAAAAACTAGCTCTCAAGAGATTGATCCTTTCTTCATGCCCTCAAATCATTCTTCTTTAGGAAACCATGGGCCCTAGGGATTTGATCTTTGAATCTCTAAACAAGTTTTTCCCTTGGTGGTTTTTATTTACATCATATGCAAGCGAGTTTTCTGGGGGTTTAGCCATAGGTTTTAATTTGAGGAATTCTAGATTCATTATCACTTGGGGCTCTAAGATGAATTTGGGAGCAGTAGTCTTCATGCACATTCCCTGCCATGAACAAGCTCCCTTCTGGAATAATTTAATGGAAAGTTATTTTATGAAGGTTGATAATATGGTGGTCAGCGGGGATCTAAATTTCTCCTTCGAGGCCTCAAAGGTTTAGGGTCCCCAAGCTCAAGAAGACCTGTTTGCAAACCTTTTTACAAGGAAATTGATTAACTAACATCTCATTGATGCCAATTTGATCAAGTATAAACCATCTTGAAGGAACAAACGTAATTGGAATGCAATGGTGGCAAAGAGGTTAGATATATTTCTCATGGCACAATTGGTAGGCATAATCCCTATGTTTTGCCAGTGGATTGATTCTGGAGGTGATTATGATCATCACCTAGTATTTTTGGAATTAAAAAGTAGATGTAAGGCAATCCTTTTAAGTTCAACCCATCGTGGGTGAATGAAGAAAGTTATCTCCAACTAATCAAAGATATTTGGACTCCATGCAATCAGGACTTTGAACTATTCATAACCCAACAATTTGTGGAAAATTTAAAAAGGGAAAAATAGGCTTCCATTCAATGGGATCTCTAGAAAAGGCCAGAGATGAGGCTGATATTAAATCAATAGATGAAGATATGGAGAGATTGGAATCGCCTAAAGGTATAGGATATGAATATAAGGAGTCAAAATGCAGGATTATGCAGCTAGAAACCTTAAAAATAAAGATTTTAACAGAAAAGGAGGAAAAGTGGAGACTCGAGAGCGGGGCGGTTTGGTTAAAAAACGACGACGAAAACTCTAATTTCTTCCAAAATTATGCCAAAGGATGGAAAAATAGAAACACGATATGAGAAATGAAAAAGGAGGACGGAAGCAAAGAAAATACGTTTGAAGAGCTTGGGATATGGAAAATGATTTCTTCAAAAAACTCTATAAGGCCTTGAAGGAGGTCATTATAGCATAAATTATTCATGTGGATGAATTCTTCCCGAGGTTCATAAAGGATGAATACAATTTAGGTTTCATGGAGCCTATATCTAAAGGCGAACTGGAAGTTGTTCTAAAGGGCATGCAAAAGGACAAAAGTATAGGCCTTGATGGATGGACTGTGGATTTATATTTGGGTTTTTTTTTTTAATTACTAGGGGATGATATTCTACGAGTGGTTGAAGATTCTCGACAAAAAGGGAATATATACAACCCTTTCAACCCAACCTTTTTGGCTCTGATCCTGGAAGTGGATGACCCTCGGTCCTTTGAATAATATAAGATGATATCTCTATGTAATTGCATATACAAGATCATAGCTAAAATTATAGTTGTTTGAATTTGAGCTATAGTATTCGGGAATGTTTCCAAAGAGCAACTTGGATTTCTTAAGGGACGCCAAATCCATGAAGCTAATGGGGTTGTGCAAGAGGGTATGCATAAAATTAAAACCAAGAATATGAAGGGCATCATTGCTAAGATTGACATGTTCAAAGCTTATGAAAAAGTCAGTTGGGTATATATTTGTATGATTCTTCCACACTTGGGATTTGAATTTCATTTTATCAATTGGGTTATGGGTTGTATTTCTATTATTTTATAATTTTTTGTCTTAATCAATGGATCTACTTCCCCTTTTTCTCATTCTCAAGAGGATTGTGACAAGGTTCCCTATGTCTCCTTTCCTCTGTTTTGTTAGGATATTCCGACACATAGGAAATAGTTAAGTATAATTTGGTTTAGCGTAGAGTTAGGTAAAGTGTGTTTCTTTACTATGTACATTTGTAACTTATAATTTGACGGTCATGATTTGTAGTGATTTGTTTCATTCTCTCCTCGGTATTACCAACACTTGATCTGTGGCCTAACACCCAATTGGTCCATGATCTCTATTTAAAGAGCATGGAGGTTCATTTTTCTATTAACCGTTTATGAGAGTAGCTCATGTAAATTTTCTTTCTTTATATTAATAAATTGCCTGAAGTGGCCGCATTGGCTCAGGCCGTGGACTGTTTCCCTCTTTGAGGGTTTTAACCGCGTCAAACACTGGTGTACTAATTTGTGATCTATTTGTGAACGGTGACCTTTGATGTTTGATCTAAGGAACTTACCCTGTAAATTCGTACATGGTATCAGAGCCATTTTGAGGCTTGCATCTGTTGTTGATCCAAATCCAAAGCCGGTTTGACTGCATGTGATTGTTGTTTTCCAGATATACTATTTTTGACCACTTTTGGGCTGGGAGATCTGGTCTTTTGTGTCCGGATCATCTGTTACATTGAGGAACCCCTTTCATTTCATGCGAAAAGGTTTATGGTTGCCCAAGTTATGTCATTTTAGATCTGGAGGTATAAAGTATCTTTTTTTGCAGTTATATCATTAATCTCTCTGTTTATTTTGGTTTGTAGTTTTTTTGTTGCCATATCTACACGCTTTTCTCTATGTTTGCTCTTTTCTCTGCGCTGTGTGCGATCTAGGCAAATCATGAAAAAAAAATACGAGATTTTTCTGCTACGTATGCTCTTTCCCCTACGTCTTTGTGTGATCTCGAGAAATCCGAAGTAGCAAGGAAAATAGATAGTTTCTGGTAAGACTAAATGGAAATCTAACGTTCTATCGCAAGGTTTGTTTTTTTTCACAGGTTTTGTGTTTTTTTTTTTTTTGCAGGAAAAAACACACACGTCGAAAAGCCAAAAAAAAAAAAACCCTTCCTCCTTTCAAACAATTACAGAATCCTTTTACTAGCTCACTTGGTGTAAAGTTACTTTATGAGAATAAAGGTCTTGTGTTCAAGTCTCTTTCTCAAGCTTATTTTTCTAAAGAGTTTTTTGTTAGGTTACTTTTTTTCTTAAAAAGCCTTTTGGCAAGTTGTTGGTTTTAAAAAGAGGGTTTTTTTTTTTAGTAAAAGTAACATTGTAAAAGTGACTCTCGCTTATTTATAAAAGTGGGTCACATAAAGTAGTTTTTTTTTAAAGTGATTGTATTAAGTTTGAAAAGTGATGGAATCTTTTTTACAACTTCATCATCAACTTTCAACCTCTCACGTAACTATTTGGCATCTAGTACAACTTGTTTTTTCAAAAAGGCATAACTTCTTCATCCGTAAGCTGTTTTCAGAGCCGTTTTTTTTTAACTGACCTAATTTTTTTAGATATTTCCATTGGAGCAGTTGGTTTCAGACTTTTCAACTTCAGTTTTTTTTTAAAATGGAAAGTGCATGCCAGTTATTCTTAACAACACCAATTATTTCCAATGGTTATCCTACATGGTAGACTTACTTAGAAGTAAAGGGCTTTATAGAATAGCCACAGGACAATAAACTAAACCTACTGATGGAGATAAAGCCACTAAATGGGAAAATAAACAAGGTAAAGCATGAGGGTTGATAGGAATGTCCATTGCTTGAGATCTTAGATTTCATATCCAAGAAATTGACTCCCCTGATGCAGCTATGAAAAAGCTAAACACTGTTTTTTGCATTAAAAATGAAATCAAAGCCCACCAACTTGAAAATGAGTTGTTTACTTTGGACCCCAATAATTTCTCCTCTATTGAAGATTTTTTGTCCAAATTCAAGACCCTTAGACTTATTTTTGAAGATTGTAAGGTAAAAATGGAAGATTGTAACCTTATCTATTCCATTCTTGCTAAGCTAGGCCCTGCATACTATGTATTTGTTTCCACCTTCAATTCCACTAGAGGAGCCCTCATTTCTCGAGGAACAACCTAAAATTCCCCCCTCTTTTGATGCCTTTTTCGATTCTTTGATAAGAGAACAAGAAAAAATCTTACACCTTAGTCTTATTAATACTGGAAACTCTTACAAGAAAGCCTTAGCAGCCTAGCAGCGACCATTTCAAAAGAATCCTAAGAAGCAACATCCTGAAAAGAATGGTCCTAAACCAAACAAGGGTCTTAAGCAATTTCAACCGCAAAATGAAAAAACAACTCAACAAATTGACAAGGCAAATAAAAGCAAGGGAAGAAGACAAATAGACATTGCAACTTTTGTAATCGTGGTGGCCACGTAGAGTCTAAATGTTTTAAGAAGATGGAAGCTTTGGAAGCAACAATGAAGAAGCACAACAACAATTTGGAGAACTCTTTAACTTCATCTTCAGGAATGATACTTTTTGCTTGTGGTTGTCAAGCACCAAGATTTGGTTATGAATTGAATGTATCTTCTTCTTCTCATTCTCATGAGTGGCTCATTGATTATGGAGCCTCTTACCACATGGCCAAAAGTAAAGCGATGTTTTCTTCTTTAACTGATTGTAACACCAAAAATATTTATGTTGGTGATGATAGATCTCTTAGTGTTGTAGGATCTGGAACCATTCATCTAGATAATGGTCAATTTAATGATGTATTATGTGTTCCTACCTTGTTTTACAACCTTCTATCTGTTTATCAGATAACTCATTCAGGTGAAGGGAAAATAATAGAATTTTCACCTCGTGATGTTGTAATTAAGGACCTCAAAGATCCTAGACATATTTTAGCTACTGGAATTATTGATGATTCCACAAGGTTGTATAGTTTGACAATTTTGGGTCATCATGTCTTCCCTCTATTTTTATTGTTCGTAATGATGAAGTGAGCAAAATTTGGCATGAGAAATTTGGTCACTTAAACTATCACTCTCTTTAAACTCTATGTAAAGAAAAAATGGTGTCAAGTCTTCCTATGGTATCTTGCCGAAATGGTGTTTGTTCCGGATGTGTACTCAGAAAACATCATCGGGATAGTTTTGACAAACGTGCTTGTTGGCACGCTTCAGCCCCTTTGTAGCTTGTGCACAGTGATTTATGTGGTCCTCTTCCAGTTGTTTCTTTCTCTGGCTGCAAGTACTTCTTAACTTTCATTGATGATTTTTCCAGATGCACTTAGGTATACTTCTTAAAACTCAAGAGTGATTTTTTAAACATTTTCTTGGCCTTTAATGTCTTTGTTGAGAAACAATCTAGACATCACATTCTTAAGTTAAGATTTGAAAATGGAGGAGAATATGTTAACAAGAAATCTATCCACTTTTGCACTGAGCATGGCATTCAATTGCAACACATTTTTCCATATAATCCACAACAAAATGGTGTAGTTGAAAGGAATAATCACAATCTAAAAGAAATGGCTAATTGTATGCTTCAATCTAAAGGACACAGTCTTAATTTTTGGGCAAAAGCAATCAACTGTGCAAATTACATAGTAAATCGCACTCCTACTAAGGTTTTAAGGAATATCGCTCTAGAAGAAGCTTGGAGCTCAATCAAACCAGATGTAAGTCACTTTCGTGTTTTTGGAAGTGAAGCTTGGGCCCATATTCTGGATGCGAAACATAAAACCTTAGAACCTAAGAGTGAAAAATGCATTTTTGTTGGATATTGTGAAGATGTCAAAGGATATAGACTTCTTCAACAAAATCCAAAAATGTAATCATTAGAAGAGATGTAAAATTTGATGAAAATATATCGGCCTGCGAGCCTAGTTTGACGGGTGTGCCACCTTTGGCTTGCGAGCCTGATTCATCATATGTGCCACCTCTCTCTCTCTCTTCTATTTTTGACAACATTCCTTCTAGTTCAGATGATGACAACAAGGATGACAATCCTCATCCACCTCCTCAAGATATTCTTTCAGCTCCACAACTTCCAAGATGGGTCCGCTCTACTCGGGATGTAGGAGGTTCTCTTGCAGGTGACCCTGCATATCAACGTCGTACACATTCTTAGTTCGAAAGAGCCTCTTCCTTATTGGCTCAAGTTCTAGAAAATACTGATCCAGACACCTTTGAAGAAGCTTCAAGTCATCCAGACTGGGATGCAACTATGAATGAAGAATATCGTTCCTTATTGGCAAATGATACTTGGGATCTTGATGCAAATGGGTTTACATAAAAAAGTTTGGACCAGATGGAAAAGTGGATAAACATAAAGCTTGTCTTGTTGCTACAGGATTTTCACAAGTTGAAGGCATTGAATATACTGAAACCTTATCCCTTGTTTCCAAGATGAATTCTATCTGACTTGTTCTTTCCCTTGTTGCCTCCTTTAAATGGTAAGTCCATCAGATGGATGTTCAATCTGCCTTCTTACATGGGGATTTACATGAATAAATATGCATGGAACAACCCCTTGGCTTTATCCAAAAACGACTCTAGCCTTGTTTGTCACCTTATGAAGTCTCTTTATGGTCTTAAACAAGCCCCTCGAGCTTGGTATGCCAAAATGGATAGCTTTCTCTCAGATAATGGATTTTCTAGATGTCATTCTGACAACATTGTCTACACCAAGAAAGCGGGTAAGTCCTTAATCATCCTTTTTCTTTATGTTGATGATCTTATCCTTACGTGTGTGGACCTTTCTCAGTAGCTTCGACAGCAAAGCACAGGTACTAAGTGATCTTTGTTGATGATTTTTCTCGTAAGTGTTGGATGTTCTTCATGCAGAAGAAGAGCGAGACATACTCAAAGTTCTGTGAGTTCAAGGCACTGGTTGAGAAAGAATCGGGGAAGAAGGTGAAGGCTCTTAGGAGCGACAATGGTGGTGAATTCATCTCTAGCGAATTCAAGGACTTTTGCAGTGCAGAAGGAATTCGAAGAGAGCTCATAGCACCTCATAACCCACAGCAGAACGGGGTTGCTGAGCGGAAGAACAGAACGATCGTGGGTGCTGCATGGGCGATGTTGCATGATCAGGGCCTACCCATTCACTTGTGGGCGAAGGCATGCAATACTGCAGTATATGTGCAGAACCGTTGTCCTCACAAGATACTTGGCATGAGTACACCCGAGGAGGCGTTTTCTGGTAAGAGGCCTAATATTTCCCATTTGAGGATTTTTGGTTCACCTGTTTACATTCATGTGACGAAGGATGCCAGGAAGAAGCTGGAGCCAACTACGAAGGTTGGGATATTTGTGGGGTTCACTGATATGCCCCACAACTATCGTGTGTATTTGCTAGACAGTCGCAAGACTGTTGTGTGACGGGATATCAAATTTCATGAGGAGAAAGCGATGAAGTGTTCGCTTGAGAGGGAGCCACACTTGCATGCAGATGAGGAGCTATTAGTTCCTAAGGATGAGTCTCAGGATGTGGATCAGCCACAAGATGAGGTTCATGGAGTGGAAGAGACCACTTAGGCAGCGCCAACCATCAGAGGGCGGAAGCGCACTACAGAAGCTGAGCGACTGGCTCAAGATGCAGAGAAGGTTGTAGGAGCACCTACATCACAGCGCAGACAGAGACAGTCACCTTATGCTTAGAAAAAGTTGAAATTTGACCTTAAAAAAAAAAAACAAGAAAACCAAATCAAGGAAGGTACACTTTTTTTTAGGTGTTATATTTTTTGAGAGTTTTTTTGGGCTAGAGTTCAGATTTTGAGGTCGAATCCAAATTTCAACATTTTCTAAAATTATGCTAAAAACAAAATTGTTTGTTGAAAAAAGGATTGAAAAAACACCCCCCAAAAAAAAGTGTGTCTTCCAGAACGCACTTCGTTTTTTTTTAAGGTCAAATTTCAACATTTTATAAAATTATGGTAAAAACAAAATTGTTTCTTGAAAAAAAGATTGAAAAAACACCCTCAAAACAAAACCAGTTGATGCTGGAATAACAAAAAAAAAAATTGTGTCATACTTTTGGCATTTTTAAAAATAGAAGTAACATTTTTTAATTTTTTAAATTCAAACATTAAAAAAAAACCTAAAATTTAAGAAAAAAAATAAATTTAAAAAATAAAAACATTTAAAAGGTTAAAATTTAAAAATATATGAAGATAAAAAAATAAAAATAAAAACAAAGTAAAAATTTTAATTCAATCATTAAAAAAAACCTAAAATTTAAGGAAAAAAAATTTAAAAAATAAACCAAAAAAAAATTAAGATTAAAATTTAAAAAAATATAGATATTAAAAAAAAAAATAAAAACAAAATAAAAATATTAAATTAAAAAAAAAAAAAGTTAAAAAAGGAAGGAAAATATAAAAAATAAAATATAGAAATTAAATTTAAAAAAGAAAAAGAAAATGCTTATTAAATTTTAAAAAAGAAAAAAAAAATTAAAACAAATAATTAAATTTAAGGAAATATATTAAATTTTAATAAATTTAAAAATTCAAAATTAAAAAAAAAAAACACTATTCAAATTAAAAGGAAAAAAAAAGAAAAATTAATTAAAAATAAAAAATAAAAATAAAATACAATGAAAATATTAAATTTAAAACAATATATATTAAAAAAACAAATAAACTATAAAAAATAAATTAAATTTAAATTATAAAAAATAAAATATATATATATGAACTTAAATTAAAATAGGTATATACATCAAATTTTATTAAATTAAAAAAAAAAAAGGTTAATATTAAAATAACAAATTAAATTTAAAAACAAAAATATTAAATTTTAATAAATAAATGAATAAACAAATAAATTTTGAAAGAAAAAATAAATTTTAAATATAAAAGAAAAAAAAATATTGTTAAACGAAAAACTTTAAAAACTTTAAAAATCAATTAAAAATGGAAAATTGAAAAAAAAGAAAAAAAATATTAAATAAAAAAATAATTCAAAAAAAAAATAATTTAAAAAAATTAAGTTTCATTGAAAAAAAAAACTAATTTTAAATACACAATTTTAATTGAAAAAAAAAATATAAAATTTTTATATAATTAACAAAAAAATAATAATAAAAAAGTAAAACATTTAAAAATAATATTAAATAGAAATAAATTAAAAAATATATATATAAAATTTATTGAATTTTATAAAATAATATTAAAAAACTAACCGTAAAAGTTAAAAACAAACAAAAATTATGAAATTAAAAAAAAAAAAACAATTAAATAAAAAAAGTGGGCCAAATTTAATAAAAATTATTAACAAAAAAAAATAATAATAATAAATTTAAACCAAAAAAAATTGATTTTAATTTCATAATTTTACCACCATCCCGTTTAATTTTTAATTGATTTTTATTTTATTTTATTTATTTTTTAATTGATTTTTATTTTATTTTATTTATTTTTTAATTGATTTTTTTTTATTTGTTTTTTTTTTAATTGATTTTTTTTTTATTTGTTTTTTTTAATTGTTTTTTTTTTATTTTTTTTATTTATTTTTTCCCATTTAATTTGTAATTGATTTTTTTTATTTTATTTTATTTTTTAATTGATTTTTTTTAATTTGTTTTTTTTTAATTGATTTTTTTTTTTTTTTTTAATTTCAAAAAATATTTTTTTTTTTCAAAATATTAATTTTTTTTTTTAATTTAATATTTTTATTTAAAATAATTTTATTTTTTTTTAAATTTTTAATATATATATACATTTATTTTTTATTTGATTTTTTTTTTTTTTTTTTAATTTGATTTTTTTTTATTTAAATTTGAAATTCAAAAAATTTAAAATTATTTTTTTATTTTAAATTCAATTTGTTTAATTTTTTTTAATATTTAATATTATAGAATAATTATTTTTTTAAATTTAAAATTTAAAATTTATTTATTAAAATTTTTAAATTTTAATTTAATTTAATTGTTTTTCTTAATTTTTTCGTTTATTTAGTTTTTCATTTTTAAAATCTATAAATGGTTTCATTATAAAAAAAAAAAAACACTAAATTTATGTATATTTGTTTTTTAATTATTTGCACGTGGTTTTTTTCATTTTTTTTGTTTTTTAATGATAGGTTTTTTTTTTTTGTTTTTTTTTTTCTTTTTCTTTTTCAATTTTAATTGTTTTTTTTTTAATTTGTTTTTTTTTGTAAATTTTAAAATTTGTATTTTTTTCCTTATTATTATTATTTTTTTTAATTTAATTTTTTAAATTTAATTTTTTTTTCTAAATTTTAATTTTGTAATTTTAATTATTTTAATTTTTTTTTAAATATATATATATATATATATATATTTTAATATATTGTTTTTTTAATAAGTTAGAAAAAAATGTTTTTGATTTTTTTTTTTTTTAATTTTTTGGTCAATTTTTGTTTTTTTTCTTTAAATTATGTGTTTTTTTCTTCAAATTTTGTCATTTCCTTTGATATAATTTTCAAATATTTTTGTTTTTTTTATTTATTTTTGTTTAAATTTGTTCTTTTTATGAGCTATTTTTGTTTTTTTTTTACATTTTTATTGGTTTTTTTTACTGTTTTTATATATTTTTTTAAATCTAAGTTTGTGTTTTATTACCTACATGAAAATCACCACTCTAAAAAAAAAAGGTTGATGCGGCATCAATACGTTTCAAAATTAGCATGAAAATCACTGCTCTAAAAAAAAAAGGTTGATGCAGCATCAATACGTTTCAAAATTAGCATGAAAATCACTGCTCTAAAAAAAAAGGTTGATGCAGCATCAATACGTTTCAAAATTAGCATGAAAATCACTGCTCTAAAAAAAAAAAAATTGATGCTGCATCAATACATTTCAAAATTAGCATGAAAATCACTAACATTTTAAAACAAATATTCATACTTCATAAATAAAAATATTAGAGTGTCAAAAATGTGCACAAAAAAAAAATGGTGATTCTGCATCACCACTTTTCAAAATCGGGTACTTTTTATGCTACCAAAAAAAAGTAGGTAACATTGCCTGCGGTTACACACCTATTTCATCGGTAACATTGTTACGTATCGGGAGTCAATCGGATTGTCATGGCGCGACTATCCTTCTCGTGAAAGGTGGCTTTCACAAATTTTCCCAAGGTACATCCCTTGCACTGATATGACTGCGCAAGAGTACCCTTAGGAAGCCCAGTAGAAATCTGTTGCAGTATCTTCAAAGCTCCATGGTGAAGGTGGCCCAATCTCCGGTGCCACAACTCGCCATCATCCCAACTCACCACTCCTTCTGCCTTGCCTGCCATTGCTGTGCAGCCATCTACCTGCAATTGATAAAGGTTCTTAACTCGAACCCCTATCCTTCGGGTCTCACCAGTTGCCTTACTGCGCAGGAAAGCCTTTCCCTCGCTAAAGACAACATCATATCCCTTGTCTTCTAACATCGCCACAGAGATAAGATTCTTCTTCAATCCTGGAACATGCATCACTTCCTTCAATCTGAAGGGTTTATCAGACTCCCTCTCAAAGGAAATGGTACCGATACCGGTCGCACTATATCTACCATCATCGCCCATCTCGATGTGCACTCCAAGATCTTTCTCATCCAGATCAGAAAACAAATCTCGATCTCTTGTCATGTGAAAAGACGCACCACTGTCCAAGAACCAAACTGAACCCATCACACTTGATACCAAGCATGCGATCAGTGAAAAATCCAGCTCAAACTGCGAGGCTAAGGCCTCTCCCGCTGCAGATCCAGCAGCATGCTTATTTTTCTTCTTTTGCGGACAATTTGTGGCATAATGTCCGTGTTGGTGACAGTGAAAGCACTTCACCTTGGACATGTCCTGCTTCTTGCCTTTCACACCGGAATGAGAAGCTTTCTTGCTCTTCCCCTTCTTTTCTTTGGTAGCCAAAGCACAATTCTCTTCATCAGAGTTCCTTGATGAAGATCCGTCCCTGGTACTCCGCCTTATCTCCTCTTGCACAAGATCCGACCAAAGTCGCTCCCATCCTGGAAATTTCTCCCGACCATTGACAGAGTCTTGATAGGAATGCCAACTCTTCGGAAGCCCAAGGAGAGCCAAGCTCACCAAGTCCTCATCATCTACAGTCACCCCCACACTTCCCAGCTCATCCCTGCATTGGGTGAACTTCGTGAGGTACTTGGGCATACTGTCGCCTTTCTCCATCTTTATGTTTCTGAGTTTATCCTTGAACGCCGACTTCCTCTGGTCGCTCTTGCTTTGGAATAAATCTGTCAAAGCTTTCCACATCAAGAATGGAGAAGCTTTCCCATGAAGGCTGGATACTATGTGATCCTTCACATCTTCCAACAAAATCCTTCGACACTTTGCTGTCTTCTTTTGCCATGCATCAAGTACGACAACATCACTAGAAGTAGGCTTTGGAATTTCTGCATCTATGAACTCCTTCAACCCATTGTCATCCAGCACCGCCTCCATCCTGTCCTTCCATGCAATATAATTCGAGCTGCCCTCAAGGGCATACTCCAATCGCAATCCGTTGAAAGACATCTCAACTCCGACACCAAGAAAACACTGCTGCAAATTCGAATTCCACCAGCACAAAACTCAACCGCTTCAATGTTTTGCAATTGCTCCAATGATCAATATCGCTCTGATACCATGTAGAAATTTGAATAACTGAAATATTATTCACCGATATTCTCTTGATAACACACTATTTTAGCTTCATGCATAATACAGAATCTCTTCTACCATTGATCATCACATGCGGAAATAAAATCAATTGCATGCATATATTAAAACCACAAACAATCACACATATGAACACAGTATTTAATGGGAAAGCTTAAAGCTGAAAACCCCAACTATCTGTATATTATATGTCATGGAGATCATGTAACAATCATATTACAAAAGCTCCTCACAAGCTCTCATGCACACCCTCAATTGCTACACACTATCAAGCTAGATCTAGCAAAACACATGCTCCAATCTTTTGCCACTTGATAGCCAGCCTCTATTGCGTAATTAATGCTATGGGATGGCTTCATTAAATAGATAAACCACCTGGCTTGAAATGCGCAATCCTCATGAGCTACTCCACCCAATACGTATTATTTGCAAATAGCAACGGTATAGTCATAATTGATAGTTAACGTTCTCTTTCACCTATTCACCTATTCTTGCTTGGTGTTCATGGCTTGTCCATGCCTTTGAAGTAAGCGATGCATTCTTTAGTTGATTTATGAGTTTATAATTAGTGAATTAATTAATAATTAATTCACACCACTCTCACTAATTGTATCAATTAGTTAAACTAAATACAAATAAGCTCCGTATGTTTAGATTAGTTAAGCCGAATACCCAACTCCCAACTTCCTCGATGATATTTTCATTATTTGTGTAACTGACTCAATTGACCAAAGAAAAGAGATATCAATGCCTTAGAAATGAGCCACTTCGAGGGGGCAACCTCCAATACATTACATAAAATGAACAATTCTTGGATGATACAAATGAACAAAACCTCCTTCTATATATAGGAGTCCATGGGGCCACAATATAATCCTAGTGGGGCCACAATGTAATCCTAGCCGACCTAACAATAATAATGTAAGGGCACAATAATAACAATATGGGGGTTACAGGGGTACAATAATAACAATAAGGGGAGATACACTAACATAATAAGGGGCTACACTATTAATATAGGGACTTAGCATGCCCCTCTCCTTCAAACAAGTGTTGTCCTCAACGCTTGATTATTTCTTGATGCTTCTGTATAAAATTCTCATCCTCCCATGTGAAATCTTCTACAGGAAAGTTCTTCCACTTGCTGAGATACTCTGAAATTGATCGTACTTGTCGAGTTCTTGTTTCTATGACTGATTCATAACTTCTTTCGATGTGATGTTGATCTTCCTGTTGTTTCATTAGATTCTGCACCAAAGTTGGGTTATCCTTTGAGAGTTGGAGAACTTGTTGTTGATGCTCGATGTGATCCTCCATTAATTTATCATCCATATTTGCTATTGTTTGATCCTTCAAACCATCCAACTTAGCCTCCATTTCTGCTTTTAAACCATCTATTTCATCTTCAATTGCTCTTCGTAAGATTGAAACTTGTTGCACTTGGTATCGTAATTTTGATATCTCATACTGCAACTCTTCCTCTTCATGCGTCATAGTATAGATTTTTGAGGGATTAATGGGTATGGAATTATTTTTTGGAGGCATTATAGAACCCAATACTGATAAAAATTCTAAAATATGCCCTTGGAATCAATTCAAATTGATTCTTCAAACAAGACTTATGCAATTCGGAAAAATACACACCTTTTCTTGCTTTTGAGGAGCTTGATATTGAAATTGAATTATCTCTGTAATTGAAAATCTTCAATATCTGAAATTCAGCCCTGTAGTAGCCCTCTGAAGCTTCTTTTAAATGCTACAGGTCTGATCTAATTTGGATTCCCCAAGACAAAGTTGTGTCCAATCTCCCACAATGACCTAATTTTGGACTGGTTCAGTAGAGTGAACTTGTACGACTTGCTGCGATGTCCTTTGTTTCGTTCTTTGTCTACGCGAAATTGATAGCGAGAAACTACGGTCGTGTAATTATGACCACTTTTTACGGCACTCAAATCCTTTGCCCGAGGAAGTTATTGAACTTTTCCCACGATCACCTCTTTGAGATGAGGTCGAGGCTTTGAAAAAGCACTACCTTCCACGAGATCATATCTCCAAAAATATTGCGAACCAAGCTCACAAATTTTGACGAATTTCCTCAGGATCTCAGCTTCGCACCATACAAATTTCAGATTCTGAACCTTCGTAGAAAAAAATTTATAGCGAAAATGCCACGATGATCTATTTAGGAGCTTGAAAAAATACCTAACTTCCACAGATGATATCTCCGAAAATATTACGAACCAAGCCCTGAAATTTTTAGACAATCTTCCTCAGGATTTCAGCTTCGCACCGTAAAACTGTCAACTTCCGAAACTTCGTAGAAAAAAAGTTATAGCGAAAATGCCACGATGACCTGTTTGGAGCAGCGAAACCCTAGAATCCAAAGCTCTGATACCAAATGTTGTGTAACCGGCTCCAAAAATAGAAGAAAAGAGATATCAACGCCTTAGAAATAAGCCACTTCGAGGGGGAAACCTCCAATACATTACATAAATGAACAATTCTTGGATGATACAATTTACAAAACCTCCTTTCTATATATAGGAGTCCATAGGGCCATAATGTAATCCTAGTGGGGCCACAATGTAATCCTAGCCGACCTAACAATAATAATTTAAGGGCACAATAATAACAATATGGGGGTTACGGGGGTACAATAATAACAATAAGGGGGTTACACTAACAACAATAAGGGACTATAATAGTAATGGGGACTTAAACGATCAACTCCACCAAACTCTGTCACATGAGTTCTAACTGAAGTATCCATGCAATAGCTCCACATAACCCTCGGGAATAGTGTAATTCCTTCTGTCAGCTCCTGTGCCACATCTGTGCACTTAACTGAAGTGCTCCAAGAGAATAAGATAATTTTTATAGTCCAAATATTATTAAGAGCTAATAATATTCGACATATCTATTTTGAGACTGGCAATCTAAAAATAGATTCCGCCCAATATGTCTAAAAATAGAAGTCCATCTATTTTTTCCGACTTGACCAACCATCCACAAATAGCATCCTGCAACTCATAGAACATGGTCCATATGTCTAAAAATAGACATAGTCTAAAAATAGACTTTACGCCAAAAATACCCTACGGGCCCACTTAGTGAAGGCGACTCCTTTCCACTAAGCTCATCATCTTGTTGCAATCTCAACATTTTCCCCTCACTCTGGATGAATGGATTAAGAAGCCAAATAAGAAGACTCTGATTTCAACTTTCATGTGGAAAGCCACAATTGATTATTTTATGATAATATGAGAGGGGATTGCATGGCATGTTAGAAATGGGGAAAAATTCATAATTGTTATTGACCTATGGCTAGGTTGTCCTGAAATATTTAGGCTTCTTCTGGAGCTGGTGACTTCCCTAGATGATCAGGGAATTATATTCTTAAATCAGATAGTGGATGAAGGGAGATCTACTTTATGGTCTCAAGGATGGAATAATGCAGACCAACTCAACTTGCAAGGTGATTTTATTGTTAGATGGCAGGAGTATAATTCAATAATCAAAATATCACATATCAAAATTAGAGACAGAGAAGACTCCCTTAGTTGGGTTCACTCGCCCTCAGGTAACTACACTCCTAAATTTGGATCTAGTTTCTAGATTGTGTCCCGTATGCGAATCAACCTTGTGTGGTGGTGGAAGAAGATATAAAAGCTTGCCTGTCTAGCCAAATCTCGACTATTCCCATGGTGCCTAATCAGAAATAAAATTCCTACATGGGATAATATCTAAAAAAGGCACAAGGACGACCTGGGATGGTGTATATTGTGTAAAAATGCGAAGGAATTGATTTCCCATATGTTTCTCACCTTCCCTTTTACGTTGAGTGTTTTTTATAAGGATAAACAACTTTTGGGGTGTAATCTAGAATGGAGAGGCAATGACTTCGAGGAGGATTTGAAAACATGTTAGGAGAAGATAAATGATGAAAATCATAATAACATACCTCCTCTTATTTTTGTTGGTGTTTGGCTTGCCGAGAATAAAGCTATTTGTAAAGATCTCACCTTAGTTCCAACCTTCATTGCATTTGAAATTGCTACTCTTTTTGGCCTTATGCCTATAAAGGACACATCTTATATTCCTCAATCTGTTGTTGATGAAGAAATAAATTATCAACTCCCCTGGTCTTATTTTGATGGGGCCTCAAATGAGATTGGTGTTTGTGGTGGAGGTTTAATTCTGCATCTCAGCAGTCATCACCTTTTCAAATAAAAAATTGGCCTAGGAAAAGGGACAAATAATTTTGCAGAGCTTCTCTCCTTAAAACTTCTTTTTATGTTGGGCATTAGAAAAATATTGTCGCTCTCTTCAAGTGTTTGGAGTTTCTTTAAATGTCATCAATTGGTTCATTGTTGTTAAGATATGTCACAATCACACATTGCTTCCTATTTTATAAGAGATTCATCAGTTAACAAAAGTTTTTGACTTTCTACCATATATACAGGGAATGAAACTCAGAAGCAGACGTCCTATCTAAAGAAGTTATTCGACCTTATTTTGGAGTATGGGAGATTAGTGAGCATATAGAGGGGCTAGTTCAAAATTATATGCATCAACCTCTCACATAATTATAAAGATTTTATCATGGTATATTTATTCTTCTCAGTAGCCACTCGACACATGTTTTTGTTGGACTTTTTACTTTATTGCTACATATATATCTTTCATATGTATTTTGTTTAAACTATGTGGCAGAGGCCTCTTATATATTGCCTTGTACTTTTTAGTCTTATGATAAATTTTGATAAATTATTCTTGTAGGTGTTGGCCTTTCAAGGGGACTGGATAGTTTGCATATATATGATATTATGGTTGGTTTTTTCCTTTTTATGAACACAGATTTTGGTTTTTTGGGCTGGTATTTGCCTAGACTGGTAGGCAAAATGCTCCATGGATGTACTGATGTAACTTTTTAAATCTTAATAAAAAATTACGATTTTTTTTGCGGAGCAAAATGATATAGTAAAATAAATATAGTCTCAAGGATTAACTTAATTGGTTGAGTTCTCATTTTTAAAGCATATTGTTAATTGGAGGTCACATGGTCAATTCCCCTGAATGCTCTTGGGCTTAGGCTATGCTAATGAACCAAGGAGAAGTGATCACTTTTGGTGGAGTTGCCTTGATAGTTTTCGTGAATGTAGCAACCACCTATCTCCAATGTACATAAACCACACATAATATGTATACATTATTTTTCAAATATTCTTATTGAAAAGTTGCATAAAAATATATATATTTTTATTTATCTTTATTTTAAAATATACTTTTTAATATAAATATAAATTATATAAATATTATACTTTTTATTTTTTAAAAAGTATTATTACTTACCTTATATTAAAGTTTTAGAGAAATAAGTTTGTTGGGTACCCAAAGTATAATGGTCTATTTATCTAAGTATTTGCCCCTCTCTCTCTCTCTCTCTCTCTCTCTCTATATATATATATATATATAGACACACACACACACCTAAGAAATTAGTATTTATAACACTTTCAATATAGTAATGAATATATTTTATTAAAATTATAGAAATATAGAAAGTTTATTGTTATTGTAAGGAGGAAACCATTATGCAAGAAGTAATTGTGTATAGACTGTGTTTGTAG
The DNA here is from genome assembly GCA_034641835.2 of Pinus albicaulis. Taxonomy (NCBI): domain Eukaryota; kingdom Viridiplantae; phylum Streptophyta; class Pinopsida; order Pinales; family Pinaceae; genus Pinus; species Pinus albicaulis. The sequence continues at coordinate 783,998,237 of CM076575.1, read as the reverse complement.
GTGTAAGTAAGTAATTTTTTTATTGATAAAATCTCAATATTGATTACAATTCTTCATGGCATTATGCCTATATAGGCATTGTCTGGCCACGAAGATGAGTGGTCACATATTTTGACCAATGTCCCTTCATAACTAATGGGACATTCATATTTTGTTCATAACATTGCCACCCCCTTTAGAGATGCTTTGTCCTCAAAGCATAACAAGAAGGGTTTTCTCTAGCTTAACACATTGTTATGGAATGGCATCTTTACTCCAACTTTGTTTGTGCTTGGTGAAGTCCTGACGCAACAACAGTTGAAAGTCAGAACTCCCTTTCCCTAAACCCTCGTTCTTTGGCTCCACGTGGTCTACTTACATTTCTTTGGCAATTTTATTTATCAATTTTGGAGAAAATTGATAAATAAATATATTCAACAACTCTTGAATATTAAATGGTATCTCACGGCTTATATCTTATTTCCAAATTTATAATCAAAGTTTATACCTTCGCGCGTTATATATTAATATTCTATGCCTTTTAATCAATTGAATTTATAATGACCCTTGGTAATTAAATAAATCTCCGCGCCTTATATGAATATCCCAACACCTTATAACTAACCGGCGTTACAATAGACCTTTGGCCCGGCCCCACATATATGTCAATGGCCCAATCAAATGCGCGCGTCGTACCTTGTTTAATCCCCGTGCATCTCTGTCGAACGAACACCGCCCGATGGCCTTTTCCCAGATCGACGGCTCATACGCATATCGCTCGGCATCCAACGTCAACGTTTAACGCGCGATGGCGCTCTTGGACGGTGGTTTTCCAGAGGTCCACCTTGCCACGCGTCAAATTCTCTATGGAATCGCTCCTCGACCCAGAAATACCGCCTTCGCACTAAAAGCGGTGCAATATGGGCAATCTGCTTTCACAAATCCGCTAGCGGTTTTGAATAGTGGCTAACTAGGGTTCACGTCGGGGTTTGCGTTCGCCTTTGTATACTCCGGTTGTTAACTCAGGTTCGCCTCCGGTTGGGAGTTCCAATTAACGACAGACGATTGTAACTTGCGTTGTTGAGCGGGATTCTATTACCATTAACCAAAGTTAAATGACCAGGGGTTCACGGCTTCTCTACTCGAGCAAATTGAGGGAAACAATAGACATAGACCTGCAAAGTCTATACAACGGTTTATTCCAGTAGATACATATGCACATAGTTCATCACTTCGCAATTAAACAACCTCTTGACAATTAAGGATTCAACATGATTCTAGGGTAAATGCGCACATAAACTATTTAATTGGAAGCACTTGTAACACACATAGTTTATTGCAGAATCTCCTCTCTTCTTATTCTTGTCCCCCTTCATACATCCGAGGGTTACAATTATATACATAAACCTATGACTCTTCGGTTCCTCTGAGAGGACCGTTTCAGGAAATCAACAGTCCAATTAAAACAATTCAACTAACTGGAATATGACAGCTAGACTAACTGAGCTATTCAACTTCTACGACTCTAACTGATCTAATAATACAATCAGCTAAGGTATTGACACCTAGCTGTGACAATTCGATTGTTTTCAAACCCTCCTAGCCACAACATGTGGACAAAACTCCTACATTGCTGGCTAGTGTCTAATGCCCCTACATCAAACTCCCGAGGGCAATTTTCTTCATGGGCTCCTGTCCATGAGCTCTTACACTGATCTACCTATATTCTGCAGCATTTCTTCAGTCATCCAAGTGGCATCTTCTTCTGGCTTATCCTTCCATCTGATCAAGTACTGAAAGTACTCTCATCCTCTGGTCCTTCTGAATGGTTTTTTATCCAATATTTTCTCTGGTTGTAATGGTTGTGCCGGTGGTAGCTGTTCTCTCCACTCAATCTGTTCCTTGTCTGCTGTTCTTTCTTCTACACCATCATCTTCATACTTGTACAAATATACAACATTAAAAATGGGAGATATTCCAACATCAGGAGGTAATTCAATCTCATAAGCATTTGCAGAAAACTTCCTAAGTATCTTGCATGGCCCAATCTTCTTGAACTTCAATTTATTGTACTGCTTCTTTGGGAATCTCTCCTTTGTCAAGTGTGCCAAAACCTGATCTCCTACTTCAAAGTGAACTTCTTTTCTGCTCAAGTCTGCTCTGTTTTTGTATTTAATGCTGCTGCCTTGTAGTTGTTGTTTCACTTGTTCATGTATGGCCTGGATCTCTGAAGCAAATTCCTCACCATCTGCACTTCTCATTTCTGCCTTTCCCATATCTCTTAACTCTGATATCCATCTAGGGTGCATTCCATAAACAATATGAAATGGACTCTGCCCGGTGCTCCTGTTTGGTGAGTCATTGTATGCATATTCTGCCTGGGGCAAAATATGATCCCACTACTTGGGATGCTCTCCTGCAAGACATCTCAACAAATTCCCCAGACTCCTATTCACTACCTCAGTTTGTCCATCAGTCTGAGGATGATAAGCCAAGTTGAAACTTAGTTTGGTACCAAGTTTCTTCCACAGTGTCCTCCAAAAATGGCCCACAAATCTGGTATCTCTGTCTGAAACAATACTCTTGGGCAACCCATGCAATCTAACAACTTCTTTGAAGAACAAGTTAGCAACATGGGTGGCATCACTAGTTTTATAGCATGGGATAAAATGTGCCATTTTGGAGAATCTATCCACCACAACAAAGATTGCATCATTCCCTCTCTGAGTCTTGGGAAATCCTAGAACAAAATCCATACTCACCATGTCCCAAGGCCTGTCTGGAATAGGCAAGGGAGTGTACAATCCTGCATTCTGGCTCCTTCCTTTGGCATATTGACAAATATTGCAATTCTTCACAAACTTGTCCACTTCTGCTCTCATCTTGGGCCAGAAATAAAAGTGACTCAGCTGCTCATAAGTCTTATCAGTACCAAAGTGTCCAGCAAGTCCACCACTATGCTTTTCTTTGATCAAATTTTCCCTCATGGAACATTTTGGTACACATAGTTGGCTTCTTCTGAATAGTAAGTCCTCCTGCAAGAAATAATCCAGCCACTGGCTTCTATCTATTAAAACAGGGTTACTACATGCCTCAAATGCTTCTTTAAAATCTGGATATGTTTTGTACAATTATTTCAGAAAATCAAACCCTACAACTTCAAAATTTGTCTCTTGAACAAGCATGTGCCTCCTACTCAAAGCATCAGCTACTTTATTGGCTTGGCCACTTATATGTTTCAAAACAAAATTAAAACTTTGGAGATACTCAACCCATTTAGCATGCTTATGTTTCAACTTGGGCTGCTGTACAATATACTGCAAAGCATGATTGTCATAATATAATACAAATTCCCTAGACATCAGATAATGTCTCCACTTCTTCAGTGCCTGAACAATTGCATAGAATTCCTTCTCATAAGAGGAATACTTTCTTCTGGTGTCATTCAGCTTTTCACTAAAATATGCCACAGGCCTATCATCCTGACTCAACACAGCTCCAATGGCCTCTCCACTGGCATCACATTTTACTTGAAATGGTTTTGTAAAATCAGGCAGAATCAAAACAGGCTTCTCTGTTATCTTTTGCTTCAACAGCTTAAAATTCCTTTCTACTTCAGCAGTCCACTTAAATGGCTATTTTTTCTTCTTTATTGTCTCTATTATGGGTGCATTAATCTTACTGAAGTTTCTTATAAAATTCCTGTAAAAACTAGCAAGTCCATGGAAACTTCTTACCTCAAAAACATTCCTGGGTGAAGGCCACTCCACAATTGCCTTAACCTTTTCTGGGTCCATCTTCAATCCTTCTACAGAAACAACAAACCCCAAATACACCAACTCTTCCTTCATGAATGAGCATTTCTTCAAATTTATCAGCAGTTTCTCTTGGTGCAGCTTCTTCAAGACATGATTAAGATGCCTTAAATTTTCTTCTTTAGTTCTGCTGAAAACTAATATATCATCCAGATACACTATCACAAATTTACCAATGAATTCTTTCAATACTTCATTCATAAGTCTCATAAAAGTGCTAGGTGCATTTGAAAACCCAAAAGGCATTACCATCCATTCATACAGTCCTTCATTTGTTTTAAAGGCAGTTTTCCACTCATCACCCTCTCTTATTCTAATATGATGGTATCCACTTTTCAAATCTATCTTTGAGAAATATTTAGCACCACTCAAACAGTCCATTAAGTCCTCAACTCTGGGCAAAGGGAATCTGTACCTGATTGTGATCTTATTGATTGCTCTGGAATCAGTACACATCCTCCAGCCTCCATCTTTCTTTGGGCTCAATACTGCTGGTACTGCACATGGACTCAGACTTTCTCTAATCAGCCCCTTGTCCACCAACTCCTGTACTTGTCTCCTGATTTCCTCATTTTCCTTGGGAGTCATTATGTAGGCTGCCTTATTTGGCAGATTTGAACCAGGGATAAAATCTATCTGATGGCTGATCTTCCTCACAGGTGGCAGCTCATCAGGTAAATCATCCACAACAATGTCACAGTAATCATCTAACATCTCTTGTATCTCTACTGGTAAATCAGAAATATTTGTAGAAGTAAGAACTACTTTAGGCTTGCAAACTAAAGCAAAGCTTACCTCTTCTTCTTCTATCTGCTGCAGATATTCCTTCCCGCTCAGCAACAAGGTCTTTGGATCAGTCACTCTGCTGGATGGCTCTCCTTCCTCCATGGGAATCAATGTATGATGTACCCCATCCTTGAAGAACTTGTAAGTGTTCTTCTTGCCATCATGCACTGCTGCTCTGTCAAACTGCCAAGGTCTACCCAACAGTATATGACACACATCCATGGGCATTACATCACACAGGACCTTATCTTTGTATTTTCCCATTTGCAGCTCTATCTCACACTGTTCTTTCACAACCAGCTGGTGCCCTTTATGCAGCCAGGACACCCTGTAGGGAGTTGGATGCTCCCTTGTCTTCAACTTCAAATTTTCTATTACCTCAGTGGAAACCAGATTGTCTGTGCTGCCACTATCAATGACTAGCTGGCAGCATTTCCCTTGGACTTTGCATATGCTCCTAAACAAAGTCTTTCTTTGTGCAGGCTCAGTGACCTCTTTGGCTTGCTTCAACATGACCTTATTCACCACCAAGGATTCTCCCCTCTCTGGAAGAATTTCTTCTTCAATTTATGTCGCTTCTCCAGTCTGGGCAACAACAACATTCCTTGGACCAGCACCCACATTCTCTGGACATTCATAGTGCTTGTGTCCCACTTGCTGACATCTATAACACCTCAATTCTCTACCTCTGCCCCCTCTTCCTCTTCCTCTATAAGAACCCCTTCTGCCCCTTGCATCATCCTCTACAGATGCATTCTGAGGTGAGCTACTGTTAGCTCCATCCCTGGGTGTAGCAGGCTTTCCTCTACCACCCTGACTTCCCTTTCCTCGGAAGGTACCTCTCTTCTTGGCAGACTATTTCCTCAGGAGTTTCTCCTTTGCTTTCAAGGCCATCTAATAGGCCTCTTCCACTGTCTTAGGAGACAGGAGACCAATCTCATCCTGGATCTCCAGCTTGAGACCATTCACATATCTGGCAGTCTTCTCAGGTGTGTCTTGGAATTGCCCAACCCTTATGCTTACTCTGTAGAATTCCTCTGTGTACTCTTTTACTGTCTGCAACCTCTGTCTCAGGTTCTACATTTGCTTATATAATGTTAGCTGGTAACACTAGGCAAGAATTTACCTTTTAATTTAGCCATCATTCTGGTCCATCTCTTGATAGGTTGCTTGCCAACTCTGCTCCTTTCTGCCTGCACTCCATCCCACCAAAGTGCAGCATGTCCCTTCAGCTTTGTTACTGCAAACTTGACCTTCTTATCTTCACTTATTTCTTCATAATCAAAGCACTTGTTCAATTCATTTATCTAGTCCACTAGTTCTTCTGGATTCAGTCCCCCTGCATATCTTGACACTTCAATTCTGGGCTTAACTGCAGATCCCATAACAGTTCTAAGGAGCCTCATGTCAGGAGGAATTTCAACATTTTCTTCAGCTTCTTCTGTCTCAGGTTCATTGATGTCTTCAGGATCTCTGGGCTGTCTTCGCTCCATGGCATCCATTTTGGCCTCGACCCTCTGCAACATCCCCAACACCTCTGCGTTGGCAACAGGTCTTCTTCTGCCAGCACCTCTACCAACTCGGATTGCCATGTCAGCAAAAACAACTTCAGACTTGCTCTGATACCACAAATGACGCAACAACAGCTGAAATTCAGAACTCCCTTTCCCTAAACCCTCGTTCTTTGGCTCCACGTGGTCTACTTACATTTCCTTAGCAATTTTATTTATCAATTTTGGAGAAAATTGATAAATAAATATATTCAACAGCTCTTGAATATTAAATGGTATCTCCCGGCTTATATCTTATTTCCAACTTTATAATCAAAGTTTATACCTTCGTGTGTTATAGATTAATATTCTATGCCTTTTAATCAATTGACTTTATAATGACCCTTGGTAATTAAATAAATCTCCGCGCCTTATATGAATATCCCGACACCTTATAACTAACTAGCGTTACAATAGACCTTTGGCCCGACCCCACATATATGTCAATGGCCCAATCAAATGCGCGCGTCGTACCTTGTTTAATCTTCGTGCATCTCCGTCGAACAAACACCGTCCGATGGCCTTTGCCCAGATCGACGGCTCATACACATATCGCTCAGCATCCAACGTCGATGTTTAACGCGCGATGGCGCTCTTGGACGGTGGTTTTCCGGAGGTCCACCTTGCCACGCGTCGAATTCTCTATGGAATCGATCCTCGACCCAGAAATACTGCCTTCACACCAAAAGCGGTGCGATATGGGCAATCCGCTTTCACAAATCCGCTAGCGGTTTTGAATAGTGGCTAACCAGGGTTCACGTCGGGGTTTGCGTTCGCCTTTGTATACTTCGGTTGTTAACTCAGGTTCGCCTCCGGTTGGGAGTTCCAATTAACGACAGACGATTGTAACTTGCGTTGTTGAGTGGGATTCTATTACCATTAACCAGAGTTAAATGACCACGGGTTCACGGCTTCTCTACTCGAGCAAATTGAGGGAAACAATAGACAGAGACCTGCAGAGTCTATACAACGGTTTATTCCAGTAGATACATATGCACAGAGTTCATCACTTCGCAATTAAACAACCTCTTGACAATTAAGGATTCAACACGATTCTAGGGTAAATGCGCACATAAACTATTTAATTGGAAGCACTTGTAACACACAGAGTTTATTGCAGAATCTCCTCTCTTCTTATTCTTGTCCCCCTTCATACATCCAAGGGTTACAATTATATACATAAACCTATGACTCTTCGGTTCCTCTGAGAGGACCGTTTAAGGAAATCAACAGTCTAATTAAAACAATTCAACTAACTGGAATATGACAACTAGACTAACTGAGCTATTCAACTTCTACGACTCTAACTGATCTAATAATACAATCAGCTAAGGTATTGACACCTAGCTGTGACAATTCGACTGTTTTCAAACCCTCCTAGCCACAACATGTGGACAAAACTCTTACATTGCTGGCTAGTGTCTAACGCCCCTGCATCAAGTCCTCATGCATAGTTGTACCTTCCTTGAAGTTGGAAGCGTTAACACCATATAATTTATAATTTTGTTGTTGCCAGTTAAACTCCATGAATTGTTCTTCAAGGTTTGTAGTATAGCTTCCTAGTTGTGTTAACCATTATGCACCTAGAACTATATCCATCTCTTTGATTGGTAGGGAAAATAGATATGTTTGTAGCTCTTGTTCTTGTAGTTGGATTGAAACCTTGTGGCATTCTCCTATCTCTTCAAAAATTTTCCCAGTAGCGACAGACATGGTTAGGTCCTTGATTGGGCATATACAAAGATCAAGTTGTTTAGCAAGATCAATGTTTATACAATTGTGAGTACTACCGAAATCTACAAGTATATTGACATTTCTGCCTCTTATGAGCCATTTAAGCTTCAGGGTTTTATGACGTACTCTCCCTGTCATGTTTGTTGGTAGAGTAGTAGGTTTAATGTTCCTTCGACTTAGAGATTGGTTTCTATACTTCCTAAGATGCGGTGGAACGTATTTTGCAGTGACTTGTTGTTTTTGACCTTTTGAAGAATTTCTTTCTTCATCCTGATTTTGTTGGACACATGAGATTGCAGCTATTGATGGTTCCTGGGGATTTGAATATTTTTTGTGTGCAACAACGACTGCTCCATCAGGTTCTTGTACTTCAACTTGCTTCCCATCTATTATTTTATAGTAGTGTACGAACGTATCTTCACATTGATGTCCTTGCTTCCAATTTTCTCCACGCCTGCGACAATTATTTTTATTATTATTATTATTATTTTTTAATTTTTTAATTTTTTAATTAATTAATTAATTTTTTTTTTTTTTTTTAATTTTAATTTAATTTAATTTAATTTAGTTTATTTATTTTTATTTTTATTTTTTTAAATTTTAAATTTTAAATTATAAATTATTATTATTATTATTTTATTTTTATTATTATTATTATTATTTTTTAATTTTTTAATTTTTTAATTAATTAATTAATTTTTTTTTTTTTTTTTAATTTTAATTTAATTTAATTTAATTTAGTTTATTTATTTTTATTTTTATTTTTTTAAATTTTAAATTTTAAATTATAAATTATTATTATTATTATTATTTTTTAATTTTTTAATTTTTTTAAATTTTTTTAAAATTTTTAAATTTTTATTTATTCATTTTTATTTTTTATTTTTTATTTTTAATTTTTAATTTTATTTTTAATTTTTTAATTTTTTAATTTTAATTTTAATTTTAATTTTTTATTTTTTATTTTTTATTTTCTGACTCATTACTAGAAGTGTCTGATTCCTTGTCGACTTCATAAGTATACAATTTTTTGTTAAGGCATCTATGTCCTTATGTCCATTTGTCTCCACAATACCTACATTTGTTTGACTCCTTTTTACCTGAGTATTGTGGTTGGTCTTCGTCTTCCTTGAATGATGACATTTTGAACTTATGTTTTTGTTCAATAATTGTTGCATGTATGGCTTCTTCAATAGTATTGGGCTTGTACAACTTCAATTTTGCACAAATATACTCCTTAAGTCGACATCTATACATTTTAAGTAGTTGTTCATTAGTAAATACTCTTTTTCTTGTAGTTAATACTTCCCATTAGTGGGTGTACTCACTTACAATTACAAACCCTTTTTGCTTGAGATGAAAAAAATGTCTGTAGACGTCATCTTCTTCTTCGTCATAAAACCTTTTTAGCAAAGAACCCACAATTTTTTTCCAGAGAAAGACTGTGTTTGTAGGTGTAAGTAAGTAATTTTTTTTATTGATAAAATCTCAATATTGATTACAATACTTCATGACATTATGCCTATATAGGCATTGTCTAGCCACGAAGATGAGTGGTCACATATTTTGACCAATGTCCCTTCATAACTAATGGGACATTCATTAATTTAGTTAATTAACTATTATTAGTACTTATAATTTTAATGTTATTTTTTAATTGATTTTTTTATGAATATTTTGTTCATAACATTGCCACCCCCTTTTAGAGATGCTTTGTATTCAAAGCATAACAAAAAGGGTTTTCTCTAGTTGACTACGTTGCTATGGAATGGCATCTTTATTTTGACTTTGTTTATGCTTGGTGAAGTACTCATGTGTATTTGTACGTTCCTTGAAGTTGGAATCATTAACACCATATTATTTATAATGTCATCCTTGCCAGTTAAACTCCATGAATTGTTCTTCAAGGTTCGTAGCATAGCTTCCTAGTTGTATTAACCATTATGCACCTCGAACTATATCCATCTCTTTGAGCAGTCGGGAAAATAAATCTGTCTGTAGCTCTAGTTCATGTATCTGAATTGAAACCTTGTGGCATTATGATAGGTTATTTTGTTAGACACATGAGATTGCAGCTATTGATGGTTCCTCGGGATTTGAATATTTTTTGTGTGCAACAACGACTTCTTCATCAGGTTCTTGTACTTCAACTTTCTTCCCATATATTATTTTATAGTAGTGTACGAAGGCATCTTCACATTGATGTCCTTGCTTCCAATTTTCTTCCACACTTGCGACAATTATTATTTTTATTATTGTCTTGTATTTTTTCTGACTCATTACTAGAAGTGTCTAATTCCTTCTCGACTTCATAAGTATACAATTTTTTGTTAAGGCATCTATGTCCTTATGTCCATTTGTCTCCACAATACCTACATTTGTTTGACTCCTTTTTACCTGAGTGTTGTGGTTGGTCTTTGTCTTCCTTGAATGATGACATTTTGAACTTATGTTTTTGTTAAATAATTGTTGCATGCATGGCTTCTTCAATAGTATTGATCTTGTACAACTTCAATTTTGCACAAATATACTCCTTAAGTCCACATCTATACATTTTAAGTAGTTGTTCACCAGTAAATCCTCTTTTTCTTGTAGCTAATACTTCTCATTAGTGGGTGTACTCACTTACAAACCCTTTTTGCATGAGATGAAAAAATAGTCCTTAGACATCATCTTCTTCTTCATCATAAAACCTTTTTAGCAAAGCACCCACAATTTTTTTTCCAGAGAAAGACTGTGTTTGTAGGTGCAAGTAAGTAATTTTTTTTATTGATAAAATCTCAATATTGATTACAATTCTTCATGACATTATGCCTATATAGGCATTGTTTGGCCACGAAGATGAGTGATCACATATTTTGACCAATGTCCCTTCATAACTAATGGGACATTCATTAATTTAGTTAATTAACTATTATTAGTACTTATAATTTTAATGTTATTTTTTAATTGATTTTTTTATGAATATTTTGTTCATAACATTGCCACCCCCTTTAGAGATGGCATATTTGTCCTCGAAGCATATGAAGGGTTTTCTCACAATAACACGTTGTTATGGAATGGCATCTTTACTCCAACTTTGTTTGTGCTTGGTGAAGTCCTCATGCATAGTTGAACCTTTCTTGAAGTTGGAAGCGTTAACACCATATAATTTATAATGTTGTTGTTGCCGGTTAAACTCCATGAATTGTTCTTCAAGGTTTGTAGTATAGCTTCCTAGTTGTGTTAATGATTATGCACCTAGAACTATATCCATCTCTTTGATTGGTAGGGAAAATATATATGTTTGTAGCTCTTGTTCTTGTATTTGGATTGAAACCTTGTGGCATTCTCCAATCTCTTCAAACTTGTTCCCAGTAGCGACATACATGGTCACGTCCTTGATTGGGCATATACAAAGATCAAGTTGTTTAGCAAGATCAATGTTTATACAATTGTGAGTACTACCAAAATCTACAAGTATATTGGCATTTCTACCTCTTATGAGCCATTTAAGCTTCAGGGTTTTATGACGTACTTTCCCTGTCATGCTTGTTGGTATAGTAGTAGGTTTAATGTTCCTTCGACTTAGAGATTGGTTTATATACTTCCTAAGATGTGGTGGAACGTATTTTGCAGTGACTTGTTGTTTTTGACCTTTTGAAGAATTTCTTTCTTCATCATGATTTTGTTGGACACATGAGATTGTATGTATTGATGGTTCCTCGAGATTTAAATATTTTTGTGTGCAAAAACGACTTCTTCATCAAGTTCTTGTACTTCAACTTGCTTCCAATCTATTATTTTATAGTAGTGTACAAACGTACCTTCACATTGATGTCCTTGCTTCCGATTTTCTGCACACTTGCGACAATTATTATTATTTTATTTTTTCTAGAAGTGTCTGATTCCTTCTCGACTTCATAAGTATACAATTTTTTGTTAGGGCATCTATGTCCTTATGTCCATTTCTCTCCACAATATGTACATTTGTTTGACTCCTTTTTACCTGAGTATTGTGGTTGGTCTTCGTCTTCCTTGAATGATGACATTTTGAACTTATGTTTTTGTCCAATAATTGTTGCATGTATGGCTTCTTCAATAGTATTGGGCTTATACAACTTCAATTTTGCACAAATATACTCCTTAAGTCCACATCTATACGTTTTAAGTAGTTATTCATCAGTAAATCCTCTTTTTATTGTAGCTAATACTTCCCATTAGTGGGTGTACTCACTTACAAACCCTTTTTGCTTGAGATGAAAAAATTGTCCGTAAACATCATCTTCTTCTTCGTCATAAGACCTTTTTAGCAAAGCATACACAATTTTTTTCCAAAGAAATACTGTGTTTGTAGGTGTAAGTAAGTAATATTTTTTATTGATAAAATCTCAATATTGATTACAATTCTTCATGGCATTATGCCTATATAGGCATTGTCTGGCCACAAAGACGAGTGGTCACATATTTTGACCAATGTCCCTTCATAACTAATGGGACATTCATTAATTTAATTAATTAATTATTATTAGTACTTCTTATTTTAATGTTATTTTTTAATTGATTTTTTTTTTTTTAATGAATATTTTGTTCATAACATTGCTACCCCCGTTAGAGATGCTTTGTCCTCAAAGAATAACAAGAAGGGTTTTCTCTAGCTTAACACATTGTTATGGAATGGCATCTTTACTCCAACTTTGTTTGTGCTTGGTGAAGTCCTCATGCATAGTTGTACCTTCCTTGAAGTTGGAAGCGTTAACACCATATAATTTATAATGTTGTTGTTGCCAGTTAAACTCCATGAATTGTTCTTCAAGGTTTGTAGTATAGCTTCCTAATTGTGTTAACCATTATGCACCTAGAACTATATCCATATCTTTTATTGGTAGGGAAAATAGATATGTTTGTAGCTCTTGTTCTTGTATTTGGATTGAAACCTTGTGGCATTCTGCTATCTCTTCAAAATTGTTCCCAGTAGCGACAGACATAGTCAGGTCCTTGATTGGGCATATACAAAGATCAAGTTGTTTAGCAAGATCAATGTTTATACAATTGTGAGTACTGCCAAAATCTACAAGTATATTGAAATTTATGCCTCTTATGAGCCCTTTAAGCTTAAGGGTTTTATGAGTACTCTCCCTGTCATGTTTGTTGGTATAGTAGTAGGTTTAATGTTCCTTCGACTTAGAGATTGGTTTCTATACTTCCTAAGATGTGGTGGAACGTATTTTGTAGTGACTTGTCATTTTTGACCTTTTGAAGAATTTCTTTCTTCATCCTGATTTTGTTGGACACATGAGATTACAGCTATTGATGGTTCCTTGGGATTTGAATATTTTTTGTGTGCAACAACGACTTCTTCATCAAGTTCTTGTACTTCAACTTGCTTCCCATCTATTATTTTATAGTAGTGTACGAACGTATCTTCACATTGATGTCCTTGCTTCCAATTTTCTCCACACTTGCAACAATTATTATTATTATTATTTATTTTTTCTGACTCATTACTAGAAGTGTCCGATTCCTTCTCGACTTCATAAGTATATAATTTTTTGTTAAGGCATCTATGTCCTTATGACCATTTGTCTGCACAATAACTACATTTGTTTGACTCCTTTTTACCTGAGTATTGTGGTTGGTCTTCGTCTTCCTGGAAGAATGACATTTTGAACTTATGTTTTTGTTCAATCATTTTTGCATGTGTGGCTTCTTCAATAGTATTGGGCTTTACAACTTCAATTTTGCACAAATATACTCCTTAAGTCCACATCTATACATTTTAAGTAGTTGTTCACCAGTAAATCCTCTTTTTCTTGTAGCTAATACTTCCCATTGGTGGGTGTACTCACTTACAAACCCTTTTTGCTTGAGATGAAAAAATTGTTCGTAGATGTCATCTTCTTCTTCGTCATAAAACCCTTTTAGCAAAGCACCCACAATTTTTTTTCTAGAGAAAGGAACGAGCTTCACATTTTCCAGACTACCATAGGAACCAATCATATGCCTCAACTTCCAAATTGTTGGATGTGGTCATGATTTTCTCTCGTTGACCTATTGGCGGATTTGACTGAAAAATGGATTCCATTTTATTAACCCACGCAATAGCACCTCTATGGTCTTTCCATCGTATTTTGGGAGCTCCTTCTTAATTCGTTGATAGTCTTTTTTCTGGGAATTTTGTATAGTACTAATTACTTGAGAAGTGTATTTGCGAAATCTCATGAATTGGGAAATCTTTGCTTCATGGAGTCATGGGACTTTGCGTTGGTTCTTGAGCAATTAAAGGATTAAAAAATGAATTAAATCATCCTATTACATGGTTCTGTGTTCCTTGCAACATTTTCTTAATGTTATCTATTTTTTTTATATTACTTGCTAATTTCTCTTGAGTTACAATTATCCTATTTTGAACTTCTCCTAACTCTGCTTGTTTCTTCTCAACATTATCAAGAATACGTCGTACTTTATTGAGTTCTTCTTGATATTTTTTGACGTCATCATTATTATTCCCCATTTTGTTTCTCCTTTTCTTAACATAACCATTTTTTTTTAATATTTTTAATTTAATATATATATATATATATAAAATTAAATTCGATTAATATAAACCTTATGAATATGTTCATAACATAAGGCTACCATTCAACATACATGGCATAGTCAAAATGTTCAAAGACTATGACGTTTGACAAGCATGATAACACGACAAATTGCGGTAAGGTTTCATGGCCCGATGGTAAGGTTTCGGTAAGATATATGGTGGTGGAAACTCGTGTTCGGCCGGAAAGGGATAGGATAATACGAGGACAGGGACATGCAGGTCAACAGACAAGGAAAAGCAATTGTGTTTGGAAATGTTGTGGATGAGAGATCTCGATAGGGGACGTGACAGATGGGGGGAAGAGAACTACGCAAAAGAGGACAAGGATTACAGAGCAGGGAACAGGGAGAGACATGAACTGTCTTGGTTGGAACACAAGCAAACAACACAAGCCGAGCGACAAGGTAATCCACAGAGCGATGAGTTGGATGAGAAATAGCGGTAGTGGAGAGGAAGTTACATGCCTCTGATACCATTGTAAGGAGGAAACCAATACACAAGAAGTAATTATGTATAGACTGTGTTTGTAGGTGTAAGTAAGTAATTGTTTTTATAGATAAAATCTGAATGGTGATTACAATTCTTCGTGGCGGTGTGCCTATATAGGCATTGATTAGCCACGAACATGAGTGGTCATAACTTTTGACCAATATCCCTTCATAACTAATGAGACATTCATTAATTTAATTACTTAATTATTGTTAATACTTATTATTTTAATGTTATTTTTTAATTAGTATTTTTTTTTTTAATGAATATTTTATTCATAAATATTAACATTTTACTAAGTGAGAGTTTTAATATATTTTGAAATTTATTTGGAACAATGAAAATAAATATAGTTAGGAATTCCTTTAAAATTGGAAAATTTAAAATGAGAAATAAAAAAAGCAAGCAAAAAGACTTATGACTAAAGAAAAAACCAAAATAAAAATCAATGGTTTTTTTTCTATTTGAAATTTCTAATCTTGGGATTTTTTTGCATAAAAACAAGAATGTTTTTTTGCATAAAAAATGGTGGGGAGCTATCGAGATAACACTTTGTTGTGCAAAGTTATGACACTTTGTCAATAGAAACTTCTTTTAGATTTATTTATTTATTTTTAATATAGTTTTGTATATCTCATAATTCAATTTAAAGACACATTAAAATAACCATCAAACAATTAAAAAAAAAATCTACATTTTAAAAAACTAAAATTTATTTTTATTTTTCAAGATATTGAGTTTAATATTTATTTTTTTCAAAACTTTAATAAACTTCATAAAAGTCATTTAAAATTTTCTAAACTAATTGAAACTTAAAAGTTTTTTTTTACCAAAATAAAAAACATTCACAACTATAATATTATAATAAAATTTAAAAATAATAATAATAATAACAATAATAATAAAACATTTTTTAAATGATTTTGTTACAATTTATATATATATAAAATAAGTGATGATGATTAACATCCACTAAGACCAATGTGGTCTATGCTACTTACATTTCTTATATATATATATATATATATGGCATAATTATAATGATTATATTTTTAAATGTATTATTTACACTATATTAAAGTTATAGAGAAATACGATAGCCTTTGAGGATAGATCAAAACATCCTACACATCGAGCTTCCAATAACCAAGCACAAATATATGGTTTTCTTAGAGGATTAATTTTGGATATATCTTTATCCCTGAAATCCTTAATCATTGTGGAAGACTCTAACAATGTTATTAGGCACATTAATCTAGGCACTTCACCATAGGGTATTAAACTCAATTTTCTTATAAAAAAAAGCCTATCCCTCTTATCCATGATTGCAAATCTCCAAGTGAAACATGTCCTAAAAAATCTACACACTTTGGCTTATTCTCTTACCAATCATGTTGTCTCGCTCACTCCTATAAATTTGTTGGTTAATTGATCAATAAGGCAAGCCCATATCCCTTAACCTACCCTATGCACTTGTTATTAATTAAATTTAATATCATTGGCTCATCACGCAGTTTTGGTGTTATAATTAACCCACATGTTCGAGGGCATGGGTGGATTTCCATATTAATCTCCCTCAAGATGTTTTACAAGCAAGCCAAAATAAATCGTGGGTGAAAAGGACAAGATGAAGAATTTAGATATGATATTTCAAGTGCCTTCTCGAGCTTCTCCCATTCGACAAAGCTAGGTATGTTCCTTGTCATTAGCCATACTCTTAGTTCATTTCTTAGGGTGTCAAATCCCATGCAAGTTGATAATTTTGAAGGATTGCATGAGTCTGTTTTGCTACATTGTCATCATTTTTTGGATGTGCTATACTATTTCCACTCATTTAGAGGATGGATCTACTCTTTATGGACTAATGGAAGCAAATATTATCATATCAACTCTCCCTTATGCATTTTCATAATCGCTAGGGTTATTCTTCTTCTCATTTCTAAAGTTTGTCAACTCCATTCCGGAAAATCCCCTGAAGTTGCATGCAACCAAAGAAATGTCATGAAAACATTGTCATGGAGAGACTCTATGCTCTAAGAAAGACCATATGGAAATAATGGAAGAGATGGAGGTAGCTTCACTTGGTTTCAAATTGGACATGCTATTAACACAGGATGGATGTCATGTTAGAAATAATGTTCGACCAAAGAAATAAAATGTGGGAGCTTCATAAGGATGTTAGCAGGGTTAATTCATAGCTAGAATTAGTCCAAGTTGCATAACAAGGAGGAGAGAAAGTTGCCCAAGTTATAGTTTCAACTGCAAACTTAGCTGAATCAATTGCTATGGGAATACTTGATCTAAGTAGGGAAACTCTTATTGACAACATACTAATTCTTAATGTAGTTATCAGGTTTTAGTTCCAAATTTTTGTTATGCCATCTAAATGCTATATGTTTTTAGGTATTTTCTAGAAGAAGTGTACATATAGAATTCATTGGATGTATGTAATAGACTCATGGCACAAAAGGGAAAATAGATTTAGGATCTTAATGAATTATTTAGGTGAAATGCATCCTTTAATTTTTTGATGTAATACTCTCTACCTGGTGCACAATCCTAATATAAATCTTACAAGTATTGTTTCAAAAAAATGTTACAAAAAAATATGTTCATTTGGGGCAACCTCAGTGGTTGAGACTTAAAGTGTTAATGTCACCCACATCAATTTGAATTTTGGCTAATCTAGCTAGTTTATTTGTAAGATTTCGTATTGAGCCAAAAATTTATAATGGTAGTAGTGTGATGTGGTGATAGTGTGTTTTAGTAACAAAGTCCTTGTTGTCCAAAAAGAAGAAAGTTAGAAAGAATAGGACTTTACACTTATCATTTATCTTCCCTTTAAAAGGTCCCTTCTAATATAATGAAGTTGTAATTTTGAAACAAAAAATTCATAAATGTGATAATTGAATTACGTTACCATGATATTGTTATTTTTAAAGAGAAAGCATGATTGTGATGTTAATATGATAAAGTTGTAATTTTGAAACAAAAAATTCATAAATGTGATAATTGAATTACGTTACCATGATATTGTTATTTTTAAAGAGAAAGCATGATTGTGATGTTAAAAGAAATTTGTTGATTTGTTGGGAACTCTTAAATTATGTTGATGATGTGGAAGTTCAAGGAAATTTTTATCTAAGTTAAAATTATTTATATTGAGATATAATTTTTTGGGATTAATTGTATAGAGTAAGTCATTGATTTATGACCATATCCATGAGCATTAGTCACAGTTAACCAATATCTCATAATTTAGAACATTCCACTTAACACTTGTTGCATCAAGTGATGCTTATAGGTATGAATATGTGGGATTGAAACTACTAAATTGAATTGCATAACATCTATCATCACCTTTGGGGCTCACTTCGAATAACCAACTTCCTAGACAATCACCCATCCAAAGACTCCTCTAGCTCAATTATGCTTGATAGTGGAGTTTTTGCTACAATGAAGGTCACTCAACATGCTACCCCATTTGCAAAAACTTAACAAGTATTGTGCCTTGTGAATTATTTAGCTAGAACTCCCTTCACTCTTTTTATTTAAGCAGAGGGGTTTCGATGGTCCAACATATGAGATATAATTTTTTAGACTAACTGTGTGGAGTAAGTCCTTAAATTATGACCTTATCCACGAGTATTAGTTGCACTTGATCAATTTCTCGTGATTTTTGAATAATCCACTTAGCACTCATTATGTTAAGTGATGCTCATAGGAATACAGAAAGTGGGATTGAAACCAGAAACATGAATTGTGTGCTATCAGTCATCATGTTCAAGGCTTGCACCTAGTAACTAGGATTTCTTAGACGTCACCCATCCCAAGATTCCTCTGGCTCAAGTATGCTTAAATGTGGAGTTTTTTCCACAATCGAACCCACTTAGCTTGCCAGCCCATTTGAAAAACCTTAGCAAGTAATATTCCTTGTGACCTATTCAGCTAGAGCTCCCTCACTATTCTTTTAAGCATTAAGGGGATTTTGCAATCTAATATATGAGATATTGTTTTTTAGATACACTGATAGAGTAAGTCATTAAACTATGACCATATCCATGACTACTAGTTGCAACAAACCAAATTCTCATGATTTTGAATAGTCCACTTAAGCACCTTTTTCATTAGGTGATGCTCACAAGAGTGCATATGGTTATCAAGTGCAAAGCCAAAAGTTATGGTTGATTCTATGCAATTCATTTCATTGGTTTCAATATCACTCCTCAACCCTTGTGAGCATCACCAAATTCAATGAATGTTAAGGATATTATTTAAATTCATGAAAAATTGGTTATATGCACCTAATATTAATGGATATGGTCATAGCTTAGTGACTTGATTTATGTAATTAATCCTAAAAATTATATCTCATATGTTGGATTGTGGAAGCCCCTTAATTCTCAAATAAGAAGAATGAAGGGAGCTCTAAATGAATAGTTCATAAGGCACAATACTTGTTTAGGTTTTGTAAATGGGGTTGTAAGATAAATGGGATTAATTATGATGAAAACTTTACAATTAAGCATGCGTGAGCTAGAGGAGTCCTAGGATGGGTGACCATTTGAGAAGCACTACATACTAGGTGCAAGCCTCAGAGTGATTATTGGTGTTGTGTGATTTATTTCATTAGTTTCAATCCCACTTTTTCATCTATGTGAGCATAACCCAATGTAATGAGTGCTACATGGAGTATTTGAAATCATGATAAAATGGTCAATTGTGACTAATACTCATGGATGTGGTTATATATTAATGACATATTCTACATCAATCCCATTAGTTATATCTCACATGTTGGAGTGTGAAAACCTTTTGATGCTTAAATAAAACGAGTGAAGGGAGAACTAGTTAAATAGTTCATCACGCACAACACTTGCTCATATTTTTCAAATAGGATAACGAGTTAAGTGGGCTTGATTGTGGGGAAAAATCCATAGTTAAGCATGCTCAAGCTAGAGGAGTATTAGGATGGATGAGCATCTGAAAATTATTGGATCTGGTGTTTAAGCCCTAAAGTCAATGATTGATGTTATATAATTTGTTTTGTGAGTTCCAATCTCACTTATTCACCCCTATGAACATCACCTGATGCAATAAGTGTTATATGGACTATTAAATTCACGAGAAATTGGTTAGTTGTGACTGATACTCATGGACATGGTCTCAGGTTATTGGCTTATTCTATTATTGACATATTTTTTTGTTCCATCACTATCACGCTATATTATATGCCTTGGTACTCCATCTGATCCTTTTTCATCCAGTTCCTTGACTGATGAGAGCATTGTGGAATCCATGATGCCAGAAGGAGATCCATGGGAAGATAATCATCATCCTTCCCATCTTCAGGATTACGAAGAAGATAATATTATTGAACTATATCACCCATCGATCAAAACATTCTTTTCGAATTATTTTCCCATTAATGCAATAGAATCCGAGCGAAATTTATCAAATACTGAAGAAACCATTTCTATCGATATTTCAACCAAACCCAACGTTGTAGAAAACATTAATGTTAGTGTGTCTTCTTCTCCATCAGAACTCGAAACTTATCGCTCTCTCTTTCATGAATTCTGTGATATATTTGCTTGGTATTATGAGGAAATGCTAGGCATAGATACTAGTATCATTGAACACTCTATTAAAATGTACCCTGATGTCAAACCGGTACGTCAACCCCTTCGTCCTGTTCATCCGAAGAAGGCCATTTCCATTAAAGCAGAAGTTGAAATTTTTGTGTGTGTTGGTTTCATTTACCCTGTTCTACTAACTGATTTGGTTTCCAACATTGTTCCTGTTATGAAGAAACAAGGGACAATCAGAGTGTGCGTGAATTATCGAGATGTCAATCTTTCTTGTCCAAAAGACAAATATCCTACTCCCTTTATCAACCAGATTATTGACGATTGTGCTGGATGTGAAATCTTTTCGTTCATGGATGGATTTTTTGGCTATAATCAAATCAATATCCACCTAAAGGATCAATATAAGACATCATTCATCTGCCCCTGGGGTACATTCGCTTATCAAAAGCTCCCTTTTGGTTTAAAGAATGATGGGGAAATTTTTTAGAGAGCAATGGATTATGCTTTCAATGACATCAAGCACATTGTTCAATGTTATCTATATGATTTAACCGTGCATTCAGGAAACCAAACTGATCACCAAATGAATTTGAGATCTATCTTTCTACGTTGTCGACACTACAAAATATGCCTCAATCCACATAAATGTGTGTTTTGTGTTGGTTCTGGTCGTTTGATAGGATTCGTCGTCTCAAAAGAAGGAATTCAAATCGACCCACTGAAGGTCCATGCCATTCTTGATTTGCCTACGCCATCAAATTTACTTCAGTTACAAAAAATTCAAGGAAAGGCTAACTTCCTAAGGAGGGTCATACCCAACTACGCCGAAATGGCTAAAGGATTTACTCGTCTCTTGAAAAAGGGGATTCCTTTCCATAAGGATAAGGTTACGCAAACTTATTTTGATGCTGTCAAGGATACACTTGTCCGGGCGTCGTTAATGTACCCCCCCAATTATCAGAGTGATTATTTCTTATATATCGTCACAGATGATACGACCATTGCTTTGGTATTGGTCCAAGAAGAAGATGGAATAGAACATCTGATATATTATTTGAGTCATAATCTCAATGATACAGAAGTTAAGTATTCATACGTCGAAAAGCTCACCTTGGTAACCGTTCAAGCTGTCCAAATATTTTTCCATTATATCCTATTCCGGAAGACCATTATCATTTCGAATTGCAACCCCATGACTTACATTATATCACGTCAATTGCTGGGGGGAAATTATTCAAAATGGATTGTCATTTTATAGGAATTTGATTTGGAATTCATCAAATCCAAGTCAAAGAAGTCTTTAGTTTTGGCTGAGCTTCTCTGCGACCTTCCCTCTAATAGTACTTCTACTACATCAGAACCATCTATTCCTGATGAGTCTATGTTTATGATCAGATCATCTGATACTTGGTATGGGGATTTTATCATTTATCTCTAGACCCAGACTTTTCGGCTCGATACCTTTCGCTCTGAACAATGACGTATTCGATACCAAGCCAAAGATTATCTAATTGTCGGCGATACACTTTATTGTTGTGGCGTCGATACAATTTTAAGGAGGTGCCACACTCATGAGGAGGCCAAGAAGGTTTTAAATGATTTTCATGCTGGGGCCTGTGGTGGACACTTGTCTGGATACACTACCACACAAAAGATACTTCGTGTTGGTTACTTTTGGCCAACCATATTTCATGACTGCATCCTCGCAGTCAGAAGTTGTCATGCGTGCCAAAATTTTTATCGTAAATTTCGCAAACCACCAACACCAATGCATCTTGGTATCGCTATGGGACCATTTTCAAAATGGGACATTGATTTCATGACCTGCAACCCTCGTTCGTCTAGGGGGCATGGTTATATTATTGTCGTAGTAGACTACTTTACAAAGTGGGCCGAAGCGATGCCTACATTTAATAACACAAGCGATACAAATGCATTAGTCTTTTTCAATCATGTCATCTCATGGTTTGGTGTTCCACAGGCTATAGTCACAGATCATGGTAAGCATTTTCGCAATCACATGATGAATGAGTTAACTACCAAATTAGGATTGTCCCATGATAGTTCTACTCCTTATTATCCACAATCCAATGGAAAAGTTGAGGCTATTAACAAGATTCTTAAATGAATGCTTCAAAGAATGATAGGAGTTCATAAACGAAATTTGCATTTGATCCTGTACTAGGCTTTGTGGGCATACCAAACCTCGGTGAGAAACGCAACCAGATTTACCCCCTTTCAATTGGTGTATGGTCTGGAATCTATCTTGCCCATCTAATGTTAAATATTGTCGTTAAAACTCATTGCTGACTTGTTACCTGACGCCTCTTCTGAAGAAGCACGTCTTTTTAACCTCATCCATCTTGATGAAATACGTCGTGAAGCCGCATTTGCCAACGAAGCACATAAGAGATGTATAAAAGCGCAATACGACAGGCATGTCTAGCCTCGCATCTTCTCAGAGGATGACCTGGTCCTTATTTATGATCAGGAAGCTGATGTAATAGGTATAGGGAAATTTGAGCCTTTATGGCATGGCCCCTATATTGTCAAAAGAGTTCTTGCTAAGGGCGCCTACGAGTTGGTAGATTATGATGGAATTCCATTGGCGCAGCCCCGAAATGGGTTGTATCTCAAATGTTACTATGCTTAAACACGAGCGTAGTAAACAGTTGTATTATAATGTATATATGCTCTTGATTTTCATTTACTGTCTTAGTTTGTTTTTCTAGAGTTTTTTTGAAGTTAGTAATCCACTTAACATTTCATCGCAGATGTCTTAATCTTTGGTTCCATTCGTTGGGTATGCTGATGGTGCTAGTCGTAGTACGCAGAATCTATCCTTTGCAGCGTGGGCCATTTTCGCTCCGAATGATGAGTTAGTGAGTTTTCAAGGGATTTGTGATGGTTGATATACAAACAATATCGCTGAGTATAGTGCGTTGATCAAAATTCTCTCTGATGCCATTTCATTTGGTATTAACCATATCATCATTAGGTTAGACTCACAGCTTGTGGTACTGCAACTTACTAGTGTTTATATTGTTAGAATTCCAACACTACATCATATGTTCCTAAGAGTTCGACTTTTGGAAAGACATTTTGATTTCATTCAATATCAACACATTTCCAGAAACTTGAACACATTAACTGATTCCTTAGCGAGTTATGTTATAGACAGACATTTACAACACATGTAAGACATAATTTCAATTCACATCACATAATTGAATAGGATTATGCAATAAACATAGGAAAACACCAAAAACAAATAGATAGATAGTTATAGGTTTTTACAAAATTTGTGCCCAAGACACATTGGTAATATGACCTCAAAATGTATGCAAAATGTCAAAGTAAACTAGTGATGCTCGTGATAACAAGTTACTGATCTGGCTGTCCTATGCAATAACCACATCTAATGGTTAGGAACGTCAATAGTGTGGCGCTGCAGTCTCATGGGTAACCCTTCGATCCAGAAATCTAGAATCTCGAGAGTTAATTCCTCTATGTGTTTCTGTAGCTCAGCAAGAGTCTCGGTCATATCCAAATCCCGAAGGACTTCTCTCTCGACATCCCTCTCTGTTGGATCATCTGCTCTCTACTCTAGCTGACCCACGGTCAAACTCAACCTATATATGCATCCATCAAAACTTTATTTAGTCTTGGGAAACATCAAAATACAAAAACATGTATAAACCTTAGAAAAATAAAAAAAACATGGTCAAAGAAATCTTACCAATTTCACCCCATTGAGCACCGTCTGGTAGAACTAATTCCGAATCTCCTCGGAAGTCTACACCTGAATATGAATAATCATTGATGGTGACCATCTATCGTCTGATGGCGGAGAATGTAGTCGAGAATATGATGGTTGATTGACAAACATGTATAGCCATCAATTCTACCCATCTCTGTATCCTTGGATCTCTAGGGCCAGATATACCCAGTGTCACATGCTGGGGATGCATCGTTGGAATCTGCTCTAAGGTGAAGGAAATAAGGATCGAGCCATAGTTGAAATTCTTCTTCCTTCCTCCCTTTGCCTTGGTCAGTTGTTTTTTCATCTTAAAGAGGACAGCTTCAACCGAGTTAAAAACTGTTGGTTCCAAGCACTTTAGTGCATACTGCATGTAAGATCTGTTTGCCACATGTAGTGTAGCGATATAGGGAGGCTTTGTGATAGTGAATAGGATGGTCCTCAAAGGAAAATCACGTACATCACAAATGTTTATTTTCCCATCCTTACTACGTTTAGTCCCTGGATTGCAATATTTCAATATATAATCTCTCACTAACTCTCCTCGAAGAGAAATCCTTGAAAGAGAAATGGCCGGACCTCGCCTTGATAATCATATGAGAAAATAAATGTCCTCCACTAATATTGGGACCACTTTGTCCCCAATGTGAAAAGCCTATATCGCCGGATCCCATGAATGAACAAGGAACTCCAATAGTTCCCTTTATTGCCTCATACTCGAAATTATGAAGTACTTTAGAAACCCGTAGTCTTTGAGGGCTCTAATCGTACCTGTATCATTTAGGGTAATCATGTTCTGTTCTTCATGTTCTCTTTCCCTCCATGTAATCGACATTTTGGTATGATGAATACCTGAAACACAATCATAAGACTCATTAGGATCCTTTTAATGCAAAAAACTAGGGAAAATTTGGGCACACAACAAAAAACAAAAATGGAAATTGCACCCAACACACCCCAGGTCAAGAGAGAGTGCATTTCATATGCACCTGGCCTTCAATTCCAGTGCACTGCAACACACCTTTCAACATTCAAGGGTGTGTTTCCCTTTGAGCAAAATATATTTACCCTAAGGGGATCAAAACCCTAAAAATTTGTAATGAAATGAAACATAAATGCTACTAATGGAAAGACAAGGTTCATCGCTCTAACCTGGATCGAACGACGAGGAAAATCCTCCATAGAATCTGTCACAATCGACTGCTGAAGTTCGGGGGAAAAAACTGGTTGAGAGCTCCAAATTTCTAATGGTAATTTTCAAATGGGTAAAATGAATGGTAAAAAATCTTTTAATTAGTCATTTTATTATTTCAAATCATATTTAATGTTGTGACTATGGTTTTTATTCATTTTTTACTATGAAACAAGTATTTTTAATCTGTTTGATGGTGTTCTGAGCAGGTTTTACAGCTGATACAGCAGATTAGTCATGCACACTTATTCAAGAATGATTTGGCCACAAAGCATACTTTTATCCTTATTTTTTGAGGTTTGATAAAATTGAAAAAGGACTTGAAGCACACTTTTATCTCTTTTTTGAGCATCGATAACGAAGAAAAAGGAACCCCTGGAGTCTTCTTTCAACTCTTTTCAGACTCCGATAATGTGAAAATATTGCTGAACACTTGTCTTTTCGAGCTTGTAAAAGTAAATGAAATGACATCTACTCAGTATAACTTTAACCCTTTTCCAGAGTGAGATAGATTATTTACGAAAAAGGAAACTTTAGTCGAACATGTCTAGAAGGTTCTCTTAGGTATCATTTTACACTTTTTCGGACTTGAGCAACAAATTTACGAAAAAGGACTCATGGAGTTTTCTTTTGTCCTCTTTTTCCAAACTCTCTAAATATGAAAAAGGATCAAGTTGTCATTGTCGTTAGGCTCGTTAAAACATAAAATAGCGATGGGCTTGTCGATCATGGCAAGAATCGAGTTTCATTTATTGCTAGACTCGTTAAATTATTAAATAGTGATGCATTGGCCCGAAGGGTTGAATTATAGATTAAGGATATGTTATCCTGCTCAAGCTTGTTAAAAAATAAAGAGGTATTGGTCGAAAAATGACCAGGGAAAAATTGGGAAAGCGAACAAAACACTTTATGGTAGCAGGTCGCTCTTGAACATGACGCTTTCACTCCATCATCGCGATTTTTTAAGTTGGGTAATATTCTTGATGGTTCCTTCATACCTATGGTTCATCATACCTTCACTTCAGTTTTGGGTCAATTATGCCAACTCATCTCAGTGTTCTGATATGTTCAAGAGAATTCATCCACTGAATACTCATCCTTCTATAATACTCTTAAACCTTCATTTTCATGACAATCATCCCTGAAAATTTCTATATCAAGTCACATTTTGTCTCTGAAATCATTAAATCTCGTTTTGCAATAAAGTGGCTTCCTATCGACATTAGCTCAGCATCTAGGAAGTTTAGTTAGAAACATCATCTTCTAGTACCTCGAGGCTTGTTACATCATCCACAAGTTTATTGCTTTCAGACCTTTGACTGAAAGATTTTATTTGGCGTTCAACATCAAATCATCTATTCACGCCTTGAAAACTGTACTGCAGTACCTTGGGAGCCATTGACATCAATGGTGGTTCTCTCACGTTTGTTAACAGCTCACATCATTGGCTGGTAATCAAACGATGTCTTCCCATGTTTGACTACAAATCATATATTCACATGGCTAGACTTGTACCTGAACGATCGAGTGAACGAGATAAGAAGACCTCAGATCTAGTTGTATCCTTTTGGGCTGCGATCTTAGGATTGTTGTACACATCATCTGTACGATCACTTTACATACAGATCATCATCCAAACATGGACCTATATCCGTAGGCATGTTTGTATTGGGAAACATTCCAATGTAGAAAAATTTCCGAACTATGTACATGTTATTAGATAGTTTATGTGCTGAGCATGGGAATGCCTCCCTCAACAATTCATGATCAAGATGAAAATATCATGATGTAATGTATTGTAAGATTGGTGCAGGTCACCGTCCACTTCAGTTCCGGCTCATCACATCGTAAAGCATCTCATCCAAATATTATTATTATTATTTTGAATTCACGCTTTAGGGACAACTGTTATAGGTCAATTTGGGCATCATCCCCCATAACCTGGTCAAACTGGACATCATCCCCAGGAACAATGAAATATGGTCTATCATCCCCTCATATTTCAGTTTCTATATTCCCTAAGTGAAGACATTTCATTCATGGTTTATATTGTGAGATTTGCAAGGTTTGAAGTATATGTTATATCACTTATTGACTCACCAACACAGTCTCTAAAGGGACTAATTGTGTTGCAGTGCCAAATCCTCCATTCAAGGGTGCACTGTAGTGCACTTCCCAACACTCAAGGGTGCGTTGGTCACCTGGGAGCGAAATTCTCATTGTTCCGGGAATCTTGACATGGCCAGTGCCTTCTAGAAGAGTCCATATGTCTCAAAATTCGAATCTAAGTGTCCATCTAATACCTCTAAACTTGGGAACATGTCTTTCCTATTATTAGAAAGTCATTCATTGAGAAACTACCATAAATTTCCCTATAAATTGAGCACAGATCGTAGTGCTAGGGAGGGAATAATTTTGTTGAATTTGTGCTGTTGGATTCTCATGTGATAAGAGAGTGAAAGTAATAATATGTTGCTAGTATGATGTTGGATGTGATGAGGCTGGAATGAAGCTGGAACAGGTTGGCAACAAATTGATCCATTGGTTGTAACCTCCACCTTCTACTCTTTAATAAATATTATTGTTCATTTTCCCATACATATGTCTCTATTTCATGTGCAATGAATTCTTGTGTATGTATTTCATATCTAATCGATTTATTGAGTGAGAGAAGTAGATATTTTCATATTGCATGTTGTTTGTTGTTCTCTGTTTATGTTTGCAGGAATCGATTTGGCGATTTGAGTTGGATTGAGAGCGACGACAACAACGACATAAGGAGAAGGAGAAGCGATTGAATCACAAGTAGGCTCTTTCACCATTCTATATATCTACTTTTTTTAGAGAAAGTGATAGTAATTCTTTCCTCTGTTGTTCTAAGTG
This sequence comes from Pinus albicaulis, assembly GCA_034641835.2. Taxonomy (NCBI): domain Eukaryota; kingdom Viridiplantae; phylum Streptophyta; class Pinopsida; order Pinales; family Pinaceae; genus Pinus; species Pinus albicaulis. The sequence goes on along the minus strand of CM076575.1, from coordinate 783,969,878 downwards.
ACTAGCACCACACTTAGGGAATTTGGTTTATCCGTAGATCACAATTCCACATAACACCCACAAGATTCGAGCACAGTAGTTAGCACCATGATCGACGGTCGGCTAAGGAAATCTACCACATTATTGATGTTTCCCTTCTTGTACTTGATGTTCAAATGGAACTGTTGCAACTATGTGGACCATTTATGATGGTGATCATTCTGCAACTTCCCTTGTGTTTGTATGAATTGCAGGGGTCAGTGATCTGTGTGGATGACCGTTTCCTTCCCCAAAATGTAATGCTTCCTTTTCCGGCAGGCCTACACAATGGAGTACATTTCTTTATTATAGGTGATATACTTTCAGACTGTGTCTGAAAGTGTCTCACTGTGATATGCTACTGGATGTCCCTGTTGAGTAAGTACTGCCCCAATATCATAGTAAGAGGCATCTGTCTCGATCTGAAATGGTTGTTGCAATTCTGATAATGTGAGAAACGATGCAGAGCAGAGGTGATGATTCAACTCTGCAAATGCATTATGTTGAGATACATACCAAAATAAAATTTCTTTAGCTCCTCCCTTGGTGACTTGACTCAAAGGCCAAATGATATGAGAGAACCCCAACATGAACCTGCGGTAGAAATTGGCAAGAACCAGAAAGTTGCAGAGCTCTATTAGAGTGGTTGGGGTTGGCCAATCCCGAATGAATTGGATCTTGGCTGGGTCCATATGCATCCCCCACTTATCAATAATGTATCCCATATATTGAACTTGGTTCATACCAAAAGTGAATTTCTCCAAATTGGCACACAACTTGTGTTGCCACAGTGTTTGGAGGATCCATTGAATGTGGTGGAGGTGCTCTTCCCAACTCTGGCTGAATATTAGGATGTCATACAAATAAACCACCACGAATGAGTTGTTGAATGGTGGCAAGATGTTGTCCATCAACCTCATGAAGGTTTCGATAACATTTGTCAACGCGAAAGGCATGACCAACCATTCAAAAAGGCCCTCCTTGGATTTGAAAGCAGTCTTCCACACATCAGAGGGTTTGATTGGTACCTGGTGATACCCGGACTTCAAGTCGATCTTGCTGAAATATTTGAACCCCTTGAGTTGATCCAGAAAGTCATCAATCCGCGGGATCAGATACCTATTCTGGATAGTGATCTTGTTCCACGCCTGATAGTCAATACATAGTCTCCAAGTCCCATCCTTCTTCTGCACCAACATGATCAGGCTCCCACAGGGTGATGAAATTTACTGGATGTGACCTTTATGTAATAGCACCTGAATTTGCCTCTTAATTTCTTCGTTCTCCAGAACCGAGCGCCGATAGATCAGTGCATTGTGTAGTGGTGCGCCTGGGGTTAGATCGATGGAGTGCTTGACTTGGAAATGTAGAGGCACCCCTATGGGTGAGGTGAATATGTCCCCGTACTCCTCCACGACCTTGTCCATCTGTTGTTGTCGAGCGGAGGAGCTTTGTCTGGAGGTCGTGGCTACAGTTTTCTTCTTTCCTTGAGGGCGAATCATTAGGAAAAAAATATTCTTGGTTTTGGAAATGAGCTTACTGCATTGTTTTGTAGTGATCAAAGAGATGGTGGTAGGTGGTGCTACGTTCGGTATCATGTACATCTTATTGCCCAAATTAACAATAACAACATGATGCCTAGAATCATACAGAACATGTTTCTTCCACAACTATAGTTGGCATAATAATACATCACAAATATCAATAGGAGCAATATCACATAATACCTCATCCATGAAGGGCTTGATGTTGTTGGGAAAGCGACGCTGCTTGTTGATGCAGAGATCCCGTCCTTGGTGAATCCATCCAATGGTGTACAACTGTGGGTGTGTTGTGGTTAGTAGGTCCAGCCGCTTCACGATATCTGCTAAAATGAGGTTCTTTTGGCTCCTGCTGTTGACAATGAACTAAAGTGGGAAACCCTTCACCCACATCTGGGAATGGAACAGGAACTCCCCCTCCTCTGGATCTTTGGGTTCCTCCTTCTAGATCTTGATGGTGGTAACATTTGAATTGGGCTCTGCATCGATAATCTGTTTCCATTTGTCATTCCCCTTGTCAAGTTTTGACTCAGAGTAAGAACATGCATCTAATTCATAAGCCTTCAACTCAACCACTAGTGACTGCTTGGCCCGACACTCACTTGTGTTGTGAGTGGAGCTCTTATGGAACTGACACCGCTTTCTTGTGTCCTTCTTTGGCTTTGTGGTGTTTTTCTTCACTTGCGACTTTGGTGGGTTGTCTTGGGACACCCCACCTTGGATTTGACCTTTATTTTGTGGTTTGGGGGTGCCTTTCCCTTGATTCTGATTCGTAGATCCAAAGTCTCGCTTCTTTTGTTTGAATTTTTTCTCAATCTTGGCAGCATACGTATATGCTGCACCAAATGAGGAGATGTCGAGGAACTCCATTTCCTCCTGAATGTACATGTGCACACAACTGCAGTAGTCAACACAAAAAATTTTCTCCGAATATTTGATACCCAACTTTGTGGATAGGGTATGGAACATATTCTTCATCTCATGAATATCTTGATCCCTTTGTTGCCGCAACATTTCCATTGTTTGTACATGTCCTCATGGCTCCCCACAGGATAATATTGTTCCTTGATGGCGTCTCAGAAATAATTCCAAGTGGGTGCGACTGAGAACAGGGAGGTTTCCCTCTAGTCCTTTTGCTCATAGTAGGTTTCTCACCAGTCCTTGACATGAGGGGTGACTTTGAGGAGTGAAAAAGTAATATTTTCCCGATTGGAAAAGTCATGAACCGAGAAATATACTTCTAATATATTCAACCATCTATCTATGACATCTGCATCTATTTGGCCCTCAAATATGGGAATGTTAAATTTTACTTGTACCTTAAAAGGAGTGGTGCCTCCAGAGTGGCTATTGGATGAAGGTGCACCGCCGGTGGGTAGCCGTTGAAGGATCTAGGAAAATTTATCCATCATCGCATTCCTTTGCTTCTCGAGGACCTCCTCGAGCGATATTTTGTTAGGATATCATGCTCCCTCATCTTTCTTTTCTTCTGCCATGGGAGGTCGTCGGGGTTTGCGAGGCTGATATTGCAAAGGTTCAACCAGATCAATCCCTAACTCCTTATACCCTAACCTCGTTGGGGACATGCAAATAAATATCGAGAAAGAGAAGAACGCTTTGGTACCATTGATCCAGACTTATGCATGAATGTAATAAAATATAGAAATAAACATCAACACAGAGATGTAGCAGGAATAACACTTCATTTCCTTAATATCAAATACTGAAAAATGCTTACAGACATAATGGAAAATAAACTAGCTCGGGCGATGGTAGCTTATCTTTTAGAAGAGATGTGGTGACTACATGCCTTTGAACTGTGTTACAATGAGGCTCAAAGGAATATATTATTGAGAAACAATTGAAAATCCTAAACATCCAAAAACCTAACCCTAAGAGATGAAGCGCCAAAACTATGGGCCCTGTTTGGGTAAATTGGTACATCAACTTCTCGGGGACGTAACTTTGGCATACAATCTTCGTTTGACTTTCACAATACCTCGCTAGAAATGTCTATTCGATGACTACAACTTTTGAGTGACCAACTAATGTTGGTCTTGGTTTTCCCAAAACAAAAAAAGGTCGTTTAGGGCCTCAAAATGGTTCCAAAAGTTTAGGACCCAAAAAGCTGCCAAAAATAGTAAATTATGCTACAATTAAGAAACTGAAAAACTGAAAGACACAATGGTGGGGGTCTAAGTGGAATAGGCGGGTGGCCACCAATAGCCACCTGGATCATCCTATGTTGCAATGAACATAAAAAAGTGTCATGAAATTATTGAAGAAGCACGGGAGGTTTCTCTCCATTCTGGAAACTTGTCTCAAAGAATTCTTTCATTCACTATATATTTGAAAAAAATATCTCGAGCATTATCATCAATTTGATATTAATGATTTATTGACATTCTTAAATAAAATCAATATTTTGACTGATTTCCAAAGATACCAACAAGGCCTCCCTAGAGGGAAACATATTAAATAGATCAAGGAAAGCTAGTTTGTAAGAATAAAAATGTTACAAGTTGTTCTCATGGAATGTTTGAGTATAAATGATCATAAGAGTAACACCTTCCTTAAATCCGTCAACGTTTTCAAAGACTTACGAGACCCACAAATGATTAGGAACTCTATGTTGATACTCAAAGATGTATTGAAAGAAAAATTGTATGATATTAAAGTCTCATTGGGTACCAACTTTGGCAGGTTAGTCGAATTTCCTGAAGCAAAAATCAAGGAATGGTTATTCACGTTCATTAGTGACAATGATGACTGATTTTATTTGGTGGGGCCACCATAGTTAGATTTGTAGGACTTAGAGGAGGAAATCTTTGTGTTAAGGGTTAAAAAATATATAATGATCCTACCAATGAAGGAATACATTGAAGAATGGCTTAGAAACACCCTAAAAAAATTGTTAATCATGAATAATTACCTAAATATTTAGATTAAAGAGCTTCTGACAACCACATATATACATGCTTCTACAACAACCAAAAGGATCATCAATAGCTCATTCCACATTTCATCCTTTTGCAATTTTGTGAGTGTTTTTTTATTTATTTTGAAGAATTTTCTCATTGTCTTCCTAGTCTTTGATCACCAAGCTTTATGAACTATCATGTTTGTAGAGTCGATCCCTAATTGAGTTTATTTTCTTTCATATAGGCACCCTTACATTAAATGGTCATGGAAGCCCAATCCAAGTCCCTTGGGGACAAACACCTTTAATTTTTTTGTAAATTTCAGAATTTTGTCAAATTTTTTAGGCACATAACTTTATTAAGACGTGTAAACTTATTCTTTGACTCTCATAGAGAGATTTTTCAGGATAACATCACATTTGTGGTTCAAATAATTTAAAAAAAGCGACAGGAATCTTGTGAATGTTTTCCTAGGCTTTTATGAATTTACATGTGTGAAATCATTTTATAGATCTCTCATATATTGACCATACTCATTTATTTGTGTCTATTTAATTTGCTTCAAATGTGTCCCCTCATGTTTTTTGAATGGATGAATGTCACAAAATGAATCTTAAAGAATATATTTATTTATGTTATCATTATTTATTTTAATTTTTAAAATACCCAGTCCAGTCCCAATTCGATGTGTTGAATGTTTACATTTTGAAACTTAAGTTATTTAGAATATCTAAGTGTGTACGTAAATAGGAGTGCCATCTCTATAAAAATGTAGAAGGAACTTGAAAATAAGCCTTAGGAGATTGACTCTTTTCCCTAATAGGAAAATAAATCAAAATTTTTGGCAACCATAATGGGGAGTGTGTATTATTCAATATTTCAAACCTAGTAGATGACTCGTCTTGACCTATTCCAACATAATAATCTCATTGGATTGGAATATCGAAGAAGTGTATTGAATCAATTGTATGGCTTGGTCTTGTGAACAAAAAGAACCAGTGAAGAATTTGAAAGATCTTGGAAAACATTTGGCTCAACAAGAGTTACTAGCACCACGTAATATGGATAGGTAACTCCAAAAAAGAATAGATCTTATAGTTGGGGGAATCCAAGAACCCAAGAAGCCAAATCATAACGGTTGTTGAGAAAGTTATTATTTCCTAGGATAAGGGAATTCCTATTTTCTATCCCACATAAAAGAACAAAATGGTAGATCATGGAGAAATAAGAGAGTAAAGGCAAGAAGAAAGAAATCAAATATGAAGACTTCAAGTAAGTCCTATTGCGTTGGAATGGTAAAAATACCCCTTACCAACCTTACCCACGAGTGTTTTACCGTCATTTAATGGAGACGGTGTCTTGAATCTGGATAAACATGTGGACCAGGTTTTGGCCATTTGTGATATACATGGAATTGTACATGAAGATGTAATGGTTTGTGTATTTCTTCAAAATATAATCAAACCCACCTATGATTTGTATCTTTCTCTACCTGTTACTTAAATTACATCCTTTAATGACATTGAAAATGTTTTTAATGGTAGATATGCCCAACCCCTTGGATATCACACTCTACTTACTCAAGTCACTCAAATCCATCTCATAAAGAATGAAAAGATTAATCATTTTAATCTCTGATTTTTCAAAACCTTGCAACAACTACCCCAAGCAAATATTCCTAATACCCCAATTATATTTGGATGTTATAATAAACTCTTCCTGATACCCTGATTATATTTGGATGTTATAAGAAAATCTTCCTAATGCCCTAATCACATTTGGATATTATAAGAATGCAATGCTAGCTAATATAAAGTATGCAATAAAATCTACTCACATTACTACAATAGAGACAAATATGAGAAGGGAACAAGAGATGGAAGAAGATATGTTGGATTGTATATTGACCCAAAAATAATTATGGGTAAGTCCAAAGTGAAATGTATTCGTTAAATATATCATAACCAAAAATACCAACATCGATTTAGAATATTCAAGATAGAATGATGGAAGAGGAATTTCCCATGGTATTCCTCCCAATGTATGAAATATTCCTATATCAGAAGAATTGTCCTCCTCAAAGATTGATTTGTAGATTGCACACTTAAATAGAACTATGAAAAAAATTCAAAATGAGTTCATCAAGTTAAGAAGAGGAGATGACTAGAGAGCCAAACCGCAACAAAATATTTGAGGTCCTACATATAGTTTTAGAGAAAGGCCTAATACAAATCAAAATTTGGACAATGAACCTCTAAGGGGTCCTAAGGCCTCGAGGTTTAAAAATCCAAGTGCTTTGGCAATGAATGATGAAGAGTTAGAAAAAGAGGATCACTTCATTGAAACTTCTCAAGACACCATTAAAGAAAGCCTAACCATATTAGAATATACAGATATGGGGGATGACCAAGTATTCTTATTTGGAGAAGAGGAAGATGGAGAATTCATGGAGCAAGACAATGTTATCCAAAAAAGAGCTCAACTGAATAAAGTGAAAGGAAAAGGTCCAATTTCCCATGCAACCATAATAAATTATGGTGATACTTCAACTCAAAACAATGTGGAATAAGAGAAATCCATACCATCTCAGGATAAGAGCATCAATGTAATTGGCCCAACGAAAATGATTTATAATGTCATAGAGGAATTATATAAGCTTTGGATTACATTTGCATTTTCAAAAATGATGAAAATTCCTCAACAAAGAGGAAATATCATCAAAGCCTTCTATAATGAAGATTCATTGAATATAAGAGTGGAAGCGATTACCATCAACCCTCGACAGACATATCCTACTACTCTTGTCAAGTTTGGAGGTAAAGTACCTCCCTTTCCTATATATTTGGAAACACCATAAGTTATATTACATAACAAATAATATTATGCCACATTATATTATGAAAGCATTTGGCTTGGATTGTACTAAATATACGACCAGATAAGAGAAAGCATTTGTGCAATATATTCTAGAAAGGGTCTATCTTATGGTGAAATCAAACGTTTCCATGCATCGATAAGTTCAACTCCACATATTTTAGTTGTTTTTACAATAGTTGTGGCGGATTTACTAGTTTCATATGGGCTAGTCCTTAGGAGAGAATGGAACTTTTCTTTATGAGGGTATATGATGAATGATGGGAACTATATGATGCTTCCAAATAAAAATGGTCAATTGATGAGAATACCTCAAGAATGAAAGAACCCTGTCTTATTCAAGAAGAAAGAAGTTGATGCTATGGTTAGTTACATGGATATTGGCCTTGGAAAATACACCATACTCAATGAGGTAAATATTGTGGTTAATAACAATGTAAATACATTTCAATATTTTTGAGATCTTCAATGGTGCCTCTTCAAGCATAATATCTAGAGAGAGTGTAATATTAGAACTCCTACATTCCAAATGCTTTTCATTTACAATTTAACTATACAAGTAATGAAGCTGAACATGAAGCATTGTTTCAAGGTTGAATTCTTCCACAGGAAAAATCAATTAAAGACATCATTGTTATGGGAGAATATGAATTAATCTTTAATTGAGCTAACAAGAAGTATAATACCAAGAAGAGTAAGCTAAAATATTATGCACAAAGAGTATGGGAATTAATGCAAAGTTTTGATTCCTTTTGAAATTCCTATATTCCTAGATAGGAAAATCAAAAAGTTGTTTCATTTGTGGTAGCAACCTCCTTGTTAAATCTAGAGTAAGCATATAATTGTTTTCATGTAGAAGTTTTGTTTCATCCATGTATTCCAGATAATGAAGAACAATTGTAGGTTTTCAATAATGAAGAGCATATTGATAGAGAATTATGGAATAACACTGTGTAGATGTGTGATCTGTCCAACATTTTGGTCCATTGATATTATTGCTAATATTTTGGCCAAGAAGAGAATAAAAACCATATTCAAACCCCACAAAACTCTCAAGCAATTGTTTTGATCAGCTAAAGACATAGCTGATCCCATCCTAGGATCAGGGGTCTATAAGATTCCTTGTTCGTGTAGTAAATCGTATATAGGCCAAACAGATCGTCCTTTCAAAGACCGCCTTAAAGAACACATAGTTGACACCGATCATAACCGTCATTCCATTTATGCCATCATATAATACCAAGCACTTAATTCTCTTCAATCAGTCCAAAATCTTATCCTCTTCACCTTTTTACAACTCTCGTATAATTCAAGAAGCACTTCAAATTGAAAAGAACCCTAGTAAATTTAATAGGGAGGATGGTTACAAGCTAAGCCAGTCTTGGAATCCCGTCATCCGCCAGCTTACCCTTTGAATCTTGATCCTACCCCTATTTCTACCCCCCCACCCTTTCCCTTGGCCGATCCTTCCTTTTATTATTCCCTATGCGACGTGGACTTTTTGCGGGAATTTTTCTGAAAGTTTTCTAGGTTTGTCTGAGCCTCTGTTTAGGGTTATCTAACCTCTGTATCCACCTGTTTTGGACCTATACTTTTTTTTTTTGCTCAACTAAGTGGGAACCTAGCCCCCTAGGGCTGTAGTACCCTCCACTTCTTGTGGAAGTTTTTGCTGTTGCAGGTTGTCTGAAATTTTAGAGTCTTCAGCCTTTTTTCAGATCTGATACCTGACCTTCAGATCCGCTTCAGATTGGCTTTTTATCCGTCCAAATCACCTCATTTAGCTTTGTTTTGGTTTTCCTCTAGGGTTCACTCCATTTCCCTTCTGGAGATAGCCTTTCGCCACCTCTTTTTACAACAATTGTTCCTCATATTTGTCGTTGTTTTCTCCACCACTTTCCAACAGATTTTGTCCTTTAGATCCCTGTCCCTCCTGACCTTAGATATGTTGGATTTTTTATTATGTTTTGATTAGTTTTTTACTCACCTATAGACTAGTTGTTGAGAGGCCTGCCTCCTTGGGTTTAGGTTATTGCATTATTAGCTGTTTATTTTCTGTTTTTGTAGGCTTATATACTATCATTTGCAGGTTTATTTGCAGCTATATAGCACACTTTTTATTTTTCTTTACAAACGTCTGGGTTTAAAACTTAAAATTTACACACTTCACACACACACCCTAAGTGAAAAATAGCTTGGTTAACACCGCCAAGCAAAGACTCTAAAACATTTAAATCAATTGATCCTTCACCTCTCTGCCCTTGTTTCGACATTGTAATCAGTTGATCCTGCACCTTCCTGCCCTTGTCAGTCTCTTTTTCCTTTGTGCCGTGTTTGTGTGATCATCATTTTTCCACCAAGGCATTTATCCCAGAGACTTCTTGGCCTTCATCCTCAGTTTCTGGTAGGAATAATTACTCCTCTGTGTAGGATTCGAGTTAGTCCTCCACCGAGTTCGCACACCGACTCTTCTTCCGGTCCTTTGGGTTCTCCTTCTCGTTTTGCCGTCGGTTCTCCCCCTGTCACCTTCACCATGTCTGGTGCAGGACCTAATTCTAGTGGTAAAACTGGCCCTCATGCCGGGAATACCACTAGTGGGACCGCAACTGACACTACCCCGACTGCGCCCTTGCTCCCCTTCATGATAGGCCTCAGCCTCACTGATTTTGACCAGTTGATAAATGAACCTATACACCATGATGCTAGTTGGCCTACTATGCTGACGAAGCTCCCTTCCGACATCCCAAAGTTTGAAGGCCTTGCTGGAGAAGATCCTACAAATCATGTTCGATCTTTCCACATGTGGTGTTCGTCTAACTCCATTACCAATGACTCTGTCCGTCTTTGGTTGTTCCAACATATGCTTACAGGTGAAGATTCTAAGTGGTATGTTGATTAGGCCCCTTCCTCTCATACCACCTTTGCGACTATTGCCCGGGCATTTTTTAATCTTACTTCCAGCTTCCCCTTCATTATGACACAGGTATCGAACTCTTGACTTCTTTCTGTCAATCATCTCCGACCTGCCTATCTGACCATGTCCAAGAATGGCAGAGAAGAAAGAGCCTATGTCGAGATCCTACCTTCGAAGATTGTGTCTACATGGAATAGTTCCTTAGATCTCTTTTACCACCCATCGGGAAAGATGTCGCATCGAACTTTCCTCAAACCGAAGAATCCGCTCTCCAAATTGCATTAAAATATGACTTGATCTACACTCAGTTGGGTTATGTTTATACCGTTCTACCTGATCTTCCCAGACCCAGTGGTGCCAACACACCAGGGGCATCTCATGCCACCGACAGTATCATTTGAGCTCTATCTAATCCATACGCTCAACCTCCCATGGGCTATGGATTTCCTCAGGGGAGGGCCAACACCTGCTACACTTTCCCCCCTCCTGGTAGCACGTATCCAGGATACAGAATGCATCCTATTTTTTCCCAACCTCATGTTTACCACACTGTTACCCAACCTCCTTATTATCTGTATACACAGCCTGGTGCTCCAGCTCCTCCAGCATTAGCACCGCCTCCTCCCTTGCCTTCTCAACCCCCGCAACACCAGCCACCGTCCCCTCAGGGGTAGGTGTATGCACAACAGGGCGCGACTAATCCTCCTCCCGCCAAAAAGAAGTGGAAAGGCACTCAAAATCAGTCTACTCCTGGTAATCCTGGACCTTATTCTCAAAATAATGCTCCTAACACTACCAACTAGCAATAGGGCACCCAAACCAAGCAGGACAGGCCAGTTCGCATGAACAAGCCTTGTTCTTGTTATGGTGTTTATGGTCATTACACACATGATTGTTCTCGATGCGGCAACTGTGGGAGTCTCAAGAAATATTGCGAGGACAAAAAGCCTCCCCTTCTGTCCCTCCCAGTGCTGCACCTAGTCAACCGGCTGTGATTACTGATCCTTTCCCTCAGCAAGGGTTTGTGGCTACCCAACCACCTGAAGGTCAAGTGGCCACTCAAACTCTTCCATCTGGTACCTTCGATTACCATATTCTCATGATCAAATCTGATCAACCTCTAACCGTAGACATCAACCTTTAGACTGGGTCCTATCAGTACAACAAGCCTCCCACTACGTCTATCCTCGAGCTGCCTCCCTCGGTCTCTACAGAGCCTCTTTCGACACCTAATGGTTCCTTGCAGATCCCTCAACCTAAGGAAAAGGTTCATACCAAGATCCCTAAGGGACCACTCCTCCGAAATGCTGCTTTTGGTAAAGGTGCCCATTCATATAGCATAGTAGATGATTTGCCACAATCCCCTGCTGCCATTTCAATGCTGGTGTCTAGTTAATTTAGTGTCCTAAATTGCTAACATAAATTATCAACCAGGGCTAGTAAACTGATGAAGTGTGGTGCACTATATGTGCTTAAGTGACCTCTTCCTTACTTCGTTGTATGTGTTTTTCTTATTGTTTGGGGGGTTTTGTCTTTTTAGTACTTAGTACGCTACTCTATGTTTAAAAGATGAAATCAAATCTATGTCAAAAAGAAAAGAAAAGGAAACCTTAGACTCAAAACAGAGTGTAATTGTAAATTCTATCCCTAATTAGGAAAATGATGAAAAATAGAGCATTCTAATCCATGGATATCCTAACTTGTAAATGAACATGAATTGTAACTCAAGACATTATATTTCAACCTGATCCTTTTAGTTAGAGGTTTGTTGGAATAATTTGTGAAAGAGGTTGAACTCCAATGTGATGAGGATCTTCCTAAAAATAGATAGCAACTTAGAATATTATGGTGCAATCTTATTCATATGATAGAGATATTTTGGAACAGCTTGAGAAGAAAATTGCTATAATATGCTAAGGATCTCCTATGAATATTTAAAACTACTTATGACATTATAACTAGATCTCGTTCATCAGCTAGAGATTTATTGGAAGAGTTTATTGAAGGAGATTAGATATAATGAAATAAGGATATTCTAAACAACAAGTAACCTACAGTATTACAATTAGGTCTTTTATGTGATTTAGATATTTGTTGGAACAATTTTGAGAAAAAGACTGTTTGTAACAATATGAGGATCTTCTATCTAATTGCAGAACAGAAAATGCTAATTAACTCAACATAGTACAACCAAATTTCTTTCATATAATAGTGATATGTTGGAAAAGCTTTTAAGAAAAAGAATGGCTGTAAGATAATGAGGATCTTTTAATCTACATAACAAAAAAACTAAAGTGCTGGTAACTCAAGATGTCATAATTAAATCCATTCCATGAATAGAGATATGTTGGAAAAAACTTTAAGAAAGGACTAACTATAACATCATGAGGATCTGTTAGTTAAACAAATAATGCAAGACATGAATTAAAAGCTAATAACACATAATTAAAAGCTACTTATCTAGAAAGCATGTAGAAGCCTCCTTGGATAGCAGGGTTCCTCTGCTACCAATTTGGTGAAATTCTTCAGCTCCTTAAAGTTGTAATCAAAAGAACATCAAAGAACTGAACTTCTCTATTGAAAAACTCACAAATCTACATCCCATTCCATCTTAAGCTTGGTTACAAAAGACTCTCTATTCCTTTATCTCCTTCTCCTATTTTTTCATTACCCATGATAGGAGAAAGCTTCCCCTATTTATACAAAATATGAGAAGTTATCTCATTAATGGGAGTCCATGAATCTCTCCCTCCATCTCTAGAGTTACAATCAAAATAGGAAATGATAAGACACATGTCTTTCTAGAGTTTCAACACAACTAAGAAATGAGACACATATCCTCTTAGAGTTTCAATACAACAAGGAAATGAGACACATATCCTCTTGATCTCATGATCTTCTTCAACCAAATTCGAATTTGTCCTTAGAGTGCCACATAAGGGTCTTCTAGAAGTCTCCTTTTGATCTACACATGTCAACAATCTCAACCCACTTGTTAGGTATAAGCATATGCACATTATTTTCTAATTTTTAACCACATATTCACTCAAAAAAGCTAAGAATTAATAAAGTTTGGAAAAACATAAATGTGGCCCAATGATAATGAAAGTGGGATGAATGTAGTGACATAGTAGTGAAATGGAGGTGATATAATGGACATAATAGTGAAAGTGTAATGGAAATGAATGACATTTTCAAGACCCAACATACCCCCCAACTGAAGTTATTGCATGTCCTCATGCAATATATATTACATTAACTCTTTTGATCCTTGAGCTTTGGCTTAACTTTGCATGATATCATTTGATAACTTCATATTTCTGCAAGTGTTTTACTTGAATTGCAACATGGTTGGTTCTTGTGTTACAGCCAATTTTTTGTTGTTGCATTCTATTTTGATCTTTGAACTTTGCATAATGATATTTTAATTATTTTGCAAAGTATATCTTTATTGGATTGCATTATGGTTGGTTCTTGTGTGACAACCATGATTTTGTTTGTATCCAATTTATCCTTTAAGCACTTTTTTGAAAAGCCATTGTATGCTCATAATAACAATGTAATAGTTAATATATGTTGGAAGTATGTGGGCTCCTGAGTATGATATGGACATGGTAAGATATGAAGATGAATGTATTCCCCTCCAACTGATGGTATTGACAATTTTATGAAATGATGAAGAGAAATGTTTTTCCAACAACTATCATTCTAGCTTTTTATGGAATTCTATGGTCAAAAGTTAGAAAATGACGTACCTTAACTTACCCTTTGGAATGGATGAGTTGTATGTGTGGTGGCTGCAAAATTCTGATCATATTCTTCTTTAAGTGGCTGAACAAGAGGAGTCATGGGTAAAGAGATAAGATGACTTTTTATTGCTCCTACTAAAACTTGCTGAATCTGCTCAAAAATGTTGGAAATAATAGTCTTCATGTCTTCAAAACTCATTGGCACAATTCCTACTATGTGAAAATATGTTCTGATGTCAAACATAGTAGGAAATTTTTGACTTAGTGGCCATTAATGGATGCCACTAGTCAACACGAGAACTCTCACCATTAATGACAATGAGAGTCAAGATGCCCAAACACATCTTGCTAGGTACGAATGATTTTGCCGATGTCGAGTCACCTAGAAGATCTGACGAACAAGGGACATTAATGTATTCCCATTGTTTGTCAGCATGAGAACTTGCCATTAAGGCATGCAAGCCTCAAGGTGTTTTTACAAAGAACTTAGACTCAAAGGACTATGGACTCAATACTTTGCATTGAAGCAGGGCTTATTTGCAGAATGAAAATGACAAGAAATGGAAGATGAAAATGGAAGATGGCAATGGAGAGTAGAAATGGCAATGGGCAATAAGCATGTGAATGAGCCTCTTGCTTTTATTTGTGGGTTATGAATGGACAAAAAGAAATGGAAAGTGGATGTGAATGTAAATGGAAAATATGAAGTGAAATGAGGTGAATGGTTTATTATGAGGTATGGATGTGATGGAGACAATAATATCTGAAAGTTTTTTTTTTCAAGTGTTTGGATCTGATTTTGCATCAGCATATTTCCTCTTTGTTGCTGATCATCCTCTTATGAAACAAATTGGTCTCTTAGAGAGACACCATTATCTTGTAGTCATTTGTCCTTCCTCCTGGAACCTGCAAAAAAACTAATACTTCTTCTGCAATGGAATGTAAGATTATCAAAGGAGAGAGGTGATCAATCTCTCTAGTTATGATATTTACACACAAAACTAAGAATTTGTATTAATAAAACAAGTTCTCAAAGGAAAAATCAAAAGAATTTATACCTGTTTTGGAATTAGTGCCTCAAGTTGAATGTTGCTTCTTTTCAATAATTTATTTCATTATTTACTGTTTCAAACTCTACTGATGGATTTCTCACTATGTAGATCTTGTTGAGACCTTTCCAACGATACTTGAATCATCAAAATCTGATTTTGTATGAGAAAGTTAGGCTGATTTGAACAATGAGGTTTTTCAGCTGCTAAAAATCTTGAATAAAAAGTTAGCCATTCATCTTTCATCATTAGTCCAAAATTAATCAATACCTTCAGAAAAGTGAGCAAATAACTTATTCATTTCATTGATTCAAATTTTTTTTTTCTTGACATGCGGCGACTTAGTGTGGCGACTTAGTGATAACACACAACTTGACTTCCCTTTGACCAGGGTCTTTTTCATCGACTTGGATCAAATGAATAGGACACCATCCATGTACTGACATTTTCCCAGCTACCCATGTGGCTCGTTTCGTCTCTTTACACCTATAACCTATAGAAGTAATAAAATGGCCGCGGAATTGCCAGTTAGCTGTGGAATCAGGCATCATTCCGCAGCTAAAAGACAGCCAACCATTAGTTTTACACATATTTGGATACGTGTGTCGTGCATAGCTTTTTATCTCTTCCGCACTTTCCTGTGGCGTTTCTGCAACCTTAAAAGTAAGTGATTCATTTTTAAAACGGAGATTTTCAGTTGAAATAAAATCAACCAAAATGATATTGATCTCTTCTCTAACTGAAAATTCCAGTGTTAATAAGCCCCGGGCTTCCCATACAAACAACAGATAAAGTGCCAGGCAACCAATGTAATTAGTGGCAATTTTGGGTTTAACTCACACAAAATATACATGAACAGAATGTGAGTGAGTTTTCGAATGGCCTCTGCATCGAATGCCAAGAAGCTCCATGCCACGTCAATTGGTTGGTTGCGTATGCAATTAAGATTGTTGTTAACAGGTGTTATGTCTATTATCAAAGAGCCGTATCCAATTAGAACTGTTGTTAACAGGTGTTACGTCTATCAGCAAAGAGCCGTATCCAATTAGAATTTCTATTAATCGGGAAGTGGCAGAGCAGGTGTTAGACGGGTGGAAAAAGGCGGGAGATGTATAGTTAATTATCAGTATATCATTGATTTCAAATCGGAAGCAGCCGAATTTAATCAAATGTCAGTTTATTAATTGAAATTCTGTTTTTTTTCACGCGGCAGGCAAAAATGGGCTTCAAAGAACCGAGAAATTCTCCCAGACCGCCACAAATTTCTTAAAACGATTTTTGGGTTATCTAATTGATCCTATTGGCGAAAAAACCCATGTTTTATTTTTTCCAAATTCACCTCCGTTTGGCCAAATCGTGCTTTCAAAGTTCGATGTTTTTCTCTGTTTTGCGTTTCCCTGAATTGCTACATTCGGCTGTGAATTTGATTTTGAAATTTTTTTTTAGATGCGATCACTGCACAGACAGATGTAACCATTCTTCAGTATCTTCTTCGATTTCTTCAGCAAAAATATGCCTTCTTGCTCTTCCTTCAGTGCAACCTGAAGACCCGCCATCAGCTTGCAGTTCCCTACGACCTTTTGAGCCTGAATTAGACAACGACAGATTGTAAAGACGTCTCACAAATTCTATCATCTTCGCATCTTCATTATGCTTTCCTAAAACAACTTTGTTTGCCCTTATTTAAATAGCCCCTGTTCTCTAGAATTTAAACTTCGCCATTTGCAATTTGGAATTTGGTTGCTGGCGAGATCTCTTCAACATATGAAGGTTGTGGCTGCCAGCACTTTGTCTTGATTTCAAAGTCATCGATTTTGTTTGGGATCAGATCTTGCGATTAGACTATGTAAGCTTCCAATGCATAGTCCACCATCGTTATGATATAAACTCACTTCTAAATGCATTTTTTTTTAATGATTTTGCAGGTTTGTTTTAGGCCAAAGCTTGAACAGGAATGCAGATTTTCTACTGAGACCACATTGAAAGCTAGGATTGAAGATAGACATAGATTTATTTATTTATTTTTTTGAAATTGTAAATTTTTATAAGAAGGATTAATGATTTTCAATTTCAGGCAGCAAAGACTTCAAGAAAAACATGCTAAAAACAGGACTTTGACTGAGGTTTTAAACCGATTTTTTGTCAGTCTGGGCTGGGTGACTAGGATAGGATCCATGTCGGGACAATTCCGGAGATGCCCATGGGGTCAGTTTCTTCATTGGATGCCTGTAACCTGCTAAACCTTGAAATCAACTGCGGAATTCACAATTAGCTGTGGAATCAGGCCACATTCCGCAGCTAGGTTGCAAAATCTTATTAAAATAGGATACAGTGTTTTGAGGACCACTACAGACCATAACCAGTCAATCTTGGACAGCTGAACCTATCAACACATTTGGGTTTCATTTTTTTTTTTTTTTTAATATATTTTTTATTGAATCAATTGAAATGATGAAGTTTATTTTGTCTCCTTTTTTTTTTTTTTACATAACAATTCTTTTTCTGATCCTCCAGATCACACAAAGTGCAGGAGGAGAGCATACTCAAGAATTATTAATTTTTTTTTAGATGTAAGAAATAAGGTCTCCTAATTACACTTCCCCGGCAACGGCGCCAAAATGTGTAGTCAATTTAGCGTCCTAAATTGCTAACATAAATTATCAACCAGGGCTAGTAAACTGTTGAAGTGTGGTGCACTATATGTGCTTAAGTGACCTCTTCCTTACTTCGTTGTATGTATTTTATTGATGTTTTTGGGGGTTTTGTATTTTTAGTACTTATGTTTAAAAGATGAAATCAAATCTATGTCAAAAAGAAAAGAAAAGGAAACCTTAGACTCAAAACAGAGTGTAATTGTAAATTCTATTCCTAATTAGGAAAATGATGAAAAACAGAACATTCTAATCCATGGATATCCTAGCTTGCAAATGAACATGAAATGTAACTCAACATAATACAACCAAGTCTCTTTCATCTAATATTGATATGTTGGAAGAGCTTTTAAGAAAAAGAATGGATGTAAGATAATGAGGATCTTTTAATCTAATTGAAAAACAAAAAATGCTAATTAACTCAACATAATACAACCAAATCTCTTTCATCTAATATTGATATGTTGGAAGAGATTTTTAAGAAAAAGAATGGTTGTAATATAATGATGATATTTTAATCTAATTGCAAAACAGAAAATGCTAATTAACTCAACATAATACAACCAAATCTCTCTCATCTAATATTGATATGTTGGAAGAGCTTTTAAGAAAAAGAATGGTTGTAAGATAAGGAGGATATTTTAATCTAATTGCAAAACTAAAAATGCTAATTAACTCAACATAATACAACCAAATCTCTTTCATCTAATATTGATATGTTGGAAGAGCTTTTTAAGAAAAAGAATGGTTGTAAGATAATGAGGATATTTTAATCTAATTGCAAAACAGAAAATGCTAATTAACTCTACATAATACAACCGAATCTCTTTCATCTAATATTGATATGTTGGAAGAGCTTTTTAAGAAAAAGAATGGTTGTAAGATAATGAGGATCTTTTAATCTAAATAACAAAAAAAACTAAAGTTCTGGTAACTCAAGATGTCACAATTAAATCCATTCCATGAATAGAGATATGCTGGAAAAGCTTTTAAGAAAAAGACTAACTATAACATCATGAGGGTCTGTTAGTTAAACAAATAATGCAAGACATGAATTAAAAGCTACTTATCTAGAAATCATGTAGAAGCCTCCTTGGATAGCACGGGCCCTCTACTACCAATTTGGTGAAATTCTTTAGCTCCTTAAAGTTGTAATAAAAATAGCATCAAAGAACTAAATTTCTTTATTGAAAACCTCACAAATATACATCCCATTCCATTTTAAGCTTTGTTACAAAATACTCTCTATTCCTTTCTCTCCTTCTCCTATTTTTCACTACTTTTTCATTACCCATGATAGGAGAAAGCTTCTTCTATTTATACAAAATATGAGGAGTTATCTCATTAATGGGAATCCATGAATCTCTCCCTCCATCTCTAGAGTTACAATCAAAATAGGAAATGATAAGACACATGTCTTTCTAGAGTTTCAACACAACTAAGAAATGAGACACATATCCTCTTAGAGTTTCAATACAACAAGGAAATGAGACACATGTCCTCATGATCCCATGATCTTCTCAACCAAATTCGAATTTGGGCTTAGAGTGCCACATAAGGGTCTTCTAGAAGTCTCCTTTTGACCTACACATGTCAACAATCTCAACCCACTTGTTAGGTATAAGCATATGCACATTATTTTCTAATTTTTAACCACAAATTCACTTAAAAAGGCTAAGAATTAATAAAGTATGGAAAAAACATAAATGTGGCCCAATGATAATGAAAGTGGGACGAATGTAGTGACATAGTAGTGAAATGGAGGTGATATAATGGGCATAATAGTGAAAGTGTAATGGAAATGAATGACATTTTCAAGACCCAATAGCTGGAACTCCTTCAGTCGTGCCCTTCACATTGAAAAGCCCTAATATCTGTGATGGGCGCTGTAGATCCTTCTGACGATTGATTGATTGTCTTTGATGTTGACCAGTCAGAACATCCTCCTCTCCCTGCTTCCGTTGCCTTCCAAATCCCAGTCAAGATCCAGAACGCCAACATTTACCGGTGCATTATTGATGAGGGGGCATCCACCTGTGTGATGTCCGCTTCGGTTTGGAAGCAACTCGGATCCCCTGAGTTGGCTCCTTCCACGATCACTCTCCGAGCGTGGGATGGCCATGCCCCCCAGCCCATTGGTTTATTCCGAAATTGTCCTATTACTCTTGCGGGCAAGACTATTTGCGTTGACATAGAAGTCATAGATGCCCCCTTAGATTACAACATTCTATTAGGTCGTAGCTATACTTATGCGATTTCTGTTGTCCCTTCCGCGGTCCACCACAAGATTTCCTTCCCTCATAACAGAAGGATAGTCACCATTGACCAGTTGACATATTACGAACCGAAGTCTCAGACCTCCCCTGAGTCCACTATCTCTTCGGTGGCCAACAAGAAAACTGTCGATCCTTTGAATAGTTTCTCACCCGGAGTCTACAAAGATTCCTCATTGCT
The DNA here is from genome assembly GCA_034641835.2 of Pinus albicaulis. Lineage (NCBI taxonomy): Eukaryota > Viridiplantae > Streptophyta > Pinopsida > Pinales > Pinaceae > Pinus > Pinus albicaulis. Next base: position 783,949,710 of record CM076575.1, on the reverse strand, counting down.
TGGTACATTCCCTGCTCTTCCTCCTCTTGTCTCTGATCCCCGCTCATCGAATATTTGCATGGTGCAATCGTTTTGGGCCGCTCTCAAGTGGCCCGCCTCAGCTAGTTAGTAGCCTCCTCGCCCTTCGCAGCCTGCTCCTAGTGCTTCAATTGAGCCTTCTGGACCTCCTCCTCCTGGCCCTTCAGCTGTTATCAATGAGCCTCTCTACCCTCCTGGAACAGTTCCCCCATGCCTTAACCATTTAGGAGTTGTCCCGCCTGTCCATTACCCCTCCGGTCAGATACCATTCCTAGCCCCCCCACCAGGAGTTTATATGACACCTGTCATGGCCACCCTTTATCTTCCTAACTTGACCCTTGGGATTCCCGTCTGGTACTTTGATCCTCTAGTCGCTACCTCGCCAGGTCCACACAAAATTTATCTTGCTTTGACCCCGGTTCAACCGGTCCCCATGACTTCTCTCGTTGTAATAGTGCCTCAAACACCTCAACAGGAACCTCCTCCTGTTGCGACCGCTTCAGGTAAGAAGGGAAAAGCTCATAAGAGGGCCTCCAAGGACAAGGCTTCCCCGACAGACCCTACACCTCCCCCGCCCACAAAGCCCTGCGCTTTGTGTGATGTCGTTGGCCATGCCACCCATAATTGTCCTGAACTGCCCTGTATCAAGCCCATGGTTAAAGTTTCGTTCCCTGAGTCTACGGTCCCTGAAGCCTTTGTTTCTTCCTCGAATGTAGCCAAGAATCCTAAAAATATTCACAGCAACCAACCTTGTGCTTTGTGTGATCTCCATGGCCATTATTCCCACCATTGTCCTCGCCTTACACATTACTGTGCCTCTTTAGAGGTAGTTCGGGAGTACAATATTGAGCAGAACCAATCCGCCTCTCCTGTACTTGCGCAGTATGCTACAGGCCAGACTGAGGATTTACCCACTCCTATTGAAATTCCCCCTCCTGATGTCGAGATGACGGAGCCTGCGGCCACCATCCTCTACCTATCATCATCCATGAGACCCTTGACGGAAGCTCCCTATGAATCTTCCCCTGTTGTTTTGCCTGACCTCCCTTAAGCGATCACCCTGGGCTCAACATCAATAGATCCTTTATCTGCTTGTTCTTACATCATCCCTCATGATGATGTGCATGTGAACCTTTCTTCTCATGATGATGAGTCAAGTACCTTCGCCGCGTCATGTGGTCTCCCTTCCTCCAGTCACTCCATCTTCTATTGTGATGATGACATCATGGAAGCCATGTCCACCCTTGATTTCATCTTTCCCGCCCATAAACGGGATGGTACGATCCATGCCTATGGTGAATTTCACAACCTAAGCACAAGCTGCACCTTCGGTAGCTCCCACACTCCACCTCATTGTCGACATGTGAGTAGTAGACATCCTACCCAGATCACTCCCTCCCACAGAGTGCGTTCGATTTCTACTTTGCACTCAGGTGGCCAACATTGTTCATCATCCTCCCATTTATTGTCTTGTGGCACCTTTCAGATGGACCTCTCGTCCACACCTTATATCGGTTTCGCCGATGGTGTAAGTCGCTACTCCTGGAATCTAGCCTCGACAGGTTGGGCCGTTTTTACCCCCTTGTATTTGCTTGTTCTCTCGAACGGTGTATGCATTGGTACTGCTACCAATAATCAGGCCGAATATGATGCAGTGCGAGGTTTATTAGCTGATGCCCTTTCACATCGCATCCTCCACCTTCATGTTCGTTTAGATTCCCTTCTTCTTGTCATGCAATTGAATGTTGTCTATCGTGTGCATAATCCTATCCTTTTTAGAAGATATTTACGAGTGAAGATTTTGATGCGTGAATTTGAAATCATTACATTTAGTTATGTACTTAGAGCACAAAATCACTATGTAGATAGCATTGCAAACCATATTCTAGATTGGAATTTAGCACACGCATTTAACACAATACAATAACATAAAAATATCAAAATGATGCATATCCATAATATGTGTCGTATAAAATGTTTTAGAGTCCATCCACTCTGATACATATGGCATGCCCTAAGCATGTTACAAAACTCAAAACTGGGGGCACCACTTTCCCCTACACACTAATCACTATCTGGAGGATCCTGAGCTAGTGGCTCTGCTCCCGTAGCTCATAGATCACGCATACCTTGCCCGGCCATCGCCATGCGCCGCATGATCCCTCACCACTCAGAGGGTAGACCAATACATGGCTCTATGTACTGGTCATCTAAGTCTTGCCAGCCGCGCTCTGAAACACTAGTCAGAAGCCTCTCACATCTATGACGAATGTCCTCCAGGAGGGCTGCTGCATCCTCATTTTGCTGCGCCCTCGGTCCACTAGGTCTTGCGATCCCTGATATTGCAGGTTGTCCGATATACCCGGCTGGTTTTACCGGTGCTGTATCTTCATACCAAAAGTGAAAGAATCAGTACCACATACAACATTCTAGAACATTACATGCACATAAACGATTAGCAATTTGTCACTTACCATCGAGCCCCCATATCCGACTAGGAGAAAGTGGCAAATCCGGGTCCCCACAATAACTCATCCCACTATAGGGATAGGCATCTATATACAATGGCATCTGATCCCAATGAACAAAGAACTTAGGTCGGAACACCCGTCCAACTGCCCCACCTCCCCCTCTGCACAGTATTCGCCCCCACTGGCGCATCCTAGGCTCTCTTGGGCCCCCATATTGCAGCTGTATGCGAGGTCGAAGTGTCAGGATCTTATCAAAGAAGAATGAGAACAAAACTGTACCATATGCAGAGTCATGGTTCACTTGCCGCTTGCATAGTGACAACTGTTTTTTCAACGACGACAACATCATCTGGGCCCACCCATAGTAGGTCCCATTCAAAACACTCTCCACAAGCATAATTTTCCCTCTGGTGATGTGGTGGAGTGCCTGGTTGCCCAAGATCTGCAGCACCGTTGCGGCCACAGCATGGGTCTCTAACCTCTCCAAATCCCCAATGGGTATCTGTGTCCCCTTGACTTGGAGACCTGGTCAACCTGCAGTAATACTGGCTAAGTATTCCCTACCATCCCAAGTGGTAGGAGACCAGTCATGAAATATATATCTTGGATCGTCAACTCGATCCGGTGTCCCTGCACTATAAAGACCTCATGGTACGAATCCCAATAACTAATAATCTGGACCAATAAGGTCTCTCTAGCTCTCATCAAAGGGTTCTCCATAAACTTCAGAACCCCAAACCTGGCCAATGCACTACAAACACCTTGATCCTCCCGGATCTCCGACTGTAATGCTCCCAAGTATCTCTCTCTCCAGTTGATCTGTAATTCTTCCATATCTGCACAAAACTATCATATTTGTCAGTATACAGATAGGAAAGACTGTCTCTCATCATAAAAACCTAGTGCTCAGCCAAAACAACACAGAAAAACCCCTCCCTAACAGGTCACACTTTTTAGGCCCAAACCTGGGATAGGTTGCAGTTTTTTGCCCAAAACCTCAAGGAGCACTTCTTGGGCTTTATTTGAAAGTACACATGTTCCCCAACTTGAAACTCCTTAAATACCCTATCCTAATTTTCACAACTCTTCTGCCTGTCTTATGTTACCTTTAGATTCTTCTTGATAACCTGCATTTCCTGTTTCATCTCTGCCAACATATACGGTCCAATTAATACCCTGTTTATTGGATCACTCCAACTAATAGGAGTATTACAACTCATCCCATAAAGTTCCTCAAATAGACTCTTCCTTAGCGATTCTTGATACCCATTGTTGTAAGCAAAATCAACCATGTTGATGAATGAAATACATTTTCAACATGTCCTCAAGAATTTTGTCGACCCTCTTTGTCTGTCCATCTGTTTGCAGATGGAAAGTTGTACTGAAGGCCAAATTTGTACCCATTCTTGCAAATAACTCTCTAGAGAACTTGGCATCTTTGTTTGACACAATATTTCTAGGAATACCATGTAACCTCACTATCTCCCTGATGAAGACCTGTATACCTCACTAGTTAAATGAGTAGACTTCACTGGAATGAAGTGATCCACTTTAGTCAAATTTTTAACCACAACCATAATGGAATCATCTTGTCTACGTTTCCTCAACAAAGTTATAATGAATTTCAAGGAAATAAACTCCCATTTCCACTCTTGAATCGGAATCAGCTGCAATAAACCACCTTGATGCTTACACTATGTTTATGTTGACCATCCAAACATCTTGTGACAAACTCCATCACGTCTTTCTTAAAGTTCGACCAATGGTATAACTTCTTAATTTCTTTCAATGTTTTCTATTATCCCGTGTGACCTGAATATGACTTGACATGAAATTCCCACAGGATAAGATTCTTGAGCTCATTGTTGTCCGTCACATAGATCATGTCCCTAAATCTGACCAAAATAACTGTTGCGAGATGATAGTCCACATCATGTTCACCTGTACCCTCCTACTGTAAATTGTGCTTAAGCCACTCGTACCTGTCATCCTATTTTCATGCATGCAAGATTTTATCTTGTAAATATGTTCCATAAGAACTCATAGTTGCTATGTTATTTACCTATACTCTTCTACTAAGAGCATCTGCAACCCTATTGTCTTTACCCTTAATGTACCTAATCTCAAAGTCAAACTCACTGAGCGTAGCCTACCACCTAGCTTGCCTGACATTCAGATTAGGTTGATCAAATAATTATCTCAGTCTACTGTGATCATTAATTAAGATGAACTTCCTACAAAGAAGATAATATTTGCACATCTTCAATGCATGAATGATCGCTTCCAACTCAAGATCGTGCATCACATAGTTTTTCTCATGCTCATTCAGTTTCCTTGACTCATAGAATGCTACCTATCATTATTGCATCAAGAGTCCACTTAGTCATCTCTTGCAATAAATTGTACATAACACAAATTATTTACCTGGATACACAAATTTCAATACCAGAGCATTTGTAAGCAACTGCTTCAATTGCTCAAAACTAGTTGCACATTCCTTTGTACATTCAAATTTGTTCCCTTTTCACTGCAAGAATGTAATAAGATAGGAAATTCGTGAGAAGTTCATGATGAAATGCCCGTAATAATCTACTAACCCCATAAATGATCTAACCTCATCCTTACTCCTAGAAGTTTGCCACTCCATGATAGCTTTGATCTTTTTTGGGTCCACTGTTATACCTTTTTTGGAAACCACATGCCCCAAGTAATGAACCTTTGACTGAAAGAAACTACATTTACTAAGTTTGGCATACAATTGATGCTCTCTTAGAAATTTCAACTCTATCGCAAAGTGTTCTACATTCTCTTCCTTATTATTAGAATATATCAATATGTCATAAATTAATACAATCACAAACTTATCCAGATAAGGACACAACACACTATACAAAAAACACACGAAAGTAGCTAGAGAATTAGTCAAACCAAAAGGAACTACAACAAACACATAATGCCCATACCTGGTCTAGAACGCAGTATTGTAGATGTCCTCTTCTTTGATGCGTACCTGATGGTATCTTGATCTCAAATCAATCTTCAAGAACATTTCTACTCCCTTTAACTAATCGAATAAGTCATCAATCCATTGCAAAGGGTACTTGTTCTTAATATTCACCTTGTTCAACTACCTGTAATCAATCCAAAATCTGAGAGTACCATCCTTCTTCTTAAGAAAAAATATTAGTGCACCCCGAGGCGACATACTTGGCCCAATTTATCACTTGTCAGGTATTTCCTTCAACTACAACTTTAGTTACACCAATTCTAGGGTGCTCATCCTATACGGTGCCTTTGATGTTGATGTTGCTACAAGCATCAACTTAATATAAAAGTCCACATCCCCGTGAGGCAGTAACTCTGAGATATATGCTAGAAGTACATCCTGAATTGGTGCAAAACTGGGTACCTATTCAAGACCTCAGCATCCTCAACATCCTTAAATTTGTCACTCGAAATATGGACTATAAACAATACACATCCTTTCCTACTACTGCACTTGGCCTACATTATTGTAACCATTCTCACCGATGTAGGCTTATTCTTACCTTGCAAGATTCTCTTCTCTCTGTCTGTAACACCCTCCTCCCACATTTACCCAAGCTACATGGTCTACTGGGGTAAACATGCGACGAGAGGCTACTATGATGTGATTCGAATCCCCATGTAAAGTTAAGGAATTGGAACCGACAAAAGCAAACCAAACTGACTTACAACACATGCTACAAAACCTCCAGGATCCAACCGACCTTTCCAGGCCACCAACCCCTGAGGAAACTTAGATTTTCACTGATCTAACTCCCCAACCACTCCCTTGATAATTCATGTGTGAGAATTTAGGCCCCCCAATTGCACCCATAGCAAGGGAAAGCCATCAACTATGGACTTTTTCAACTAGTTCTGTGCTAGCAACCCCAGATCCTGTGCCACTTTTTTAGGGCCAGGACTCAAGCCACTGCCCAGAACTTTGTGAAAGATTCGTAAATGATAAATAAGACTGAGGCAAAGGTACTAATGCAAACATTTGATCAATGACTTGACTGGACCCCTACTAGCCATGATATGCATTTCATTAAACATGTCACAAATATGCATTCGACATGTCATGCTAACATATCTGAGCATAGGCGTCTCATACTTATCTGAGAATTTATAAGAAGCATTGATGCCTTATCACATTAGCTGCATTATAATCTATTAGTTATATTGATTGTTCATTCATTTATAAATCAAAACATGTTGAGAGCCATACACCATCACTATCATAAAACATACTCGTAACCAACATATAAACAACAAAAATAATAAGGATACAACAACCATAAATGCCACATATGAACCAATACATTTACACAAGAAATACCAAGGACAATAAAATCTTATTAATGAATCAAAATCCAACTAGTTTTGGGACTTCCTCATACCACCCGATCATAGATTGGCTGAACCAAATCTTTCTTTCAGCCAATCACACCCATGCCATAATCCAAGCATGAATGTGAGGCTCATAACCAAAATCAACCACGACTTCCCAAGGCTAAATCACCTCACCTTCATTAATAGAATTAGGCTTTACTGCTATCCCCACCAGATCACTTGGTTCTAAAAAAGCATGGATGCCACCAGATTTCTCCACCTATAGCATAAGGAATTTTCCTGTCTCCTAGTCTCTAGGCTTTACCATACATCGTGCCATACAACGGTCGAGGATCCCTAGGCTTAATCAAGACTCAAATATCCAAGATTTACAATATATCCCTCCATTCACCAGTCGAGGATTCCTAGGCATGATTGAGACTCCACCCTTAAGGATTTACTACAATCCCCACTATATTGTTAGGCTTGACCAAGGGCACACACCTCCAATATTTACCATATATCCCGCCATTAACTCGTAGAGTATTCCTAGGCCCACCGAGGCACACAATATCTGGCTACCGCAACCCACAATATGGTTCAAAGGTTACTAAGCGAGTGGCTTTACCACAATCCACAGTATGGTTCAGGGATCACTAGGCCATGTGTTCATTCATTCAGAGACCACCTCACTCAATTTCAAATCCATCTGACAATCTAGCTCAACCAAAAAATGAGAACCCCATCACACCATGGCTATTTGGAAATGGAAAGGCTAGGTTTAAAAACACTATAATACCTAGAAAAACCCATGTCAACGAAAACATGAGAACCAAGAACACACATGCATAACCATGCATTCAAAATATAGCGAGGAAATCACAGATGCAAACTGATACCTGCAAGTAAACCCATTGTAGCTGCTTGATCACACTCTTCCTTGCTTTATCTTTGCTTACTCTTAGCCTTATTTGAATTTCTTGATCCAATGTTGAAGTGCTCCAAAAAAACTATGTGTCCAAGAGTGTGTGAGAGAGAATATAGACAGAGCTCCAAAACTGAACTGACAAAAAAGTAAACTGACAAAAGGCACCAGTTAATCATTAAAATCCTTTTTATTAAAGAGACCTCTATTTTCCTCATTTTCCATTATTTTTCCTTCATTTTCCTCCTCACATGCAACCCGTGACCTTTCACCTTCCTTTTCTCCTAATTTCCATTATTTTGATAAATAAAATTCCATTCAATGCCATTTTTCCTTTCCAAAGCCTTCGTCATTGCCTTTGCCAATTTCCTTAGCCATAATAAATCAAATGAACACACGCACTAGGATGTTTTTTCCCAACATTCAACTTGGAAGTTCCCATAACCGTGGTTATGATTTTTCGTTTGTTAACTTTTATTACATGGAATTTTCACTAGGGCTATTACAAAACCCTCCCCTTTGGGGGAGCACCGTCCTTGGTGTTCAGTGACACCTACAACCAACAATACTATTTAAAGAAAAACATGTTTCCCATGGATATTTATAACTTAGCTCGTTGCAATATATACAATGATCAACCTGCTGAGAAGCAACCACACGACAACACAAAAACATGTCAATCATAATAACATGACACCTATACCGCTTATTGGATCTTTATAACACAACTCATGGTAGTATTTACATCCATATACATATGTACATATACCAAAACATCACACCAAAGCATATATCAGAACATATAACAATGACACTCGCTTAACCAATGAATAGAGAAGGATACATAGCCCACATCTGATCCGCCATATCCCATGTTGCTTCATCTGGCCCAAAGTTCTTCCGCTGCACTTTAATCTACCCGATTACTCAGTTTTGGAGCTTGAGCATATTTCTATTCAAAATACGTTGCGGTTCCAGCTATATTTCTGCTTCGGGCCCCACTTGCAATAAAAACCAAGCAATCACATGATCAACATATTTAACATACTTCCTAAGCAATGACACATGAAAAACATCATGGACTTTCACTGTCGTATGCAGTGCAAGTCGATAGGCTATTGGTCCAATCCTTTCAAGAATCTTTAAAGGTCCACAAAACCGAGGTGTCATCTTGGCACACTATCCAATCCTCAAGGATCTCTTCTTGGGCTTGACATGCAAGTGCACCTATTCCCCAACCTGAAACTCCTTAAACAATTTGTTCCGAGCTACATGGCTTTTTTTCCTGTCCTATTTTGCCTTTAGATTCTTCTTGATTACCCACATTTCTTGTTACATTTTTGCTAACATGTATGGTCCATTTTAAATATAAATCTTCCGGGAAATCATATGTATGGTCCAATTAATACCTTGTTCACCGAATCACTCCAACTGATGGGAGTATTACAACTTTGCCCATACAATGCCTCAAACAGACTTATCCTTAGTGACTCTTGGTAACTGTTTTTGTAAGAAAATTTGACCAACGGAAGGTACTCCTCCCATATCCTCTGTTGATGCATCACATACATCCTTAGGATGTCCTCCAATATCCTATTTAACCTCTTTGTTGTAGGTTTTAACCCTGTACATAAATGATCTGTAAACGAATTCTTAAAAACAAAAAATAAACAATAGTGAGAGCATAAAACATAAAACATATATACACAAAGATTTTTCCCGTAGATCGCAAATTGGGACTACCAACTTGATTTTTCATTATGTTCCTTTTAGCGTTACAACACAAATATATACATTTCGAAGCATTCATAAACCCCAATCCATTAACCCTGGATTAGAACATAACCGTAGTTCCCCTGACCAGATCTAAAAAATACCAGGGGCAGAAAACCATCATGTCCCAAAACCATGTGCAAACCCATGCAAAAAACCATAGGTGGGTCCACCCACCTTAAATAAGATCCTTTTTTTTTTTTTTTTTTTTTTAATTTGGGCGCTACACCGGACCTCGTGCAGGGGGCTCTCGCCCCTTGCTAACCCTTGGACAAGGGGGGCTGCTGCCTCCCCCCCCGTGACCCCCCTGCTGTGCCCGACGCAACGAACAAGGGGGTTAATTGCTCCCACACTTGTGCTACTATTTGTGGAAATAATGTAACACATACCCAACATTCTCCCACTTGTTGTTTTCTTTCTGCAGGGGGCCACAAGAGAGCTTAGTCATTAGTCCAACCCTGAAACACCCATTGTTTATCTACACCAAAAGAAATTCTGAGTGCTCACAGACTTCGTCAATGCATCTACAACATTCTTCAAAGTGTCCACCTTTACAAGCAACAACTTTTTATCCTCAACCATATCTCTCACAAAGTGATATTGAACATCAATGTGCTTTGTCCTTCAATGATAAGCAAGGTTCTTAGCCAAGAAAATTGCACTTTGGCTATTATAGTCTATCCTTATAGCTTGCTGCACCAACCCCATACTTGAACACAATCGCTTCAACCAAATTACTTCCTTGCTTGCATGAGTGGTTGCTATATATTCTGCCTCTATAGTTGAAAGAGCCACTGCAAACTGTCTTTTACTCATCCAACTGACTGCACCACCAAATAGGCTAAATACATACCCACTTGTAGATCTTCTTTGGTCTAGATCTCCAACCCAGTCTGCATCAACAAAACCATGGATGTCTAAAACTCTTCCCAATCCTAGTCTTCCTTGGTAGCACAAACCATAATCACTAGTGCCACGCAAATATCTGAAAACCTACTTCATTGTTGTCCAATGCTCCTTCCTTGGTTTTGACCTAAACCTGCTCAATACTCCCACTGCATGTGCAATGTCCGGTCTAGTACATACCATTCCATGCATCAGGCTACCCACTGCACTTGCATATGGAACACAAGACATATCCTCCTCTTCTTCTTATGTCTTGGGACACTATTCAGCAGATAGGTTTACACCTATAGGAATATGAACCTTCACCGGCTTACTATCCTGCATATTGAACCTCTGCAATATTGTCTCGACATACTTCATCTGGTTTAACCAGAGCTTCCTCTTTGCCTGATCTCTCTTAATTTCCATGCCCAAAATATAGTTTGCAGCACCAAGATCCTTCATGTCAAATTTAGAGAAAATTTGGGTCTTCAAATCTTAGATAATTTATTTGTCATTTCCAACCAACAACATATCATCCACATACAAGACCAAATAAATAATACGGTCACCAATTAATTTAAAATACACAGAGTGATCCTCTTTGCTTCTGGTGAAGCCAAGACCCTGTATATAGGTATCAATTTTTTTATACCACATCCTTGGTGACTGTTTTAACCCATACAAAGAATTTTTTAACCTGCATACCAGTTCTTTCTTACCCTTCACCGTAAGACTTTTTGGGTTGGGTAATATTCTTGACGATTCCTTCATACCTATGGTTCATCATACCTTCACTTCAGTTTTGGGTCAATTATGCCAACTCATCTCAGTGTTTCTGATATGTTCAAGAGAATTCATCCACTGAATACTCATCCTTCTATGATACTCTTAAACCTTCATTTTTATGACAATCATCCCTGAACATTTCTATATCAAGTCACATTTTGTCTCTGAAATCATTAACTCTCGTTTTGCAATAAAGTGGCTTCCTATCGACATTAGCTCATCATCTAGGAAGTTTACTTAGAAACATCATCTTCGAGTACCCTGAGGCTTGTTACATCATCAACAAGTTTATTGCTTTCAGACCTTTGATTGAAAGATTTTATTTGGCGTTCAACATCAAATCATCTATTCATGCCTTGCAAACTATACTGCAGTACCTTGAGAGCCATTGACATCAATGGTGGTTCTCCCGCGTTTGTTAACAGCTCACATCATTGGCTGGTAATCAAACGATGTCTTCCCATGTTTGACGACAAATCATATATTCACATGGCTAGACTTGTACCTGAACGATCGAGTGAACGAGATAAGAAGACCTCAGATCTAGTTGTATCCTTTTGGGCTACGATCTTAGGATTGTTGTACACATCATCTGTACAATCGATTTACATACAAATCATCATCCGAACATGGACCTATATCCGTAGGCATGTTTGTATTGGGAAACATTCCAATGTAGAAAAATTTCCGAACTATGTACATGTTATTAGATAGTTTATGTGCTGAGCATGGGAATGCCTCCCTCAACAATTCATGATCAAGATGAAAATATCGTGATATAATGTATTGCAAGATTGATGCAGGTCACCGTCCACTTCAGTTCCGGCTCATCACATCGTAAAGCATCTCATCCAAATATTATTATTATTATTTTGAATTCACGCTTCAGGGGACAGCTGTTATATGTCAATTTGGGCATCATCCCCCATAAGCTGGTCAAACTGGACATCATCCCCAGGACCAATGAAATATGGTCTATCATCCCCTCATATTTCAATTGCTATATTCCCTAAGTGAAGACATTTCATTCATGGTTTATATTGTGAGATTTGCAAGGTTTGAAGTATATGTTATATCACTTATTGACTCACCAACACAGTCTCTAAAGAGACTAATTGTGTTGCAGTTCCAAATCCTCCATTCAAGGGTGCATTGCAGTGCACTTTCCAACACTCAAGGGTGCGTTGGTCACCTGGGAGCGAAATTCTCATTGTTCCGGGATTCTTCACATGGCCAGTGCCTTCTAGAAGAGTCCATATGTCTCAAAATTCGAATCTAAGTGTCCATCTAATACCTATGAACTTGGGAACATGTATTTCCTATTATTAGAAAGTCATTCATTGAGAAACTACCATCAGTTTCCCTATAAATTGAGCACAGATCGTAGTGCTAGGGAGGGAATAATTTTGGTGAATTTGAGCTGTTGGATTCTCATGTGATAAGAGAGTGAAAGTAATAATATGTTGCTGGTATGATGTTGGATGTGATGAGGATGGAATGAAGTTGGAATAGGTTGGCAACAAATCGATCCATTGGTTGTAACCTGCACCTTCTACTCTTTAATAAAGATTGTTGTTCATTTTCCCATACATATGTCTCTATTTCGTGTGCAATGAATTCTTGAATGGTGTATGTATTTCATATCTAATCGATTTTATTGAGTAAGAGAAGTAGATATTTTCATATTGCATGTTGTTTGTTGTTCTCTGTTTATGTTTGCAGGAATTGATTTGGCGATTTGAGTTGGATTGAGAGCGACGACAAAAATGACAGAAGGAGAAGGAGAAGCGATTGAATCACAAGTAGTCTCTTTCACCATTCTATATATCTACTTTTTTTAGAGAAAGTGATAGTAATTCTTTCCTCTGTTGTTCTAAGTGACTAGCACCACACTTAGGGAATTTGGTTTATCCGTAGATCACAATTCCACATAACACCCACAAGAGTCGAGGACAGTAGTTAGCACCATGATCGACGGTCGGCTGAGGCAATCTACCACGTTATTGATGTTTCCCTTCTTGTACTTGATGTTCAAATGGAACTGTTGCAACTATGTGGACCATTTATGATGGCGATCATTCTGTAACTTCCCTTGTGTTTGTATGAACTGCAGGGGTTAGTGATCTGTGTGGATGACCATTTCCTTCCCCAAAATGTAATGCTTCCATTTCCGGCAGGCCTACACAATGGAATACATTTCTTTATTATAGGTAGTATACTTTCAGACTATGTATGAAAGTGTCTCATTGTGATATGCTACTGGATTCCCCTGTTGAGTAAGTACTGCCCCAATATCATATTAAGAGGCATCTGTCTCGATCTGAAATGGTTGTTGCAATTCTGATAATGTGAGAAACGATGCAGAGCAGAGGTGATGATTCAACTCTGCAAATGCATTATGTTGAGATACATACAATAATAATTTTTCTTTAGCTCCTCCCTTGGTGACTTGACTCAAAGGCCAAATGATATGAGAGAACCCCAACATGAACCTACGGTAGAAATTGGCAAGAACCAGAAAGTTGCAGAGCTCTATTAGAGTGGTTGGGGTTGGCCAATCCCGAATGAATTGGATCTTGGCTGGGTCCACATGCATCCCCCACTTATCATTAATGTATCCCATATATTGAACCTGGGTCATACCAAAAGTGAATTTCTCCAAATTGGCACACAACTTGTGTTGCCGCAGTGTTTGGAGGATCCATTGAATGTGGTGGAGGTGCTCTTCCCAAATCTGGCTGATTATTAGGATGTCATCCAAATAAACCACCATGAATGAGTTGTTGAATGGTCGCAAGATGTTGTCCATCAACCTCATGAAGGTTTCGATAACATTTGTCAACGCGAAAGGCATGACCAACCATTCAAAAAGGCCCTCCTTGGATTTGAAAGCAGTCTTCCACACATCAGAGGGTTTGATTGGTACTTGGTGATAACTGGACTTCAAGTCGATCTTGTTGAAATATTTGGCCCCCTTGAGTTGATCCAGAAAGTCATCAATCCGCGGGATCAGATACCTATTCTGGATAGTGATCTTGTTCCACGCCTGATAGTCAATACAAAGTCTCCAAGTCCCATCCTTCTTCTGCACCAGCATGATCAGGCTCCCACAGGGTGATGAAATTTACCGAATGTGACCTTTATGTAATAGCACCTGAATTTGCCTCTTAATTTATTCGTTCTCCAGAATCGAGCGCCGATAGATCAGTCCATTGGGTAGTGGTGCGCCTCGGGTTAGATCGATGGAGTGCTCGACTTGGAAATTCAGAGGCACCCCTATGGGTGAGGTGAATATGTCCCCGTACTCCTCCACGACCTTGTCCATTTGTTGTTGTCGAGAAGAGGAGCCTTGTCTGGAGGTCATGGCTACAGTTTTCTTCTTTCCTTGAGGGCAAATCATCAGGAAAAAAATATTCTTGGTTTTGGAAATGAGCTTACTGCATTGTTTTGTAGTGATCAAAGAGATGGTCGTAGGTGGTGCTACAATCGGTATCATGTACATCTTATTGCCCAAATTAACAATAACAACATGATGCCTAGAATCATACACAACACGTTTCTTCCACAAGTATAGTTGGCATAATAATACATCACAAACATCAATAGGAGCAATATCACATAATACCTCATCCATGAAGGGCTTGATGTTGTTGGGAAAGCGACGCTGCTTGTTGATGCAGAGATCCCGTCCTTGGTGAATCCATCCAATGGTGTACAACTGTGGGTGTGTTGTGGTTAGTAGGTCCAGCCGCTTCACGATATCTGCTAAAATGAGGTTCTTTTGGCTCCTGCTATTGACAATGAACTAAAGTGGGAAACCCTTCACCCACATCTGGGAATGGAACAGGAACTCCCCCTCCTCTGGATCTTTGGGTTCCTCCTTCTAGATCTTGATGGTGGTAACATTTGAATTGGGCTCTGCATCGATAATCTGTTTCCATTTGTCATTCCCCTTGTCAAGTTTTGACTCAGAGTAAGAACATGCATCTAATTCAGAAGCCTTCAACTCGACCACTAGTGACTGCTTGGCCCGACACTCACTTGTGTTGTGAGTGGAGCTCTTATGGAACTGACACCACTTTCTTGTGTCCTTCTTTGGCTTTGTGGTGTTTTTCTTCACTTGTGACTTTGGTGGGTTGTCTTGGGACACCCCACCTTGGATTTGTCCTTTATTTTGTGGTTTGGGGGTGCCTTTCCCTTGATTCTGATTCGCAGATCCAAAGTCTCGCTTCTTTTGTTTGATTTTTTGCTCAATCTTGGCAGCATACCTATATGCTGCACCAAATGAGGAGATGTCGAGGAACTCCATTTCCTCCTGAATGTACATGTGCACACAACTGCAGTAGTCAACACCAAAAATTTTCTCCGAATCTTTGATACCCAACTTTGTGGATAGGGTATGGAACATATTCTTCATCTCATGAATATCTTGATCCCTTTGTTGCCGCAACGTTTCCATTGTTTGTACATGTCCTCATGGCTCCCCATAGGATATTATTTTTCCTTGATGGCATCTCATAAATAATTCCAAGTGGGTGCGACTGAGAACAGGGAGGTTTCCCTCTGGTCCTTTTGCTCATAGTAGGTTTCCCACCAGTCCTTAACATGAGGGGTGACTTTCAGGAGTGAAAAAGTAATATTTTCCCGATTGGAAAAGTCATGAACCGATTAATATACGTCTAATATATTCAACCATCTATCTACGACATCTGCATCTATTTGGCCCTCAAATATGGGAATGTCAAAGTTTACTTGTACCTTAAAAGGAGTGGTGCCTCCAGAGTGGCTATTGGATGAAGGTGCACCGCCGGTGGGTAGCCGTTGAAGGATCTAGGCAAATTTATCCATCATAACATTCCTTTGCTTCTCAAGGACCTCCTCGAGCAATATTTTGTTAGGATATCATGCTCCCTCATCTTTATTTTCTTCTGCCATGGGAGGTCGTCGGGGTTTGCGAGGCTGATATTGCAAAGGTTCAACCAGATCAATCCCTAAATCCTTATACCCTAACCTCGTTGGGGACATGCAAAGAAATATCGAGAAAGAGCAAACCGCTTTGGTACCATTGATCCAGACTTATGCATGAATGTAATAAAATATAGAAATAAACATCAACACAGAGATGTAGCAGGAATAACACTTCATTTCATTAATATCAAATACTGAAAAATGCTTATAGACATAATGGAAAATAAACTAGCTCGGGCGATGGTAGCTTATCTTTGAGAAGAGATGTGGCGACTACATGCCTTTGAACTGTGTTACAATGAGGCTCGAAGTAATATATGATTGAGAAACAATTGAAAATACTAAACATCCAAAAAACTAACCCTAGGAGATGAAGTGCCAAAACTATGGGCCCTGTTTGGGTAAATTGGTACATCAACTTCTCGGGGACGTAACCTTGGCATACAATCTTCATTTGACTTTCACAATACCTCGCTAGAAATATCTATCTGATGACTACAAATTTTGAGTGACCAAATAATGTTGGTATTGGTTTTCCCAAAACAAAAAAAAGGTCGTTTAGGGCCTCAAAATGGCTCCAAAAGTTTAGGACCCAAAAAGCTGCCAAAAATAGTAAATTGTGCTACAATTAAGAAACTGAAAAACTGAAAGAAACAATGGTGGGGGTCTAAGTGGAATAGGCGGGTGGCCACCAATAGCCACCTGGATCATCCTATGTTGCAATGAACATAAACAAGTGTCATGAAATTACTGAAGAAGCACGAGAGGTTTCTCTCCATTCTAGAAACTTGTCTCAAAGAATTCTCTCATTCACTATATATTTGAAAAAAATATCTCGAGCATTATCATCAATTTGATATTAATGATTTATTTACCTTCTTTAATAAAATCAATATTTTGACTGATTTCCAAAGATACCAGCAAGGCCTCCCTAGAGGGAAACGTATTAAATAGATCAAGGCAAGCTAGTTTGTAAGAATAAAAATGTTACAAGTTGTTCTCATGGAATGTTTGAGTATAAATGATCATAAGAGTAACACCTTCCTTAAATCCATCAACATTTTCAAAGACTTATGAGACCCACAAATGATTAAGAACTCTATGTTGATACTCAAAGATGTATTGAAAGAAAAATTGTATGATATTAAAGTCTCATTGGGTACCAACTTTGGCAGGTTAGTCGAATTTCCTGAAGCAAAAATCAAGGAATGGTTGTTCACGTTCATTAGTGACAATGAGGACTGATTTGCTTTGGTGGGGCCACCATAGTTAGATTTGTAGGACTTGGAGGAGGAAATATTTGTGTTAAGGGTCAAAAAATATATAATGATCCTACCAATGAAGGAATACATTGAAGAATGGCTTAGAAACGCCCTAAAAAAATTGTTAATCATGAATAATTGCCTAAATAGTTAGATTAAAGAGCTTCTGACAACCACATATATACATGCTTCTACAACAACCACAAGGATCATCAATAGCTCTTTCCACATTTCATCCTTTTTCAATTTTGTGAGTGTTTTTTTATTTATTTTGAAGAATTTTCTCATTGTCTTCCTAGTCTTTGATCACCAAGCTTTATGAACTATCATGTTTGTAGAGTCGATCCCTAATTGCAGTTTATTTTCTTTCATATAGACACCCTTACATTAAATGGTCATGGAAGCCCAATCCAAATCCTTTGGGGACAAACACCTTTAAATTTGTTGTAAATTTCAGGATTTTGTCAAATGTTTTAGGCACATAACTTTATTAAGATGTGTAAACTTATTCTTTGACTCTCATAGAGAGATTTTTCAGGATAACATCACATTTGTGGTTCAAATAATTTAAATAAAGCAATAGGAATCTTGTGAATGTTTTCCTACGCTTTTATGAATTTACATGTCTGAAATCATTTTATAGATCTCTTATATATGGACCATACTCATTTATTTGTGTCTATTTAATTTTCTTCAAATGTGTCCCCTCATGTTTTTTGAATGGATGAATGTCACAAAATGAATCTTAAAGAATATATTTATTTATGTTATCATTATTTATTTTAATTTTTAAAATACCCAGTCCAGTCCCAAGTCGATGTGTTGAATGTTTACATTTCGAAACTTAAGTTATTTATAATATCTAAGTGTGTACGTAAATAGGAGTGCCATCTCTATAAAAATGTAGAGGGAACTTGAAAATAAGCCTTGGGAGATTGACTCTTTTCCCTAATAGGAAAATAAATCAAAATTTTTGGCAACCATAATGGGGAGTGTGCATGATTCAATATTTCAAACCTAGTAGATGACTTGTCTTGACCTATTCCAACATAATAATCTCATTGGATTGGAATATCGAAGAAGTGTATTGAATCAATTGTATGGCTTGGTCTTGTGAACAACAAGAACCAGTGAAGAATTTGAAAGATCTTGGAAAAATTTGGCTCAACAAGAGTTACTAGCACCACATAATATGGATAGGTAACTCCAAAAAAGAATAGATCTTATAGTTGGGGGAATCCAAGAACCCAAGAAGCCAAAGCATAACGGTTGTTGAGAAAGTTATTATTTCCTAGGACAAGGGAATTCCTCTTTTCTATCCCACATAAAAGAACAAAATGGTAGATCATGGAGAAATAAGAGAGTAAAGGCAAGAAGAAAGAAATCAAATATGAAGACTTCAAGTAAGTCCTATTGCGTTGGAATGGTAAAAATACCCCTTACCAACCTTATCCACGAGTGTTTACCATCATTTAATGGAGACGGTGTCCTGAATCTGGATAAACATGTGGACCAGGTTTTGGCCATTTGTGATATACATGGAATTGTACATGAAGATGTAATGGTTTGTGTATTTCTTCAAAATATGATCAAACCCACCTATGATTTGTATATTTCTCTACCTGTTACTTAAATTACATCCTTTAATGACATTAAAAATGTTTTTAATGGTAGATATTCCCAACCCATTGGATATCACACTCTACTTACTCAAGTCACTCAAATCCATCTCATAAAGAATGACAAGATTAATCATTTTAATCTCTGATTTTTCAAAACCTTGCAACAAATACCCCAAGAAAATATTCCTAATACCCCAATTATATTTGGATGTTATAATAAACTCTTCCTGATACCCTGATTATATTTGGATGTTATAAGAAAATATTCCTAATGCCCTAATCACATTTGGATATTATAAGAATGCAATGCTAGCTAATATAAAGTATGCAATAAAATCTACTCACATTACTACAATAGAGACAAATATGAGAAGGGAGCAAGAGATGGAATAAGATATGTTGGATTGTATATTGACCGAAAAATAATTATGGGTAAGTCCAAAGTGAAATGTATTCGTTAAATATATCATAACCAAAAATACCAACATCGATTTAGAATATTCAAGATGGAATGATGGAAGAGGAATTTCCCATGGTATTCCTCCCAATGTATGAAATATTCCTATATCAAAAGAATTTTCCTCCTCAAAGATTGATTTGTAGATTTCACACTTAAATAGAACTATGAAACAAATTCAAAATGAGTTCATCAAGTTAAGAAGAGGAGATGATTAGAGAGCCAAACCGCAACCAAATATTTGAGGTCCTACATATGGTTTTAGAGAAAGGCCTAATACAAATCAAAATTTGGACAATGAACCTCTAAGGGGTCCTAAGGCCTTGAGGTTTAAAAATCCAAGTGCTTTGGCAATGAATGATGAAGAGTTAGAAAAAGAGGATCACTTCATTGAAACTTCTCAAGACACCATTGAAGAAAGCCTAACCATCTTAGAATCTACAGATATGGGGGATGACCAAGTATTCTTATTTAGAGAAGAAGAAGATGGAGAATTCATGGAGCAAGACAATGTTATCCAAAAAAGAGCTCAACTGAATAAAGTGAAAGGAAAAGGTCCAATTTCCCATGCAACCACAATAAATTATGGTGATACTTCAACTCAAAACAATGTGGAATAAGAGAAATCCATACCATCTCAGGACAAGAGCATCAATGTAACTGGCCCAACGAAAATGATTTATAATGTCATAGAGGAATTATATAAGCTTTGGATTACATTTTCATTTTCAAAAATGATGAAAATTCCTCAACAAAGAGGAAACATCATCAAAGCCTTCTAGAATGAAGATTCATTGAATATAAGAGTGGAAGCAATTACCATCAACCCTCGACAGACATATCCTACTACTCCTGTCAATTATTGAGGTAAAGTACATCCCTTTCCTATATATTTGGAAACACCATAAGTTATATTACATAACAAATACTATTATGCCACATTATATTATGAAAGCATTTGGCTTGGATTGTACTAAATATACGACCAGATAAGAGAAAGCGTTTATGCAATAGATTCTAGAAAGGTGCCATCTTATGGTGAAATCAAATGTTTCCATGCATCGATAAGTTCAAATCCACATATTTTAGTTGTTTTTACAATAGTTGTGGTGGACTTACCAGTTTCATATGGGCTAGTCCTTAGGAGAGAATGGAACTTTCCTTTATGAGGGTATATGATGAATGATGGGAACTATATGATGCTTCCAAATAAAAATGGTCGATTGATGAGAATACCTCAAGAATGAAAGAACCCTGTCTTATTCAAGAAGAAAGAAGTTGATGCTATGGTTAGTTACATGGATATTGGCCTTGGAAAATACACCATACTCAATGAGGTAAATATTGTGGTTAATAACAATGTAAATACATTTCAATATTGTTGAGATCTTCAATGGTGCCTCTTCAAGCATAATCTCTAGAGCGAGTGTAATATTTGAACTCCCACATTCCAAATGATTTTCATTTACAATTTAACTATACAAGTAATGAAGCTAAACATGAAACACTATTTCAAGGTTGAATTCTTCCACAGGAAAAATCAATTAAAGACATCATTGTTATGGGAGAATATGAATTAATATTTAATTGAGCTAACAAGAAGTATAATACCAAGAAGAGTAAGCTAAAATATTATGCACAAAGAGTATGGGAATTAATGCAAAGTTTTGATTCCTTTTGAAATTCCTATATTCCTAGATAGGAAAATCAAAAAGTTGTTTCATTTGTGGTAGCAACCTCGTTAAATCTAGAGTAAGCATATAATTGTTTTCATGTAGAAGTTTTGTTTCATCCATCTATTCCAGATAATGAAGAACACTTGTAGGTTTTCAATAATTAAGAGCATATTGATAGAGAGTTATGGAATAACACTGTGTAGATGTGTGATCCGTCCAACGTTTTGGTCCATTGATATTATTGCTAATATTTTGGCCAAGAAGAGAATAAAAACCATATTCAAACCCCACAAAACTCTCAAGCTATTGTTTTGATCAGCTAAAGACATATCTGATCCCATGCTAGGATCAGGGGTCTATAAGATTCCTTGTTCGTGTAGTAAATCGTATATAGGCCAAACAGATCGTCCTTTCGAAGACCGCCTTAAAGAACACATAGTTGACATCAATCATAACCGACATTCCATTTATGCCATCATATAATACCAAGCACTTAATTCTCTTCAATCAGTCCAAAATCTTAGCCTCTTCACCTTTTTACAACTCTCGTATAATTCAAGAAGCACTTCAAATTGAAAAGAACCCTAGTAAATTTAATAGGGAGGATGGTTACAAGCTAAGTCAGTCTTGGAATCTCGTCATCCACCAGCTTACCCTTTAAGTCTTGATCCTACCCCTATTTCTACCCCCCCACCCTTTCCCTTAGCCGATCCTTCCTTTTATTATTCTCTATCACTATGCTATCAATTTAATGTTCTTATGTCTTTTATATATCTTAACTCAGTACAGAATTGAATTAGTCCTTATTGCCTTTCGGGTTTCATTATACTCTATAAAAAAAGAATAGTGCTAAATCCGTTTCCTTTCACTCCCTTTCTTCAAAATTACCTAATCATTTTCACCTAATTTATCTCGTAAATCTCAACTATATCTTGGATTTGTTGTCATTAGTTATTATTTATTTATTTGTAAATTTAATTCAAACTAATTTCAACTAATTCATCTTAAATTTGTTTTCATTCTATAATATTTGTTATTAATTATAATTATAATCTAACAATATTAACAACGTTTAGATTATATAATCCACTCTTGTCTCATTTATATTACTTTTTTATTCAAATTGAGAATCTAATTCTAACGCCTAAATCTAGCATTTCTAATTCTTGTATTTATGGCATTCAATAAAAAAAACCCTTTAAATTTATCCTTTGGTAAAATATTATTAATTTATTATTTCTTGACGTTATACATCACCCAAAAATCTTTTTATTAATAGTCTCTCCAGTACTCTTTGACTCACAAGGCTCACTTTGGTCCCTGATGATGGATGGAGCAACGATCCGAAGAGTATATTGTTAAGTTCCTTGCTAAAGAAGATGGTGAGGATGAAAAGGCATCAAGAAGTAACAAAATACCAATATTCTTTGAGTTACTTTTCAATAGAGATGATCACATTCAAGCTTCTTGATTATCATAAGGGTCGTCCATTAGAAAGGTTCAAGATATCAATAAGCTAAATGTTGGAACATCAAAACCCCAAATGGTTGAATACAGGGAGTGAATTTATGCAGCATGAAGATAATCAATTTCAAGATGTCTTTGCATGGGCATACCATTATTTAAAGGAATATTCAATATGTTATTATTTTAAAGGATGAGGCTAAAATAGTAAGACAAAAGTCGAGGATAATTAATCCTAAGTCAAAACCTTTGGTCAAATTAGACAGTAAGAATATGTAGAAATCAAGCATTATTTTTCTAATAAGGCATTCAGACTGGATCTCCAATCAGTCGTGGTTAGAGAAAGTAATGGAGAAATAAGATTATGTATCAATTTTAACGATCTTAATAAGGCCTCACCCAAGGATAAGTACCCTCTTCCCAATATGGAGGGGCGTTTGTAGCTAGCCACTCAATCTACAATAATGTCCATGCTGGATGGATTTTTAGTTTACAATCAGATTTCAGTAGCTGAAAATGATAGGTATAAGATTTCTTTTACTACACAATGGGGAACTTATGCATATGCTTAGATGCCTTTTGGACTCAAGAATGTAAGTGCAACATCCCTAGTAACAATGCATCATATAGTCACAAACATCATAGAGAAAACCATCAATTGGGTCCAAAGGCATAATCCAGATAAATATTATCCAATTGACATGCACAAAAGCTTGAAAACCGTCATCGTAGAGAAAATCAAAGGTTGCAACTCATATATTTTGAAGGGAATAGGCGATCAAATATTAAATTTTCTTTTTGTATCCACCCCTCCCACATTTAACCAGTTTCACCAGCCAAACATGAGAGGAAGAGTTACTATGACATGACCCGACCTCCTAGATCCCATTAAGGAAGTGGCATAGACTGTGGAAGACAAAATGACATCCGAATAACATCATAAAGGGGATAAAAGTCACTCAGAGGTTGAGTAACCACCCCAGGTGGCCAAAACCTAAGCTGGACACCCTTTTATATGATCTGGGTCTTTAACCGCACCCACAACAAGCCCTCCATGTAGTTGGAAGCCTCCAACCACATGCACAAGCCTACATCCATGCAGTTTCAACCCAATTTCTCCATTTTAGAGGTAGAGGTCCCATAATCTGAGCCAACATTTAAGTCTAGCCTCTAGATCACTGCCCAAAACTCAGTGAAACATTCTAGAATGTTAAATGACATCATGACAAAGTTTTATCAAGGACATGACCTAACCAGTATTAACCATGAAAGTCATTTCATCAAACATATTGAGGACATTGTAATCTCATGAATGCATACCTAAACATAGGGGTTTGATACTAATATGAGAATCATCAAGAAGGTATAATGCCCTCTCATAATAGTCATAATAACATCTATTAGTTCATGCATTCATTAACCATTCATCAACAAGAAAAACATATCAAGAGCTATAGTTAGAACATATTATGAAACCATACTTATAACCAACATTCAACTTGAATAATGACCATTAAAGAACAACCATCAAAGCCACATAATGTCAAGTACATGTACTCATTAAATACCATAGTAAAAGAGATTTTATTATCATATGCAAAAGAAACTACGCCAGGGACTTGCACGTACCACCGGACCATAGATTGGGTTGAACCAAATATGCCTTTCAGCCAATCACCCCCGTGCCATATTCCAAGCATGAATATGGGATCTCATGGAATAAACCAAATAAAATCAAACTAGGGCTTCTAGAGGCCAAACCACCTCAACCCTCAACTAGTGATTAGACCTCATGGTCAGACATCACTAACACCAACTAGATCGGTCTTACCCAAGTTGTCTAGGGATCCAGGAACTAGTAACTCAACCCACAACCTTCCAGGGCTCCAGAACATTTGTCCAACCTGACTCTAGGACTATCAACTCAACCCACCAAGGGTTCTAGAGAATTTATCTAACCTAGGATCCAGGACTAGTAATTCAACCCAAGTTGTTCCAGGGCTTCCAGAGTGTTTATTCCAACCCACAACCATAAGGAATTACAAGCACCAATAAAAAAACCAACAAATGGAAAAACCCACAACACCATGGCTATCCATGAATTGGAAAGGCTAGGCAAAACCACTATCAATACAGGTAATCCTCCATGACAATGACATATCATAACCAGATAATAACATGCATATACCATGCATACATAATCAATAAGGAAAATCACACATGAAACCTATTACTTGCAAAGTAATCCAGCTGTAGTTGCTAATACACCTGTTCCCTTGCACTTTCTCGCTTTCCTTTGCCTTCTTTCTCAAAATCCAATGAAACTAGAGTGCCCCAAGCATGCTCCAAGATTCCTCTAAGTGTGCAAGGGTATGAGAGAGAGATAAAAGCTAAAACTAACAAAAGGTTTCACACACTGACCAAAAGCTATGAACTGGTCCTTAATAGCCTTTTTATCATTGAGGCCTCTATTTTATTCATTTTTCCTCAATCTTTCTTCAATTTCCCCCCTGATGCAAATTTGTGACCTTTTATCTCCCTTTTCTCCTATTTTCCTTTATTTCATAAATAAGATTCCAATTTATGCCTCTTTTCCTTTGCCAATTTCCATAACCATCAAATAATCACCAGTGATCCCATCACTATGTTTTGCCCAACATTCAAATTGGAATACGTGGCCCATGAACTTGGTTATTTTTATTTATTTATTTACATATGAAATTAACCAGGGGCTATTACAAACCCCTCCCCTTTGTGGGAACATCGTCCTCAGTGCTCAATGACACTTATAAACCAACAAAACACATGTTTCTTATGGAGATTTATAACATAGCTCAATGCAAAATTTACATCATATCCATTTGTTGAAAACATAACCAACATATCATGAAAACCATACCGCTTATTAGAACTTTATAACATAGCTTGATGCAACATTTACATCATATCCATTTGTTGAAAACATAACCAACATATCAGGAACACCATACCACTTATTAGAGCTTTATAACATAGCTCGATGTGGTATTTACATACATACATATAAGACATATCCAAAGCACAATATCAAACATATATTAAAATTCATCCACTCAACCAGTGAATAAAGAATGATACATATCTCGCATCTGATCAACCATCTCGCATGTAGCTTCATCAAGCCCAAAGTGCTTCCACTGCACTTTAAATTGCTCGATTTTTCGATTCCAGATCATGAGCATATTCTGCTGCAAAATGCATTGAGGTTCTGATTGGAATTCTCCTTCTAGCTCCACCTGCAATGTAGACCAGTCAATCACATGATCGACATCTTTCACATACTTCTTAAGTAATGACACATGGAAATAATCATGGAATTTCACTGTCGAAGGCAACGCAAGTTAGTAGGCCACTGGTCCAATCCTCTCAAGGATCTAGAAAGGCCCACAATATCGAGGTGCCATCTTAGCTGTTACACCATTTTTTGGTCATCTAACCTATTATCATTAGATGGACCCAAGTACACCATGTAAGACCAATTTTACCCTAAGTAAAATTGCTTTCACTATGAAAATAACTTAGTAAACCACCTTTATTAAGTTGTTTATGGTCCAAACAGGAAACCCCATGAGGAAATATTAAATAAATCTACATTTGTTTGATTTTCCTCAAGGAATAATTAGTTAAACATGAGTTTAATTAATATTCCTGGTTATATTTAACCCAAAACAAGGAAATTAATTAGATAAATCATTATTTATCTTATTATTTTCTAAAGATAATTATTTAAACCTTGTTTAAATAATATTATTTGTTAAATATGACTAAATCACCCTTAAATAATTAAATAAATCATTATTTGTTTGATTATTAGTCAACCACATCCTTAAAATGATAAATAAATCATTTATTTATTTATTATTTACAAATAAAGGGATTTGACCCAAGTCAAATTCCTTTTCCCTCCAACAAATATAATAAAATATTCCATAAAAATTGGATCTTGATTTGGTTAACAATATATTAATTATGCACCAATATCTAGACTAACTCAATATTTTGTTATAAATAGAAGGGTTTTCCCATTCATTTACCACCTTTTGTTGCCTAAAGATCACTCTGGATCTATACTTTTGGTCTGACTATTGATCCACCATCATAGTCATATTTTGCTACCATTTTTGTCTGGGTTTTCTACACCATCAAGAGAGAGGAGTTTTAGATCTAAAGTGCCGAGGACTTACAAGAACCCATCCCATTGAGGAGAACTGGTAACACCCTTCTGTGTTTTCCTCCCAGGTTCCATTAATAAAAAATTCGTTCAACATATTCTTGTCTTGTCTATTGGATGCATGGAGTAAATCTTGTTTTTTCTACTGTTTAATGTCTTCTAATGCATAGATCTAGATTTTTGCAGCATTTATCTTGATCACCTAACTGCATAACTGAAGATATTGGCAGTCATCTTTGTTGTTAGGGCTGTTTTTTATGCACAACTAAAGTGGTCTTTTTTCGTACGCTTGGAATTAAGATTCATACTAACAACTGGCGATTCCACACGGGTTTACGATTACGACCTCTGTCATTTTTCTGATCCTTTCATATCCAGCTGCTTCAAACCAAAGGATTTATCTTTAGCCTCTTGTTTTTGCTTTTCTTGATGTTGTTTTTAACCTATAAAACCCTGAAACGATAGAAATTATAACTTCCGCATGTTTTCGGACTTATTGCGCAGGTGACAGACATCAGCCGCAGTTGAGAGGACAATTTTTTCTGAAATCTGTCGTCGAGAGTGCCAGAAGTGTAGGTCGCACTTTTTGGCCCAAAAAACTATGACCTAGGCCCTCAGGACACACCTTTTAGCGCAAAAACTGCGACCTCTGCTGAAAATAGGTCAAAAACTGTTGATAGCCTCTGTTCAGGGTTATCTGACCTCTGTATCCACCTGTTTTGGACCTATACTTATTTTGTTTTTCTCAACTAAGTGGGAACCTAGCCCCCTAGGGCTTCAGTACCCTCCACTTCTTGTGGAAGAGTTTTTGCTGTTGCAGGTTGTTTGAAATTTTAGAGTCTTCAACCTTTTTTCAGATCTGATACCTGACCTTCAGATCCGCTTCAGATCCTCTGCAAGGGTTTGTGGCTACCCAACCACCTAAAGGTCAGGTGGCCACTCAAACTCTTCCATCCGGTACCTCCGATTACCAGATTCTCATGATGAAATCTGATCAACCTCTAACCGTAGACATCAACCTTTAGATTGGGTCCCGTCAGTACAACAAGCCTCCCGCTACGTCTATCCCTGAGCCGCCTCCCTCGGTCTCTACAGAGCCTCTTTCGACACCTAATGGTCCCTTGCAGATCCCTCAGCCTAAGGCAAAGGTTCATACCAAGATCCCTAAGGGACCAATCCTCCGAAATGCTGCTTTTGGTAAAGCTGCCCATTCGTATAACATAGTAGATGATTTGTCACAATCTCCTATTGCCATTTCAATGTTGGAACTCCTCCAGTCGTGCCCTTCACAATGAAAATCCCTACTATCTGCGATGGGCACTGTAGATCCTTTTGACGATTGATTGATTGTCTTTGATGTTGACCGGTCAGAACATCCTTTTCTCCCTGCTTCCGTCGCCTTCCAAATCCTAGTCAAGATCCGGAACGCCAACGTTTCTTGGTGCATTATTGATGAGGGGGCATCCACCTGTGTGATGTCTGCTTCGGTTTGGAAGCAACTCAGATCCCCTGAGTTGGATCCTTCCATGATCACTCTCCAAGCGTGGGATGGCCACGCCTCCCAGCCCCATTGGTCTATTCCGCAATTGTCCTATTACTCTTGCAGGCAAGACTATTTGCGTTGACATAGAAGTCATAGATGCCCCCTTAGATTACAACATTCTATTAGGTCGTAGCTATACTTATGCGAGGTCTGCTGTCCCTTCCACGGTCCATCGCAAGATGTCCTTCCCTCATAACAGAAGGATAGTCACCATTGACCAGTTGACATATTACGAACGGAAGTCTCAGACCTCCCCTGAGTCCACTATCTCTTCGGTGGCCAACAAACAAACTGTCGATCCTTTGAATAGTGTCTCACCCGGAGTCTACAAATATTCCTCATTGCTTGGTACATTCCCTAGTCTTCCTCCTCCTATCTCTGATCCCATCTCATCGAATGTTTTCATGGTGAAATCATCTCAGGCTGCTCTCAAGTGGCCCACCTCGGCTAGTCAGTAGCCTCCTCGCCCTTCGCAGCCTACTCCTAGCCCTTCAATTTAGCCTTCTGGACCTCCTCCTCCTGGCCCTTCGCTGGTATCCATGAGCCTCTCTACCCTCTTGGAACAGTTCCCCCAGGCCTTAACCATTTAGGAGTTGTCCCGCCTGTCCATTACCCCTCCGGTCAGATACCATTCCTAGCCCCCCCACCAGGAGTTTATACGGCACCTGTCATGGCCACCCTTTATCTTCCTAACTTGACCCTTGGGATTCCTGTTTGGTATTTTGATCCTCTAGTCGCTACCCTGCCATGTCCACACAAACTTTATCTTGCTTTGATTCCGGTTCAACCAGTCCCCATGACTTCTCTTGTTGCAACAGTGCCTCAACCACCTCAACAGGAACCTCCTCCTGTTGCGACCGCTTTAGGTAAGAAGGGCATAGCTCATAAGAGGGCCTCTAAGGACAAGGATTCCCCGACAAACCTTGCACCTCCCCCGCCCACAAAGCCCTGCGCTTTGTGTGATGTCGTTGGTCATGCCACCCATAATTGTCCTGAACTGCCCTGTATCAAGCCCATGGTTAAAGTTTCGTTCACTAAGTCTACGGTCCTTGAAGCCTCTATTTCTTCCTCGACTGCAGCCAAGAATCCTAAAAATATTCACAGCAACCAACCTTGTGCTTTGTGTGATCTCCATGGCCATTATTCCCACCATTGTCCCCAACTTACACATTACCGTGCCTCTTTAGAGGTAGTTCGGGAGTACGATATTGAGCAGAACCAGTTCGCCTCTCTTGTACTTGCGTAGTATGCTACAGGCCAGAATGAGGATTTACCTGCTCTTATTGAAATTCCCCCTCTTGATGTCGAGATGACGGAGCCTGCGGCCACCATCCTCTACCTATCATCATCCATGAGACCCTCGATGGAAGCTCCCTCTGAATCTTCCCCTATTGTTTCGCCTAACCTCCCTTAAGTGATCACCTTGGGCTCAACATTAGTAGATCCTTTATCTGCTTGTTCTTACGTCATCCCCTGTGACGATGTGCATGTGAACCTTTCTTCTCATGATGATGAGTCAGGTACCTTCGCCGCGTCATGTGGTCTCCCTTCCTCCAGTCACTCCATCTTCTATTGTGATGATGACATCATGGAAGCCATGTCCACCCTTGATTTCATCTTTCCTGCCCATAAACGGGATGGTACCATCCATGCCTATGGTGAATTTCACAACCTAAGCACAAGCTACACCTTCGGTAGCTCCTACACTCCACCTTAGCGTCGACATGTGAGTAGTAGACATCTTACCCAGGTCACTCCCTCCGACAGAGTGCGTTCGATTTCTACTTTGCGCTCAGGTGGCCAACATTTTTCATCATCCTCCCATTTATTGTCTTGTGGAAACTTTCAGATGGATCTCCCATCCACACCTTACATCGGTTTCGCCGATGGTGCAAGTCGCTACTCCTGGAATCTAGCCTCGGTAGGTTGGGCCATTTTTACCCCCTTGCATTTGCTTGTTCTCTCGAACGGTGTATGCATTGGTACTGCTACCAATAATCAGGCCAAATATGATGCAGCGCGAGGTTTATTAGCTGATGCCCTTTCACACCGCATCCTCCACCTTCATGTTCGTTTAGATTCCCTGCTTCTTATCATGCAATTGAATGGTGTCTATCGTGTGCATAATCATATCCTTTTTAGAAGATATTTACGAGTGAATATTTTGATGCGTGAATTTGAAATCATTACATTCAGTCATGTACTTGGAGCACAAAATCACTATGTAGATAGAATTGCAAACCATATTATAGATTGGCATTTAGCACATGCATTTAACACAAGACAATAACATAAAAATATCAAAACGATGCATATCCATAATATGTGTCGTATAAAATGTTTTAGAGTCCATCCACTCTGATACATATGGCATGCCCTAAGCATGTTACAAAACTCAAAACTGGGGGCACCACCTGCCCCTACACACTAATCACTATCTGGAGGATCCCGAGTCAGTGGCTTTGCTCCCGCATCTCATAGATCACGCATACCCTGCCCAGCCATCGCCATGCGCCGCATGACCCCTCCCACTCAGAGGGTAGACCAACACATGGCTCTATGTACTGGTCATCTAAGTCTTGCCAGCCACGCTCTGAAACACCAGTCAGAAGCCTCTCACATCTATGACGAATGTCCTCCTGGAGGGCTGCTGCATCCTCATTTTGTTTCGTCCTCGGTCCACTAGGTCCTGCGGTCCCTGATATTGCAGGTCGTCCGATATACCCGGCTGGTTTTACCAGTGATGTATCTGCATACCAAAATTGAAATAATCAGTACCACATACAACATTCTAGAACATTACATGCACATAAAATATTAGCAATTTGTCACTTACCATCGGGCCACCATATCCGACTAGGCGACAGTGGCAAATCCGGGTCCCCACAATAACTCATCCCACTATAGGGATAGTCATCTATATACAGTGGCATCTGATCCCAACGAACAAAGAACTCGGGTCGAAACACCCGTCCAACCACCCCACCTCCTCCTTTTCATAGTAGTCGCCCCCACCGGCGCATCCTAGGCTCTCTCGGGCCCCCATCTTGGAGCTGTATGCGAGGTCGAAGTGTCGGGATCTTCTCAAAGAAGAATGAGCACAAAACTGTACCATATGTAGAGTCATGGTTCACTTGTCTCTTGCATAGTGATAACTATTGTTTCAACGACGACAACATCATCTGGGCCCACCCATAGTAGGTCCCACTCAAAACACTCTCCACAAGCATCATTTTCCCTCTGGTGATGTGGTGGAGTGCCTGGTTGCCCAAGATCTGCAGCACCGCTGTGGCCACAACACGGGTCTCTAACCTCTCCAAATCCCCAATGGGTATCTGTGTCCCCTTGAATTGGAGACCTAGTCGACCCGCAGTAATACTGGCTGAGTATTCCCTACCATCCCAAGTGGTGGGAGACCAGTCATGAAATATATATCCTGGACCGTCAACTCGATCCGGTGCCCTTGCACTATAAAGACGTCATGGTCCGGATCCCAATATCTAATAATCCGGGCCAATAAGGGCTCTCTAGCTCTCATCAAAGGGTTCTCCATAACCTTCAGAACCCCTGTTGTCGCTCCTAGAGACAACCTAGAGTTGTGATAGACCAGTGCCTAGGACATCTTATCTATAGCAAGGAGCATATGGTATAACAGAGGAAGTTATCAATAAAAGCTCTCATGCTATCTCTTGTAAACAAGAAAATTAATTCAAATGGGACCAAACTTACATAAACTGACACAGAGGAAGGGATATTGCAGAGGCAAAGTGCATAAATCTAATATAAAAGCAACAAACAATTCAGAGACAGTTTACTGTAAAGCGGGCCAATTCAGAAATACCTCACAGAAATAAGTTATCAGAAGGTGTATGTAGTGCATGAAATATTGAGGAGATATTATTTAACATTGAGATGATATCCAGATACACAATACCACCATATATGGGCTTACCAATCTAAGAATCCATACATGAAAATAACGTTTTAAAAACACCCTCCCAAAGCAACTAATATAACAGAAATACGGTTAGGATGAATGGTGGAATAGAATATCATGCATGAGCCATATTTGAAGCGCTTGACTATTTCGAGCATGGGTATCAACTAGGATAAATCCATACCAAAAATCAGCGAGCCACTCGCATTCCAAAACATGATACAGGGAAGATGGATGAAATGAAATGATCTATTTTAATAACACATAAGAGAGAGTTACAAAATGTGAAATACCAAAGACCAGAATCCTCTTTAACAGATGGAACTCCTCCTCACTGAGACCCTATGGGCTCTGAGCCTTCATACAAGAGTTTTACAAAATGTATACAAAAAGCCTTACACTGCATAATTTTCTGATAAAATCTGGAACCCTTAAATTATCTGTTCTTTGGGAGCTTTATAGGAGAACAAGAAAGCTCCAAAAGGGAGTAGGTGATGAACATTTAATTTGCCTAATTAAAAAAAAATGGCAGAAACGTGCACGCCCATACTGCTTGATGACTTTGTAATGCTATTTGTACCTTGCTACCTGCTTATAGAAATAAATACACTGGGTATAAAACTCTTCAGGAACACAACAAAGGAATAAAACCACGTAGACATTCCGTCCTTTCCTGAAGAAAAATGGTGCTAAAAAGAAAGATTTAAAGTATGTTTTCTGCGAATGGTACCCTCTGCCTTCAAAACCCTGAATTACGGCTTAAAATTTCAAATGTTGAACGTTGAATTCTTGCTCCTTCACTGATATTTCTCTGTTGCTACATTAATATCTTCATATGCGAAATCGGCGCCTTGAATGTCTCTGCAGGGTTTGACAGATTTTAACCCTGCTTCTTTAATGGAAGTCTTGTCAATCTACCTCCCCAGGCCTTTCTTCATTAATGTAACTATTGGAAGATAGTCCTTTCCTGCGTCCTCTTCTTCTGTAATGGAAGCTGTGGATTATGGAAATTTTACGTCGCTGCAACCCTGCAAAACCCGCAAACTTGTTAAAGAAAACCATGCACAGGAAGGTGAACAGAGTGAGGATAATGGTGCGACAACGCGGCATGGTGGAAAGATTGAGAAATGCAGGGCGATGGTAGAAAACATAGTGTATTCATGTAACACAGTTTGGTGGAAGTGGGCGGAAAATTTAAATGGGAACATTAGGAAAATGACCCATTGAATGAATATATATGGAGGACAAGCGAATACGGAATGAATGGCACGTGGAATGGGTGACGTGGAGGACGACAGAGTCAACGATGGAGCATGCAAATGATCTGGACTGTTCGATCTCAAGACGAGATCGATGGCTGGGAATGCGTTGGAGGGCGATGGACCGTGGGCCAGGGGCGCAATTGACTTGGATTAATACTCGTGAAGCTTCGGAGTGCGACAACCGTTGGATGAAGACCTCCAGATTGGACGGCTGTCATGAATATTGCGCCGTGACTTCAGACGATCGTTAACGCGCGATGGAGGGCGGTTTTGGAACCGTACGCAGAGACACGCGGCAAGCGATGTATGGAATCGCTCCGATTTGAGAAATACCGCCCACCTCCAGAAGGTGGTGCGATGAAAACCGACAGGTTTTGAACAATGTTCGGGTGTGGGGACCACCAGGACAGGTAGACTCAGGGCCGTTGATCTTACTGCTTGATCGGACAGTAGGCAGGTGGGCTATGGGCGCGACGGAGTTTGAACGAACGCCGTCCAATCTGTACAGATCGACGGCTCAAAATGTGCCCGATACGTATTTGATAAGCGCCCATTGGTCTAGCTCTTGATCTTGGAGCTGGGTCGTGTGGGAGGAAAAGGTCAAAGGAGCTAGGACCGAAGGGGCTAGGCTTTACAGATTTTCAAATATGGGTTTTACGGCCTTTTTAAATGTAATTTGGGGGCAGGAGAGGTAATCGGTAGATGGAAAATGGGTTTTTCAGGCCAACAAGAAAGGACCTGGAAGGTTTAGGCGAGGTTGTTTGCCAAAAATTTAATAGGAGGTTGACATGATCAACATTGGCTCCACCTGGGGACGGCACGCTCATCCCTGAGTGTGTCGAGAACTTTGCAGGCCTTCTGACAATCTTCTGTGCAAACTCTGCTCTTCAGCACTTCTACCTTTCTTTTCATAATTCATCGTGACACCCACATTGTTTAAAAAAGATAGAAACAAAAACTAATATACAATATGATACAACAGGCTTTCTCGGCCTGCATCAGTACTGGAAGTAGGGCTTAAGGAACTGACCATTTACAGGGGCGTCAAGTAAGTCACCTTGTAAATTTTCCAGCTTGAAAGTGTTATTACCTCCCTGTTCCACAATTTTGAAGGGGCCGAACCAAAGTGTATCGAATTTACCATGTTTTCCTTTTTCAGCCCTCCGGATATCCCATCTGAGTACCAAATCACCAATTTGCAGATTCCGGTCCTTAGCATGCTGATCAAAAAGGTATTTCATCTTCTCCTAATATTCCGTCAGCCTTTG
This sequence comes from Pinus albicaulis, assembly GCA_034641835.2. Lineage (NCBI taxonomy): Eukaryota > Viridiplantae > Streptophyta > Pinopsida > Pinales > Pinaceae > Pinus > Pinus albicaulis. Next base: position 783,914,824 of record CM076575.1, on the reverse strand, counting down.
ATTTACCTGATTACATGTTTCTTCCAATTCCACCAGCTGGTTTATTCTCCTGATCATATTATCAGGCTCTTCTTGATTTTCCTGCATGAATCGGGCTACTGGTAGGGCTAATTGAATAGGAAATATTGCTGCCCTGCCATATACCAATTCATATGGGTATTTTCCAGTTGCTCTCTTGCTGGTAATTCTATTGGCCCATAGAGAAAATTTCAATTGGGAATCCCAATTTTTCTGATTTTCATTTATAGCCTTCTTCAGTGCCCTTACCAGGGTTTTATTGGAAGATTCTGCTAAGCCATTTCCTTGTGGATAGTAGGCTGTAGAGTGACTTAGTGTGATGTTATATTGCTGGCAGAAACTCACAAACTTTGCAGACTTGAAAGCCTGCGTATTATCAGTTACTATTCTGGCAGGACAGCCAAACCTGGATATGATGTTTTCTTCCATGAACTTTATTATCACAGTATCTGTGGCGTTCCTCGCCGGTATGGCTTCCACCCATTTTGTGAAATAATCAGTGGCAATTAAATCCACTTATGCTGAATACTTGATGGAGGATGTATTTCACCTATAAAATCGATTCCCCATTGTCGGAATGGTTCATCCATGTGCATAGGAATCATGGGCAGAGGTGCCAACTTTTACCTTTCAGCAAATTTCTGACATTTCTCACATGCTCTAACCTGGGCAAAAACATCTCCAAAAAGCTTGGGCCAATAGAAACCAGCCTTCAGGATTTTGTGAGCAGTGGCCCTCCAGCTGTAGTGACCCCCATAGATTCCTTCATGAAATTTAGCTATAATACTCTCTACCTCATCCTCTATGAGACACAGGAGTAAGATACCTGAAGGATCTCGCCAGTATAGCTGGACATTGGCGACTATATACTTCTGTGATTTCAATCTTAGTGTTCTGTATTTAGCTTTATCACAGCTTGGAGGACAACTGAGTGTGAGGAGATATTCTACTATCTCTTTGTACCATTGACTGGTGAGGTACTTTATATGTGTACCCGGAGTAGCTACCCCAATTCCCTATTGCTCTTCTTTCTCTTCAGATTCCTCACCTGCTATTATAGACAAATTTATGCCCAGAGCTTGATAGTTTGACTTAGATAATATTTTGGCAAGCCCCTGTCCTTTGATCAGCTTAGTAGGGTGGATGTCTAATTCATACTCCTGTATCTTGGCAATCCACTTCCCCCTTTTTCCTTCACTATCCCCCTGAATAAGAATATCTTTTACAGCAGCTGTAGGCAAAAATGCAGTGATATGGGATTGTAAGATATACATGCGTAAGGCTTTGAGAGACTTCACTAGGGCGTATGCTTGCTTTTCTAATATGTTGTACTTTAATTCTGCATTCCGGAGCACCTAACTGAAGAAAGCTATAGGCTGCTCATACCCCTCCTCATTTTTCTGCAATAAAAATGCTGCTATTGTATGAGGCGATGCAAAAGAAAAGATCATGAAAGGTTTATCATAATTTGGTCCAGCTAGCATAGGGGATTTTGCAAAAGAATTTTTTATTCTGGTAAAGGCATCTCGTGATTCCTAGGACCACTTAACCTCATTATCTTTTTTCAGCATGTCAATTATATGCCTAACTATTTCAGCATAGTTAGGGATAAACCTTCTTAGGAAATTGATGCACCCCAGGAACACTTGCACCTCTTTCTTATTTCTGGGAAAAGAAATACCATTTCTAACCTCAACCCTCTTAGGATCTATCTTTACCCCATCTTTTGTTACAATGTGTCCCAAAATTTTTCCCTCTTCTAATGCAAATAAAGACTTTTGAGGATTTAGAGAGAGACCATACCTTCTGCATTTCTCAAAGGTTCTATGCAGATGTTCAATATGATTAGTACCACTCTTTGAAAATACAGTGATATCATCCAAGTAGACTACCAGAAATTTATCTTGCTCCCCAACGAAAGCAATGTCCATCACCCTCTGAAAAGTGGCCCCTGCATTAATCAATCCAAAAGGCATCCTGGCATACATAAATGTACCCCATGGTGTGGTGAAAGCAGTCTTCTTTTGATCTTATGGAAGTACAGCCACTTGGTTATAACCAGAGAATCCATCCATCATTGACATCCTAGAAGCTCCAACCACCTTCTGCAGGATGTGATCCATCTTAGGCAGTGGATAATTATCCTTTAAGGATGCTCTGTTTAAATTTCTGAAATCCACACACTTCCTTATTTCTCCATTCTTCTTTCGTACAGGGACTAGGTTTGCCACCCATTTAGAGTACCTCAATGGCACAATTATTTTGGCCTTTAACAGCTTCTTGATTTCCTTCTCAATAGAGGGAAGCAACAAGGAATTTATTTGTCTGAGCTTCTGCCTATGAGGCTTTGCATCTCCATTCAGTGGAATTTTGTGTTGCATTATACTAATATCAAAAGTTTTCAAGTCTTGATAGGACCATGCAAACACATCTTTGTAATTCTAAAACAATTTCTGATATAGCCTTTTAAATTCTCCTGGGATCTTCTTGGACAATTTTACAATTTCGGGGTCAGCCTCAGTGCCAAGATTCAGGTATTCTACTTTATTTTCTTCTACCACTTTGCTTGGCTACAGTGGAACATCATTCTTGTCAAATAATCTTTCTAGAGGCACCAGTCCTCTAGGTATAATGTTTCCCTTTAACTGCAACACTTTATTACCTGCCACTTTCTTCTCCCAATTTCTTTCTAAAGTATCTTTAGGCTCAAACTCTTCATCAACATCAATCTCCATATTGGAGAATTCCCCTACTGCTTCCATGAATCTCTTCATCTATTCTTCATCTTCAAATACCTGCCAGTGTTTGATGTTATCTAGGATTGAGGGCCGATAACGCACCTCAACTTCATATCTTAAAAGAGGGTTCTGCGGTGGTCAAAATGTACTAGCAGCCACAGCAAGGGAATCAACCATCCTATTATGTTCTCGGGGCATGAACTGGATATTGAATGCCAAGAAGAAATTTTCCACCATGTCCCAAAATTCATTCCTGTAAGCCCTCAGCCGAGGGTGTTTGGTTTGACACTGATTCTTGACTTGTTTTACCACCAGTTCTGAATCTCCCAGAACTTTTAAACTTTGTATGTTCATGTTCCTGGCTGTCTGCAATCCTAACATAAGTGCTTCATATTCAGCTACATTATTAGTAGCCTCATATTCTAGTTTGAAAGATAATGGAATCCATTTCCCTGTAGGAGAAATCAATAATATTCCAGCTCCATTACCTTCTCTTGAATTGGCTCCATCAAAATGAAGTGTCCATATTATTGTTTCATGGCTCTCTGAGGGCTGCTCAGTCTTGATCTGACAAAAGGATGGTTCATGAGCATAATATTGATCTTCTTCCAGCATCAAGCATGAGAAATCTCCTTCTTTAATGTAAATGGGTGAATTTATAGAGTTGTCAGCCTTAGTCACCGTATTGAAAAATCTAGTCTCCCTGTACAACCTCTTCTATTGGCCACCAAAAACTAGGATAGTGGCATATGTTAAATCCAACTTGATTGACCCACAAATTTTTGTTCCCCAAGACCTTGACAGTAACATGCCAAAGCGAGCTGGGATGTCAGCCACCACGATGTCCATTACCACACTTTTTGCTGGGATTTGTGCCAAATTGACCACCAAATCCTTGATCATCCCTAAGCATTTAACTCTTTTGGAATCAAATGAATAGAGGTCTTTGTATGGACAGGTAATTTGTAGTCCTAATTGTTCCATGACTGACAAAGGTAGCAGATTATGGGAATCTCCAGAATCTAACATACAATTGTGTAATATTAGGTCATGAATCACTAGAGACACATAGAAGGGAGGAGTAGAAGCATCTAATTACTCAACATGTGGGCCAAATACAACCATGGGTCTTTCTTCTTGAAGGTTGAGACTATCTGGAGTGAGTATTGCTTCTGGAGGGAGCATAAAAGAGGTGACTTGGGATTGATATGCAGGTTGCTTTAATATTTCAGTCAAGGGAACTGGGATTTTGACTTTTTCAAGTTCCTTTTGGAGACTGAAAATAGGGGAAGATTTTCCTATTACAACTTCTTTCGACTCTTTATTTTCAGCTGGGAGTTTAACTTCTTTTGACTCAGATTTGGTATTAGGGGGAATGACTACCTTTGAAGAGGAAGGAGTTGATCATTAGACTGCAAAGGTTTGTTTAGAGGGCCCTTACCTTTTTCCATGAATTTCTGCATTGTATACTCCTTCTGAGCAAGTGCTTCTTTCTGGGGTAATTCCTCTTCTTGATCTTGAGTACGAGTCCTCTTCCTAGAAGATCTGAGATCATACTTCTATTGAATTGTGCTTGCATGAAATTAGCAAATTGTTTACAATAATGATCAATTTCTGCGTCTTCTGTGTCTCTGGCCTTTTCTTCTTCTTGCAATGAGCACTCAGCTCCATCATCTCCTTGCAAAGGGAATTCTTCTCCATCACTATTTTAAAAGGCAAGATTTTCATCCTCCAGTCCATAGGCAGTGTCTTAAGTAGAATCATCTACTAGACCTTCAAGGTACAATGGGTGTAGTACCTAATCCTGCTGCTCCTTTGCTTCCCTTGGAAATATTTGCAGGGGTGGTTTCCTGTACTGAGGATTGTAACCTCTGTTTTTAGCATTGTGGAAATTCTTGGGGGCTGAATTCTTGGTCTCCAATTCAAGCTTTACCAGTTTACCAGAAAGGTTCTTAATCATTCTGCTCATTTCTTCAATTCTGTCATTGGCTGAATCTCTGTCTTGGTAGGAGGTAGATACCTCCTCTTTTTCCTATCTTCTAGTATCTTGTTCAGATTTTCCTTTTGATTTACCGGTGGAGGCAAATTTTGCTTCCAACTCTAGCGCATCTGACTGAGCATCATCCAGAGTAGCAGGCTTTCTTTCTCTGAGAGAGAAACCAAATTCTGAATCAAAAGCTGCTACAAAAACAACTTTAGCCACAGTTTGATGAGGTTTCATCTCAACAGGAAGATTCAAATACAATTTATTAAATATTTTGATGAATTCTGATGCCCCTTCATTATGTCTCTTCTTGAGTGTATTGAACTCAGTAAGACAATGTCCATGGTCTTTCTTCTCTCCCCATTTTCTAAGAAAAGTATCTTCTATTATTTCCCAAGTGGTAATAGAACGACCTGCCAATGTCTTAAACCATTTTCGAGCTTCACCATCAAGAGATTGGACAAACAACCTTAAGACCACATCTAAATGTTCCACATTGAAATTCTCTGCAAAAGCACAAAAGACCTCAAGATGTTTTTGAGCATCAATCTCATTTTCCCCATTGAATCTGGGTAAAATCTTCAGATAATCCTGTGGCATATCATTCAACATTTGGGGTAATGCCAGAGGGGCATATTTATTTAGCAAGAAGCCAGGAACATTTTCCATTGGAGGGGGTGGAGGTAGTGAAATATTTTGATTAGTAAGAGGAGGAGGTGGAAGTGGAGTATGGATAACAATAGGAATATAATGAACAACAGACTGAGGTGTTGAAGGGAATAATGGTCTGTTAACAACAGATAATTCAGTGAATTCTTTCACCTCTTCAACCTGAGGAGTAGGGTGAAAAATATCTTTATTTCTGACGCCTCCTCGGGGTGGACTATCTGAATAGTAATAATCAGTATCTCCCACAGTGGAGTCGGGATCTGGCATATGAGCTTCTTGAGAAGAAGAGGATGGAAAGTCTTCTATAGATAATTCAGGGATTTCAGAGTGGACTGATTTTCTTTCCCTCCAATTTCTTCTATGTATGATCTTTTTAGGGTCAGACGCTGAAGGTGTCTTTGGCTTAGACGTATCTAACCTCAGGTGTGGCTTTCGAGGAGCCAGGACTGCAAATAGATTTATCAAATAAAAAAATGTGGAGTCGCCAAGGTGAGGGATTTACAACTCTCAACTCTCCATACTTACCTAATTGAAGAGTGAATTAGGTTTTGTCGAGGCCCATGGATTTTAATTTTCTCGACTTCGATCCCTGGCAATGGCACCAAAAAGATGTTGTCGCTCCTAGAGACAGCCTAGAGTTGTGATAGACCAGTTCCTAGGACATCTTATCTATAGCAAGGAGCATATGGTATAATTCAAATGGGACCAAACTTACAGAAACTGACACAGAGGAAAGGATATTGCAGAGGCAAAGTGCATAAATCTAATATAAAAGCAACAGACAATTCAGAGACAGTTTACTATAAAGCGGGCCAATTCAGAAATACCTCACAGAAATAAGTTATCAGAAGGTGTATGTAGTGCATGAAATATTGAGGAGATATTAGTTAACATTGAGATGATATCCAGATACACAATACCACCATATATGGGCTTACCAATCTAAGAATCCATACATGACAATAGCGTTTTGAAAACACCCTCCCAAAGCAACTAATATAGAAGAAATATGGTTAGGATGAATGTTGGAACATAATATCATGCATGAGCCATATTTGAAGCGCTTGACTATTTCGAGCATGGGTATCAACTAGGATAAATCCATACCAAAAATCAGTGAGCCACTCGCATTCCAAAACATGATACAGGAAAGATGGATGAAATGAAATGATCTATTTTAATAACACATAAGAGAGAGTTACAGACTGTGAAATACCAAAGACCAGAATCCTCTTTAACAGATGGAAATCCTCCTCACTGAGACCCTATGGGCTTTGAGCCTTCATACAATAATTTTACAAAATGTATACAAAAAGCCTTACACTGCATAATTTTCTGATAAAAGCTGGAACCCTTAAATTATCTGTTCTTTGGGAGCTTTATAGGAGAACAAGAAAGCTCCAAAAGGGAGTAGGTGATGAACATTTAATTTGCCTAATTAAAACAAAATGGCGGAAACGTGCACGCCCATACTGCTTGATGACTTTGTAATGCTGTTTGTACCTTGCTACCTGCTTATAGAAATAAATACGCTGGGTAGAAAACTCTTCAGGAACACGGCGAAGGAATAAAACCACATAGACATTCCATCCTTTCCTGAAGAAAAATGGTGCTGAAAATAAAGCTTTAAAGTATGTTTTCTGCGAATGGTACCCTCTGCCTTCAAAACCCTGAATTATGGCTTAAAATCTCAAATGTTGAACGTTGAATTCTTGCTCCTTCACTGATATTTCTCTGCTGCTCCATTAATATCTTCATTTGCGAAATCGGCGTCTTGAATGTCTCTGCAGGGTTTGACAAATTTTAACCCTGATTCTTTAATGGAAGTCTTGTCGATCTACCTCCCCAGGCCTTTCTTCATTAATGTAACTATTGGAAGATAGTCCTTTCCATCGTCCTCTACTTTTGTAATGGAAGCTGTGGATTATGGCAATTTTGCGACGCTGCAACCCTGCAAAACCCGCAAAACTGTTAAAGAAAACCATGCATGGGAAGGTGAACACAGTGAGGATAATGGTGTGACAGCGCGACATGGTGTACAGATTGAGAAATGCAGGGCGATGGTAGAAAACACAGCGTATTCATGTAACACAGTCTGGTGGAAGCAGGCGGAAAATTTAAATGGGAACATTAGGAAAATGACCCATTGAATGAATATATATGGAGGACAAGCTAATACTGAACGAATGGCACGTGGAATGGGTGACGTGGAGGAAGACAGAGTCAACGGTGGAGCATGCAAATGATCTGGATTGTTCGATCTCAAGACGAGATTTACGGCTGGGAATGCGTCAGAGGGCGATGGACCATGGGCCAGGGGCGCAATTGACTTGGATTAATACTCGTGCAGATTCGGAGTGCGACAACCATTGGATGAAGACCTCCAGATCGGACGGCTATCATGAATATCGCGCCGTGACTTCGGACGATCGATAACGCGCGATGGAGGGCGGTTTTGGAACCGTACGCAGAGACACGCGGCAAGTGATGTATGGAATCGCTTCGATTTGAGAAATATCGCCCGCCTCCGAAAGGTGGTGCGATGAAAACCAACGGGTTTTGAACAGTGTTCGGGTGCGGGGACCACTAGGACAGGTAGACTCAGGGCCGTTGATCTTATGGCTTGATCGGACGGTAGGAAGGTGGGCTATGGGCGCGACGGAGTTTGAACGAACGCCGTCTGATATGTACTGATCGACGGCTCAAAATGTGCCCGATACGTATTTGATAAGCGCCCATTGGTCTAGCTCTTGATCTTAGAGCTGGGTCGTGTGGGAGGAAAAGGTCAAAGGAGGTAGGACCGAAGGGGCTAGGCTTTACAGATTTTCAAATATGGGTTTTACGACCTTTTTAAATGTAATTTGGGGGCAGGAGAGGTAATCGGTAGATGGAAAATGGGTTTTTCAGGCCAACAAGAAAGGACCTGGAAGGTTTAGGCGAGATTGTTTGCCAAAAATTTAATAGGAGGTTGACATGATCAACAACCCCAAACCTGGCCAATGCACTACAGATACCTTGATCCTCCTGGATCTCCGACCGTAATGTGCCCAGGTCTCTCTCTCTCTATTTTATCTGTAATTTTTCCATATCTGCACAAAACCATCATATTTGTCAGTATACAGATAGGAAAGGCTGTCTCTCATCATAAAAACCTAGTGCTCAGCCAAAACAACACAGAAAAACGCCTCCCTAATAGGTCGCACTTTTCAGGCCCAAACCTGGGATAGGTTGCAGTTTTTTGCCCAAAACCTCAAGGAGCACTTCTTGGGCTTTATTTGAAAGTACACATGTTCCCCAACTTGAAACTCCTTAAATACCCTATCCTAATTTTCACAACTCTTCTGCCTGTCTTATGTTACCTTTAGATTCTTCTTGATAACCTGCATTTCCTGTTTCATCTCTGCCAACATGTACGGTCCAATCAATACCCTGTTTATTGGATCACTCCAACTAATGGGAGTATTACAACTCATCCCATAAAGTTCCTCAAACAGACTCTTCCTTAGCGACTCTTGATACCCATTGTTGTAAGAAAACTCAACCATGTTGATGCATGAAATACATTTTCAACATGTCCTCAAAAATTTTGTCGACCCTCTTTGTCTGTCCATTTGTTTGCAGATGGAAAGTTGTACTGAAGGCCAAATTTGTACCCATTCTTGCAAATAACTCTCTAGAGAACTTGGCATCTTTGTTTGACACAAGATTTCTAGGAATACCATGTAACCTCACTATCTCCCTAATGAAGACTTGTGATACCTCACTAGTTAAATGAGTAGACTTCACTGGAATGAAGTGATCCACTTTAGTCAAATTTTTAACCACAACCATAATGGAATCATCTTGTCTACGTTTCCTCAACAAAGTTATAATGAAGTTCATGGAAATAAACTCCCATTTCCACTCTTGAATCGGAATTAGCTGCAATAAACCACCTTGATGCTTACACTATGTTTTTACATGTTGACCATCCAAACATCTTGTGACAAACTCCATCACGTCTTTCTTAAAGTTCGACCAATGGTATAACTTCTTAATTTCTTTCAATGTTTTCTATTATCCCGTGTGACCTGTATATGACTTGACATGAAATTCCCACAGGATAAGCTTCTTAAGCTCATTGTTGTCCGTCACATAGATCATGTCCCTAAATCTGACCAAAATAACTGTTGTGAGATGATAGTCCACATCATGTTCACCTGTACCCTCCTACTGTAAATTGTGCTTAAGCTACTCATACCTGTCATCCTATTGTCATGCATGCAAGATTTTATCTTGTAAATATGTTCCATAAGAACTCATAGTTGCTATGTTATTTACCTATACTCTTCTACTAAGAGAATCTGCAACCCTATTATCTTTACCCTTAATGTACCTAATCTCAAAGTCAAACTCACTGAGCGTAGCCAACCACCTAGCTTGCCTGACATTCAAATTAGGTTGATCAAATAAGTATCTCAGTCTACTGTGATAATTCATCAAGATGAAGTTCCTGCAAAGAAGATAGTATTTGCACATCTTCAATGCATGAATGATCGCTTCCAACTCAACATCGTGCGTCACGTAGTTTTGCTCATGCTCATTCAATTTCCTTGACTCATAGAATGCTACCTATCATTATTGCATCAAGAATCCACTTAGTCATCTCTTGCAATAATTTGTACATACCACAAATTATTTACCTGGATACAAAAATTTCAATACCAGAGCATTTGTAAGCAACTGCTTCAATTGCTCAAAACTAGTTACACATTCCTTTTTCCATTCAAATTTGTTCCCTTTTCACTGCAAGGATGTAATAATGTAGGAAATTCGTGATAAGTTCATGATGAAATTCCCATAATAATCTGCTAACCCCATAAATGATCTCACCTCATCCACACTCATAGGAGTTTCCCACTCCATGATAGCTTTGATATTTTCTGGGTCCACTGTTATACCTTTGTTGGAAACCACATGCCCCAAGTAATGAACCTTTGACTGAAAGAAACTACATTTACTAAGTTTGGCATACAATTGATGCTCTCTTAGAAATTTCAACTCTATCGCAAAGTGTTCTACATTCTCTTCCTTATTATTATAATATATCAATATGTCATAAATTAATACATTCACAAACTTATCCAGATAAGGACACAACACACTATACAAAAAACATACGAAAGTAGCTAGAGAATTAGTCAAACCAAAAGGAACTACAACAAACACATAATGCCCATACCTGGTCTAGAACGTAGTATTGTAGATGTCCTCTTCTTTGATGCGTACCTGATGTTATCCTGATCTCAAATCAATCTTCAAGAACATTTCTACTCCCTTTAACTAATCAAATAAGTCATCAATCCATTGCAAAGGGTACTTGTTCTTAATATTCACCTTGTTCAACTACCTGTAATCAATCCACAATCTGAGAGTACCATCCTTCTTCTTAAGAAAAAATACTGGTGCACCCCAAGGCGACATACTTGGCCCAATTTATCACTTGTCAGGTATTTCCTTCAACTACAACTTTAGTTCCACCAATTCTACGGTGCTCATCCTATACGGTGCCTTTGATGTTGATGTTGCTACAAGAATCAACTTAATATAAAAATCCACATCCCCATGAGGCGGTACGTACATCCTGAACTGGTGCAAAACTGGGTACCTATTCAAGACCTCAACATCCTCAACATCCTTGACTTTGTCACTCGAAATATGAACTATAAAAAATACACATCTTTTCCTACTACTGCACTTGGCCTACATTATTATAACCATTCTCACCGATGTAGGCTTATTCTTACCTTGCAAGATTCTCTTCTCTCTGTCTGTAACACCCTTCTCCCACATTTACCCAAGCTACATGGTATACTGGGGTAAACATGCGACGAGAGGCTACTATGATGTGATTCGAATCCCCATGTAAAGTTAAGGAATTGGAACCGACAAAAACAAACCAAACTGACTTACAACACATGCTACAAAACCTCCAGGATCCAACCGACCTTTCCAGGCCACCAACCCCTGAGGAAAATTATATTTTCACTGATCTAAATCCCCAACCACTCCCTTGATAATTCATGTGTGCGAATTTAGGCCCCCAGGTGCACCCATAGCAAGGGAAAGCCATCAACTATGGACTTTTTCAACTAGTTCTGTGCTAGCAACCCCAGATCCTGTGCCACTTTTTCAGGGCCAAGACTCAAGCCACTGCCCAGAACTTTGTGAAAGATTCGTAAAAGATAAATAAAACTGAGGCAAAGGTACTAATGCAAACATTTTATCAATGACCTGACTGGACCCCTACTAGCAATGATATGCATTTCATTAAACATGTCACAAATATGCATTCGACATGTCATACTAACATATCTGAGCATAGGCGTCTCATACTTATCTGAGAATTGCTAAGAAGCACTGATGCCTTATCACATTAGCTACATTACCATCTATTAGGTATATTGATTGTTCATTCATTTATAAATGAAAACATGTTGAGAGCCATACACCATCATTGTCATAAAACATACTCGTAACCAACATATAAACAACAAAAATAATAAGGATACAACAACCATAAATGCCACATATGAACCAATAAATTTACACAAGAAATACCAAGGACAATAAAATTTTATTAATGAATCAAAATCCAACTAGGTTTGGGACTTCCTCGTACCACCCAATCATAGATTGGCTGAACCGAATCTTTCTTTCACCCAATCACACCCATGCCATAATCCAAGCATGAATGTGAGGCTCATAACCAAAATCAACCACGACTTCCCAAGACTAAACTACCTCACCTTCATTAATAGAATTAGGCTTTACTGCTATCCCCACCAGATCACTTGGCTCTAAAAAAGCATGGATGCCACCAGATTTCTCCACCTATAGCATAAGTAATTTTCCTGTCTCCTAGTCTCTAGGCTTTACCGTACATCGTGCCATACAACGGTCGAGGATCCCTAGGCCTAATCAAGACTGAAATATCCAAGATTTACAATATATCCTTCCATTCACCAGTCGAGGATTCCTAGGCATGATTGAGACTCCACCCTTAAGGATTTACTGCAATCCCCACTATATTATTAGGCTTGACCAAGGGCACACACCTCCAAGATTTACCATATATCCCGCCATTCACTGGTAGAGTATTCCTAGGCCCACCGAGGCACACAATATCTGGCTACCGCAACCCACAATATGGTTCAAAGGTTACTAAGCCAATGGCTTACCACAATCCACAGAATGGTTTAGGGATCACTAGGCCATGTGTTCATTCATTCAGAGACCACCTCACTCAATTTAAAATCCATCTGACAATCTATCTCAACCAAAAAATGAGAACCCCATCACACCATGGCTATTTGGAAATGGAAAGGCTAGGTTTAAAAACACTATAATACCTAGAAAAACCCATGTCAACGAAAACATGAGAATCGAGAACACACATGCATAACCATGCATTCCAAATATAGCGAGGAAATCACACATGCAAACTGATACCTGCAAGTAAACCCATTGTAGCTGCTTGATCACACTCTTCCTTGCTTTATCTTTGTTTCCTCTTATCCTTATTTGAATTTCTTGATCCAATGCTGAAGTGCTCCAAAAAAACTATTTGTCCAAGACTGTGAGAGAGAGAATATAGACTGAGCTCCAAAACTGAACTGACAAAAAGGTAAACTGAAAAAAGGCACCAGTTAATCATTAAAATCCTTTTTATTAAAGAGACCTCTATTTTCCTCATTTTCCATTATTTTTCCTTCATTTTCCTCCTCACATGCAACCTCTGACCTTTCACCTTCCTTTTCTCCTAATTTCCATTATTTTGATAAATAAAATTCCATTCAATGCCATTTTTCCTTTCCAAAGCCTTCGTCATTGCCTTTGCCAATTTCCTTAGCCATAATAAACCAAATGAACACACGCACTAGGATTTTTTTTCCCAACATTCAACTTGGAATAATTTTCCCATAACCGTGGTTATTATTTTTCGTTTTTTAACTTTTATTACATGGAATTTTCACTAGGGCTATTACAGAACCCTCCCCCTTGGGGGAGCACCGTCCTTGGTGTACAGTGACACCTACAACCAACAATACTATTTAAAGAAAAACATATTTCCCATGGATATTTATAACTTAGCTTGTTGCAGTATATACAATGATCAACTTACTGAGAAGCAACCACACGACAACATAAAAACATGTCAATCATAATAACATGACACCCATATCGCTTATTGGATCTTTATAACACAACTCATGGTAGTATTTACATCCATATACATATGTACATATACCAAAACATCACACCAAAGCATATATCAAAACATATGACAATGACATTCGCTTAACCAATGAATAGAGAAGGATACATAGCCCACATCTGATCCGCCATATCCCATGTTGCTTCATCGGGCCCAAAGTTCTTCCGCTGCACTTTAACCTACTCGATTACTCGGTTTTGGAGCTTGAGCATATTTCTCTTCAAAATACGTTGCGGTTCCAACTATATTTCTGCTTTGGGCTCCACTTGCAATAAAAACCAGGCAATCACATGATCAACATATTTAACATACTTCCTAAGCAATGACACATGAAAATCATCATGGAATTTCACTGTCGTATGCAGTGCAAGTCAATAGGATGTTGGTCCAATCCTTTCAAGAATCTTGAAAGGTCTGCAAAATCGAGGTGTCATCTTGGCACACTATCCAATCCTCAAGGATCTCTTCTTGGGCTTGACGCGCAAGTGCACCTATTCCCCAACCTGAAACTCCTTAAACAATCTGTTCCAAGCTGCATAAATTTTTTTGCTGTCCTATTCTGCCTTTAGATTCTTCTTGATTACCCACATTTCTTGTTACATTTTTGCTAACATGTATGGTCCAATTAATACCTTGTTCACCGGATCACTCCAACTGATGGGAGTATTACGACTCTGCCCATACAATGCCTCAAACAGACTTATCCTTAGTGACTCCTGGTAACTGTTGTTGTAAGAAAATTCGACCAACGGAAGGTACTCCTCCCATATCCTTTGTTGATGCATCACATACATCCTTAGGATGTCCTCCAATATCCTATTTAACCTCTTTGTTGTACATTTTAACCCTGTACATAAATTATCTGTAAACGAATTCTTAAAAACAGAAAATAAACAATAGTGAGAGCATAAAACATAAAACATATATACATAGAGATTTTTCCCCTAGATCGCAAATTGGGACTACCAACTTGAATTTTCATTATGTTCATTTTAGTGTTACAACACAAATATATACATTTCGAAGCATTCATAAACCCCAATCCATTAACCCTGGATTAGAACATAACCGTAGTTCCCTTGACCACATCTAAAAAATACCAGGAGAAGAAAACCATCATGTCCCAAAACCATGTGCAAACCCATGAAAAAAACCATAGGCGGGTCCACCCACTTAAATAAGGTCCAATTTTTTTTTCTTGGGGTGGTACACTGGACCTAGTGCAGGGGGCTCCCACCCCTTGCTAACCCTTGGACAAGGGGGGCTGCCGCCTCCCCCCCCGTGACCCCCCCGCTGTGCCCGACTCAACGAACAAGGGGGTTAATCTCTCCCACGCGCGTGCTACTATTTGTGGAAATAATGTAACATATACCCAACATTCTCCCACTTGTTGTTTTATTTCCGTAGGGGGCCACATGAGAGCTTAGTCATTAGTCCAACCCTGAAACACCCATTGTTTCTCTACACCGAGAGAACTTCTGAGTGCTCACAGACTTCGTCAATGCATCTGCAACATTCTTCAAAGTGTCCACCTTTACGAGCAACAACTTTTTATCCTCAACCATATCTCTCACAAAGTGATATTGAACATCAATGTACTTTGTCCTTCAATGATAAGCAAGGTTCTTAGCCAAGAAAATTTCACTTTGGCTATTATAGTCTATCCTTATAGCTCGCTGCACCAACCCCATACTTGAACACAATCACTGCAACCAAATTACTTCCTTGCTTGCATGAGTGGTTGCTATATGTTCTGCCTCTATAGTTGAAAGAGCCACTACAAACTATATTTTACTCATCCAACTGACTGCACCACCAAATAGACTAAATACATACCCACTTGTAGATCTTCTTTGGTCTAGATCTCCAACCCAGTCCACATCAACAAAACCACGGATGTCTAAAACTCTTCCCAATCTTAGTCTTCCTTGGTAGCACAAACCATAATCACTAGTGCGACGCAAATATTTGAAAACTTGCTTCATTGTTGTCTAATGCTCCTTCCCTGGTTTTGACCTAAACTTGCTCAATACTCCCACTGCATGTGCAATGTCTGGTCTAGTACATACCATTCCATGCATCAGGCTACCCACTGCACTTGCATATGGAACACGAGACATATCCTCGTCTTCTTCTTGTGTCTTGGGACACTATTCAGCAGATAGGTTTACACCTATAGGAATATGAACTTTCACCAGATTACTATCCTGCATATTGAACCTCTTCAATATTGTCTCGACATACTTCATCTGGTTTAACCAGAGCTTCCTCTTTGCCTGATCTCTCTTATTTTCCATGCCCAAAATATAGTTTGCAGCACCAAGATCCTTCATGTCAAATTTAGAGAAAAATTGGGTCTTCAAATCTTAGATAATTTCTTTGTCATTTCCAACCAACAACATATCACCCACATACAAGACCAAATAAATAATACGGTCACCAATTAATTTAAAATACACAAATTGATCCTCTTTGCTTCTGGTGAAGCCAAGTCCCCGTATATAGGTATCAAATTTTTTATACCACATCCTTGGTGACTGTTTTAACCCATACAAAGACTTTTTTAACCTGCATACCAGTTCTTTCTTACTCTTCACCGTAAATTATTCAGGTTGCTTCATGCAGATCTCCTCTTCCATATCCCCTTGAAGAAATGTTGTCTTCACATCCATCTCTTCTACCTCAAAATCAAATGCAAAAACAACAAATAAAAGTAATATAATAGAAGTAACCTTCACAACAGGAGAAAAAATATCACCAAAATCAATTCCCGACACCTGGGAATAACCTTTTGCTACCAACCGAGATTTTTATTTCTCCACCTTGCCTTCTATATTCATCTTCTTCTTAAACACCCATTTTCTCCCGATGGGCTTCCTTCCAGTTGGAAACTCCACCAGATCCCATGCCTCATTTTTATGCAAGGATTCCATTTTGTCAACCATGGCCTCCTTCCAGAGTTTTCCATCCTCTGAATCCACTACCTCCCTGACTGTTCTGGGATCATCATCAGTGATAGTTAAAGAAAAATTTGAACAGAAAGCAGATGGAATATACCTTTCTGGTTGCCTTCTTTCCCGAACTGATCTTCTCACAGCTGGAGTTTTTGGCTCTTCCTCTTCTGAATCTTATTATATCGTAGAGTCTTATTCATCCTCCTTTAGCTAAAACTCTATCTTCTCAGGTTCCTTTGGTAGGACTTCATGTTTAAAAACATATTTAACCTCTCTAAACACCACATCAATCCTTAAGTAAGTGTTCTGTAAGCTGTATCAGTAATCTAAGGTGTTGTATAGGGTGTACATGGGAGTGAGATGTGTGGGGGGTAGTATTATAGTTAAGGGGGTATTTTGATCCTGTCCTGATAAGATCTACTATAGCTATCCCCACTAAGCATTCATTAAGAAATTGATATAGGTAGAAGCATTTCTAGACGGCTATACACAACCTTCCTTGTTTCTGGGTTCCAAAGCTTATAACCTTTTAAACCATCCTTATACCCAATAAAGATGCACCTTTCAGATTTATTATCCAACTTGTTCCTTTTGTCCTTTGGAACATGTACATATGCATCATATCCAAATACCCTCATATATGAAAGAGAGGGTTTCTTACCAGTCCATGCCTCATGTGGAGTCTTATCCTCCAACACTGATGAAGATGATCTGTTAACCAGGTAACATGTAGTCTCCACTGCCTCTGCTCATAATTCCTGTCCTAACTCGGTACCACTGAGCACGCTTCTTACCTTTTCTACCAATGTTCTGTTCATTCTTTCTACAAATCCATTTTTTTTAGGTGTGAATGGAGTAGTCTTCTTCCGTGCCATACCACACTTCTTATAGAACTCTTCAAATTCCTTCTTGCGGAACTCTCTAGCATTATATTTCCTCAACACCTTTATTTTCTTATTTGTTTGGTTTTCCACCAGAGCTTTAAATTCTTTAAATCTATCAAAGACTTCAAATTTCCTCCTCAAGAAATATATCCATGTATTCCTTGAGAAGTCATCTATGAATGAAACATAGTACAAAGACTTACCTAGTGATGGAACCGACACAGGTCCAAACACGTCATTGTGCACAAGCCCTAATATTTTGTTCACCCTCTTAGCACTAGAAGGAAAACTCACCCGATTCTGCTTCCCATATACACAATTATAATAGAAATCAAAATCTAGAGAGAAATTAGACATACCTTATACCATACCATTACCATGCAGTATCTGAAGGCCCTTCTCTCCAATATGTCCAAGCCTTTGATGCCATAGCATGGTATTTTCTCCAGAGGCCGCTAGGCTTTCCACTCCACTTTCAGGAACCACAGAACTATTGCACCCATAAATAACAGTGCTACCCTGAAGCTTATACAAAGTTCCAATCCGAACTCCCCACATTAATATCAGTTCTCCCCGAACCATATTTTAGGTATCTTTCTCGAACACTTTTTTTGCACCTGCATCATCCATCTTGCTTACAAAAATCAGATTTATGGCCAATGTAGGAATATGCAGAACACCAAGAAGTGTTCTAATCCTTCCACCTTGCAGCTTCAGCTTGAATTTTCCATGTCTGACGATTCTGTCCTTCCTATCATCCCCTAAGAAGAAATCATCACCATCATACTTCTCATACTCGTAGAACCACTCCTTATGGGGAGTGAAGTGAAAGGATGCACCTGAGTCAACCAACCATGCCTCATGATCTACATGTGTATTTGAAGAAGAAGCCAAATACACATCCCCACCTTCATTTGAGGTGGTTTTTTCCTCTGCAGAAGGAGCATCATCAGATCCATTTCCTTTCTCATGAGCTTTAGATCTGTAGTCGTTTTTGAAGTGTTGTTGGGAAGGTAAATCCTCTCTATGGACATAGATGATCCCTCTAGCCCTAGAGTGGGTCTAGCAACAAAGGGAAAAGCTAAAGTTTAGGTTCCTAATTAATGAATGAAAAGGATGGATTAGATTGGCCTACCTAGATTCCAACACTGTTGTCACTGTAGTGGTGGTGGCCTCTTGATCTCTGTCTTGAGGGGTCGTAATCCTTCTGTAACAGTGCTCGGATACCTGCACGAAGATAAAAAAACAAGAGCAACATACAAGACAATTATTTCATTCATAAATAACTAAGCAGTTAAGGAAGGTTAAGCATATTGCATCAAATAAACCATATTAACACATGATGGGAACCAGACAATAGTAATGTATATATATAAATAGAATAGAGAGTTACAACTAGAGCCTTGATGTCGCAGCCTCCTCCAGCGGGGTTTATTCGAAGCACATCTCGAAGGATTGTCGGGGAATTCAGACGAGGTGAGGACACAAGCCTAAGCTCTCTTGACAAAGGTCTCTTTCTCTGTTCTATCTCTCTAGCGAAATGTTCAGGAATTCTCTTTAGCCTTTCAACTATAATGTGTTCAGCTAGTGCATCAATGGGAGATAGCTTTATTTATAGAGGGAGAGGATGAGGTTGGGATCCCTACAATGGTGGAAGGGAGGCCTTATCCCTTGGGAGGTTTCCCCCAAGGTGGAAACAAGAGGCCAAAGGAGGGGGCCATGGTTATTTAGTCAAACCACTCTATTTGACTCGCCCACGAAGTTGTTAGAATAAAACTCCGCCTTCTATATTTAAAAAACATTTCATAAATAGGTTGGCGTGGGTAGCTCATTGGGATAGAGAACCAATGGGCGCGGGGACTAGTGTTAATCTTCAACATTGGCGTGAGGGAATAACGGTCTACTAGTGCCAAGGCAAAAACATGTGTTTCTGATGGTCTGCTCAGGGAATTGTCAATAGAAGGAATGTTTTCCTCATGGCAAGGGATCCAATGATGGTCTTTGCAAGACATTACTCTTCTTATTAGTCACAGAAATGATCGTCCAATGTGCGAGATGGGGATTGCAGGGACAGTGAGAAGATGTTGTGTAACAGATGCCCCCTAAAGCATGAGGTTTGAGAGAGAAGGAGGGGTGAAATTCTTTACAAGAATGTGTCTGAACCAAACACCGCTGTCAAAAGACCCGCAATTACAAAAACAACTGATATATCTGATACATGAACATGTGGCATGGGTGCAACCATCCATAATCGAGTACATATATAAACTAAAATCTGAGGTATGGACGCAGCCATCCAGCAGTAAGGATCAATGAATAGACTCAGGTATGGTCGCAACCATCCATTTAAAAGAGTCATGCATAAAGTCATGATAAACCATAATATCCCGCAATCTAGATCTTATTAGACGAAACCCAGGGTCTTACACTCCATCTCGACCCGAAAAAGTACAAATTCAAGCATGTGAACATGTGAGCTGAAGTCGAACATGCAAGAAAATCACCTGATTACCAACCAATGATGAAAGCTGTTAACAGGCACAAGAGGAACCACCAATAATGATAATGGTTCTCAAGGTACAACAGGTACAATACACGAAATGTGAACAGTGATCTGGCGTCGAACACCCATAGAATTACTCGATCGAAGGCCAATGATGTGGACCTGTCGTCGAATGCGAAGAACCTACCATTGAGGCATGCAAGCTTCAAGGTACCGGGAGGGAGTCTCTAGATCAACTTCCTGGATAATGAGCTAGAGTTGACATGAAGAGACCCGGTTGAAGGAGTGCCATAATTTTTGCCACATCATCGACACGAGACAAAGGAACATGATGTAGAAATTTTGAATAATTGAGATATTCTTCACCGAGATTATTCTGATCACACACTATTTGAGCTTCATGCATAATACATAACCTCTTCTACTATTGATCATCATTTGCGGAAATATAAACAATCGCATGCGCACATTAAAACCATAAACAATCACACATATATACACAGTATTTATGGGAAATCTTAAAGCTGAAAACCCCCAACTATCTGTATATTATAATGATAGAGATCATGTAACAATCATTGTACAAACTCCTCACAAGATCTCAATACAATCTCCAATTGTTACACACTACACAAGCTCAGATCATACAAAACACATGCTCCAATCTGCTCCACTTGTTAGCTAGCCTCTACTGCGCAATCCAATATTGATAATTACTAGATCAAGGTTCAAATCCCACTGGTGTGTACTACGCAATCCTCATTGGCTTCTCCATCAATTGTGTGTGCAAATCTCATGCACCAGTATAGTCACAACTGATAGTCACACTTGCTCTTTCACCTACCTCTTCACTGGTCTCCAATGAAACTGTCCATGCATTGCAGTTAACTGATGTATTCTTTAATTGATTTATGAGTTAATAATTAGTGAATTAATTAATAATTAATTCACACCACTCTCACTAATTGTATCAATCAGTTAGACTAGATACAACTAGCTCAACTAAGTTAACCTGAACACAACTCCATTAACTGTCTCATCAACTCCATCAAACTCTGTCACATGAGTTCTAACTGAAGTCCACCATGCAATAGCTCCACTAAACCCTAGGAATAGCATAATTCCTTCTGTCAGCTGCATGTGCCACATCCAGGCATCAAACTGAAGTGCTCCAAGAGGATAAGATAATGTTTAGAGTCCAAATACTATTAAGAGCTAATAATATTCGACATATCTATTTTTAGATTGGCAATCTAAAAATAGATTCTGCCCAGTATGTCTAAAAATAGAAGTCCATCTATTTTTCCTGACTTGACCAACCATCCACAAATAACATCTTGCAACTCATAGAACATGATCCATATGTCTAAAAATAGACATAGTCTAAAAATAGACTTTGCGCCAAAAATACCCTGTGGGCCCACTTAGTGAAGGCGACTCCTTTCCACTAAGATCATCATCTTTTTGAAATCTCAACACTCCCTCTCAACAAGATAAGGATTATTTGCAACCCATATCCTACCCCTGTGGTATTCGAATTTTCTCTTGGTGAGCGCCTTCGTCAAGATATCAGCATCTTGATCCTCCGTGGAAATGTATGAAAGTAACATGACCTTCTGCTACACACAATCTCTGATATGATGATACCGATCCATGAAGCGATGTCCCCTCAACTCATCCTCCTGTCTATACCATTATCCATATCCTGATGTGCCTCCGGGATATGTGCCTCCGAGATATCTCACTACATGCTCGCCTCCGCCTTCCGTAATATTGGTAGGCTTAACTATAGTTTGTGAAAGCTGGTTAACAACCGTTACACTAAAAATTGTCATCCTGACATTCTGCTGTGTGTATGAGCTCATTATTACTCATACTTCTCCCTTTGCAAGTCTAACATATCAGTTCCTCATATCAAGCCTTGAAAATCAGAGAGAAGTTCCTAAAGATCTCCTAAACTTTGGTGTCGCACTTTCTCTCTATCTTGCCTGCGGTCCCGCACCTAATGTTCAGCTCTCTTGCATACCTGAACGCACTTTATCTATGTTAAAGGTGCGGACCCCTGTAAGATAAAAAGGGCGCAAGTAAATTCCAAAAATCTCAATAAAAGTAAATTCTGGAAGCTTCTACAATGGATCTTGTGGTGGAAGAACCGCTCTTGTGAGGTGCATGAATCCCTTACCTTAGGGAGCCAACCCCTTGATTTGAGGAGCTTATCCCTTTGAAGGAGGATTCTATCCCTTCATACTTGGAACAGAAAACCTCCTCTTTTCCACTATAAAAAGATGCATTGGGTAACCTCAAAGGGAGGTCAAGCTTAAGAATATTTGAGGTTAAGTGCTGTTGAGATTTAGACTCAGTTAACTAAGACTTTTGTGAGGAGAGATTACATACCTCTATTTGTCTTGGTTGGAGGAGTGCAGAGCTTATCAAAGTAAAGGAGACTCCTGCTTCGGACCCCGGAAAGTCCTGTGCAACATCAAGGCTCAGGTTGTAAGGATTTTCTTCTTTTGAAATTAATACAGATATACTCATTTTTCTCAATAAGCTTTCAATCAATGGTTTATTTCATAGATTCCTTGATCACTATGATAAGCATGGTTTATGATGATTTCTATACAGGTGCTATGTAATATTTTGCTTGTTTGTGACTGCAGGTTTACGAGGAAAACTCCTTCAAGCGTGCGAAGGACAACAACGACTTCAAACAAGCACTGGACAAACGGTAAGTCCTTAACACCTCTATAGAGCTTTTCATGGATCATATATGCTTAGAGAAAGATTAGTTTATTTGGCTGTTTGTTACTAGATACTTTTAGTACTAGAGAGATCGGTCTTGTCCACAAGACGGATTTATCCGGCCAACAAATTGGCGACTCCATTGGGGATAGTTCTTTTCCTGTGTCAACCTCGTTTAAAAATGAATCAGTGGCCTGAGGAAAGTTCCTTTTACTGTGTCAACCTCATTAAAAAATGAATCAGTGAGTGCGAGGAAAGTTCCTTTTACTGTGTCAACCTCGTTAAAAAATGAATCAGTGAGTCCGAGGATAGTTCCTTTTACTGTGTCAACCTCGTTAAAAAATGAGTCAGTGCGTCTGAGGATAGTTCCTTTTACTGTGTCAACCTCGTTAAAAAATGAATCAGTGAGTTTTTGAGGATAGTTCTTTTCCTGTGTCAACCTCATTAAAAAATGAATCATTTGGTCATGAGGATGGTTCCTGTTACTGAGTCAACCTCGTTAAAAAATGAATCAGGTATGAGGATAGTTCCTGTTACTATGTCAACCTCTTTAAAAAATGAATCAGTTGGTCAGAGGATAGTTCCTTTTATTGAGTCAACCGCGTTAAAAAATGAATCAGGTATGAGGATAGTTCTTTTCTTGTGTCAACCTCATTAAAAAATTAATAAGTAGGTTATATAGGTAGATTGTAGAGAGTAGATACGAGGATAGTTTCTTTTACTGTGTCAACCTTGTTAAAAAATGAAACACGTTGCCATGAGCATAGTTCTTTTGTTGTGTCAAGCTCGTTAAAAAATGAAACAAATCCTCCCCTAATTGAGTCGAGTCTTTGACTAGATCTCGTAAATGTTAAGTCGTATATTTAGGTTAGTCATTTCAGTTTTTTGCATAATTTTCTTACAATTTTAGTTCAGGTCTTTCATATGATCTCTTAAATGAACCTTCATTCCATCCAGCTATTAATTACCAGATGTGTACTTAGTTGAATGAAATGAAGCTGGGGGGGTATGCACTCTAGCAGTTACGCTTAGGGGGCATCAAGCACAATTTTCTCTCTGTTTCAAGCTTGTGTAAAAATGAAACCACTCTGAAGCATAGTTTTTCTCTGTTTCAATCTTTTGTAAAAATGAAACCTATCTTGAGTCAATTTCGGTTATTTTCAAGACTTGTTAAACTCATGAAAATCTCGAGATTATTTTGCTATCTTTCATTCTCGTAAAACACATGAAAATGCCGAGTTCTTTCCGTCTTTTCCTGCTCATAAATTAAATTGAAAGTCAGCCAGGAGTACATTTTTATCCCTTTTTCGAACTCCTTAAAATTTACAGAAAAAGTGAAACTACTGAGTATACTTTTATCACTTTTTCAGACTCTTGAAAATTACAAAAAAGAGAAACCCTGGAGTTCTCTTTTAAGCCCTTTTCAGACTCTCTAAAAATGAAAAGATTGCCAAGTACTTGACTATTCGAACTTGTTAAAGTAAATGAACGGTCGTCCTTTCAGTATAATTTTACCCCTTTTACGAACTGAAATGGACTATTTACGAAAAAGGTATACGTTGACTAATTACGGTCAATAGAGTTCTCTCCCACATTATTTTATCCTTTTTCAGGCTCGAGAGACTAAATTTATGAAAAAGTACACCCATGGAGTTTTCTTAAGTTTTTTCTTCTGACTCCCTAAAATTGAAAAACACTGAGTTTATCCTATACTGGACTCGTTAAAATTTAACAGTAAAGGACCTGTTCAATTTCAAACAGGAACGAACCACTCCTTCTTAGGGTTTGAATCTTAAACTAAGTTGGACTCATCCGAAGGATGAGCTTATAAACAAGCAAATGTTATCCTCCTAAAGCTTGTCAAAAATAAAGAGGTACTTGCCAGAAATGGTGGCGGAAAAGAGAGACAAATGGACTTGTTTGTTGTATTTTGATTATTTGGAAAATCGCTAACCACTCTTGAACATGACACTTTTTGTCCACCTGGGTTGGGAAATCCTTTACCTAATAGTTAATCAAACCATATTGAAAGTCTTCAGCCGGTTTCTAGGTATTAGCTTTTGGTCAATTGTCACCAAGCCATCTGCAGTGTCGTTATGTGTTCAAGAGGAAAGTTCAAATAAACCATTCATTTGCAAAATATTTGTCTTCCATTTTGACCATCCCTAAGTCAGTCCTTGCCAATATATTTTCAAAACTTGATCTATGATTTCGAGTTGTGGGCTTGCCTATGACGGATCACTTTCTATCGACGACAACTCATTATCTAGGAAGTTGATCTAGGAATCATCAATACCTTGAAATCTGCATGCCTCAATGGCAGGTTTCTCACCTTCGACGATAGGTTGCATCATTGACCTTTGATCGAATGATTCCGTGACATGTTTGAATTCAGCTCATTCATTCACATTTCATGGATTGTACTGGGTACTTTCATAGCCATTGACATTACTGGTGGTTACTCTCACACTTGTGAACAGTTGTCATTGTTGGTAATCAAGTGGATTTTCTATCTTTGACTTCAACACATTTATTCACTGGATAGAATGCTAGTTCGAGATGCGTCAAGACCCTGGATCTAGTTTCTACCATCCAGGCTACGAGGAATTTTGTTATTCATTTATACAGTGGACTATTCATAAACAGATGGCTACGTCCATACTGTGTCTACACACGTCTATACTGTTGATGTATTGAAAATCATTCCTGTATCAGAATAGTTTAAATCAGTTTTCTAGTTAGTTTTGATCTGAGTATGGGAATGCCTACCTCGGCGATGATATGTTTACATATATATATTTTGCATTGAATGTTTTTACAGGTTCCGACTGGGGTGTCCACAAGATGATCCTTGAAATGATAAAGTACTTCACTCTTCATATATGACAGACTTCATCTTCATCTATTCCAGACTTCGCACTTTAGGGGGAGATAAATTTGCACTAAAAATTGTCATCTTGACATTCTACTATGTGTATGTGCTCATTTTTACTCATACTTCTCCCTTTGCAAGTCTAACATATCACTTCCTCATGTCAAGCCTTGAAAATCAGAGAAATGTTCCTAAAAATCTCCTAAACTTTGGTGTCGCACTTTCTCTCTATCTTGCCTGTGCTCCTACACCTAATGCTCAGCTCTCTTGTGTACCTGAACGCACTTTATCTGTGTTAAAGGTGCGGACCCCTGTAAGATAAAAAAGGCACAAGTAATTTCCAAAAAGCTCAATAAAATTGAATTCTAGAAGCTTCTAGAATGGATCTCGCTGTGGCAGAACCGCTCTTGTGAGGTGCATGAATCCCTTACCTTATGGAGCTAACCCCTTGATGTGAGGAGCTTATCCCTTTGAAGGAGGATTCTATCCCTTCATACTTGGAACATAAAACCTCCTCTTTTCCACTATAAAAAGAGGCATTGGGTAGCCTCAAAGGGTTAAGTTTTTGGAGTTCAAGCTTAAGAAGATTTGAGGTTAAGTGCTGTTGAGATTTAGACTCAGTTGACTAAGACTTTTGTGAGGAGAGATTACATACCTCTACTTGTCTT
This sequence comes from Pinus albicaulis, assembly GCA_034641835.2. NCBI lineage: Eukaryota > Viridiplantae > Streptophyta > Pinopsida > Pinales > Pinaceae > Pinus > Pinus albicaulis. The sequence goes on along the minus strand of CM076575.1, from coordinate 783,888,538 downwards.
AGTTGGAGGAGTGCAGAGCTTATCAAAGTAGAGGAGACTCCTGCTTCGGACCCCGGGAAGGCCTTTCGAACATCAAGGCTCAGGTTGTAAGGTTTTCCTTCTTTTGAAATTAATACAAATATACTCATTTTTCTCAATAAGCTTTCAATCAATGGTTTATTTCATAGATTCCTTGATCACTATGTGTTACACAGCAATTTGTCACTGTCCCTGCCATTCCCCATCCCGCACATTGGAGGGCTCATTCCGTGACCTGTGAACAGAGACAAGACTTGAAAATACTTTCATTGCATCCCTATGAAGATGAGCTTTCATTGCCCTGAAGACATTTCCCAGCAAAAAACCCTAAAAATAGCTCTGTTTCCATTGGCGCGGTTCCACAGTTCAGCCCTCGCGCCAAGGGGGAAAATCCTCCAAAGAGGGCACGCCAGTTGGCGCTCTGTCATAGAGCCGCACCCGCGCCAACCATATTAAGAGGTTTTTTTCAAAAATAAATGGCGGAAGTTTCATCCTAACAAATTCCTGGGCTGATATCTATCTTGAGTTGGGAGGTTTGGCTATGGATTTCCATAGAGAGGAAGTGGTTTACCACCTCTCATGGAAGCTTCCTTGATGATAGGGCCAATCCCACAATTATAGGGATCCCAACTCCGCTTCCTCCATCTATAAAATCTTGCTCATCTCCCTTGCAAGCTAATCTCCAAGTTCCCAAGAGCTTTCACATCCTTATGCTGCAAGAGCCTTCTTGATTCCCTTAAGGCCAAATCCAAGCAAGGAGACTATTGTCAAGTATCCAGAGAGAGAGGCTTGTCCCGTCCTTGACAGGCTTTATCGAGACATGTTTTGCTGACGACCCGCCAAAGGAGAATTCGGCGTCGAAGCTATGGTTGTATTCTTCTTTTGACTCATTAATGATAAGTGACTATTGGTTATGGTTCCACTCTTGTTCTTGATTGTGTTCATGAGTTATGTCCTCTTCGACTGACATATAGTTGTATATAATGGATTTTATGCGTGCGTTTGTGTTGTTTCTTGCATGTGCAGGTGTCCGATCACGGAGATCGTGAGGATTGTGATCTGCCAGGGCGAAGGAACGGGAGCACCACCTCTTCTGCAAACGACAGCGTTGGATTCTAGGTAAGCCTTCATCGCAAGTCGGTTTATTTACAATTAGGAACCTGCACTGTAGCGTGTTTGATTGTTTCTAGACCCGATCTGGGCTAGTAGGGATCACCTCTGTCCGCAGAGGGGATTTACCTCTTCAACAATTTGGCGACTCCGCTGGGGACTCAGCTTGTTGTTTGATTTGTAAGCTATAGACGGAGCCTGAAGTGCAGCCAGATAGCCTTCGAAACGCTTTTGCTCTGCATTAGCGGAGTAGATCAACGCTGCTTCAGTCAATCTCCGGTTTAGTTTACGGACTGAACAACTTGGAATGTTGTCTTCTCTTTTCGGTCAATTTCTTGGTCTTGCTTGCTTGGTCAGCTCTTTGGACTGGTTTTTTCTCTTTGTTTGGCTTTGTTTTAGCCTTGTCATCACTTGTCTGTGTCTGAGATTGCTTGTTTTTCATTTTCCCATAGTAAACTCGGCTGGCGCGCTTTTCAGCGTGACAGTTGCGCCCATTGGCGCAGGTTGCCTGTGTATCACCCACGCCATTGCCTTTCTGGCGCTAATTTCAATCTCACAGTCATGCCAATCCTGTGAGCTATTAGGGTTTGCTGTGTTTCTTGCTTTCTGGGACTGACTTGTGATTTTGATCTTGTTTTTTTTGGATGTTTGAGTGCACTGGAGTCTAGTTTGACTGATTGTAACCTCCATCCTTTGGTTGTTTGCCTATTTCTTTCGATTTTGCATTCGAACCCTAGGGCATCTAGGTGCTTTTGTGAGTCGAGCCTCCCTTGGGAGTTTTTGGTTTTCGTTCATTCAATCAACTTTGGGATTGATTCCTTGAATTCTTTTGACAGTTCTCTATCATCTTATTGCGCTTTTTGAGTGACTGATTTCGTTTTCATTCAAATTTCGCCTTGCTTCATTTTGAGCCTAGATTACACGGCTCATTGGTGTCTTTGGGAATTTTCTTGGTTTTGAGAGACTTTTGGTCGATTTGAGATCTGATTGTTTGTGACATTGAGTGAAATCTGCTTGTTTTTGCTCTCTTATTATCATTTCTCGAATTGCTTCTCATTTTTTTTCGGTTTGTTTAGTGCATCTAGCTCTCAAACATTGAAGATATCAAAAATATCTTTTGCTTTTGATTGATTAGTGCAAATTAAAATCTTTTCAGTGTTATTAGTAATTAGTGACTTTGAACGAAAAGTTTTTAGTTTCATTAGTTGCATTAGAGATATCACTGATTGTCTTCCGATCATTTTGTTTATGTAAAAAGCTCTTAACTCTTCCGTATCTAGCTTTCATCGAACGAAATGATATACTGTGGCATGTAGTTTTGCATTTAGGAGATTTTGAGACATCACATTTTTTAGGGCCCGAAAACTAAAACGTAATTGAAGATCAACCATAAAATTTACTCAATTTACCTAAGGAAGCATTGAAACATTAACGAAACACATTTAGAGGTCTAGGCTAGAGACGTGTTCCGGCGTCTTAAAACCTAGTAGCTGTCGTTCGCCTCTTGGCTTTAGACATCACTAGTACGGACTTGTGCTCCCCGTACCGTCGAGTATATAAAGGGAGACCCCACTAGGTTTCTATCCTTTATCCATAGTAAGCCGAGTCTGCCGCCCTATACCCGTGATACACTGAACACAACATTCGGGGAGATTGCCTGCACGTACGTCAAGTCCTTGGTTGATTTCTCTTTCATTTTGAAACCAAGGTGTATATTGCAGTTCACGGTTATTTGGTACACCCTTTGCCTAGTATTCACAGCGGTCATTTGATCTTTTCTGCTGTTGAATTTGAAAAGGGTCATCGACGCTTGTCCTTTCACGCTTGTTACTGAGTACGCAGTAGGGGCCACATTTTGTTTCTTGACTCTTAAAATATGAAACGGTAGAGTTTTGTTTCAATGTTTTAAAAATTAACTGCCCACGAAATATTCCTGGTTAAATTTAGTTTCCTTAGGGTGTTGTTTTGAAGATCGTTTCTGATGGCAACTTTTCCGGAGTTCACCAACCAAGGAATCCTCTTCGATGGGAATCCTGGTTCGTTTCCTCCTTTTGGAAATGTTGTTGCTCCTTATATGGCAACGTTGTCCCTTCCTGGGTTAACTGTTGGGTTGCCTGTTTGGTTGTTTTCAACCTGTGTGGTCCCCAATGTCTCGGCTACTGTTCAACCGTCTCCTCCACCTGAACAACATCATGTTGATTCCAAGGTGGACCTCTCCCCTTCTTCGCCTGTTTCTGCGTCCTCCTCTTCTACTTCGCCTGGTAAAAGTCTGGATTCAAGTAACCGGGTGGCTAAGAAGAACAAGAAGAAGACAAAGAAGAAGAAGTCTGATAAAGGAGAGGCTAGCTTTGCTGCTATTGCGCCTAAGGAGTCTCCTCTTGATAAACCTTCCAACCCTCCATGGAAATTTAAGTTCCCTTGCATGTTGTGCACAGGAGACCATCTTCTTCGAGACTGCCCTGGCATTCCCAAGGTGCTCGAAGCATGGTCTAATGGTTGTCCGCCGTTGCCTTTGGCTTCCGGGAGTCGATTTGGGGGCACGTCTTCAACTGGTGTTGGTAAGGCTCCTAAGAAGCAGGGTAAGATTACCAATCCCTGTAAGTTGTGTGAAGGGCACCATACCATTCACCTTTGTCTGTACATGGATGAAGCCAAAAGAGTCTTGGACAACTCGGCTGTTTCTACACCATGCCTCCCAGCTGGTTATAAACAACTTTCTTTGATTCCTTCACCAGTCGATCCTATGATTGGTCAAGAGTCATCCTTGGTCGATCTCGCTCCCTCGGAAATTCAAATTCAGGAATCCATTCCCAACCAACCATTGGTCGTGGGATCGGTTGAGCTGGCCCCTTCTACAGTGCACCAGGTCTTTTTCGTTGAGAGTGGATCTCACACCCCCCATGTTCTTCTTGTTTCTTCAGATTCCTCAGATTTGGAGAAAGATTCTCCTATCCCTATATCTCAAGAAGCTGCTCCTCCGCCTCCCGTGATGGAGGTCTCGGAGGATATTCCTCCCACCTTCGAGATGGAGGTCGTGGAGGATGCTCCTTCTCCTTCCATAACACTAGGGGAAGACCATCTCGGTTCGATGGTAGCCCCTCCGAGTAGTTTGGTCGCTTCCTTTGATTGGAATCGATTTGTGGGATATCGCCTTCCGTCTTATGTGCCTTTCGAGATCACAGTACAGGCTTTTGGTCTGGTTGTACCCATCACCATTATATATGAAGGCACCTCTATTAGTATTCTATCCTCAACTACCTGGAAAGATTTTGGTTCGCCGCCACTTGCACCTGTTACGCAGAATCTGTTGGCATTTAACAGGAGAACGAGTCAACCGTTAGGGATCCTTCCAAGGTTACCTGTTACTTTGGGAGGTAAAACCGTCAATATGGACGTGATGGTTGTTCCAGGCCCTTTGGATTTCAATCTGCTCCTGGGGCGCAATTACACCTATGCCATGGGAGCACTTGTCTCCTCCCTTTTTCGTGTGGTCCCTTTTCCACATGAAGGGTGGATCGTGACCATTGATCAACTTTCATTCTTTGGTCCCGATGTGGCAGCTGGCCTGCCATCATCCCTTCCTATTTTTTATCCACCTGTTGTATCTGCCCCACCGCAGGTCAACTATGTGGCTACCTACCCCGTGCCTGTACTCAGTGATAGTGCCGTTGTGCATCAGGTGCTGGGGGCATTAGGTCCTAAATTCCAGGATGTTTTCCTTCCATCGGGAGTGGAACTCTTGGAAGCAATGACTTCTTGTTCATTATGATGAGGTTTTCAGAGTAGAGTTCCTTGTCTTGTATCAAGCTCCTTAAAAAATGAAACAAGGTTGTCGGAGCATGGTTCCTTTCTTGTGTCAAGCTCCTTAAAAAATGAAGCAAGTTTGTCGGAGCAGAGTTCGTTTTCTTGTGTCAAGCTCCTTAAAAAATGAAACAAGGTTGTCGGAGTAGAGTTCCTTGTCTTGTGTCAAGCTCCTTAAACCATGAAACAAAGATAATCACGAGGATAAAAGTTCCCTAATGTATCCTTCGTTAAAACAATGATACCACAATTCTGGATTCGATTTGAATCTTTGATCGGATTTCATGAGTACGATCGAGTCTTTCTTAGATCTCGTAACTTGAACTTTCACTCCATCTGCCTTTCATATGGATTAAAGCTTGGGGGCATGTACCTCGAATTGAGTCACCATGCTGGGGGCATGCTTACTTTTTCAAGCATAGTTTGTTTCCGTTTCAAGCTTGTGTAAAAATGAAACCGGTTTCAAGCATAGTTTATCTTTGTTTCAAGCTTGTGTAAAAATGAAACCAAATTCAAGCAGAGTTTCCTGATTTCAAGCTTGTGTAAAAATGAAACCTTTCCCATTTTACCTCTTGTGATTGCCATTTTATCAGCCTGTTTTTCCAGATGAGCCTTGGTTTCTCACTCCATCGTCACTATCTTCTTGGCCGATCATATGCCTTCACTTGGATGTTTTACCCATTCCTGAGGAACCACTGCGATGAGTGGTCTTCGTGCTTGACCTGTGACCTTTATCTTGTTTGAGAAGTTCACATTCTAGGAACCGGAGTTGCTACCCTTTATACCACTCGTTCCTCCGGGAGGAGTCAACTTTCCCGACTCTTTTCGGCTGTAAACATGAAAAGATTAGGTAAACATCTTTTTGATCTGCGTTAAAGTGGTTATAAGCGACATCTACGATATCGTTTACCCCTTTTTCGGGTTGGGAGAGATTATTTACGAAAAAGGAATAAGCAGCTATCAAATAGGGAGGTTTTTTTCTCGGATATTGTTTTTTTCTACCGCTTTTCGGTTCGAGGAACTTCTCCCAAAGTCACAGCTGAGTTTACTTTTCTGTTGTCTTTTCAAACTCTCTAAATATGAAAAGACGCTGAGTTCTTCCTTTGTCAGACTCGTTAAACCCTGATGACATCGGATTCAGTCGAAATGACGTCATTCGAGTTTCTCCTTCCTAGGGCTCGTTAAATGTACTAGGATGGATTCGCCCGAAGAGCGGACTTATATGACAAGCATATGGTATCCTCTTCAAGCTTGTGTAAAAATAAAAAGGTACTCGCTAGAAATGGTGGGGAAAAATAGAACCAACATCATTGTCGTGTCGGCAGTATGTCACTCTTGAACATGGCACTGGTCTACATTCGTGTCGGGTTGGGGACATCTCATCTCGTTCTTCACTTGCCTCCGTGGGTTTGGATAATCCCTTCTAACCTCTCATCTGCTCATTGCCTCGTCACCATGACCTCTGATCCGTTGATGTCAAATACTTCCAAATCCACTATTGTGCCGTTATATGTTCAAGAGAAGTTGACCTCTGCAAGTATCAACCTTCCTCTGATTCTCATACGATTCACAAAAAAAAACATCATGTTCCTCTGTCTCGTGTCGATGATGTGGGAAACATTATGGCCCACCTTTGATCAAGGTCACTTCCTGTCGACTTCAGCTCATTATCCGGGAAGCTGATCTAGAGACTCCCTTATGGTACCTTGGAGCTTGTATGCCTCAATGGCAGGTTCATCGCATTCGACGTGGGGTTTTCATCATTGGCCTCCGATCGAGTGATCCTACGGATGTTCGACGTCAGCTCATTGATTCACATGCTGTAGGTTGTACCTTTAGTACCTTGAGGGCCATTTTCATTATTGGTGGTACCTCTCACGTCTGTTAACAACTTTCATCATTGGCTGGTAATCAGATGATGTTCTTGCATGTTCGACTTCAGCTCACATATTCGCATGCTTGAACTTGTACTTTGTACGGGTCGAGATGGAGTGCAAGACACTGGATTGTGTCTGTTGTAATCCAGGATGCGATTTTGTGGATTATTATGATTATTTACATGACTCACTGATTGGATGGCTACGACCATACCTGAGTCTATTTATCGATCCTCTCTGAATGGCTGTGTCCATGCCTTGGATCTGGATTATTGTATACTCTGTTATGGATGGCTGCGCCCATACCACGCATATATATCATGTATCTGAGACATCAGTTATACTTCGCTCCACAGGTTTTCCGATGGCAGTGTTTTCAGTTGGCATGATCTCGTAAAGCATTTCACCCCTCTCTCTCTCTTGGGCCTCATGCTTTAGGGGGCATCTGTTACACAACAATTTGTCACCATCCCTGCCATTCCCCATCCCATACATTGGAGGGATCATTCCGTGACCTGCGAACAGAGACAAGACTTGAAAATAATTTCATTGCATCCCTCTGAAGATGAGATTTCATTGCTATGAAGACATCTCCCAGCAAAAAACCCTAAAAATAACTCTGTTTCCATTGGCGCGGTTCCACAGTTCAGCCCTCGCACCAAGGGGGAAAATCCTCCAAAGAGGGCGCGCCAGTTGGCGCTCTGTCATAGAGCTGCACCCGCGCCAACCATATTAAGAGGTGTTTTTCAAAAATAAATGGCGGAAGTTTCATCCTAACAAATTCCTGGGTTGATATCTATCTTGAGTTGGGAGGTTTGGCTATGGATTTCCATAGAGAAGAAGTGGTTTTCCACATCTCATGGAAGCTTCCTTGATGATAGGGCCAATCCCACAATTATAGGGATCCCAACTCCCCTTCCTCCATCTATAAAAGCTTGCTCATCTCCCTTGCAAGCTAATCTCCAAGTTCCCAAGAGCTTTCACATCCTTATGCTGCAAGAGCCTTCTTGATTCCCTTAAGGCCAAATCCAAGCAAGGAGACTATTGTCAAGTATCCAGAGAGAGAGAGGCTTGTCCCGTCCTTGACAGGCTTTATCGAGACATGTTTTGCTGACGACCCGCCAAAGGAGACTTCGGCGTCGAAGCTATGGTTGTATTCTTCTTTTGACTCATTAATGATAAGTGACTATTGGTTATGGTTCCACTCTTGTTCTTGGTTGTGTTCATGAGTTATGTCCTCTTCGACTGACATATAGTTGTATATACTAGATTTTATGCGTGCGTTTGTGTTGTTTCTTGCATGTGCAGGTGTCCGATCACGGAGATCGTGAGGATTGTGATCTGCGAGGGCGAAGGAACGGGAGCACCACCTCTTCTGCAAACGACAGCGTTGGATTCCAGGTAAGCCTTCATCGCAAGTCGGTTTATTTACAATTAGGAACCTGCACTGTAGCGTGTTTGATTGTTGCTAGACCCGATCTGGGCTAGTAGGGATCGCCTCTGTCCGCAGAGGGGATTTACCTCTTCAACACTATGATAAGCATGGTTTATGATGATTTCTATACAGGTGCTATATAATATTTTGCTTGTTTGTGACTGTAGGTTTACGAGGAAAACTCCTTCAAGCGCGCGAAGGACAACAACGACTTCAAACAAGCACTGGACAAACGGTAAGTCCTTAACACCTCTATAAAGCTTTTCAAGGATCATATATGCTTAGAGAAAGATTAGTTTATTTGGCTGTTTGTTGCTAGATACTTTTAGCACTAGGGAGATTGGTCTTGTCCGCAAGATGGATTTATCTGGCCAACAAAAGCATAACATATGTCGGGTCGTGTATTGACCAGATACATAAGTGACCCCACCAACTGTCGATAAACAGTGGCATCCACTACCTCCGCTGAAGTAGCATCCTCCTTCCTCCAGACAGAAGGAAGAGGAGCATCAACAGGCTTGCAGCCATGCATGTTGAACTTCTCCAGTATCTCCCGGGCATACTTACCCTGAGAAACAAATAGTCCACCACTGCGCTGCAAAATTTCCAATCCCAGGAAATAATGAAGGAGGCCCAAGTCCTTCATCTCAAACTCTTTTGCAAGATCCACCTTGCATGAGAGTATCAACAACTCATCACCTGTCAAAATCAAATCATCTACATAAAGTACAATGATCAGCAACTTACCCTCCACCACAATCTGGTATAGGTTAGGATCTGCCTCACTCTTGGAGAATCCAAGTCTGGTGAAATAACTGTCTATCAGTGTGTACCAAGCACGAGGTGCTTGTTTCAACCCATACAACGCTCTCTTGAGCCTGCACACATGCGACTCACTACTAAAGATCTCGAAACCTTCGGGCTGCTCTATGTAGACCTCCTCCTCAATCACCCCGTTGAGGAACACAGTCTTCACATCCATCTGATGAATGTGCCACCCCATCTGCGCTGAGAGAGCAAGAATCGTCCGTATGGAAGAATACCTTGCGACAGGTGCAAAGGTCTCCTCATAATCGATCCCCTCAATCTGTGAAAAGCCTCGGGCAAAAAATCTTGCCTTATACTTCTCCACACTCCCGTCAACTGCCTGATTCACTTTGTAGATCCATCTCGAACCCACCAATGATTTCCCTTCTGGTTTTGGGACAATCTCCCATGCACTGTTTCTGACAATCGAATCATACTCTTCCACCATGGCATCTACCCATGCGGGATCCTCCACAACTTCCTCGAAAGAGGATGGCTCTGTCACGATACACTTCCTCATAAGAGCCATGTATCCAGTATACCGGTTAGGTGACTGTCTCTGTCTACGCTGTGATGTATGTGCTCCTACAACCTTCTCTGCATCTTGAGCCAGTTGCTCAGCCTTTGTAGTGCGCTTCCACCCTCTGATGGTTGGCGCTGCATGAGTGGTATCTTCCACTCCATGAACCTCCTCTTGTGGCTGATCCACATCCTGAGGCTCATCCTTAGGAACTAATAGCTCCTCATTTGCATGCAAGTGTGGCTCCCTCTCAAGCGAACACTTCATGGCTTTCTCCTCCTGAAATTTGATATCCCGTCGCACAACAGTCTTGCGACTGTCTGGAAAATACACACGATAGTTGTGGGGCGTATCAGTGTACCCCACAAATATCCCAACCTCCGCAGTCAGCTCCAGCTTCTTCCTGGCATCCTTCATCACATGAACGTAAACAGGTGAACCAAAAATCCTCAAATGGGAAATATCAGGCTTCTTACCAGAAAACACCTCCTTGGGTGTACTCATGCCAAGTATCCTGTGAGGAATACGGTTCTGCGCATATACTGTAGTATTGCATGCCTCTGCCCACAAGTGAATGGGTAGGCCCATATCATGAAACATCGCCCGTGCAGTACCCACGATCGTTCTGTTCTTCTGCTCAGCAACCCCATTCTACTGTGGGTTATGAGGTGCTATGAGCTCTCTTCGAATTCCTTTTGCGCTGCAAAAGTCCTTGAATTCGCCAGAGATGAATTCACCACCATTGTCGCTCCTTAGAGCCTTCACCTGCTTCCCTGATTCTTTCTCAACAAGTGCCTTGAACTCACAGAACTTTGAGTATGTCTCGCTCTTCTTCTGCATGAAGAAGATCCAGCACTTACGAGAAAAATCATCAACAATTATCACATAGTACCTGTGCTTTGCTGTCGAAGCTACTGAGAAAGGTCCACACACGTCTGTGTGAATTCTCTCAAGGATCGTCATGGTGCGACTATCCTTCTCGTGAAAGGTGGCTTTCACAAATTTTCCCAAGGTACACCCCTTGCACTGATCTGACTGCGCAAGAGTGCCTTTAGGAAGCCCAGTAGAAATCTGCTGCAGTATCTTCAAAGCTCCATGGTGAAGGTGGCCCAATCTTCGGTGCCACAACTTGCCATCATCCCGGCTCACCACTCCTTCTGCCTTTCCTGCCATTGCTGCACAACCATCTACCTGCAATTGATAAAGGTTCTTAACTCGAACCCCTATCCTCTGGGTCTCACCAGTTGCCTTACTGCACAGGAAAGCCTTTCCCTCGCTAAAGACAACATCATATCCCTTGTCTTCTAACATCGCCACAGAGATAAGATTCTTCTTCAATCATGGAACATGCATCACTTCCTTCAATACGAAGGGTTTACCAGACTCCCTCTCAAAGGAAATGGTACCGATACCGGTCGCACTGTATCTACCATCATCGCCCATCTCGATGTGCACTCCAAGATCTTTCTCATCCAGATCAGTAAACAAATCTCGATCTCTTGTCATGTGAAAAGACACACCACTGTCAAGAAACCACACTGAACCCATCACACTTGAAACCAAGCATGCGATCAGCGAAAAATCCAGCTCAAACTGCGAGGCTAAGGCCTCTCCAGCTGCAGTCCCAGTAGCCTGCTTATTTTTCTTCTTCTGTGGACAATTTGTGGCGTAATGTCCGTGTTGGTGACAGTGAAAGCACTTCACCTTAGACATGTCCTGCTTCTTGCCTTTCGCACCGGAATGAGAAGCTTTCTTGCTCTTCCCCTTCTTTGCTTTGGCAGCCAAAGCGCAATTCTCTTCATCAGAGTTCCTTGATGAAGATCCGTCCCTGGTACTCCACCTTATCTCCTCTTGCACAAGATCCGACCAAAGTCACTCCCATCCTGGCAATTTCTCCCGACCATTGACAGAGTCTTGATAGGAATGCCAACTCTTCGGAAGCCCAAGGAGAGCCAAGCTCACCAAGTCCTCATCATCTACATTCACCCCCACACTTCCCAGCTCATCCCTGCATTGGATGAACTTCGTGAGGTACTTGGGCATACTGTCGCCTTTCTCCATCTTTATGTTTCTGAGTTTATCCTTGAGCGCCAAATTCCTCTGGTCGCTCTTGCTTTGGAATAAATATGTCAAGGCTTTCCACATCAAGAATGGAGAAGCATTACCATGCAGGCTAGACACTATGCGATCCTTCACGCCCTCCAACAGAATCCTTTGACACTTTGTTGTCTTCTTTTTCCAAGCCTCAATTACGGCAGCATCGCTAGAAGTAGGCTTTGAGACTTCAACATCTATGAACTCCTTCAACCCATTGTCATCTAACACCGCCTCCATCCCGTCCTTCCATGCAATATAATTCGAGCTGCCCTCAAGGGCATACTCCAATCGCAATCCGTTGAAAGACATCTCAACTTCGACACCGAGAAAACACTGCTGCAAATTCGAATTCCACCAGCACAAAACTTAACCGCTTCAATGTTCTGCAATTGATCTAATGATCAATACTGCTCCGATACCATGTAGAAATTTTGAATAAATGAGATATTATTCACCGAGATTATCCTGATCACACACTATTTGAGCTTATTGCATAATACATAACCTCTTCTACTATTGATCATCAATTTGCAGAAATATAAACAATCGCATGCGCACATTAAAACCATAAACAATCACACATCTAAACACAGTATTTATAGGAAAGCTTAAAGCTGAAAACCCCCAACTATATATATATTATAATGATAGAGATCATGTAACAATCATTGTACAAACTCCTCACAAGCTCTCAGTACAATCTCCAATTGTTACACACTACACAAGCTCATATCATACAAAACACATGCTCCAATCTGCTCCACCTGTTAGCCAGCCTCTACTGCACAATCCAATATGGATAATCATGAGATCAAGGTTCAAATCCCACCAGTATGTACTGCGCAATCCTCATTGGCTTCTCAATCAATGTGTGTGCAAATCTCATGCACCAGTATAGTCACAACTGATAGTCACACTTGCTCTTTCACCTACCTCTTCATTGGTCTCCACTGAAACTGTCCATGCACTGAAGTTAACTGATGTATTCTTTAGTTGATTTATGAGTTAATAATTAGTGAATTAATTAATAATTAATTCACACCACTCTCACTAGTGTATCAATCAGTTAGACTAGATACAACTAGCTCAACTATGTTTAACTCAGTTAAACTGAACACAACTCCATTAAATTCCTCAATCAACTCCACCAAACTCTCTCACATGAGTTCTAACTGAAGTCTCCATGCAATAGCTCCACTTAACCCTCAGGAATAGCGTAATTCCTTCTGTCAGCTCCTGTGCCACATCTGTGCACTTAACTGAAGTGCTCCAAGAGAATAAGATAATGTTTAGAGTCCAAATATTATTAAGAGCTAATAATATTCGACATATCTGTTTTTAGACTGGCAATCTAAAAATAGATTCCGCCCAATATGTCTAAAAATAGAAGTCCATCTATTTTTTCCAACTTGACCAACCATCCACAAATAGCATCCTGCAACTCATAGAACATGATCCATATGTCTAGAAATAGACATAGTCTAAAAATAGACTTTGCGCCAAAAATACCCTGCGGGCCCACTTAGTGAAGGCGACTCCTTTCCACTAAGCTCATCATCTTGTTGCAATCTCAACACATGATGATTAGTGAATCAAGACCAACAGATAATCGGAGGAAGGTTGACAACTGTAGAGGCAAACTTCTCTTGAACATATCAGCGACACGACTCTGGATTTGGAAGTATTTGACATCAAGGGATCTGAGGTCATGATGACGTGGAAAAGAGTAGATGAGAGGTCAAAAACAGATTACCCAAACCCATGGAGGTAAAAATGACGAAATGAGATATCCCCAATCCGACACAAATGCAGACGAGTGTCATGTTCAAGAGCGACATACTGCCAACACAAATAAAAAATGGTTCCATTTCCCCCCACCATTTCTGGCTAGTACCCCAATTATTTTTTAAAACAAGCTTGAAGGGGATAACATATGCTTGTATTGTAAGTTTGTCCTTCAGAGAAATCCATCCTAGTACATTTTACGATCCCTAGGAAGGAGGAACTCGGGTACGTCATGGTGACGATTTTTTATGTCATCTGGGTTTAACGAGTCTGACAAAGGAATAACTTGACATCTTTTCATGTTTAGAGAGTTTGAAAAGAAGCGCAAAAGAAAATTCCAAAATGACAAGAGTTTCGACAATATTTTCAGTTTTAGAGAGTCAGAAAAGAGCTGAAAGATGACTCTAGTAGTGAATTTTTTGTGTTTTTACCGAGTCCGAAAAAGTATAAAATATAACTCGTTACTTCATCGCTATCTCATAAAAAACCTGTCGCTGCACAAGAGACAAACATAAAACCCATTTCTCAAAATAACATAGTGAAATAAGCAAAAAATATGTCTTAAAACATAATTAGGGTTTCAAAAAGTTATAAAATGCCAAAAATAGTAAAAAATAATAACTTGTCACTTTTACCTCTTATGGAGCAATAGTTACCCTTTTTACACTGTGATTTTGCAGCAGCGATAGAGGGCAATCCAACAGACCAATCTCGAATCCGTCAGTTCCAGGTAAGATTCGACATCCTTCCATGCATTTTAATTCCTCTTTCATTACTTGCAACCCCAAGTTTGGAATTATGTGGGGGAATTTGTACAAAATAGGGCACGATGGTTAGTGCGAGTATCAGGCACGGACTCGCGCCAATCACCCAAGTTTTTGAACTAGGGCGCGCCCATTGGCACGACTGTTTCTAAAATAGTCGCGCTATCTGCGTAAACCATTTTAGCTTATGAATGCAAGCAAGTAAGCCCAATTTCACAAATTCAAAGCTTTTAATTTAGCTAATGAAGTTCATATGAACATGTTTGTAGGCGTGAAGTGACAAAATGGTGATTGAGTGGAAAGAACGGGAACATAGTGAAGAAGACGAGCTTGCCATGGAAAATGAAAGATGCATGGAAGCTCTCAGAGACTGTGGGCTGCAAAAATTCTTCATGACACCGTGCCTCAGAGCTGAACCAAAGCTGCTACAATACTTAATTAGTATCTGGGATGAGGATCAGGAAAAATTCATTCTTCATGATCAGGAACTCGAGATTGATGTTTCAGACATTTATTTCATAACAGGACTACCGCGGAGGGGGGTAGCACCAGTCTTGACTGACACCCGGCCCACCATGGAAAACATGAGCATGGTGATCGACATGGTATGTCGAGGCGCACGAAAAGGATCAGGAAGCGGGAAATTTGATATCTAGACTATCCCCGACTTGGCAGTAAAGGTAGTGCAACATACCATCACACGAGTTGCGGGATCGCAAGCACCACATGAAGCAACAAAGACACAACTGCTTCTTGCTGTAGAATATTTGACACCGACCCTCTACAACTGGGTAGAGGTAGTGAAAATCAACTTGAAGCGTCAACTGACAAAGTGCAAGAAGACCAAATTGAATTAGTTTGGTTATTGGTCCATCTTGGTATCATTCTTCCGAGAATTATTACCAATATTTCAGCGACAGGAAGTGATAGTTCCGACACCACCAACACAGGAGCCACGGATGGCCTATTGGGCAACTCTGATGCCCAGGTCAGGGGGTGGTCAATAGATGTCCTGGAGACCGGAGTTCTTTGATTGGCTCCGCCGATAGCTGATTTTCATGGAGGACTGGCGCTACTCTAGCACAAATTTTACTGGTGATGCAGACCTCCCACTCCTAGAAGGAGAGGATTGGGATGAAGCACTTGGTAAGACTCATTTTTTATTTTCACGAATATTATGATTTTTTTGTTATGTATTTTCTGAAATTAAATCCATGTGTTATTGCAGATGTTGGCCCAGAAAGACCTACAGGTATGTCTCCAATAGTGAGGCGGACACCTCATGACTTTGATATTTCCCCTCATGGTGAGGGGGGTGAGGAGGAGGAAATCGTGCGCAACCTGGAGGGAATCTCTCGTGGGGTCCCGGACTATGCGTGATTAGACGATGTTCCTTGTGCATACCAGAGACACATTGTAGGGGTGTCAAAATGAGTTCACTGCTTGCTAAGGCGGCTTGTACGGGCAGTGACATGCTATCATGAGCATCACGCCGATTAGACACCTAGGTTTTATTTCTGTATATTTTGAGGGACATGGTGTCTCAGGATGTAACAAAAACACACATATTTTTGAACTTATGATGCACACTGATGCAAACATTCGAGATATATATATTTTCATATATGGATCTTTTTCATGTGATGATGATTTTATAGATTACGCAAATGTCTCTCTAATACAATGTTAGCCATTGTATCAAGTAATGCATTCATCTGCCTAGGAATATGTTGATATGTGATATAATGAAAATGTCTTTCCAGCAAATGAACACGTAAATAAAACCTTAACATGTAAGGGTTTCTAACTGAATAATGTCCATTGAGTTGAAGAACGAGAAGTTGTGAGTCTAGATTTACAACCAATGCACGTATGCCGAGGTTAATCACCTCGGTTAATATTTTAATGACAACACTATACTCAACGACATTGTTTGTAGTTCGTCCTAGACAGATACCTTGAATATCTATCAACTCACCAACAAGATCATAAATCACCCAGGCCGCCGAAGACAAGTTCCGGGTACTGCGGGAAGCACTATCCGTGAAACTGACATAAGGGGTAATAGAGATCTGCATAATAAGCAACAATCCAATAAGTAGGAAAATGCTCGCAAAGCACACCAAGTCAAAAATGTACAAAAATGAAAAGAACACCTATGTACACAAAACATGCACGAATGACTCATGCATAATATTTTTTAAGATACAACCCATTTCTGGGCTGATCTAGAGGATGACCTTTGTAATCAATGAGGTCATAAGCCCCATTTCACAAAAAATATTTAACAATGTAGGGCCCATGCCACATGGGTTGAAATTTACCTTCCCCCAGCTTATCGTGAGCTTGGTCGTACAGGAGGACGAGGTCGCCTTCTATGAAGGAGTGAGGGGAAACCGACTGGTCAAAATGAGCTTTGAACTGCTTCTTCTGTGCCTTGATGACCAAAGTAGAAAAGCAGTGAGTTTCATCCAGCCTTTCTAAGTAGAGAAGACGCTCTTCTTCTGGAGAAGTGGTTTACATCAATTCAATAGCCAACTTGAGAGAAGGTATTTCACACTCAATCAGAAGAGTAGCTTCCAAACCATAAACAAGATGAAATGGAGTGAATCCGGTCACATCCTTAACTGAGGTTCAGAAGGCCCAAAGAGCCAAAAATTACATGAGATGCCAGTTGGATTTGTGCATTCTAACCATATGTTGAAGCATGGTGACAAGAACTTTATTCATGGCTTCAACCTGGCCATTGGCTTGAGGATAGTACGACGTTGATCTGTCGTGACACAGACCCAACTTGGAAGTTAACTCTGCCACCATATAATGCCAAAAATGGGAACCATGATCGGTAACGATGGCTTGAGGGACACCAAACCTAGAAATGATGCGATTGAATATGAATTGAGCTGCTATCTTACCGTTAGCCGTAAGTGTAGGCATTGCTTCGGCCCATTTGGTGAAGTAGTCAACGACTACGATGATATTGTTGAGATTTTGTGTATTTGGGGTAGCATCAGTTGTTCTATAGGTCCCAAATTTTGAGGAAGGACTAGATTTCACCTGATCTACAAGACCCAGAAATGGATTTGGGAAATTTCATCTGGTTTAGGAGATATTAAATTAATTAATTATTATAATGTATTTCCCAAGTTAAAACTTAGGAAAATAAAATAATTAAAGTGAATTTAATTAAACATGTGATGAAATTGTCTTAAGTCACGCGGATCAAGCTTTCTTGTAATCTTAGCCATTAATTAAAGATTTAATCTTGGCCATTGATTTGTCAATGAGAAAAGTATAAAGGAAAGGTTTGGGGTCATTTGTAACACACACAGAGGTAGAGCACTGAAGCTAAGCTGAGATTCTAGGGTGGGTTGCTAAGAATTCTTAGAAGTGTTTCAGTTGTAGAGAGGGGAATTTAGACCAAGGGGATGATCTGATCCCGGGGTCTAGAATACACAAGAAGCAGAGAAGGTATTAGCAAGGACAGCGCAAAGAATGGCAGCAACAGATGGCAGCAGCAGACGACACCAGCAGCAGCAGCATACGACAACAGTTGCAGCAACAGATGGCAGCAAAAACAACATCAATGTCTTTCAAGGGTAGCACTAGGGTTTCCAGGCCTAGATCTGGTTGAGTTCTGTAAATCCTGTTTGAGGGTGTGGATTAGTCAGTATTTTTGGTCTTAGATCAGCTAGGCGCTGTAGATCTAGAGTTTTCTCTGTAGGGTTTTCCAGAGATGGAACCCATAATTGTGTATTCAAAAATATTCTTAATAATAGAGCCCTCCAGCAGCCAGAGACCAATTTTCCCACATTGGGTTTTTTCAGGGAAAGTTTGTCCAGAAATAACTGTCACTTTGTCTATGTGTGCATGTGCTTATTCTAGATCTGAATTGGTAGAGATATGTTATGTGTTTTGATTTGATGTTAACTTGAATTTATTCAGTTGATAACTTGTATAAGTAGGAGAAGCTTAATCAGATTAACATAAATAATTTCTGCATAAGAATTAATATTCAGAAATTTCTACATGGTATCAGAGCAATTGCAGATCTAGAAGGGTCACCAGCTAAAGCATATGAAGGATCTAGCTGCAGAAAGCAGTTGGAAAGGCAGCAGAAAATAAGATCTGAAGGGAAATCACAATTTTAAGGAGGAGATTCACACAGAGGGAAGGGTGACGCTGTCCAACATTGTGTCCTAGAAATCCCACGCAATTACTGCGTTGAGGAAACTCATAAACAATGCTGGTTAGGTCTGAAGCTATCCAGTGTGATTTATATCTGAATCTGTCAGATCCAGAAAAAGTCTGCAGAAAAGTTGCAAAAATTCAGAAGACCTGGTGGGGTTAAACTTCTGAATTTTCTAGATTTTTAACCTTAGTGCAAGTGACAAATTTTGGGAAGAGATCATCTTCTTAGAGAGTTTCTTGCCAAAGAAAACTTGCAGTTTGATCAGAGGATCAAAGAAGAAGTTGAATCATAGTTTATTTGGTAGATTTCCAAGGAGGGAAATCGAGTGTCAGAGGGAGCAGAGGGTGGCCAGTTCGAAAAGGACCCTAGATCCAGATTTATAGCATAAAGAAGAGGAGCTTCGACACATTCTGAGTAGATGGCTCCTCATGGACTGCGTGATCATGATAGGCTAGAGGACCTCTCAAAATTTTTGGTGTGGAAAGCAAGGATCCTGATTGTCCTTGAGGCATACGGTCTAAGAGACCATGTAGAGCAGACTCTGGCCACACCGACAAATGCAGATCTCCTACGGAAGGATAGGGAAGCTGCTAGGCATGCTAAGCGGCTGATAATGGACAGTATCAAGGATCATATTGTGCCACACATAGCTAAGAAGAGGACATCTAATGAGATGTGAAAGGCCTTGACTTCCCTGTATGAGGGAAAACCAGTCCAAAGAAAGATGCTATTGGAGGCCCAAATGAGGTCATTCATGATGACCAAGGGAGAAGACATCGAGCATTTCCTCTTCAGATTGCAGTCAATTAGGGATCAACTGACTGCAATGGGTGCAACCATAGATGATGCAGTGATAGTCAAGACTTCCCTCAATGTAGTCACGAATGAGTGGGAAACCTTTGTCCAAAGTATCTTGGGTAGAGAGGACCTACCAGATTGGGGCAGCTTGTGGTCAATCTTACGGTAAGAAGAACTACGAAGGTTCACCAAGAAGCAACACTGCCCTGTGTTGAGAAAATAAAAGAAGGAAGAGGAGGAATATGCAGCCTTGGCATCAAAGAAACAGTTGGAGAAGAAGAAGGATCTTTCTAAGATCAAGTGCTTCCAGTATGGAGAAATGGGACATTTTGCCAGCCATTGTCCAGAAAAGAAGAAGGACAAGGAAGCATCTTCTTCCAAAGCAACGGTGGCAGATGATGGGTCAGGAGATGATGTAGCCTTGAGTGCTCATGAACCACGAAGGTGGGGTGACAGGGACATATAGAGGAGCTACATGAAAGTAAGGCGGTATCCTTGAGCATCTCATCTCTTGGATCACAGGCAAGCTACGATAGCCTTAAGACAGTAGTGGGACAAGTGGAGTAGTGGGTGCATAGATCAAAGATGAGGCATAATCAGAGGTAGATATGGAGGCTGGGAGGACTAGCGCAGAGCATAGCAGCAGTAGCAACAAAGAGGCTGATGTGACTTCAGAAATGTAGTGTAGTACTGCGTACGTAGTGGAGAGCAGCAGCAGCACAGAGAGCTTCAGAGGGACATCACAGTGTAGCAGCAACGCGATAGATTTAAGCACAAAGAGTTGATGTGACTTCAATAGTGCAGAGGGAGTCTGATTACGCTAGCAAAGTTGTAGCTGTGCATTGTTCTTTAGATTCCAGCACAGATCTGTAGCCTATGGAGCTTCAGTGATGAGGATGCAGCCCACATGACTTGTCTGTCAAATTTTGGGCAAGAGATTCAGTTGTTTCACTCAACAACTGAAGTTGTAGTGCAGTAGATCGGCAGTGGCAGTGCTATGAGCAACAAAGATGCAACATATTGAGAGGGAGCTGCAGTACAATGGTTGCAGTGGTAGTGGCAGAGACATGGGCAGCAGTACAAAATGGAAAAAACAGTGCAGAGTTGAGTGGCAAGAGGCCAAGCTTCAGCAGCACAGAACCAATGCCCAAAATCTTGTAATGCATAAGTGTGATGTATTGCTAGAGCACACCCTTGATGCTAAGAGGGAGTGTTGATATTTTGTGTATTTCGGGTAGCATTAGTTGTGCTCGAGGTCCCAAAATTTGAGGAAGGACTAGAGTTCACTTGATCTACAAGACCCAGAAATAGATTTGGGAAATTTCATCTGGTTTAGGAGATATTAAATTAATTAATTATTTTAATGTATTTCCTAAGTTAAAATTTAGGAAAATAAAACAATTAAAGTGAATTTAATTAAACATGTGATGAAATTTTCTTAAGTCACACGGATCAAGCTTTCTTTTAATCTTAGCCATTAATTAAATATTTAATCTTCGTCGTTGATTTGTCAACGAGAAAAGTATAAAGGAAAGGCTTGGGGTCATTTGTAACACACACAGAGGCAAAGCACTGAAGCTAAGCTGAGATTCTAGGGCGGGGTTGTTAAGAATTCTCAGAAGTGTTTTAGTTGTAGAGAGGGGAATTTAGACCAAGGGGATGATCTAATCTCGGGGTCTAGAATACAAAATAAGTAGAGAAGAGATTAATAAGGACAACGCAGAGCAAGGCAACAACAACAGAAACAGACGACAGTAGTAGCAGCATTAAATGACAGCAGCAGACGACAATAGTAGCAGCAGCAAACGACAGCAGCAGACGACAGTAGTAGCAGCAGCAAACGACAACAGCAACAACAACAGACGACAACAACAACAGTGTCTTTCAGGGGCAGCGCTGGGATTTCTAGGCCTAGATCTGGCTAAGTTCTGTAAATCTCATTTGAGGGTGTGGATCAGTCAGTATTTTTGGTCTTAGATCAGCCAAGAGCTGCATATCTAGAGTTTTCTCTGTAGGTTTTTCCAGATATGGAACCCAGAATTGTGTATTCAAAAATATTCTTAATAATAGAGCCCTCCAGCATCCAGAGACCAGTTTTGCCACATTGGGTTTTTCTGAGGACAGTTTGTCCAGAAATAACTGTGTCACTTTCTCTATGTGTGCATGTGCTTATTCTAGATCTGAATTGGTAGGGATTTGTTATTGATTTTCTTTGATGTTAACTTGAATTTATTAAGTTGATAAATTGTATAAGTAGGAGAAGCTTAACCGGATTAACATAAATAATTTCTGTATAAGAATTAAGATTCAGAATTTTCTATAGATATAAGCACGCCCCTCAGCCGAGTGAGGGTTACACGTCATAAAATCGATGCCCCACTTCACAAACGGACCAACGGTGATGACTATGTGGAGATGCGAAGGCGGTGTGCGCATATTGCGTTGATAGATCTGGCAATCATGACATTTATAGACAGCGACAATGCAGTCCTTGAATATGGAGGGCCATAAATACCTAACATGAAGAATCTTCTGTGTAGTGGCATAACCAGACATGTGACCACCACAAGCGCCACTGTGGCAATCATTTAGGGCTTTCTCAGCCTTCTCGAGAGGAAAACACTGGTGGAGAATGGAATCTACTCCGATGCGGTAGAGTGTATCTCCGACTATATGATAAGGTTGCAATTGATGAAGGATGCGTCGGCGAGCATCCTTCGTCAACTCATATCTAAAAGTAGAAGTTTGAAGGCATACAATAATATCACCGTACCAAGGATCGAGGGTGCTAATCAGAAAAAGCGAATTGTCCAGAATGCATTCCTCAGAACCAGACGGAGCGGAGTTAGAGGGGAGGGAGCAGATCAGATCAACAAAGACTAATTATTTCTTCGAGTACTTGCCCCCCAGCAATTGTCGAGACAATATATAGGTCATAGGGTTGCAATCAGAAATCACAGTCACAGTACGCAATAGAATGTAATGACGAAAATGTTGAACTGCTTGGATAGAAGCCAACGCTAACTTCTCAACATAGCTTGTTTCAGGATTGAGAAGGTTATGAGAGAGGTAGTAAATAACATGCTCATCACCATCATCATTGTCTTGCATCAAAACCATGGAAATCATGCTGAAAGTGGCGACTAAATAGAGGGAAAAATCATGATGATAGTTTGGAGGATGCAACAGAGGAGCGTTGACAAGCAATGTCTTTAGAGCACCGAAAGACTTCTGGGTGGTCTCATGCCAAAGGAATGGGACGCCCTGCTTTAGTAATCGCATGAATCCTTTAGCCACTTCGACATAGTTAGGTATAAAACGACGTAAAAAATTAGTCTTCCCTTGTAGACTATGTAGCTGATGTAATGTGGATGGAGAGGGGAGATTAATGATAGCCTCAACTTTGAGCGGATCGAGGCGAATCCCCTATTTGGAAACGATAAAACCCAAGATTCTACTGGATTCGACGTAGAAGACGCATTTATGCAGATTTAGCCGATTTTATAGCGTCGACAACGAAGAAATATCTGACGAAGATGGTCAGGGTGGTCCTTACGCTTAGCTGAATAAGCTGGAAGGTCATCCAGATAAGGTTGAACGATGTTCTTAATATCATGAAAAGCATATGATATTTCTCACTGAAATGTGGCCCCAACATTCTTCAAGCCAAAAGGGAGCTTCTTATATGCGAAAGTACCCCAGGGATAGATAAAGGTAGTCTTATGTTGATCGGTCGAGATAATGTTAATCTCGTTATAGCCAAAAAAGCCGTCCATGAGGGAAAAGATCTCACTCCCCACACAGTCATCAATGTTTTGATCAATAATTATCCTTAGGACAGGTTCGATTTATGTCACAATAATCAACACAGACCCGAATGGTACCCTGTTTCTTATCGACAGGGACAATGTTTGACATCCATTATGTCAAGGGAATCAGATAGATAAAACTAGCTTTAAGAAGTTTTTCAACTTCACCCTTAATGGCGGTAGCCTTTCTAGGGTGCACAGGATGAAGGCGCTGACGAACAGGCTTTGAACTAGGGTAGGTAGGAATATCATGCACCACTATACTAGGATCGATGCCCGGCATCTCTTCGTAGGAACATGCAAAGACGTCACAGAACTCGCAGAAAAGGCTAGTATAAACCTGAACTTCATCTGAAGAACAGGTGACCCCGATATGGATGTTCTCGATGATTCTCGGTTTCACAAAAATGTTGATAGGCATCGTTTGCGTGATGTTACTCAAGTTACCCTCTGTAAAAACTTCGTGTGTCAGAATAGGCGTTTGAAGTGAAGGAGAAGGAACCTGAGATGCAAACCTCTGAAGACACGTAGACATGGACCTGATACCAGGCATGAACGATATACAATGATGAATATCATCCCATGGAAGATCCTCGAGAGACATAATTTCCACGATGGCTTCAATGGAGGGAAATATCTCTTTCAAGGGATCGGGAAAATTCGAATCTCCGAGCTAAGGGGATTGAGAATAAGTGTCAAGACACATGATCAAAGGAGCATGATCAGGAGGCGGAGGCTCCGAAGCCAAAATAAGTTCACAATAGCCTATCTCGATCAGACTTAATGGCATCGAATCTCTTAAGGAATCGATCTGCTCTGGCGAAGGGATGATCCATGGGTCGTTAGACCGAGAGATCATATTAATCTGAACAGTGTTGGGTAGAGGAAGAGGAAAAATACCCATAAGGGTAGGATCTTTGAAGAGACCCGGCCCTACGCTCTCGTAGGGAGTAGGAATTTGATGCACATACAAAATGTTGTTCTCGGAAGAAGAAGTGAAGAACGAAAAATGATAAACAGTAACAATATTTCCTTCGTGTGGGAATTTCAAAACACGAAAGAGAGTGGATGGAATGCACAGCATGGCGTGAGTCCAACTGCGACCAAGGAGAATATTATAATTGAGCTTGGCGTCAACTAATTCAACCTCGACATTGACTGTCTTCCCTTCTAATGTAATCGGTAAACTAGCAAGAAAACTAAGAGGTTTAGATTCCCTTCCATCAAATGCTTCAAGGGAATTTGGTGATGAATTCAGAGCTGGAGAACCAATGGCTTTCTAGCAAGAAGATGACATGAAGCATGTAGATGCACCCTCATCCACAACCACCCGATGGATATTCAGACCATTAATACCAACTTTTATGATGAGCGCAAATTGGTGCGGGAGTCGTGGGACGAAATTCTCCAAGTCGAAAGCGAGAAGGCTAGAATCAGCAGGATCAACCCCGCCGATCGCAGATAACAAAGCCTTCCATTGAGACGGATAACTCTGAAGTACTTATAATGCACACATTGTAGATGGCGCCTGAGCCAAATCCTCAACAATACTGTAATGTTGAGCAACACGGGTGTTGGGATTGTAAGAAAACTTATGGAGTACACCTTT
The DNA here is from genome assembly GCA_034641835.2 of Pinus albicaulis. Taxonomy (NCBI): domain Eukaryota; kingdom Viridiplantae; phylum Streptophyta; class Pinopsida; order Pinales; family Pinaceae; genus Pinus; species Pinus albicaulis. Next base: position 783,863,916 of record CM076575.1, on the reverse strand, counting down.
GGATGGTGGCCGTACAACGAGCTCAGTACTGGGCTTTCAATCTTAAGAGGGCCAGAAGTAGGCGAAGGAGGAGGACCATTAGAGATCTCTTTCTCTGCTGCCTAACATGATCTGGTATAATATTTTGACCAAATAGCGATAAAAACAAATGCTGAACCGTTCATCATGAAAACCTGAGAGCCAAACGGGGCAGAGGGTTGAGGTTTCTCTACCATCTAGGTCTGCTGTGATGGAAAAGGTTCTTTGAGAACAACCATAGTTCCCTGGGTGCCTTTGAGCAATCTAATTACTTTGGCCCGTCGAGGGCAGTCCTTGGTGTAGTGCTCTTCATCACAAATCAGACAAGGGTACTTCGGCTTATGCTGTGAACCATCATCAACATGAGGTTTAGATGAATCCTGTTTCGGGGTATCGGCTTTGGCCTTACCTTTACCCTCCTTTTTCCCCTTGGAAGTTTTATCCGCTGGATTGGCTTGAACAACATTGACTTCCGCAGTGGTACCAAAATTCAGGGCAGGCTGAGAAGCAGTATCATTGGAAGGATTAGATTTTTGCTTCCCAGGATTTGAAGGAGAAGGCTTTTGAGAAGTCTGAGACATGGAACCGATGATACCATCGACATATGGTGTCGTCGGTGCTTTTGAAGTTCCAGGTCAAGGAGCATCAGGCAAGATATCATACAACATGCCAGACTGAGAGTACACGAGATCAAGGTACTGGGCATGAGAAATTAACTGTTCTTCGGTTACACATGCCCCCATAGCTATGTATTTAGCGATTTGATTGAAAAACGAGGTAGTGAACCAATCAGTTAGAATCTGATCAGAATATCAAACTTGATCAAGCGACAATGGCGCCTCCATTCATGAATATGATATGAGATATGAGTAGCTCGGTCCTATTTCAAATATGTGAGGAGGTGCGTCCTGGTCTCATAACGAACCGGTAACTGAAAATGTGTAAGAAATGCCATGGCTAAAGAGTTGAAATTTTGAAAGATGCCACGAGATAATTCAATGTACCACTTTGCAGTGGTACCAGTAAGATTCCGTTGGAAAAGACAAGAGTCGAATGGAATCATCAAACTAAGAGTTAGAGGAACACCACAAGTGGTAGGTCATAACATGTGCTTGGGGTCTTCTCCGGACTTGCCCTCAAACTTAGGGCAATCACTAGGAATCTTGGTTGGAACTGGAGGCCAATACGAGTTATGAAGAATTGGATCGTTCGTTAACTTGGACATATCTGGTAGTTCCAATGTAGTAATAAATGCTAATTCAGGATTAAAAGGCATTAGAGGTCTTTGATAAGGACCCGTGTTAGCATTCCACCCAGTCAGGGAGAAATTCTGCCCCCATATGTTTTGTCCTAGAGGATTCTGACCGTAGGGGTTATAATCCTGATAGTTTTTACCATACTGGGGTTGAGGACTAAGATACTTATTCTGAGCATACCATTTAGGTCCTTGCTGAGAAACGTATAGATTCTGTTGTAGAATGTAAACATTGCCTTGAGGTGGATTATACACCATCTGGGATTGATTTTGAGGGTAATAAGTGAAACCTTGGGGCGCATTATATACTGCCTGATATTGACCTTGAGGAGGGTAAGTAGCACCTTGAGGTTGAGCACATGGACCCTGTTGAGCAGGTTGAATAGGTTGAATAGGTTGAATCAGCTGCTGAGCGGGCTGAGTAGGTTGAATCGACTGCTGAGGCTGGGCAGGCTGTCCCTACTGAGTAGGTTGGCATGGATACTGAGGGCCACCGGGTTGTCCTTGTGGAATAGGTTGTCCTGATGGTTGCGATGGACCAGGTTGTCCCTGAAAACCAGTTTGACCTGGAGCAAGACCATAGGGTTGTCCTTGTTGCACAAAATTTTTTCCTTGATGAACGTAAGGCTGCTGTTGTTGCACAAAAGGTTATCCCTGTGGTGGATACATTTTCCCCCTAGGAATGTAAGACGCTCCTGGTTGATATTGATATTAAGGTAAATATATAGGATTACCGTAGACATCATAGTGATGTGGAGGATTGATAGGAGCCTGGGGCTGCTGGGAACCCTGAGAGTTCTGATGCTAAACAACCAACAGATACTCCTCGAAAGTAAGGCCGCCATGAATAGTAGAGGAAGTCATAGCCACACTAGAAGCAGGTGTGGCCTCTGCAGCGCAAGGTTGTGATTTACTCAGGACGAGATTTACAGGCCACGTGGGATTAAGAAAGATAGACCTGTGAGTGTAAAAATATCCTGAAGACTGATGTGTAACAACCGGTGTAGATGAAGCCACATAGACGATATGTTGGACTGGGACAGATGTTACAACAACCGACGAACTAGGTGTCGAAGGTGACATTCCTAACGAAGGAAGGATCGAACTCCTGGGAGGAGTCGATGTACTGGACTATGCTATGGATGCAACACCATAAATAATCTGACTCAAAGTCCGATAACCGAGTGGAAGTGACACCGATTGAGGGGAAGATTGACTAGAAATAGGCAATCCTTCACTGCCAATAGGACTCGAAGAATCCATGTCTGACGAAGCCGTAAGATCGTCAAAAAGACGACGAGGACTAGGAGGTATAACAACGGCTATAAATGGTGAACCGAAGGTAAGAGGAGGGAATTATTCCTCACTCCCAAAACCAGACCAAGCACCCTGAGGAGGCCAATTGAACTCAACTGACTCTTTAGGAGGATATCGGGTAGTAAGAGGCAAGACAGTCGGGAGAAGAGGCTGCGAAAACTCGACAAACCTAGTGGACTGAGGGGTTTCAAAATAAACGTCAGGAAAATAACTACCACTTGGAGGCAGTGAAGAAGACAACGAAACTAGTGGTTCCGCCATTGTGACAATATTTCAACACAAGAAGGAAAACGAGATAGCCAATTCAAGGCTTCAAGGTAAAAGTATAAGGAAGTACAAAAACAAGCCAAGAATTTTTTTTTTGACGAGCATGTGATCGTGGGTAATAAATTTTTACGACACTGGAACAAAACTTTGTTGTTTCATGTTTTAAGAGTCGAGAAACAGACAAAAGATGACTCTAGTCACTTTCAATTTTAAACGAGCATGAAAGGACATGTGCTCGATGATCTCTTCTCTTTTTAAGGAGTCACGAAAAGATTGAAATGACTACTCAGGTAATATAAGCAAGAGGGTGTACCAAGTTTCTGTGAACTGCCATATACACCTTGGTGATAAAATGAAAGAGAAATGACCAAGGACTTAACGTACGTGCAGGTAGTCTCCAGGAATGCTATGTTTTGTGTATCACGGTTATAGGGTGGCAGACTTGTCTTCCTATGGATAAAGGATTTGAACCTATGAGGGTCTCCCTTTATATACGTGATGGTACGGGGAGCACAAGTCCGTATTAGTGCTATCTAAACCCAGGCGGCGAACGACAGCTACTAGGTTTAACGACGCCAGAACACGTCACTAGCCTAGACCTCTAAAAATTTTTGCGTTAGGTTCCAATGATTCCTTAGGTAAATTGAATAAATTTTACAGTTGATCTTGAATTAATGTTTCAGTTTCAAGGCCCTACCGAATTTTATCTCAAATTTCCTAAATGCAAGCTACATGCAACAGAGCACCATTTTCCATTCGATGAATGCTAACTAAGAGAATGATAGAGATCTTTCAGAAAGCATGAATCAATGAAATCATACGAATAAGTCTCCTAATGCATCTAATACAACCTAAACGAAAAATGAAAAACCCTTTCCTAGTTCATCAAGCGCTAGTTATGAAAAAGAACTTTTCATTTCCGATGCAAACGAAAGAATGCAATTTTTTTTTTGATGAATGAAGCACACAATGCACTAATTACATTAAAAACAAAGAGAACACTAGTTTTGAGTACTGTGAATGTAGAGATCTAAATTGAATGATTCAAAAGAAATACAAAGACAAACACACTCAAACCAATGATGCACTCTTTCAAACAAAGAGAAAACTTTCAAAATGACCCAAATGAGAAATGTGATCTATTCTCGAAGTGATGAGAAGGAGAATCAAATGAAAACCGAAGTGATCATTCAACAAACCAAAAACTCAAAGGATCAAGAAAGACTAAAGAAACCGATGAGGGAATCAGACTGAAAAGGATAAAAAAGACTCAAACTTCAATCAAAAGGCTCAGTGAGCGAAAGACACCTAGAAACCCTAGGGCCGTGAACTACACCGATGAGAGGATAGAAAAACAAGTAAGAAGAGCAAGCCTACAATATTCAATTCCAAAAGACTAATTTCAAATGAAGAAACACGATAGAATGAAGAAAATATGACCAAAAGCTAAGAAAAAGGGTCAAACCATATCCTACAGGATTCAACACGACTGTGAGGCGGTAATCCCTGTCAAACAGGGGTTGGCGCTACTGAAACAAAAGAAACAAGCGCCAATTGGTGCGACTGTTCAAGGAAAACTCGCGCCAAGCTGGATAACTATGGGAGGAGGGAAGAACCAATTAGCAGAGGTCAATCTTGACACTCTGGAGCTGAACAGGAGGATTCCAGACAATCAAACGAGCCAAAAAAGATAGACAAGCAAGCAAACGACCGAAGTCGACTTGACAAGGCACATTCCTAATGGGCAACGAAACGAAAATCTTGCACTATTCCCCAGTGGAGTCGCCAATTTATTGGCAAGGTAAATCCTCTCTGCGGACAGAGACGATCCCTCTAGCCCTAGAGTGTGTCTCGCAACAAAGGGACAAGCTAAAGTGTAGGTTCCTAATTAATGAATGAAAAGGACGGGGTAGATTGGACTACCTGTTGTCGCTGTAGTGGTGGTGGCCTCTTGATCTCTGTCTTGATGGGTCGCAATCCTTCTGCAATAGTGCTCGGATAACTACACGAAGATTAGAAAACAAGAGCAACATACAAGACAATGATTTCATTCACAATTAACTAACCAGTCAAGGAAGGTTAAGCATATTACATCAAATAAACCATATTAACACAAGATGGGAACCAGACAATAGTCATGTATATATATAAATAGAAGAAAGAGTTACAACTGGAGCCTTGACGTTGCAGCCTCCTCCAATGGGGTTGAGTCGAAGTGCATCTCGAAGGATCGTCGGGGAATTCGGATGAGGTGAGGACACAAGCCTAAGCTCTCTCGGCAAAGGTCTCTTTCTCTGTTCTATCTCTCTAGCGAAATGTTCATGAATTCTCTTCAGCCTTTCTGCTATAATGTGTTCAGCTAGTGCATCAATGGGAGATAGTTTATTTATAGAGGGAGAGGATGAGGTTGGGATCCCTACAATGGTGGAAGGGAAGCCTTATCCCTTGGGAGGTTTCCCCAAAAGGTGGAAACAAGATGCCAAAGGAGGGGGTCGTGGTTATGCAGTCAAACCACTCCAGCTGACTCGACCACGAAGTTGTTAGAATAAAACCTTCACCTTCTATATTTAAAAAACATTCCATAAATAGGTTGGCATGGGTAGCTCATTGGGACAGAGTGCCAATGTGCATGGGGTCCAGTGTTAATCTTCCTCATTGGCACGAGGGCATAACGGTCTACTAGCGCCAAGGCAAAAACATGTGTTTCTGATGGTCTTCTTAGGGAATTGTCAACAGAAGAAATGTTGTCCTCATGGAAAGGGATGAAATGATGGTATTTAAAAGGCATGAAACTTCTTATTAGTCACAAAAATGATCCTCCAATGTGCGAGATGGGGATTGGATGGACAATGGCAAAATGCTGTGTAACAAGTGGCATTCCTTTTCGCATTTCCAGCACACCTTTACAGGATTCCCTTGAGATTTAGATCTCCCTCTAGATTTATATATCGCACTCGAAAAATTATTTTTGTTTCTATCCTGGGGTCTTCCTTGTAGAGATAAAGCATCTCCCTACTGGCCCTCCATATTTCTTCATCTCAGTTCCTTCGACAACAAGGCTGAGACAATTTCATCAAAATTCAAGGTATTTGTATTGCTACCTATTGCAATAACCAGAATGTCCCACGAATCTGGTAGAGAACACAAAAAACTGATGCACTTATCTTCATATGAGATTTTAATATCAACAGATGACAACTAACTTACCACAGTATTGAAGGCGTTCAAATGCGCTGTCACCGAGTCTCCGTCTTTCATCCTTAGGTTATAAAATTTTTACCGCAGGAACAATTTATTAACAAGATACTTACATTGGTACAAAGTCGCTAACTCGACCCATAAATTCTTCATCGTAGCTTCCTCAGATACATTCAACAATACCGAATATGAGATACACAACCGTATTGTGATTTTTGCCTTCCGTTCTAACTTTGCCAATCTTCAACTAACATTGTCGTTGTTTTAGTACTTAGATCTACCACGATCCACTGATAAGTTATCCACCAGCAGATCCTCCATCTTGAGCTTCCACAAATCAAAACTCTGACGATTAAATTTCTCCATATTTATCTTTCCAATGCTCACCATCTTCTTTCACCACAAGAATTGATCCTGCATATATCCCATTGAATATGGTCTACCACAAGCCCAAGAAAAAAACCCTTCAGCAGCAAAGGTGTCCCCTTGAAGCCGAAACAACTCTGATACCAAATGTGGGTTTTAACCCTGTACATAAATTATCTGCAAAAAAAATTCTTAAAAACAGAAAATAAATAATAGCGAGAGCATAAAACATAAAAAATATATATATAGATATTTTTCCCCAGGATCCCAAATCGGGACTACCAGCTTGATTTTTCATTATGTTCCTTTTAGTGTTACAACACATATATATACATGCCAAAGCATTCATAAACCCCAACCCATTAACCCTGGATTAGAACATAACCATAGTTCCCTTGACCGGATCTACAAAATACCAGGGGCAGAAAACCATCATGCCCCAAAACCATGTGCAAACCCATGCACAAAACCATATGTGGGTCCACCCACCTAAAATAGGGTCCAAATTTTTTTTCCCAGGGCGCTGCTCAAGACCCTGTGCAGAGGGCTACACACCCCTTGGTAACACCTGGATCCGGGGGGGGGTTGCCGCCCCCTATGACCCCCCTACTACGCCCAGTGAAATGAACAGGGGGGATATCGCTCCTCCACGCGTGCAACTATTCGTGGAAATAATATGACACATACCCAACATCCCAACATTTGTCTGTCCATCTATCTGTGGATGATAAGTTGTGATGAAGGCCAACTTTGTACCTAAGCCTGTAAACAACTCCTTCTGAAACTTGAAAGTGAACTTAGTATCCATGTCTAATTAATGACCACATCTCTCATGAAGACTTGTGCCACATCACTAGCTGAATAATTAGTCTTTACTGGAATGAAGTGCGCTACCTTTTTCAACCTATATACCACAACCATGATGGAATCATGTTGTCTATATGTCCTTGGAGAAAATATAATGAATTCCATGGAAGTGACCTCCCATTTCCACTCTAGAATCATAATCAACTGTGGTAATCCACCCAAATGCTTACACTCAGCCTTCACCTACCGACAGTCCAAGCATCTAGCCACAAACTCTGCCACATCCTTTTTCATATTCGGCCAAAAATAAAACTTCTTCACTATTGTAATTTTTTTTTGATATCTTGGGTGACCTGAATAACATTTTTCATGAAACTCTCTCAAGTTAGTCTTCTTGAGCCCACTATTGTTTGACACATATATCCTTTCCCAAAATCTGATCAAGCCATTTTCTATGAGACGATAGTGCACATCTTGTGCACCTGAACCTATACCTGTACCTATGCCTGCACCTGTACATGCACATGTGCCTACCACTACCTGTACTTGTACCTATAATATGATGTAACATGTTTCTGAGCTCCATGTACCTGTTATCATGTTGAACTGCCTGTAATATCCTATCATGTAAGTTTGTCCCATAAGAACTCATAGATGCTATATAATTCACCTGTATTTGCATGCTAAGGCATTTGAGACCATTTTCTCTATACCCTTGATGTACCTGATCTTAATGTTGAACTCATTGGTCATGGCCAACCATATATCTTTCTCGACATTCAAATCCAACTAGTCAAATAGATACCTCAACCCACTATGATCACTCATCAATACAAAACTCCTGCCAAGAAGATAGTGCCTCCACATCTTCAACGCATGAATGATCACTGCGAAATCAATATCATGTGTCCGTTAATTCTGCTTGTGCTCATTAAGTTTATGTGATTCATAACATACTAATTTTCCTTCCTGCATAAGGACATCACCAAGTCCTCTCTTGCAAGCATTTGTACATACCGCAAACTCTTCATCTGAATCTGCAATCTATAACACTAGAGCATTTGTCAACAACTGATTCAACTGTTCAAAACTTGCACATTCATCTGTCCATTCAAATTTCTTACCTTGCCTTTGCAATGATGTAATAGTATAATAACCTGCTAGCCCCATAAACGATCTTACTTCTTCCACATTTCTGGGAGTTTCCCATATCATGATAGCCCTTATCTTCTTTGGATCTACTATTATAACTTCCTTGGAAGCAACATGCCCCAAGTAATGTACCTTTGTCTGAAAGAAACTGCATTTGGTAAGCATGGTATACAACTGATGCTCCCATGGCAATCCCAACACTACTGCTAAATGTTCGGTATGTTCTTCCTCATTATTAAAATATATCAATATGTCATCAGTGAATACAATAACAAAGTTGTCTAGATAAGGACATAACACATTATTTATCAAGCACATAAAGGTAGTTGGAGCATTATTCAAACCAAATGGAACTACAATAAACTCATAATTTCCATACCTGGTCTAGAAAGCTATCTTGTAAATATCCTCTTTCTTGATGCGTACTTGATGATATCCTGATCTCAGATCAATATTTGAGAACACTGTTTCTCCCTTCAACTAATCAAATAAGTCATCAATCCTTGGCAACAAATATCTGTTCTTGATGGTCATTTTTCTCAACTACTTGTAATTGATGCATAACATGAAAGTACCATCCTTCTCCTTCACATATAATACTGGTCCACCCCATGGTGACACACTTGGCATAAAGTATCCTTTGTCAATAATTTCCTTGAACTACAACTTAAGCTCTACCAATTCCGGAGTGCTCATCTTGTACGGTGCCTTTGATGTTGGTGCTACCCTTGGTGCCAACTCAATAGAAGAGTTTACTTCCATGTGAGGCGAAAAATCCGAAATCTCTGCTGGAAACACATCATGAAACTGCTGTAATATTGGGTACCTGTTCAATACCTCCTCATCCTCATCATCCTTACCTTTATTGCTAGAAATATGAACTGCAAATAACACACATTATTTTCTGCGATTTGCCTTCTTCTGCATAGTTTTCACCATTCTAACAGATGTTGGTTTCTTCTTACCATGTAAAAATATCTATTCCCCATTGTCATCCAAGCACTCAATGGATTTGTCATAAAAATTTGAAGATAAAACCAATCCATACCTAACAACATACTATATGATCCCAATGACAATACATTTAGTTATGCTGATGTAGGCATACCATTCAGCTCAAATGCACAAGCTCTTACCCAATGATGAACTCTCTTCTTTGCACCTGTAGCCAACTGTACTAATCAAGATTTTACATGCACTTGTTTATTCAAACCAACTTATCCACCAAGTTAGGAATAACATAACTATAATTAGATCTAGGGTCATTCAATATAGAAAAAACTTGATCATAAAGCTTATCATCCATCTCAATGATAAATTTCTGGTGATCTGCTTTTCTGTTATCCGATGTTGCAGAGATACAAGGAATTATCTTCCCAACATCCCCAACAGTTTGTGCCTCTTGTGCACTATAGATATGAGGCCTACCACCCTAGTTCTGTAGACAATCTCTCTTAAGATGTTCCTTTCCACATGTCCAACACTCCAACCATCCTGTACCATCACCTCTATTATGCTCCTATGACCCATTTCCCTGTCTAGACATGTTGAAATTATTGTATGGTGCAACATTATCTTTCTCTTTTGCATTCTAATGCCTTGTTCTTTTCAGCTGATATTTACCTTTACCTTTATCTTTCTCTTTCCATCCTTGCTGAGATTCATTCTTACACTCTGAATTCTCATAACAATGTTTCAGTTTCCCAATAACTTCCTCAAGTGACTGAGGCTCATCATACTCAATCTGATCTCTAAAATCTAATGGCAATCCACTGACAAATATATGAACTTTATATTTCTCATCTTTAAGATACGGTACATACCTCAATAACTCCGAGAACTTGGTCATATATTCCTCATTTGTCATCGATCCCATCTTAAGCTCATAAAATTCCTTGGCTTTACTATCTTAGTACCTTTCTGACAAGTATTTCTTCCTGAATATTCACTTGAATTCATTCCAACTCGAGCCTTTTTTCCTGATGTCTCTGACCCACTTCAAATCTTCCCAAGAAATTTATGATTTATCTTTCAGGATAAAGATAACTATTCTAGCCTTCATTTTATCTGTGTAATTATGCAACTCAAAGAATTTCTTCATCCCAAGTAACCATGCCTCTGGATCCTTCAACTTCTTAAAATATCCATCAAAAGTCGGTGACTTAGCTTTCTTGAACTCATCCAACAAGTATACCCTATCAATCCTCTTGTAAACATGATAATGATGACGATCATAGTGTCTTTCAGAACCATAACTAGAATAGTACATGCTTCCATCACCTCTCCTATCTAGAGTATCCAAGAGTCTACCATCTATAACTGTGTCATCTCTATCTAACCTGTGACCACCATGAGAATTATTTCAATATTCCCCATTAGTCCTATCCTCTTGCCCATGGCTGATATGAAGTGGCCCATGTCGCTGCAATTTTGACAGACTCTTAAGGATTACTGCATTGAATTCTGCTTGTTTCTCCCGTGCCTGCATGATTATGTCATTGTCTGCCTTGCAAATTCTTATTTCTGCCTTCAAGCTTCTCATTGTGTCTGCTAAGTCAGAAAAATTTCCAACACCATGTTGCTCATTTCATCCATAAGGAGAATCCTGTGAACTGTAGTCTACCATCTTGCTATTCGTCTTTGATCTTCTTCTTGCAAGTAGACCATGTCAGCTAAACCAAAACATAAGCATAATCAACATACCTCAGTATAGTTCAGGGAGGTTATCTCTCCTGCAAGATCAACCGATTTAACGCAATACAAATATAAACATAATAGTAACATCATATAGATATCATCCTAACCATAGTCCAGTCATTAATGCATGACCATACCAACCACACACCATTACCTCATGCGTGACAACTAGAACCGTATCAATGTATGCTTAACAACATGTAAACATAGACATGCATAACCAATATCACACTCATGATGACACATTCCACGATGACACCATCAAATTTCACATGGCGACACCACTACAACCATGACCACCACCATGCTTATGAAACCAACTCATAGACCATAAGTACAAGGAACACATATGTAACCGACATGAATTCAAGACCAGCACACCACCCATCCAATCCAAGAGGGGAGCCATGATCTAATACCACTCTGTAACACCCTCCTCCCACATATAACCAAGCTACCTAGTCCACTGGGGTAAACATGCGACGATAGGCTACTATGATGTGATTCAAATCCCCATGTATAGTTAAGGAAGTGGAACCTGTTGAAGAATCAATGCAGTTATGTATTAGGTTTTGATTCTTCGATCTTGATAATTACTTGTGATTATGCTGGCTTCTTTATCTTCTTTATTATCTTATATTTTCATCAAGAAATCACCATATTATGTGTGTATGAATACCAGAAAAAGAGACACAATATATAGGCACTATGCCAGGGAAAAACCCCCCTCGAGGGGAAAAACTAGTCAATATAATTCTTCCTTTCAATAGTACTCTTTGAGACTCTTCACCCTAAACATGAGCCAAACTTTCCTTCCATACCAAGTCACCTTCCATATCTTCGACCTAACAACAACAACATCCAGTTACCCAACAAACTCACAGATTTGCAGCAACAACAATGAAATCAGATTCCAAACTTCAAAGAGTTCGATCTCCCAAGAGAGATCATCAAACAAGGGGATTCCTTCACCAAAATTTCGATTTTCTCTTTCTCCTTCAGATAGAGCCAAATCACACTTATTTTGCCTTCTTATTCAACTTCACATTTTTCCCCTTGATGCCGAGAGTTGTAGTGAAGTGTTGGACAAATTAATTTGACTTCCCTGTATATATAGCCTTTCGTGGAGTTCAAATTCCTTCCCTTGAGGCCAACTTGATCTCTTTAAGGCCGACTTAGTGTGGAGGCCTACTAAACCATTTTTGACTAAAAAAAAACCTAATTACACGATTAAAAAGCCCAATAAGGGTCAATGTAAATTTTTAATGACTAACCTAGGAGTCCACAATTGGGACTTTATACTAAACATGACCCAATCATGAAACCCATGCTTTAATGTAATTAATAATAAAATAAATGATAATATAAATTATTTTTCTTCAATTCTTTTGATGATTACTGCAAATATAAATTATGAAGACTGAACCTAGCTAGAATCTTCAACACTCCCTCTTAACTAGGGAGGTATTCATAATATACAATGGGAAGATCTCAAACTATATGAAACTATGAAGAATATTTAGGCACCACAATGCCATGGACTAGATTCTTGACCAGGGCAATCTATCCATTTGGTCACTCATCACTTTAGGCACCATAATGCCATGGAATAGATTCCTGACCAAAGGAATCTATCCAAGTGGGACTAAGATGTACTAAATATTTCAGCCTCTATAGGTACCATCAAGCTTACTAACTAACCATCAATCCATGGAACTAGGTGCACATCCACCCGATGTCACCCTCCCATCCATGCAATGCTTCACGTCCAAAGCCACAATATTTTCAGGCAATGATTCACCCATAAAGCCACAACATTTTTAGGCAATGCTTCACTCACAAAGCCACAACATTTTCAGGCAATGCTTCACTCACAAAGCCCCAGGAAATACTTCACTCACAAATCCTCAACGCAACATTTTTCAAGTAATGCTTCACTCACAAAGCCTCATGTAATGCTTCACTCACAAAGCCTCAACATATCTCTTCCAAATAATCAATATTAAATATAATTTGCAATATTTACCAGACCAAGATTGTCTCTTAAATATTGTAATATTCCAAATCTGGAACAGTTCAACAAGCTTGCTGAAATAACGCACTTCTGAGAATTTTCTGCGTAGAAATTGAGTTTGAAAATCCTGGATCTCTTAGATCAGCTCATATAATATCTAAATCCAAAATTATAGCAAAAACAAATCAAACTAGGTGGGTTAAACAGATCTCCCACAAACTAGTCTAGTTGAAAATCACCCAAAGAGAGCGGCTGCAGCTATATGCAAAGGACTGCTTCAGAAATAGTGCAGATCCACTGAAGCAAAGTAGTAGGCTAAGATGGAGGTTCAGAAATCAGTATTATAATAGCAAATAATATTTACATTACATCCCATACATTTTACAAGAGAAAGAATGAGATTATAAAGGAAAAATCCTCAGAAATGAGGTGCAACAACCATAAGAAAAGACTGCATAAACATGACAACGTTATTTTTAGGGGCTGAAGCAGTAGTTTATTAATCCTCAGATCTAGAGCAGATCTGTACATAAAAATTTAGATCTAATACAAATATGTGTACAAGAAATGCTCATCTATACATTCCCCTTGGGGTTTTGTGCAAAACATGAAGCACATTGAGTAGATCTGAGATCTAAGGTTGTAGATCTGCAGAATGATTCAGAAATTTCTGAATAATACAATGGTATAGCAGATCATATCTGAAACAAACATGGATTGGTTGGCCAATCCATGGATCACCACAGTGAAAGGGAGAATCCTATCACCGAAGATCTCTCCTCCAAAAAGCAGTCAAAACACCTGCAACTTTCCTCTTGCAGATAACACAGTTATGGGAGATAAACTACGCTGTTAGCTTTAGTACTGAATAGGCCTGGTGCCTTGATCTGAAATTGCAGCTCCAATGATCCAATACATTTTTCTAGGAGTTAAAAAGACACACTCACTAAGAAAAGGCACTGGATTTGCCTAGATCTGAATAGATCTAGGTTCCATTGTTGCAGCTTGCAAAAGCAATGAAACCCTCAACAGGATCTAAATTGTGGTTGAAAGATGAATATTGGCCCAAAGCCTGATAGTGGACAAGATAGAACAAGTCTCCTCCAAGAGCTCCTTAAGGAAGGAGGTGGGATTCTCGACCAGGAACACCCAAGTGCTAAACAACACTATTCTTAGCTAAATAACTAGAGAATGAGGAATGTCTAAATAGACATCACCTTTAGAAATATCAAATAATCAACCCCCTCCTTGGTGTCCTCCTCCTCCTTTTATAATTTGGAAATCTTGTCAAACCCTAAACCACCTTGATGATTTAGCCTCATTCACATGAGTTACCTCCAACATGAACTGTGCTGTGCCTTTAGGAGATACATTGCATGTAGAGAACACTGTGGATTTGGTCCTGTTGACCCAGTCAATTGGCCCAGCCTCGTTCACACTTAAGTGTGTTTATGAAAGTAGCTCAGATTTAGCTTGTTTCACATTGAGCATTGATTTATTTTGATGTTTAGGAGTTATTATTGGTCCTCCTTTATAGTTTTAGTCATAAGCATGAAAAACAAACAAAATTGAATATTCCTATTAGCTTGGGCTAATTAGGAATATTACACTCCCCCCCTTCAAAATTTTGTTTGTCCTCAAGCAATTGCAAGGTAGAGCAAAATTCCTCCCTTCCTCTTCTTATGGCCTCATCAATGGATCCCACCATGGTTGAAAATGATAGGCAATGAATCTGTCCTCCAATGATTCCCTCCAAGTGTAGGATAACAAAGTGTACATCATGATAAAATGGAAGGTACAAGTGGTGATGTCCTTGTTGCTCAATGGCCTCCTCAAGGTAGGAGTGATGAAAAAATGGGAAGCCTTGTTCCCAATGAGTGACTCCCTCACCCATGCAATCTTCCAAATGAAATGAGCCATTCTAGGTATCTCATCAAAGAAAACTTCAACCCCGGATCTTTGCAATGTGTTGGGGCTGAATGGAGAATTTAGATTTTCCCATTCAAATTGTTTCTCTCTCCATTTATGGTAAGTATGGGTTTTTTTATGCCCTTGGGCTGAAATGATATGGCCTCCAAGAATGGCCCAAGCTACCCAATCAAATAATTCAACCATGAAGTGCCTCCTCCAAGCACTCAAGTTCTTCAAACGGCTTACTCCATATGAAAAAAAGAGTTGTGATGTGGAAATCATGGTTTGCCCATTTCTCCTCCTGAAACATACAACATGAATTGTAGGGAGAATGATACTCCCAATGGGCATCTCCATCTCATATCCCACTCTCCAAACAAAGCCTCCCATGAACATAGAAATATCAGCAATACATGGAAGCAAGAACAAATGAGAACAAGCTGCCATATGACAACCGGAAAGTGGATCATAGTTCCACACATGGAACTAGTGCAGTGCATCCTTTGCCTGCATCAAATCAAACACTAACAAGTTCTTTTCCAACCACTTTTTTGCTGCCACAATAATTTTACAAGATAGCATCATGAAGGTACAAAGTGGTGTCAATGGTGCACACCAAGAATCATGTGGCTTCCCCCACAAACCACCAATGAGATAGCCAATCTCAATGCTACAAAAGGCTGCAAGTCCATTATCATACCACATGCAAGAAGGAACAAATATTGTTGATAAATCATCCTGCTCAAACAAGGAAAATAAGTACAATACAAAATGTGAAATTATACCTCCTCCATCATGCACTTGAGATCTTGAGCTGAAATGGCTCAACTGGAATTTCTCCCTCACCTCCAATGAGTAGGGAAGTGGCTGTGACCTCTCCTTTGTTACCATCCGAGCTATTAATCTCTCCATATGCTGAAATATATCATGTTGTTTTCCCTCCCAAGTGAACTCCTCCATCAAATGGAAATATGCATCAAAGTGCATAGAAGATAAGCCCTCATGTGCTGCATGTGGCAGCTTCTCCTCGAGACTAGAAGAGCTAGCTAAGAAGATCCTGCCATCGGAATAGATGGCCACATCATCCACCATGTATCTATAATCTCCATCTGGGTCATCAAGAATCATGCATGCACCAATATCCTTGGATTACTCTACCAAAATTTGAGACCTCCAATAGGGATCAATCCTCCTAAGAGACAGCGCTGGTGATCTAGCATATGAAGCTCTCCTCATGTTGCTGCCTGCTACTTTGACATCCCTCATGCCAAATTCACCCTCCAAACTCCTCACCTCCCTAGAATCCAAGAATGGTGAGCCAAGAGGAAATATGTCTCTCACCCATTCTAAATCTGGTGGCCTCCCAGGTGGAATGCCTCCATGTAGTGAGACATCAAAGTCTGAAGTGGACTGCATGTATGAGTGAGCTGATTTGTCCCTCTCTTCTCTGCGCGGTGCAATCTCCTTCCCTTGTGTAGAATTATTCTGAAATATATAAGGGTGAATGCTCATCATCCCTTGATGTTGAACCTTCTCCTCTTCTTCCATGTGTGAGAATGCCTCATCCTCAATGAGAGACCCTTGATCTCGGTCATCCCTTGAAGAAAAGGACTACATGTCTTCAAAAATAGAAGAGGGCTCTTCAAGAAATGGGGATCTTGGGCTTGGAAAACTATCATGCATGTTTTTATCCCCTTTAAAAATATGGAGTGGAGTTGGTTCAATTGGTATCTCCAACTCATGCAAAGTGTTTGAGTTTTTGTCTTTAACAAATGATGGTTCACAATGTCCTTTACCAAATCTCCTCGCCAATTCTTTAGTGAACTCAACATAAGTTTTTACATTTGCATGACAAAATGAAGTAGAATCATCAAACCACCAATCATGGGCCATACCTTTGAGGTGCAGCTCTACTACTCTGATGGCCTCCTCCTCTGAAACTTGGTGTAGCTGAAAATAGGAATATAGTTCTCCCACCAAAGCTTGCGCTGTGCACTCTACTAATCCATCAAAGTGAGATAGGAAGATTCTACCTCTCTTGCTTCTTTTGTGGCTACTGAATCTTGCCTCCTTGAGTTTTCAAAACCCTTGGAAGTCTAAGTGCTCTTTGAATCTCCATGATTGGGATTCATGCTCTTCAAGGTAGTCACTCAAGGTCTCCTCCGTTGGTGCACCTTCTTCCTCCATCCTTCTTGCAGTCAATGTGGGCAATAGACTACGTTATGGATCTGCATGTGTGGCTGAATGCTCACACCCATCATGAAAATATTTAGGGCTTGTTTCAAACCCTTCCAAAAATATTCTACACTCCTCCCCTTCCATCTCCTTGAGATCTTCTTTAATGCCTTCCAAGGTTTGGAAAAGAAGCGGGGAGATCTCTGCTTCCGTCATTCCTCCTTCTCCTCTTTCTCTCAAAAAGAAAGTAGGCATGTCACAGTGTTGTAGATCAGATTTTGTGGCTGAATTATCACACACATCATAAGAAGTACTAGGGCTTTATTCATGAGAAGAACTCCTTGAGGGATTTGCATGTGTTCCCCTCCTCATTCCCTTGATTTATTCCTTCAATTCATGCATGGATTGAGAGAGAATGTTAGGAAAACTCTTCTCTTTGTCCTCTATGTAATATTTATTCAGTCTTCTTCTTGATTCTTCTGATGGCTAGATCTCACATGCTGAGCCAGAGATCATGCTTTGATACCACTGTAATATTCCAAATCTGGAACATCTCAGCAAGCCTGCTGAAATAACGCACTTATGATAATTATGTGCATAGAAATGAGTTTGTATATCCTAGATACCTTATATCAGCTCATCTAAGATATAAATCCAAAAGGAGAGGAAAAAAAAATCAAACTAGGTGGGTTAAACAGATCTCCCACAAACTAGTCTAGCTGAAAATCACCTAAAGAGAGGGGCTGCAGCTATATGCAAAGGATTGCTTCAGAAATAATGCAGATCCATTGAAGTAAAGAAGTATGCTGAGATGGAGGTTCATAAATCAATATTATAACATCAAATTAGATTTACATTACAACCCATACATTGTACAAGAGAAAGAATGAGATTATACAGGAAAAATCCTCAGAAATGAGGTGCTACAACCATAAGAAAAGACTGCATAAACATGACACCGTTATTTTTAGGGGCTGAAGCAACAGTTTATTAATCCTCAGATTTAGATCAGATCTATACATAAAAATTTAGATCTAATATATATATGTGTACAAGAAATGCTCATCTATACATTCCCCTTGGGGTTTTGTGCAAAACATGAAGCACATAGAGTATATCTGAGATCTAAGGTTGCAGATTTGCAGAATGATTCAGAAATTTCTGAATAATACAATGGTACAACAGATCAGATCTGAAAAAAACATGGATTGGTTGGCCAATCCATGGATCACCACAGTGAAAGGGAGAATCATATCACCGGAGATCTCTCCTCCAAAAAGCAGTCAAAACACCCTGCAACTTCCCTCTTGTAGATAACGCAGTTATGGTAGATAAACTGTGCTATTAGCTTCAGTACTGAATAGGCCTGATGCCTTGATCTAAAATTGCAGCTCCAATGATCGAATACACTCTTCCAGGAGGTTAAAAGATGCACTCATTGAGAAAAGGCACTAGATTTGCCTAGATCTGAATAGATCTAGCTTCCACTGCTGTAGCTTAAAAAAAAAATCAAACCCTCAACAGGATTTTAATTGTGGTTGAAAGATGAAGCTTGGCCCAAAGACTGATATTGGACAAGATAGAACAAGTCTCCTCCAAGAGCTCCTCAAGGAAGGAGGTGGAATTCTCGACCAGGAACACCCAAGTGCTAAACAACACTATTCTCAGCTAAATAACTAGAGAATGAGGAATGTATAAACAGATAGCACCTTTAGAAATATCAAATAATCAACCCCCTCCTTGGTGTCCTCCTCCTCCTTTTATAATTTGGAAATCTTGTCAAACCCTAAACCACCTTGATGATTTAGCCTCATTCACATGAGTGACCTCCAACATGTACTACGTTGTGCCTTTAGGAGATACATTGCATGTAAACAACGCTGTGGATTTGGTCCTATTGACCCAGTCAATTGGCCCAGCCTCGTTCACACTTAAGTGTGTTTATGAAAGTAGCTCAGATTTAGCTTGTTTCACATTGAGCATTGATTTATTTTGATGTTTAGGAGTTATTATTGGTCCTCCTTTACAATTTTATTCATAAGCATGAAAAACAAAACAAAATTGAATATTCCTATTAGCTTGGGATAATTAAGAATATTACAAATATTCAAACTTCCTGTTAGGAAGAGCCTTCGTCAGTATGTCCGTCACATATTCATATGTCGGGACATACTCCAACTTCACGACCCCATCTTGTACCAAGTTCCTAATGAAATGGAACTTATTGTGATTGTCTTAGAGTGAAACAAGAGGTCTCTAGACATCTTGATGTAGATTTGGTTATTACAATTTATTATAGTAGTACTTAGATGACTTTCAAACAAGTTTGTTAGAAGCTTCCTTAGCCATACTGCCTCCTTTCCTACTCCACATGCAGCTACATATTAAAATTCAACACTACTTATGACAATGAATCCTTGCTTTCTACTCATTCATGATACCATAACTGATCCCAGGATAAAGCATCCACCAATAGTACTTCTTCCATCAGACTCACTTCCACCCTAGTCAGAATCAAAGAAGCTAATTAGATTGACTTCCTCACTTTTGTATTTCAAGCAATGATGTATAGTACCATAGGGATATCTCAATATGTTTTTGGTAGCTATCCAATGTTCATGACGAGGTTCCAACTAAAATTGACTAAGGATGTTTTTTATGTAGGAAAATCCCCTCTATGGACAGAGGCGATCCCTCTTGCCATAGGGTGGGTCTAGCAACAAGGGAACACGCTGAATTCCTAAATTCGTAGTTTGTAAATAAAATATGGATTGGAACATATGTCCTACCTCAGTCCAATGCTTTTGTCATGGTACGCGACAAAAATCCTTCAATATTAGTCTTCACGCCTTGTGCTCCGTTGGTGACGACGTTCACACCTAAAAAAATATCAAACAAACGTTGACAACATACAAACATATATATTCATCTACAACTATCCAACTAGTCAAGGAGAGTTAGGCACTTTGAATATAAATGGAAACAAAGTTGGAACCAGAAACCAGTCATGTAATATTGATATATGAAAAATAAGTTTACAACCTATGCCTTGACGTTGTAGATCTCTTTCGATGGGTTCAGTCGGGAACGTCTCAAGCATTCGTTCGTCGTTCGACTCAATGAAGCAGTGGGCTTAAACTCTCTCTCACAACAATGGGCTCTTCTCTGCATCCTTCAACACACCAACTATAACTATTGACTGTTCAACTAGCTGAATCAGTGTGAGGAAGAAGAATTTATAGGAGAGGAGGAGGAGGTTTGGGATCCACATAAGGTGGAGGAGAGGTATATCCCTTGGGGGGGTTGCACATTTATAGTAACTAATAGGCCAAAGGGAGAAACTCGACTTGATCCAGTCGAACAAACAACGATGAATCTGCTCACGAAGTTGATAAATCATAGATGCTTCGTTCCTATTTTAAAAAACTTTCCAAAAGCAGCTCAGCGTGGGTGCCCTTCTGAGACAGAGCTACGACGTCATGAGGCTCAGTGTTAATTTGTCAATGGGCACGAGGACATAACTACCTACAAGCACTGACCCAAAAGCATAGGTTTTCGAGGGTCTACTTGAGGAATGATAAAAAAATATTATGTTCTTGACATGTCAAGGGATGCAATGACTTTTATGGAAATGTATGACAATACATAGGGGTCACCGAAATGGTCCTCTAATGTTCGGGATGGGGATTGTAGGGACGGTGACAAAATATTGTGTAACAGATGTCCCCTAAAGCATGAAGTTTGAGAGAGAGTGAGGGATGAAATGCTTTACGAGAACATGCCCAAACTAAAACACCACCGTTGGAAGACTTGCAAGATCAAGTACAACTGATATCTCTGATACATGAATATGTGGTATGGGTGCAACCATCCATAATAGAGAACATGTAATAAGATCCAAGGTATGGATGCAACTATCCAGTGAGAGGGAACATCAAATAGGCTCAGGTATGGTCGCAACCATCCAACCAGAATATTCATGCATATAGTTACAATAAACCAAATCGTCTCGCAGCCTGGATTTTATCAGAAAAACCCAGGGTCTTGCGCTCTGTCTCGACCCTAATAAGTGAAAATTCAAGCATGTGAATGAATGAGCTGAAGTCAAACATGCAAGAAAGTCACCTGGTTACCAGCCAATGATGAAAGCTGTTAACAGGCACGAGAGAGACAACCAATAATGATAATGGTTCTCAAGGTACTACTAGTACAATCCACAGAATGTGAACAATGAGTTGGAGTCAAACATCCACAAAATCACTCGATTGAAGGCCAATGATGAGACCCTGTCGTTGAATGCGAAGAACTTGCCATTGAGGCATGCAAACTCTAAGGTACCAGAAGGGGGTTTGTAGACCACCTTCCTGGATAATGAACTAAAGTCGACAGGAAGTGACCGGTCGAAGGAGGGCCATAATCTTTCCGACATCATCGACACGATACAAAGGAGTAATATGATAGTGAATCAGGACTAAACAGAGGATCAGGGTTGAAAACTGTAGAAGGAAATTCTCTTAAACATATTGACGACACAACTCTGGAATTTGGCAGTATTTGACATCAAGGGATCTGAGGTCATGATGACGTGGCAAAGATCAGATGAGAGGTCAAAACAGATAATCCGAACCCATGGAGGAAAAATAACGAATATGGGATGTCCCCAACCCAACACGAATTGCAGACAAGTGTCATGTTCAAGAGTGACAAACTGTCGACACAACTGAGAACTGGTTCCATTGCCCCCCCCCCCCCATTGTTGGCAAGTACCCCAATTATTTTTGGAAACAAGCTTGAATGGGATAGCATATGCTTGTTATGTAAGTTTTTCCTTCGGACAAATCCATCCTAGTACATTTTACAAGCCCTAGGAAGGAGGAACTCGGTAACGTCATGATGATGGCATCCGATGTCATTTAGTTTTAACGAGTCTGACAAAGGAAGAACTCAACATCTTTTCATGTTTAGAGAGTTTGAAAAGAAGCGGAAAAGAAAAATATAGCAAATCCATTTTCGTAGGTAGTCTCACAGATCAAAAAAGGTAGAAAACAATATCTGAGAGAACCTCTTAGCCATGTTCGACTACGGTATTCCTTTTTCGTAAATAATCTGTCCCAGCCCGAAAAAGGGGTAAACGTGTATTGGGCATATGAAAATTTACAGCCTTTAATGAGTTCAAAATGACAAGAGTCTCGACAATATTTTCAATTTTTGAGAGTTAGAAAAGAGCTAAAAGATGACTCCAGGAGGTGACTTTTTTGTGTTTTTACCGAGTCTGAAAAAGTAATAAAATACAACTCATTTCCTCATCATCGTCATTTTTTAGGACCTGTTGCTACACAAGAAACAAACATAAAACCCATTTTTTGAGAAAAATAATAAAATAATAGAAAAAGGTGTCCAAAAACCTAATTAGGGTTTCAAAAAGGTTATAAAACAATGCAAATAGTGAAAGCAATTCAATTTTTACCTTTTCACCTTCTTGTGAGCATTTTTACCATTTTTTACTATGAACTTGCGAAACTGACAACAGGTAATCCAGGAGGTCATTTGCGAATCCGTTTTTTCCAGGTATGAGCTCTAATCTTCATTTGTAATTTAAGCTATTTTGAGGCAATTTTGGAGAGGTTTTGTAAAATCTTGGCTGCAGCGTTCGGTGCAGATTCCGGGCACGAAGTCTCACCCAACCATGAATTTTTTTAATGGGGAGGCGCCAGTTGGCATTGTTGTTTTCAAAACAGCGGCGCCGAACACTATGCCCAAAAAATATCAAGTTATTCTTCAAAATTCCCGGCCCAAATGGTTTAAACTTTAATCTTATGGCTAATGGGATCTTGAATTGTGGTTTTGCAGGAAGAATCAGTAGCTGAAATGGAAATAGAGTGGAAAGAAAGAGAGCATGTGGAAGAGGATGAACATGCCATGGAAAATGATGCATGCATGGATGGCCTAAGGAATTGTGGGCTTCTGAAATTCTTCATGACCCTATGTTTAAGAGCTAAATTAGAGCTATTGCAGTACTTGATTAGTGTGTGGGACATTGATAGAGAGAGATTCATGATTCATTACCAAGAGATGGAGATAGAAGTCTCCAACATTTACTTCATAACTAGATTGCTGCTGAGGGGAGAAAAACCACTGCTGACAGGTACCTAGGCCCTTGGAGAGAGCATGGACATGTTGATAGATGGAGTCTGTCCTGGAGCAAAGAAAGGATCTAAGAGCGACAAGGTAGACATTCAGACAGTGTCTGATTTGGCATTGAGGGTAGTGCTACATACTATAACTCGGGCTGCTGGATCTCAGGCTCCCCATGAAGCTACAAAAACACAACTTCAACTTGCCGTAGATTGCGTGGATCCAACCATATTCAATTAGGCGGAAGCAGTGACAATCAAATTGAAACTTCAATTAACCAAATGCAAAAATGGTAAACTGAAATAGTTTGGATATAGGTCCATCTTGATATATTTCATCTTGGAACGGTTGCGATATTCCAACGCCAGGAGGTGCAGTACCTATGCCACAAGCACGAGAGCCACAGATGGTCCGTTGGGTGGAGCTGATGCCTCGATTAGGAGGTGGTCAACACATGTTGTGGAGGATAGAATTATTTGATTGGCTATGCCGATATCTCATCGTGGTAGAGGATTGGCCGTACACCGGCACTGACTTCAGAGGTGATCCAGACCTTCCACTCCCGGAAGGGGATGACTGGGATGAGGATTTACGTAAAAAATCATTTTTTGGATTTTTATGAGTATTATGATTTTTTTTTATATATGCGTTCTGATATTTATTCATGTGTTGCAGATGTTGGACCAGAGAGACCTATGGGGATGTCCCCCATAGTACGGAGGGTACCATGAGATTTTGAAGCTGCCCCTCATGGTGAGGGAAGCGAGGAGGAAGAAATCACGTGCAACTTGGTGGGACTCACAAGTCGAATCCTAGACTATGTGATATTCGAGGATGTTCCTTGTGCTTATCAGAGGCACACCACAGGAGTTTCTAACTGCATCCATCGACTATTAAGGTGGGTCGTACGGGCAGTAACGTGCTATCGTGAGCACCATACAGATTAGACGCCTAGGTTTTATTTCTACATATTTTTTGAGAGAAATGATGTCTCAAGATGTAACCAAAACACATATGTTTTTTGAAATATGATGTATACATGGATGAAAATAATCCATATATATATATATATATATATATATATATATATATATATATATATATATATATATATATATATATATTTTCCTGTCTAAAACTTACTATGTGATAATGATTGCTTTTACAAATTTCACAAACATCTATCTAATACAATATTGGCTACTGCATCAGTTAACATATTCATTTTTCTGGGAATATGCTGATATATGATATAATCAAAATTCCTTTCAAATAAATGAACACGCAAATAAATCCTTAAAATATGAGTGTTTCTCATAGAATAATGCCCATTGAGCTAGAGAACAACAAGCTGAGAGTCTAGGTTTACAATTAATTCATGAATGTTGAGGGCAATAGCTTTAGTTAGAAGTTTGATGACTGCACTGTATTTGATGAAATTTTTGGTTTTACATCCTAGACAAATACCTTGAAGGTATACCAACTCACTGTTAGGGTCATAAATCACCCAAGCCGTGAAGGATAGATTCCGAGTACTGTGGGAGGCACCGTCAGCGAGACAGACATAAGGGGTGACAGACATCTGCATCCCAATTGGAATTGTGCATCCCAGTCGTATGCTGAAGCATGGTGACTAAAACCTTGTTCACGGCTTCAATCTAGCCATTGACTTGGGGGTAGTATGACGTTGAGCTGTCGTGACGCAAACCCAAATTAGTAGTTAACTCATCCATCATATAATAGCGAAAATGGGAGCCATGGTCGGTGACAATGGCTTGAGGGACACCAAACCTGGTAATCACATGATTGAAAAGAAATTGGGTGGCCACCTTACTGTTGGTTGTGTGTGTAGGTATTTCTTCGGCCCATTTAGTGAAGTAATCCACGGCTACGATAATATAACCATGCCCCCCGATCGAGCGAGGGTTACACATCATAAAATCGATACCCCACTTCGCAAAGGGACCAATGATAATGACGGGATGGAGGTGAGAAGGTGGCGCGTGCATCTTGCACTGGTAGATCTAACACTCATGACATTTATGGACAACGAGGATACAATATTTAAAAATGGTAGGCTAGAAATATCCAGCACGAAGGATTTTTTGAGCAGTAGCATACCCAAACATGTGACTGCCAGATGCACCAGAATGACAGTCATTGAGGAATTTTTCTGCTTCGTCGAGGGTCAAACACCGACGAAGAACTAAATCAGCTCCGATGCGGTATAAAGTATCTCTGACTACACAATAGGGTTGCGAATGATGACGGATACGTCGAAGAACATATTTCGTCAACTCAGACCGGAAGGTGGAAGTATGGAGATAAACGATGATATCACCGTACCATTGATCGAGGGTGCTAATAAGAAAAAGAGTGTCGTCTGGAATACGTTCCTCAGAACCAGAGGGAGCAAAGGCAGAAGGTAAAAAGCAGATCAACTCATAGAAAACCAATGAATTTTTTGATTTGGTGGTAGTGAACTCGAAATCGAACTCTTGGAGGATAACTATCCACTTGGAGTATTCCCCCCCCAACAATTGTTGGTTTAAAATATAGGTCATGGGGTTGCAATCAGAAATCACGGTTGTTGTGCTGAGTAAAATATAATGGCGAAAATGTTGGACGACTTGAACAACGACCAACATCAATTTCTCTACATGAGCGTAACACGTTTTAGTGTCGAGAAGATTGCGGCTCAAATAATAAATGACATGATCATCACCGTTGTCGTCATCCTGTACCAGAACCATGGCGATAGTGCTAAAAGTGGCAGCCAAATATAGCAAATAGTTGCGATGATAATTCGAGGGGACGTAAAAGAGGAGCATCGAAAAGCAAAGTATTTAGTGCATTGGAAGATTTTTGGGCAATTTCATCCCATAGGAACAAGACGCCTTGCTTAAGAAATCACGTGAAACCTTTGGCTACTTCAACATAGTTCGATATAAAATGGTGCAGGAAATTATCTTTCCCTTGCAAAATCTGCAACTGATGTAAAGGCGAAAGGGAGAGGAGATTAACAATAGCTTTGACCTTAGGAGGATAAAGATGAATGTCATCATTGGAAACGAAAAACCCAAGGATTCTTCCAGAATCAACGCAAAAGACACATTTGTGTGGATTAAGCTGAATGTTGTAGCATCTACATCGAAGAAATATTTGATGGAGGTGTTCTGGGTGATCCTTATGCTTAGCAGAATGAGCCGAAAGATCATCCATGTAAGGTTGAACAATGTGCTTAATATCGTGAAAACCATATGAAATTTCTCATTGGAATGTGGCACCAACATTCTTAAGGCCAAAAGGGAGCTTCTTGTACACGAAGGTGCCCCATAGAAAAATGAAGGCGGTCTTATGTTGATCAGCAGGTAGGATATTTTTCTGGTTGTAACCAGAGAACCCGTCCATAAGGGAAAAAATCTCACTCCCAGCACATTCCTCAATAACTTGGTCGATGAAGGGAGTGGGATAGTTATCCTTAGGACAAGCATGATTGATGTTGAAGTAATCCACACAAACTCGAATAGTACCCTACATTTTACCCATAGGGATGATGTTAGAGACCCAATCTGTCAAAGGGATCGGATAAATGAAGCCTACTTTGAGAAGTTTTTCAACTTCTCCCTTTATGGAAGCTACCTTTCTAGGGTGCATGGGATGAAGGCGTTGGTGAACAAGTTTCACATTAGGGTAAGTAGGGATCTCGTGCATGACTATACTCGGATCAATACCGGGCATTTCCTCGTAGGACCAAGTGAAAACGTCTCGAAACTCTTGAAAGAGACTAGTATATACCTCGATCTCATCAGGATAATAGGTCACCCCAATGTGGATGTTATCGACAACCCCCGGTTTAACGAAGATGTCAATAGGCATCGTTTGAGTAATATTCCCCATGTCGCCTTTCACAAAAACTTCATGTGTCGAGATAGACATTTGAAGTAGATGGGAAGGAGATTAGGAAGAAAAATTCTCAAGACAAATAGACATTGCCCCAAGGCTAGGTAAAAAGGAGGAACGATGATGATTATTGTCCCAAGGAGGATCCTCTAGAGACATGGTTTTTACGATGGCTTCATCTGTTGGAAACGTCTTGTTCAAGGGGTCAAGAGAATCCGAAGCATCGAGCTAAGGGGACTGAGAATACGTGTCGAGAGACATACTCAAAGGAGTATGATCAGAATGAGGAGGAGCCGAAGCCGGGATAACTTCACAATAATCAATTTCTATCGAGCTTAACAACATCACATCACCAAAAGAATCAAACTGATCAGACGAAGGGGTGATCCACAGATCAGAAGATGTGGAGATCATATTGACCTAAGTAGTGTTGGGCGGAGGAAGATAAAAGAGACCCATAAGGGCGAGATCTTTGAAAAGTCCTGACCCCACACTTTCATAAGGCATAGGCATATGGTCTATGTACATAACTTTTCTATTGGAGGAGGTGGAAGTGAAAAGGGATAACTGATTGACAGTGATGATCTTTCCTTCATGTTGGAACTGAAGAACATGAAAGAGAGTGGATAGTACGAATAGCATGGCGTGAGTCCAACTACGACCGAGGAGGAGATTATAGTTGAGTTTGGTGTCAACAACTTCAACCTCGACATTAACCGTTTTTCCTTCCCCAGTATAGTCGCCAACTTGTTGTGCAGGCAAATCCCCTCTGCGGATAGAGGTGATCCCTCTAGCCCTAGGGTGGGTCTAGAAACAAGGGAACATGCTGAATTCCTAAATTCCTAGATTGTGAATGAAATATGGATTGGAACAGATGTCCTACCTTAGTCCAATTATTTTGTCGTGGTACGAAAAACGATCCTTCGATCTTTGTCTTCACGCCTTGCACTCCATTTGTGACGATTTTCACACCTGAAAAAAGATCAAACAAACGTTGACAACATACAAACATATATATTCCTCTAAAACTATCCAACTAGTCAAGGAGATTTAGACACTTCGAATATAAATGGAAACAAAGTTGGAACTAGAAACCAGTCATGTAATATTGATATATGAAAAGGAAGTTTACAACTTATGCCTTGAATTTGTAGATCTCCTTCGACAGGTTCAGTCGGGCATGTCTCAAACATTCATTCGTCGTTCGGCTCAATGATGCAGTGGGCTTAAACTCTCTCTCAAAAAAATGGGCTCTTCTCTGCACTCTTCAACAAACTGGCTATAACTATTGACTGTTCAGCTAGCTGAATCAATGTGAGGAAGAAGTATTTATAGGAGAGGAGGAGGAGGTTTGGGATTCACATAAGGTGGAGGAGAGGTCTATCCCTTGGGGGGGTTGGACATTTGTAGGAACTAATAGGCCAAAGGGAGAAACTCGATTTGATCAAGTAAAAAAAACAACCATGAATCCACTCATGAAGCTGTTAAATAATATAAGCTTCATTCCTATTTTAAAAAACTTTCCAAAAGAAGCTCGGCGCGGGTGCCCTTCTGAGACAGAGCAACGAAAATGTGAGGCTCAGTGTTAATTTGTCCATGGGCGCGAGGACATAACTACCTACCAACACCAACCCAAAAGCATAGGTTTTTGAGGTTCTACTTGAGGAATGATCAACAGAGATTATGTTCCTGACATGCCAAGGGATGCAATGAAATTTATGGCAATGTATGATAGTACACAAGGGTCACTGAAATGGTCCTCCAATGTTTGGGATGGGGATTGCAGGGATGGTGACAAAATACTGTATAACAATGTTTAAAACAGAGCATATATTTGGCCTAGTGTTTATCGGATACATTAGGGAGCCCACCAACTGTCGATAGGAGGTTGGATCCACAAGACTTGAGTTGGAACCTTGCAAGTTTTGGAAATTGTGATTATAAGAGTAGTCATAGGCTTGGAGCCAATCATCTTAAATTTATGAAATATCTTGATGATGTATTTCCCTCGCCCCAAGTAAATCTCCCCAGGTTTCTACCATACTTCAAGACCCATGTAGTAATGCATAAGTCCTAGATCCTTCATTTCAAATTCAGCTGCCAACATCTTACATTCTTCAATTCTATGCTCCACACCAGTGATGAATATATCATCCACATATAGCTTTATAATGACGGGCTCATTATTCACGACCTTGATGTAGAGATTTGGATCAACAGTACCCTTCACAAACCCATTCCTTAAGATATATGCATCCATCCTTGCATACCATGCCCTAGGAGCTTGCTTCAAGCCATATAGTGCTTTGTTAAGTTTGCAGACGTGAGAGTCCCTACTATTTACTTCAAAACATTTGGATTGTTCGATGTATACTTATTCATCTATGGTACAATTCAGAAATGCGGTTTTCACATCCATTTGATGGATATTCCAACCTATTTTGGCATCCAGTGAAACCAAATATCTAATGGTAGTATACCTTGCTATAGGTGCAAAGGTTTCTTCATAGTCTATTCATTCCTTTTGAGAGAAGCCCCTTGCAACGAACCTTGCTTTGACCTTGTTTATGCTTCCATCAACAACATGATTAATCTTGTAAATCCATTTAGATATAACAACTGTGTTGTTACTAGGTATAGGAACAATTTCCAAAACCCCATTCTTCATGATGGATTGGTATTCTTCTTGCATCACATTATTCCATACATCCTATTGAGTACCCTCTTCAAATGTAGATGGTTCAGCTTGAATGAACTTTGTTATGTATGCAACATACCTAAAGTATCTCTTTGGTCTTTTACTCTCTCTGGAGGTTCCTGTAGGAACTTTATGTCCTTCAGCATCTCGTAGAGTAGTTTTTAACCAAATTGGCCTTTTCCTTGTAGTCAGGATGAGCCGAGATTCAATAGGTTCACTTGGTCCTTATTCTTCTTGATTTGTAGTGGGATATTCATGATGAATATATTCTTCTTCAAATATGGGAGATTCTTCGTCATCAAAATCTATAGGAATATCTTTGGACTTATTGTAATCTTGGCTTTCATCAAATATGACATCTCTTCTTACTTCAATTTGTCTTCTTTATTTTATGTAGATTCGATATGCCTTTGAGGAAAGACTATATACAACAAATATCCCTTTGATACACTTAGAATCCAACTTCTTTCGCTTGTCCTTTGGAACATGGATTTATATAGTTCTTCCAAATATTCAGAGGTGATCCACACTCAACTTCTTTCTTGTAAACACTTCTTCAGGAGTTGTGTTCTTAAGACTTATATGAGGACTTGTATTTTGTATGTACATGAATGTCATGATTGCTTCTATCCATAATAATTTTGGTAGGTATTGATCAAGGAACATTTTCTTAATGCCTTCCTCAATAGACCCATTCTTTATTTCAAGAACTCCATTATGTTTGGGATAGTAGGGAACAATGAGATCCCTCTTAATTCCAACTTCCTAACAATATTCAATCAATTCCTTGGAATTTTATTCCCCACCATTGTTAGATATTAGAGTCTTTATCTTTGTTTCAGTGAGGTTTTCCACTTCAGATCGAAATTCCTTGAATTTATAAAATAATTCATCTTTCTTTTTGAGAAGGTAGATCCATGTATTTCTTGAATGGTCATATATGAAAGTCACATAATAAAGATGACCTCCAAGAGATGTATCAGACATGGGCCCAAACACATCAAAGTGAATGAGGTCCAAGATTTCCTTGGCCCTAGATTCACTATTCAGGAATGGTTTTCTTGTATGTTTTCCTAGAGAGCATACATTGCAAAAACCTTCATGATATTCATTTATATTGTGGATGCCACTGACCAGTTGACTATGAGAGGGAATGAGCCTATAGTGTAGATGTATATATCTTCTATGACATAGTTCAATAAGGCTAATTTCCATATGAACCAAGGCTTGAGGAGATGGTGTAATAACCCTATACAAACTTACTTCACAAACTCCAATGACTTTGGCTTTGTTAATGCGAGAATATTTTCTCCAAACCAATACTTTTCCATCAACAAAAGCAAAATTTTCACCCTTATCTTCTAAACAAGAAATATAAAGTAGTTTATTTTTCAAACCTGGAACATATAGTATGTTGTTGAGGTGCAACTTCGATCCACTTTCCAATTCAAGCGAGTTTGACCCTAGTCCTTTCACAACATATCTTTTGTTGTCACCTAGTTCCACTATATGAGAGGATGGCTCTCTTGATAGTGTATGTAGTTGTTTTATTTCTCCATTCATGTGTCTTGATGCTCCACCATCAATGATCCATGCATTTTCATCATGGAGAGATCCTGTAAGGGCAGCCAGAAGTCCTTGAACTTTGTATTTAATGAATAGATAATGAAAGAGCTTCTTGACCCATCTCCTAGTAGAGTTTATACCCATCCTTATGCAGGCCATCAATTAGGGAGATTCCATGCCAACAATATGATCTTCAATCCTTCCCGACCTTAGCTCTGAAACCATGTTGAAGAATCAATGGAGTTATGTATTAGGGTTTGATTCTTCGATCTTGAAAATTAATTGTGATTATGTTGGCTTATTTATATTCTTTATCATCTTATATTTTCATCAATAAATTACCATATTATGTGTGTATGAAGATCAAAACAAGAGACACAAGATATAGGCACTATGCCAGGGAAAAACCCCCCTAGAGGGGAAAACCCAATCAAGATAATTATTCCTTTCAATAGAATTATTTGAGGCTCTTCACCCTAGACATGACCCAAAATTTCCCTCCACACCAAGTCCTCTTCCAGATCTTCGACCTAATAGCAGCAACATCCAATTACCCACCAACTTCACAGATTTGCAGCAACAATAGCAGTAACAACTTCCAAACTTCAAAGACTTTGATATCCCAAGAGAGACCACAAAACAAAGGGATTCCTTCACCAAATTTTCGTTTTTCTCTTTCTCCTCTAGATAGACCCAAATCACACTTGTTTTTCCTTCTTCTTCAACTTCACAATTTTTCCCTTGATGCCGAGAGTTGCAGTGAAGTGTTGGATAAATGAATTCGACTTCTTTGTATATAAAGCCTTATGTGGAGTTCGAATTCCTTCCCTTGAGGTATAATTTATCTCTTTAAGGTCGACTTGGTGTGGATGGATACTAAACCATTTTTGACTAAACAACAAACTTAATTACATGATTCAAAAGCCTAAGAAGGGTCAATATAAATTTGTAATGAATAACCTAGGAGTCCACAATTGGGACTTTATACTAAACATGACTCAAGCATGAAACCCATGCTTTAATAAGTCATTAACAATAAAATAAATGATAATATAAATTATTTTCCTTCAATTATTTTGATGATTACAATAAATATAAATTATGAAGACCGGACCTAGTTACAATCTTCAACAAAACTGACAAAAAAAACCAAATGGACTTTCCACACATGCTACAGATCCTCAAGAAGCCAACCAATCTTTCCAAGTGACAAACCCCGGAGGAAAATTAGAATTTCATTGATATAAAACCCCAATTTCTCCCTTGAAAATCTATGCATGCGACTTTAGGCCCCCAGTCACACCCACATAAGAGAAAGCCAATGAATATGGAAATTTTTAGTTAGTTCTATGGCAACGACTCCAAATTTTGTGCCACTTTTTTAGGGCCAGGACTCAGGCCAATGCCTAGAACTTCATGAAATATTCATAAATGATAAATAACACTGAGAAAAATGTATCAATGCAAACATTTTATCGATGAATTTATTGGACCCCTACTACCCATGACAGGCATTTCATCAAACATGTCACAAATATGCATTCTACAGGTCATAATAACATATCTGAGCACATGGGTCTCATACTTATCTGAGAATTGATAAGAAGCATTGATGCCTTATCGCATTAGTTGCATTATCATCTATTAGGTCATATATTCCTTATTCATTCAATTATAAATCAAAACATGATGAGATCCATACATCATCACTGTCGTAAAACATACTCATAACCAACATATAAACAACAGAAATAATAAGGATACAAGAACCAAAATTTCCACATCTGAACTAGTACATTTACACATGGAATACCAAGGAGAAGAAACTCTTATTAATGAATGCAAAATCGAACCAGGTTTGGGAGTTCCACGTACCACCCGACCATAGATCGGCTGAACCAAATCTTTCTTTCAGCCAATCACCCCCATGCCATATTCCAAGCATGAATGTGGGACTCATAAAAAAAAATAACCAGGGTTTCTAGAGGCTAAAATACCTCACTTTCATCAATAGAACCAAACTTTATCGTAATCCCCACTAGATCACTAGGCCCTAAAAAAGCATGGATGCCACCGAATTTCTGCACCTACACCGTGAAGAAGTTTCCTATCTCCTATTATCTTGGCTTTACCGTACATCCTGCCATACAATGGTTGAGGATCCCTAGGCCTAATTAAGACTCCACTATCCATGATTTATTGTATATCCCGCTACTAATTGGTCGAGGATTCCTAGGCTTGATTGAGACTCCACCCTCCAGGATTTACCGAAATACCCACCAGATCGCTAGGCCTGACCGAGGGCACACACCTCTAGGATTTATTGTAGATCCTTCCATTCATAGGTCAAGGATTCCTAGGCCCATCGAAGCACACAATATTTGGCTTTACCACAACCCAAAATTCGGTTTAGGGGTTAATGGTCCAATGGCTTTACCATAATTGACAGTCTGCTTCAGGGATCACTAGGCAATGTGTTCATTCATTTAGAGATAACCCCGCTCAGTTTCAAATCCATTCAACAATCCATATCAACCAAAACATGATAAACCCATCACACTATGGCTATCCAGAAATGGAAAAGCTAGGTTGAAAAACAATATCATGCCTGGAAAAATCCATGCCAATGACAACAAGAGAAGCAAGAACACACATGGATAACCATGCATGCAAAATCTAGCAAGGAAATCACACATGAAAATCGATACCTGTAAGTAAACATGTTGTAGTTGCTTGATCCCTCTCTTTATTGCTTGATCTTTGCTTCCTCTTTGCATTCTTTTCCTTTCTTGATCCAATGCTGAAGTTCTCCAAGAAAATTCTAACTGTGCATGAGTCTGAGAGAGAGAATAGAGAGGGAGCTCCAAAACTGAACTGACAAAAAGGTAAACTAACAAAAGGTACCAATTGAACCTCAAAATCCTTTTTTATTAATGAGGCCTCTATTTTTTCATTTTCCATTATTTTTCCTTCCTTTTCCTCCTCACATGAAAATTATGACCTTTCATCTTCATTTTCTCTTAATTTCCATTATTTTCATAAATAAAATTCCAATTAATTCTGTTTTTCCTTTCCAAAGCATTCACCATTTACTTCAAAAATTTACTTAGCCATAATAAACCAAATGAACACATGCACTAGGATTTTTTTTCCAAAAATTCAGCTTGGAATAAGTGTCCCATAACAGTGGTTATTATTTTTCATTTATTAACTTTTATTACATGGAATTTTCACCAGGGTTGTTACACTTCCATTATACAAGCACTCAATAACCTTATCATAGAAATCCACCTTAGTCTTGTGAATTTACAACCAAACCATACCAAATAACATAATGTATGATCCCAATGGAAGCACATTTAGATGCGCTGATGTAGACATACCATTCAAATCAAATGCGCAAACTCTTACCCAATGATGAACTCATGGTTCTTGTAGCCAACTACACTAACCAAGATTCTGCATGCACTTCTTATTCAAACCACACTTATCCACCAACTCAGGACTGATATAACTATAATTAGATTTAGGGTCAATGAAAATAGAAAAAAATTGATCACAAAGCTTACCTTCCATCTTGATAATAGATTCTCTATGATAAAATTTCCTGTTATCCAACGTTGCATAAATCCTAGGGATACTTTGCCCAACATCCCCAACAATTTGTGCCTCTTAAGCACCGTAGATCTACTATATGCCACCCTGATGTTGTGGACAATCTCTCCTATGATGATCCTTGCCACAAGTCTAACATTGTAAATGATTCCTGCCATCACCATTGTTCTGCTCCTCAGACTGAAATATGTGTCCTTTGTCACTTGCATTGAATTCCATGTGTGGTGTTGCATTCTCCTTGTCACATGTATCTTGTAGTTTTCCTCTCTTCTTAACCCAATTTCCTTTAATCTTATCATTATCTTTCCAATACTGCTTAGGCTCAATCCTATGCTTTGATTGCTCACAACAATGCTTTAACTTTCTGATGGCTTCCTCTAGCGATCTAGGCTCATCAAACTCAATTTTTTCTTTGAATGATACTCGTAACCGACTGATTAATATCTGAATCTTTGCCTCCTCCTTAAGGTAAGGCACATATCTCAACAACTGATTTTTTTTCTTTTTTCTAGTGTACTCCTCATTGGTCATAGATTCCATCTTCAACTCATAAAACTCCTTCGCCCTTTCATTATATTATCTCTCAGATAGACACGTCTTCTTGAAAAATCTCTCGAAGTCACTCCAAGTCAAATCCTCTTCCCGAATGCTTCTGACATTATTCACATATATCCACAAAATTTCTGCTTTTCTTTTGAGACTGAATGTAGCTAACTTGACTTTCATATTCTCTGAGAAGTCATGCAATCTAAATAAATTATTCATCCAAAGCAACCAAGCTTCTACATATTGTGACTTCTTCATTTATCCAAAAAATGTAGGAGGATTTGCTTTCTTGAATTCCACTGGAAAGTATTGCTTCTCACACCTCCTATATAGATGGTGATGGTGATGACGATGTTGTCTCTCTAAACCAGAACTAGAATGAAATTCATGGTCATTAACCCTCCTGTCAGGTGTATCCAAGAACCTACCATCTTTGACTGTGCCATCCTTGTCAAACTTGTGTCCTGATTGAGACCTGCTGCCATATTCCCCATTGGTTATTTCCTCTTGTCCATGAATAATCCTAAGGGGTCCCTGCCTTTACAAAAATGATAGACTCTAAAGGATCACTACATTAATATTTAATTGTTTCTCTTGTGCCCTAGAAAGTATTTCGTGTGACTGAATTATTCTATCATTATTCACCTTACAACTTTTGATCTCTGATTTCAATCTTCTTAATGTGTGTGCTATATTAGGGGAGCACTCATCACCATGATGTTCAATGATATGTAGGGAGAGTCATGTGAACTGTAATCCACTATTTTAATTGCCAACTTTGATCCTTTACTTCCTACAAACATGCCATGTTAGATAAACCAAATATAAACATAATCAACATACCTCAGTGAAGTTTAGGGGAGGATATATCGTCTGAAAAATCAATTTGGATTAGCACAACATCGGTATATTAAATTAATCAATATGTCAATCATCTCAATATCAACATCATAAACTTCTACATGATGACACAATTGCAACAATGACTATCACAATACATGCATATCAAATACATATACAACTAACATGCATAATGAACATATTCTGCCCATTTAATCCAAGTGTTGAATGTGGGAGATCTGATACCATTATGTAACCACCCACCCCACATTTAACCAGTTTCACCAGCCTACCAATTTAAACAAGAGAGGAAGATCTATTATGACATGACCCGACGTCCTAGGTCCCATTAAGGAAGTGGGGCTGACCACTGAAGAAAAACTGATATCTCATAACATGCTATAGCGCTACAGGCCACTTAGAGGTTGAGTAACCACCTTAGGTGGCCAAAACCTGAGCTGGACACCCTTTTATCTAACCCGGGTCCCCAACCACACCCACAACAAGCCCTCCGTGTGGTTGGAAGCCTCCAATCGCATGCACAAGCCTTAATCCATGCACTTGCAACCCGATTTCTTAAGTTCAAAGTTAGTAGTCCCAGAATTTGAGCCACCTATTAAGGCTAGCCTCTAGATCACTACCCAGAACTCAGTGAGACTTTCCAGAATGTTAAATGACATCAAGAAAAAGATATTCATACAAAACTTGATCAATTACTTGAACTAGCTAGGCCTAACCATGATAGTCACTTCATCAAACATATTGAGGACATGTAATCTGCAGGTCATGAATGCATATCTAAACATAGGGTTCTGATACTTATCTTAGAATCGACAAGAACGTCTAATTCCCTCTCATAATAGTTGCAATAATATCTATCAACTCATGCATTCGTTAACCATTCATAAACAAGAAAAACATCTAAAGAGCCATAGCTAGAACCTGTTATGGAACCATAATTATAACCAAAATTTAACCAGAATAATAACCATGAAAAACAACCATCAAATCCACATAATATCAAGCACAAATGCTCATTAAATAAGAGATTTTACTATCGTATAAAAAATCAAACCACGTAAGGGAATTCCATGTACCACCCAACCATAAATTGCACCATATTCAAGGCGTGATTGTGGGATCTTATGGAATAGACCAAATAAAACCAAAACAAGGCTTCGAGATGCCAAACCACCTCAACCCTCAACCAATGATTCCACCTCACGACTGAACATCACTAACACCTACAGGTTTTAACCCTGTACATAAATTATCTGCAAATGAATTCTTAAAAACATAAAATAAACAATAGCGAGAGCATAAACCATAAAATAGATATACACAAATATTTTCCCCTAGATCCCAAACCGGGACTACCATCTTGATTTTTCATTATATTCATTTTAGTGTTACAACACATATATACATCCCAAAGCATTCATAAAACCCAATCCATTAACCTTAGGTTAGAACATAATCGTAGTTCCCTTGACCGGATCTACAAAATACCATGAACAGAAAACCATCATGCCCAAAACCATGTGCAAACCCAATCACAAAACCATAGGTGGGTTCGCCCATCTAATATAGGGTCCCAAAAAAAAAAATTTCCCGGGGCGCTGCCTTGGACCTTGACAACAAGGGCTGCTACCCCCTATGACCCCCCTGCAGTACCCGACGTAAGCACAGAGCATCTATCGCCCCCTCTATGACCCCCCTGTTGCACCCCCACGCAAGAATAGGGGGTCCACCACCCACCTCTAGCCCCCGCTTCCTGCTTCTATTTGTGTTTAAAATATAACACACACTCAAAAACACCAACTAGATCAGTATCTACCCAAGCTATCAAGGGATCTAGGAACTATCCTAGATCCATCTTAACTCGGGATCTATCAAGCACCGAGAGGGATCGAATCTATAGAGGTGAAAACCTATTTTTTGAGTGCAAAACTTGAGGAAAGGTTTGCACCTCAAAATATTTGATCCCTCTCAGGGCTTGCTAGATCCGGAGTTAAGATGGATCTAGGTTGTTTTTTTATACATTTATAAATAGATTCTTGAAATCACTTTGTTTCAGAGTGGGCAAGGTTTCAAGCAATAAAGAAATTAAATCATTCTAATTTGGTAGTCTTTCGCCCAATGCAAAAATTAAATCATTCTAATTTGGTGGTAAGAGTGATTCATTACACATGCTCACATCCATGGAGTCAGAAGTAGATGAAAAGGTAAAAACAAAAAGGTAGAAAAAAATAAAATGGAGGAGAAAACTAAATCAAACCTAAAAATCTATTGCATTTTGTACTGTGAAATCATTTCCCACAAATATTATTTTCTACTCCGCACAGCTCCTGAAATCCTTTCTCACAGATATTATTTCACTCTGTGCAGTGTCACAAAGATGCATCCTCACAAATACAATTCGACACTATATTTGTGTTAAATTTCTATATTTAGGGAGAGAAGTGATTTTTCATTAGGCCGACATTAGATTAATTAGATTAAATTTGAAATATTAAATCACATAGGTTCTTGTGATCCATCTCTATGAGACCATCACTGCCAAGCTTAAGACGAACTAGGGGTGGTCTAAAGACAATAAATGCAATATTGGAGTTAAGCAAGGGTGTCCCCTATCCCCTACCCTTTTTTGAATATACATTGATAAGATAGAGGAGTGTATGGAATATGCGGGGTGCAAGGGCATCGAGCTTGCTGGTGTTATCATTAATCTTCTCCTCTATGTGGATGATATTGTTCTTCTTGAAAAAAGCCATGATGAACTTGACAAGCAGCTCCATATTCTTCATGACTATTGCTCCAAGATGGGTATGATAGTTAATGCCAAGAAGACTAAAGTTATGATCATTAAATCCAAAAATATCACCCATGGTAGTTTCATGTATAATAACCAGTGCCTAGAGCAGGTTTCTTCTTATAAGTACTTTTGCATTGACTTCCCTCATAATCTCAACTGGAATTATAGCATTGAGAGAAGGATTTTTGGGGGTTTCAAAGCTTATTATGAGCTTGAAAACAATTGTAAGTCGGTTGATATTTACATTTGGAGTAAAAATATGTTCCTCTTTGATACCCTTGTCACCCCTGTTGTCTTATACAGATGTGAAGTTTGGGGTTGCAGTATATCCAAAGAGAAGATTGAGATGATTCAAAAGAAATTCATAACCTACAACCTTAATATTAAGGTAAATACTCCCTATCCTATCCTCTTGATCGAATCTGGTTTGTCCCCCATTGAGAGTACGACTATGTTTAGATATCTGATGTATAAGAAGAAGCTTGACAACATGGAATAAAAAAGGCTCCCTAAAAT
This sequence comes from Pinus albicaulis, assembly GCA_034641835.2. Lineage (NCBI taxonomy): Eukaryota > Viridiplantae > Streptophyta > Pinopsida > Pinales > Pinaceae > Pinus > Pinus albicaulis. The sequence goes on along the minus strand of CM076575.1, from coordinate 783,824,105 downwards.
TGTTTCTAACTGTAGTCAAAACCCTCACCTTCGCCTCAAGCACGGGTGGCATAAGGATGCCTAGTCCTGGTTCAACCACTGGGGAATTAAGGAGGAGCTCAGTATGGGAAGCAAAGATAATATAAAAAATACTATTACCTCCAAGTTTAAGGACAAGTTGTGGGAGGATCAGGAGTTGGAGGGTAAAATTAAGCTAAGATACTATAAGGAGGTGATCAACCCCACCCTTGATAATCAAGATTATCTCTCTATGTTTTCCAGCAATAAGAAAAAATGAACATTGCCAAGATAAGAACTAATTCCTATGAGCTTTGGAGTGAGACCGGGTGGTGGTTTATTCCCAAGACCCATTGGAACGATATAATCTGTAAGATTTGCGATTCTAAGTAGGTGGAGGATGAAAACCAGTTCCTTTTAGATTGCCCCACTCTTACTCACATTCGCTTTCAATTCCATACCATCTGCCACACTTTCAATCTTCTTGACCTATTAAGCCAACCCACCTATAGCGATATTGGAGCACTTATTTCCCTTCTCGTCGACCATAGAAACAATATTTTTAAGAATCAAACTTAGGTTCTTTCTCCTCTCTTAAGGTTTGATATAACACATTGGTCTTAGTAGAGGGTAACCATCATCATCATTACTTTTAAATTTACATTTACGTTTACGTGTTTACCTGAGATATTCAATGCATGTAAATATAAAAAGAGGTTTTATGTTTTACCATACTTCTGATTTATTTATATTTATTTATTTACCATACCTCTTTTATGGTAAATATAAAGAGGAGTAGGGAGTAAATATAAAAAGAGGTTTTATTTTTTTCCATACTTCTCGTTTATTTATATTTATATTTATTTACCATACCTCTTTTATTTACAATGGTATTTGGCCCATAGGCTTGGTATATACTTAGATGTTGATTTCTAATCATATGTGATATATTTTTATGTATTTATCATACCTCTGTATACACATTAAATGAAATATTGGAGTTAAGCAAGGGTGTCCCCTATCCCCTACCCTTTTTGGAATATACATTCATAAGCTAGAGGAGTGTCTGGAATATGCGGGGTGCAAGGGCATCAAGCTTGCTGGTGTTCTCATTACTCTTCTCCTCTATGTGGATAATATTGTTCTTCTTGCAAAAGGCCATGATGACCTTGACAAGCAGCTCTAGATTCTTCATGACTACTGCTCCAAGATGGGTATTATAGTTAATGCCAAGAAGACTAAAGTTATGATCATTAAATCCAAAAATATCACCCATGGTAGTTTCGTGTATAATAACCAGTGCCTAGAGCAGGTTTCTTCTTATAAATATTTTGGCATTGAATTCCCTCATAATCTCAACTGGAATTATAGCATCGAGAAAAGGATTATTAGGGGTTGGAAAGCTTATTATGAGCTTGAAAACAATTGTAAGTCGGTTGATATTTACATTTGGAGTAAAAATAGGTTCCTCTTTGATACCCTTGTCACCCCTCTTATCTTATACAGATGTGAAGTTTGGGGTTGCAGTATATCCAGAGAGTCAGGGAGGAAGATTGAGATGATTCAAAAGCAATTCATAACCTACAACCTTAAGATTAAGGGAAATACTCCCTATCCCATCCTCTTGATCGAATCTGGTTTGTCACCCATTGATAGTATGACTATGTTTAGATATCTGATGTATAAGAAGAAGCTTGACAACATGGAATAAAAAAGGCTCCCTAAAATTGTTTCTAACTGTAGTCAAAACCCTCACCTTCGCCTCAAGCGCGGGTGGCATAAGGATGCCTAGTCCTGGTTCAACCATTGGGGAATTAAGGAGAAGCTCAATATGGGAAGCAAAGATAATATACAAAATACTATTACCTCCAAGTTTAAGGACAAGCTGCGGGACAAGCTGCGGGAGGATCAGGAGCTAGAGGGTAAAAGTAAGCTAAGATACTATAAGGAGGTGATCAAACCCACCCTTGATAATCAGAACTATCTCTCTATGTTTTCCAGAAATAAGAAAAAATTAACATCACCAAGATAAAAACTAATTCCTATGAGATTCGGAGTGAGACCGGGCAGTGGTTTATTCCCAAGACCCCTTGGAATGATAGAATCTGTCATATTTGCGATTCTAAGTAGGTGGAGGATGAAAACCAGTTCCTTTTAGACTGCCCCACTCTTACTCACATTCGCTCTCAATTCCATACCATCTGCCACACTTTCAATCTTCTTGACCTATTAATCCAACCCACCTATAGCAATATTGGAGAACTTATTTCCCTTATCGTCCACCATAGAAACAAGATTTTGAAGAATCAAACTTAGATTCTTTCTCCTCTCTTAAGGTCCGATAGACCGCATTGGTCTTAGCAGACGGTAACCATCATCATCATTACTTTTAAATTTACATTTATGTTTACGTGTTTACCTGAGATATTCAATGCATGTAGTGTACTCAAATACAAACTTCCTAAAGAGGAGTATGGAGTAAATATAAAAAGAGGTTTTATTTTTTACCATACTTCTGATTTATTTATATTTATATTTATTTACCATACCTCTTTTATGGTAAATATAAGAAGAGTATGGAGTAAATATAAAAAGAGGTTTTATTTTTTTTCCATACTTCTCGTTTATTTATATTTATATTTATTTACCATACCTCTTTTATTTACCATGGTATTTGGCCCATAGGCTTGGTATATACTAAGATGTTGATTTCTAATCATATGTGATATATTTTTATGTATTTATATTTTTTGAAATGTTTTAGGCCATAAGATCCACAAGTAAATAGTTTCATATATGTTTTTTATAATGCTAGTTTTTTTTTCTTTTTAATAAGTTAGATTGAATTTAGGTTTTGGTGAATTTTGAGTTAATATGTTGTTATTATTACACAAAAATAAAAATAAAATAAAATAAAATAAAAATATCGACATAATGTAATGAACATTTTAACTAGGTCAAAATATAATAAAAATAAAAATAATCAAATAAAATAATAATAAACTATAAAAACAGCCCATAGTATTGACCCATGGTATTCATATGGATGGTAGTTTATTTAAAGGGGGAAATTAAGATGGCCTAGATCAATCTTAACTTTGAATCTACCAAGAGCCAAGAGGGATCAAATGTCTTGATATGCAAACCTTTTTTAGAGCGGAAAGAGAATTGATCCCATGATAAAAAATATAGATCTAAACCAATTATTTAATAAGATTATTTATAAATATTTATAACCATTATTATTTTGAAATTTTACTTAATAAAATGTATCTAGATTTTCATACATCCAAATATACATAGTTTGAAAAATATTTTTGATCACCCAATTTACTTTAAATTGAAATGTTCATCCATGAATTAATGGCATCATTTCTTCAATTTTAGTTGATTCTATATTATCTAGAAAATTATCATCAAAGACAATTTCTTGCAACTTCCGATTAATGTCCATGTTTTTCTACTTGTGGTAGGATCTTGTTGTAGGTGAGATGTTTCCCTACATTAAAAAAAAATATAAATTTTTAATTTTTAATTTGACTTTGACATGTACATTGAAAAAATTTAAAATATTAAAATGGCAACTTCATTTATGTGGTCAATATTCTCATTCACAAGTTCCTCTACATCTCTCATTTCCTCATCATTTCCAGGTACATCCACATCTCTTTCAAGCTCTCTATTTTGTACTTCCACATTCCTTTAGGCTCTCTATGTTCCTTTAATGCTCTGCTCTTTTATAGTATATTATCATTTTTTTTTCATTTAAAATAAATACATTTTATAATATACTTTTTCACTATATGAAAATTATATATATATATATATATATATATATATATATATATATATATATATATATATATATATATATATATATATATATATATATATTAAATACTAAAATTTAGAACTAAAAATTCTAAGTAGGTGCATGGTTTTTTTTTTTTTATATTGATGCATCACACTATACTGTATTTGGAGGTAAGAAACATTAGCGCCCCTTCACTTTATGTGTCCTAATGTGTTAAATCTTTAAGAAATTCAGTTCCAACTTAGTCTTATTTTCCAAAAAAAAAAAATATTATCATGAAATACATATCTTAAAAATATACAATTATAATTATAAAATAATATTTTTAAAATTAATGTAGAAATTTGATTGTGAAAGTGGTATTTTTTAATGATATAACTGGTAAAGCTATTATCCCTTTTTATTTTTTGAATGATTCAATTAAGATTAATATGTGTATGTTGTCATGAGGAGCCTTTTTATTTTTTATGTTAACTACCTTTTATAATTCTAGGAGGTTCCTAATATTGCCTTTGCTTTTATTTAATAAATGGAACTCAATTATATATTTAAAAAGAGGATTAGGTAAGAGAATTTTAGGATTATAAAATTTTTGTTTGTCCAACTTGACAATGTGAATGTTTATTTATCTAAAGTTGGCTCCCATGTTCAATATATCCCCATAGAGTTTGAAGATAATGGTTAATGGAAATTGAATGACATATAAAGCAAATAATTTAAACATCAAAAAATCATTTCTATATATTATAGTAGTTCTCACTTGAGTAATCTTTCATTTTGACATTCAATTATTTATTAATAAAGTTGTTTTACTTAGTAGAGAGTACAATAATTTTGTAATAAAATAATACTAGAAAAAATATTCACAATATAATTTATTTGAATAAATATATGTGTGTAAAATATTTTAATAAGAAACTAGATTTGTAATTATAAAATATAAAACTATAACTTAATTTTGTGAATTTACTTTGTGCTTTTTTTCCTTTATGTATATAGAGAAATACTAAACCAAGTTTGGAGTTAAGAAAATAAACCATAACATAAAGAACAATATCTCATTCCAAAAAATGTCTCCATATTAAAATGACATTCACTTTTTTGTATCAGAAGACTATTGTTGTTCATATACAATTTTTGACAAGCATGCAATTAGCGCTCATATATGTAGATGAACTTAGAGTAAACTCAATTTTTGTTAATAAAAATTCTCTTTATTTACATCTATGCTAGATAGATTGTAATTGAATGCATTTAAAATATGTTATTTCAGTTACATGCTCATTTATTTACATCTATGCTAGATAGTTTGTATTTGAATTCATTTACAATATCTTATTTCAGTTACATGCTCATTTCATTTTTGTTTCGGAATATTATTAATCACAAAGTATTTTCACCCCCAATTTCCTATTTCGATATCTATAAATTTTTTTCTATATATGTGAACACATTATGTTGTTTTACATATATGTTTTCACTCCCAATTGCCTATTTCAATATATTTAACAAAATTTTCTAGTTGATAACTCTTATCATCAATATCTTTGAAACCTCCATGACCTGCTTCCTTCTCTGCAACATCTTATTTCTTCTAGGCTACTCTTTCCTATGTTATTGTCTTAAGTCGTTTCTTTGGCAACAAGTGGTGCAATTTCTAGTATATTTATTTATTTAACATACCTCTTTTATAAACACCTTATTTGGCCCATAGTATTAATAATAATTTGTTCCATGGTATTTGGCCCATAGGCTTCACCTAAATAACACCTCATTTTTTAGTTTTCGTAAATATAAAAAGGTTTATGGTGTAAATATAAAAAGAGGTTTTATTTATTTACCATACCTCTAGTATATTTATATTTATATTTATTTACCATACCTATAGGGTAAGTATAAAGTTAGGTTTTATTTATTTACCATACCTCCAATCAATATATATATATATATATATATATTGTAAGCTTGGTAGTACCTTTCATTTTTTTCTATTTTTTCCTTTTTGTTTTACTCCATCTTCATCAACATGTCCAGATACATCACCAATTTATTTATATTTTTACTTATTACCATACCTCTGGAGTAAGTATAAAAAGAGGTTTTATTATTTATTCACCATATCTCCGGTTTATTTATATTTTTATTTATTTACCATACCTCTTTTTTGAGTGTTCTTAAATATATTCGCACATTTCAAATGTTTACTTAAATTACATTTCTTACCTTACATTTCTCACATTACATCAAAACATGTGCCTTATAATTCGACACATCAAATGTTTACATTACATTTCTCACATTATATCTACACATGTGCCTTATAATTCGACACATCAAATGTTTACATTACATTTCTCACATTATATCTACACATGTACCCTATATTGGGTAATAGAGGGCCTCTCGGCGCAACTAGTAAATAATTCGACAACCTTCTAGGGCTCTAGATAGTTTTTCTAGCTCGACTCCTAGATTAGTAACTCAACCCACCAAGGGCTCCAAAGAGTATGTCCATCCTAGGCTCCATGACTATTAACTCAAACCAAGTTGTTCCAGGGGTTCCAAAGTGTTTGTTCCAACCCACAACAATAAGGAATTACAAGCACCAATTAGAAAAAAACAACAAGTGGAAAAACCCACAACACCATGGATATCCAAGAAATGACAAGGTTAGGCAAAACCATTGTCAATCCAGGAAATCCTCCATGCTAATGACATATAATAACATGCATATACCATGCATCCATAATCAACAAGGAAAATCACACATGAAACTTATTACCCTCAAAGAAATCCAACTATAGTTGTTGATCCACCTGTTCCCTTGTGCTTTCATGCTTTCCTTTGCCTTCTTTCTCCAAATCTAATGAAAACTAGATTGCTACAGGCATGCTCAACAATGCTCCAAGATTTCTCTAAGTGTGAAAGAGTATTAGAGAGAGAGAATAGTAGAGAGTTCCAAGACAAAAATGACAAAATGTTTCACACACTGACCAAAAGATGTGAACTGGTCCTTAAGAGCTTTTTATTATTATTGAGGCCTCTGTTTTCTTCATTTTTACTCAAATGTCCTTTAATTTTCCTCCTCATGCATATGTGTGACCTTTCATCTCCCTTTTCTCCTTTTTTCTTTTAATTCATAAATAAAATGCCAATTAATGCCTCTTTTCACTTTCCAATGTCTTTGCCAATTTCCATAGCCATCAAATAATCACAAGTGATCCCCATTACTACATTTTGCCAAAAATTAAGCTTGGAATACATGTCATGTGACCTTAGTTATAATTTTTATTTATTTACATAAGAAATCAATAGGGGTTGTTACACTTTTAATGGGAAACATCTCAAAGAATTCTTTGATTGATAATTTTTAACATATATTTTTATTATAGAAGTATATAATCTTATACATATTTTTCTTGTATTATAATAGTATCAATTCATGTATTTTTTAAGGGATTTTGATTCCATCATTAAAAGGAGAAGGAAACTGATTAGATTATGATGTTCTCAGTAACCTGTAAGGTGTCACTATCTCGCAATTGGAGCCAAATATTGAAATATTTTGTGTTGCACCACTATCCCTCTATATTATATGTCTTGCCTCAACGATATTGTACTCACTCATTTTTTTTATATACACCATGTGTGGAACGATCCTAGTTCTTTGCACTCTACACATATCTGCTCTCTACATAGAATTTTTCCCGCACACTTCTCCCCTACACCCTCCCACACTTAATCATTTTTATGTGTGAAGAATATCTATACTACCCAATCCTATGCACACCTCTCTTCTTGCACATCCATTTGTTACACAAAACTCATCCTCCACATAGTTCAAATTTCTGCACATCCTTTTCTCTTGAAAAGTAATCTCTTGCACATATCAAATCTTCATACACGATAAACCATGAATGCCACCTTGTTTCCTTATTCCATACTTACTGGATGTCAATTTTTTACTCCTTTTGAGGATAATTGAAAACTCATCCAAGTCATTTAAGAAAGTATGATACTTGAGGTAAAATAGTTTCTTGATATTTTGCAACGTGAATTACCTGCCAACATGTTAGTCATCAATATTTTTCACTTGTTGGTGATGACTAGTTCTAACAACCAAGTTTTCTAGCAGCTGATCTAAAAATTTGTCAAATTTTCCAGCTAGAAAACACCCATGAACTTTTTTTACCTTCTTACCTTTCAGCTTGCCCATGACAAGATGAAACCTCATTATCAAATCCTACCTAGCCTTAGCCATACTAGTCTACCCATCAACTCTAAAGAAACAATCCATATTTGTCCAAAAAGTCTCCCCTAAGTTAGGAAGTGGCGCTTTAGGCATTTCTCCCTTGGAAAACAATCCTAAAGCCAAAGAAAATCTACCTGCTATAGACCAGTCATAACAAACCTTCCCATTCTACAAATAAAGTTGGTTACAGCCCTAGGTCGCGCTACTAATACACCCTCAAGTCTCAACAATTCATGTACCATAAGTCAAACTGATTCTAGGTGTTTTTTACAGTGTTTTAAATGGATATTTCAAGGACAGAGGCCTTCCAGCATCTCAGAAGACAATATTTGGCTCCACATGAGAAGACAACTGCTTCTCAATGTAATCTTGAGCCTGGGATGCAGCCACAGAGCAGAGAGTATTTCATTAAGCTCTTGCAATCACAGTCAAAGCCTAAAATGACAATGAAAGGAAAAATAACATTGTCAAAGAGCTGATGATATGACATGAAAGAAAAACCTCCTTCATCTATAAGCAGAGGGTTTGAAGAATGAAGAACCTCCTTCATTTCATAAGTAGAGGGTTGAAGACTAAGAGCACCTCCTTCATCTATAAGCAGAGGGCCAATGGACAAAGTCTGTTTTTAAGCTTTTCACTAACTGTAAGGACAAACTTAGGTCACAGTGAGACAATAATGAAGGTCTCTATATGAAAATGATGATTAAAGTCAGAGGAGAAAACACCATCAGCATGATTCATCAAACATCCTTTTTTGGATTGAGACAAAAGTTCAAAGGAAACCAAGCATTTGTCAAAGAAGGCCTCCTTCATAAGCAAAGTAAGGAGCCCATCATGATTTGAAGATGAAAATCAATCATGGCATATGGCAAAGATTCTAAAGGGACTGCTCTCAAAAAGAGGTGAAATAAATGAAAGCCCAGGCTTCTTGCAGACCTCCTTCACAGAATAACTAAAGGGTAGTTCCCCCTTGCTTAATTTTCAAATCTAGAACATCATCCCTGTGTTATCTCCTTAAAAATGAAAACTAGATCATTTTGGCAATCTGAAGATAAGTTAATGTTTTTGGGATTGAGGGCCTTTTGTAAACAAGGATTTGCATTTATAGTGTCCAACAAGTTTTTTACCCACAGTCAGAGGGAAGCTCAAATAGCACAAGGAACAATAGATGAGAAATACAAATACAAGAGGTGGAAAAGGGATATTAAAATTGCAGTTGAGCTCCTTACCCAGTAAAAAGGAAATGCCACTCAAAAGACACATCAACAACCCTTCATATGGCTCAGAGCAAAATTTCCTCCCACACTGCAGATATCAAAAGGGAAAACAGTTTTCTCTCCAATAAGAAACAGTGAAAGTTTTAGTTCTTAAAAAGGGTGGTTTTATTTCAAAAAAGAGGTTGGGTTTATAAAACAAGCGGTCATCACCACTCTGACATTTATCCGAATGAAAAGGTATCAGGTTATGTTTTAAAAGGACAAGCATTCAAGTTTTGTTTCAAAGGGAATTTTCAAACATCGCCTAAAAAACCATCATCAATCAAATGTGAAAGGGTATTAACTTGTTCACGTTCAAAAGAGTAAAGGGACCGTTGCAAGCCTCTTTAAATCTCTCAAAGCACAAGACAAAATCCCCTTTGCTGTTCTCAAAATCGAAGAAAGAGCTTTTGAGTGAATTTCCACGGAGTTTTCAGGTTTGGACTGCGCGGCGTGCCTGTACACCTGCGCAGCGTGTTCAGACACACTTTTTCCACAGGAATACAAAGCCGAGCGGCGCGCCTGTAGGAGCGCGCGACGTGCCTGTAGGTGTTGGTCACGTCAGCCTGACAAGTGACCGACAGTTGGTTTTGCACGACGTTCTCTCGTTCTAAACGTGCCGCACATGTACAAACGACCAAAATGCCTCCCAACTAATCTTAAACCTGATCAAACTCCTCGAGCAAGGCTGCCATCGTGTTCCAAGGTATTTTGTTTTTTCCCCTTGCTAAATTCAAACTACTAGATGGGTTTGAAGCAGTAAAAGTCTTGGTGTAAATCCAGGTAGTTTAAGTGAATGTTTTGAAAGAGAGTTATAGTTGGCTGAGAGTTGATTCTAGCTTCAAAGAGCCTATACACTGCCCTCAGAACAATGCATCAACATACACTTGCAAGTCCAAATATACACAGTAGTGAAGGGCTCGTAAAAAGTGTGAAAGTAACCCTACTATGATAAAACGAAGCCAACCTCTGTCAGCATTTGTAAGGGAGAAAAAAAATGCTTAGGAGTGTTGAGAGTTTTGTTTAAAAATCAAGATTTGTTGTGGTTATGTTTGATAGAGGTGAAATAGTGAGAATGGTGAGTTTTTATTGATGCAAAAAGCCCATTAGACTGCCCTCAAAACAAGGGTAAAAGATGAAGGCACTGTTTTAAAACAGAAACTCAGTGTTTGAAAATGAAACAGTGGTCCTAATTTCAACCACAGTAATCATCCATATATTACTTGGTCATTGTTCAAAGTTTTCCTCAGTGTGGTGAAGAGCAAAATCAAGGCTGCCTTTTTGACCATAAACAGATTTTAGTATATGAAGCTGTAAATTTCCATTTGGAGGTATTGACAAAAATGTGGGTGAGAAGTGGTGAATACAAGGGTAGTATCTTGATTAGGAGAGGTGTTTGCTTGCTACAAGGCTGTTTTGTTGTCCTCAAAACACCAAAACTCTGTGACCTTGTCCAAACACAGAAAATCACTTTGACTGTGTATGCATTTTGTTTGACTGTGCAGTTGTCATTATAAATACTGGCTGTTTGGCATGCAAAGGGAAGAAAGGACAATTTTTTGGGAGGAAAAGAGACCTAATACCATAGAGCCATGTCACACAGCTTTTGAAACCAAATTTACCTTGATCAAACAGTGATTGATAGGTGAAACCGAGTTGTGTTTGAAAAGACATTTCAAAAAACCTTTTGAGGAAGTTTTGTTTTGCAGAGAGCATCTAGAGCAAGATGCCTACCAGGCAGGATAGTAGGAGTGGATTGCATAAGTGGTATGAGCCTATTTCTACCGAAGAAGTGAATGCACATCCATCAGTCTTATTCAATTTTCATGAGGTGGGATGTTTAGATTTTTGCCAAAGGATGCAAGAGGTGAAGAGTTTTTCTCCTTTGAAACACCTTTGCGCTTTAAGGTTTCAAGATAAGCATTTCTAATTGGCAGGCCTTGACTTCAAGTTCTCCCCAAGATCCATCTCCAAAGCCACTAAAATTCCCTATATTGGCGAGAAATGGTTTAAACAAAGCCATTTGGACTTAGATGATTACAAGCCCTTTCTAAAGCCTAAACATAGAGATGCTTATCCTTCTATTTTCCCTTTCTCATATCTTTTAGCCAGCTATGCCCCCCTCATGAAGATTATCATGAAGTACTTCACTTGCGAGGGAAGATTCTCCCGAATCTATGCTTATCACATTCGACTGCTGATGCATTTCACAAGGACCAAGCAGCTAAATCTTCCTTTCTTCTTACACAAGAGCATTGAGAAAATGGCCTCCAATGTCCAGAAGAGGCCTCCTTCACAACAAATAGCCTGTCTCTTCCATCACTCTCTCATCAAAATCATCATTCTTCATTAGCTTGAAAAGAGAGAAGTCTCTTGGGATTTTTTCATCACTCATCTAGATTTCTCCACTGTCCCTCCAGTCCATACATCCCCTAGCCCTCCTACTCATTTCCCCTCACCTTCTTCTAGCAGACCTACTCCTAAAAAGCTCAAGTTTACTACAGAAAAGACAAAGGAACATGAATAAGGAGAAGGAAGTGACTAGCAAGAGAAGGAAGGACATGAGCAAGAGGAAGAAAGTGCTGAACAACAACATGACAGTGGTGAGGGTGAATAATAAACTGATGATGAGGCTGAACAACAGCCTTATGGTGACACACAGCAACATCACAGTGGTGATGAACAACAACAAGGGAAAGAGGAAGAAAATGCTGAACAATAGCATGACAGTGAGGGAGAGACAGGGCAACAACATGAAGATAATGAACAAGGACAGGAAAGGGATGAACAGGGGCAGTTTTGTGAGACAGAATAGCAAGAGCAGCATGAAGATGATGAAAAAGGGCATGACAATGATGAGAAAGGGTAGCCTCAAGAAGAACAACAGCCTCCTCAAGAAGAACAACAAACTCAAAAGGAAGAGGAACAAGGTGACAAAGGTAAAAGGGCCATGCCCTCTTCTCCTAAAAAGGCCAAGCCATGGACAACAAAGAAGAGAGTGCCTAGAGTGGTCACTCCAAATGTGAAAAGGGCTCTCCGAAGTAAAGGAAAAATGCCAAAGAAGCCTATCATTGATTTTCCTAGGAGGAAGAGCACTAGAATAGCCACCCAAATCAAAGGGAAGGGCAAGATAGAAAGAAGTCATGAACAGGAGAGTGCATTCGATATCATCCCTATCAAAAGCGGTCATAGTGATAATGAGGCCCGGATTTTAGAAAACCTCTTGATCCATAGGGAAGGCCAAATTGATGCATTCAAGGATGATCTTCATAGGGCAAGGAATTTCAATCAATTTCTGCAAATCCAAAATAGGCAAATGAGTGTCCATATGGCTGTTTATGAGACACGGGCGACTAAGTACAAAAAGGAGGCCTCCAAAGCCAAAGTAAGGTTGGAAGAAATCATGGGTGAGTTTGATGAAGTGAAGGCGATGATCAGCCTAAGCGAAAGAGGCCTAGAACCATGGGGTTTAAAAGGGCCCTTGAGAAGCAAAAATAAGTGGAAAATGCCCTTCTCCAATCTACCCCTCTCCTTGCATTGTTTGAACAGGAGATAGAGAACAATAAGGAGGCGTGGCTTGAGAGATTCAATGACCATTTGGAGAAGAAGTTGGAGAGGGAAAACAGGGATTTATACCTTCAAAGGAGAATGACAAAGCATTATAAAAGGTTAAATCAGTTTTCCCGACGCAAGTTGAAGGCTGCTAAAGAAAAGCTCAAGGAGGCTAAAGGGAAGCGCCCGACACGGAAAGTGAAGAAAGACATATCAGGGCTTCATATTTTGGCCTCTGCTTCACAACATTTTGCTAAGAACCCTTAAGGGTCATGCTCACCAATTTTGGGCGTTTTTCGACATATTTTTGTTTTTTTGGCATTTTTGGGTTTTTGGTCAAAACTCATAAGCTTCGCCATTTCAGTTTGGGGGATAAAAAAAGGAGGAGAATGGTATCATTGGATGCCATAATTTCAGGAGCACACACTCAGCGATTTTAAGGACATTTGAAGATCATTTTCTCCCCCGAAATGGCAAAAAATGCCCGCTTTTTCTACACTCTCCCGGTCTATCAGCAAACCTTATTTTTTGGTTTTTTACACACAGGTCTATTTTTGAAGGAATTCTAGGAATTAGATTGGGAAAATTATAGTTTCTCCAGAAATTAGACACACAGAGCTTTCCAACAAGCTATCATGAGCCTCGTTTCGACATCGGGAAGGCTGCCAAAATTTGCCGGAAAGTCAGGGGACCTTTTGCTGATATAATTTTTGAGTATTTTTGTAAAAATTGAACCTTTAAAAACTGCTTTTTCCTCATGTGCGTTTAGCTATTTTTTCACATGAGAAGTTATGAAAAGTCAATTTATTTCCCTCTTTTAGCATTTTTTAGATATTTTATGAGATATTTTGTGCCTTGGGCTTTGCAAAGCCTCAAGGACAAGTTTAGATATTTTGAATAGGCTAATGAGAGTGCAAATTGAACTAAGAGGTTTTCCTCACTTGAGCCTATATATTCCAAAGGCTTTCATTGTAAACAAGGCTGAACTTGATGATAGAAGCAATATATGGTCATATAAGCTTTGGAATAAATACTTGTCTCATGCTCTTGGATAGTCTCTTGGATGTTCTTGGATGATGAAAGAGGATTGTTGTTGGATTCCATGACTTGGTAGAAAGGTATAGTGTATCTTTCTTTGTTTTGTTTTCTAGTTTTCATTCATGAATCCATGTTTCTTGTTTGCTATAGATCATTAGAGAACAAATTTGATACATGCCCTTGGAGGCACCTCAAATTTCCTGTTTCTTCATAGCTTCCATGTTTTCTTCTTCCTTAGTCACATTAAAGAATTCTTGATTGCTCTTTAATAACTTAAGGATATTGTTGCTTATTTCATTCATGGTTTTATGCATGCTAAGTATGATTTATGGTACACCCTACTTACTCATGGCTAGCCATAGCTCCATCCTTGAAATTTCTCTTTGACTGATTAGATTTTCATTTGTTGAACCAAGGAGGTCTTGTTCCGATCTTTCCCTTTGCCTAAGACTATGCAATATTGCTTTTCAAAGTGCCCAATAACTTGAAGTACTGTGTTTAGGCGTTCCGGCATGGTGATTTGAGTTGTTTGTCTCTCTTAAGTGTATTTACCAAAGTCTGATAGTCATTTCCCAAAGTTAGAGAGTTCTATATCTCTATGCATGGCTTGAATGTTTATTTCTATGTATTGATTAGCTTATAGTTACATTTCTCATGATTAATGGTTTGCCCTACCATGTTTATGTCAGCTATTAAACTAGTTATGCTTGAAATCCTTTGTTGTTCCCAAACTTGATGTCCATTTTATTCCATTTTGCCCAAAGATCCTTTCTACCTCGAATCAAATCGGCCCTTCAATAGCCTTGTATCACCGTCTGATAGCTTTCTAGACCTTTTCGACCCCATAGCCCAGTTGATCTTACATATTTTTACCTATCTTATATATTTGATTAGTTTCATCCCTCACAACCTAAAAACCAAAACCAAAAAAACCTACTTCATAACTAGCCTAAAATCAGAACACAATAAGAAAAACACACAAATATCCCTTACACATATAGAGAGAGCCCTCTCTGAGTCTAGGAAGGCTAGGTCCTTGGGCTCCAAATATTGGTTTGATGTTACACTGTCATTTGGCTTGCCAATCAGCCAAATCACGGGACCCTAACATAATGGCGATCATGGTGGGACTTTGAGTACATGACAGTCTCGCGAACTCTTATAGACTCTTTAGTCCTTCAACATTAAAATTAGACCATTAGCCTATAGAATCATTTAGAGTAAACTCTCTGTTTCACCATCTTAGCAAAGTGATGAATCAGGTTTAGAACACTCTTACAAACTAGGCTGTACATAAAAACTCAGAAAACCCCAAAAAAATTCCTTAGATTGGTTTTTGACAGTATTGGCGGTGGACCATACACATATACCTCAAAACAACTAAAAATCCACTTGGCGACTCCACTAGCCTCCAATAGGCCTTACTATTTTACCAAACTCTAGGTTACTATCTGATTGAGCCACCTCATCGCCACCCTAACATAATGGCGATCATGGTGGGACGCTGAGTGATAAACAAACTTAGTTTCCCTAATCTTTAGAGACTTTTGAGAATACTTTCTGATTGACTTATCCCACCGCTCACTAACATAATGGCGATCACAGTGGGACCTTGAGTCAAAACATCCTAGGTATCCCTTAGGAACCCTCAAAATCTCAGTCAAGCTTAGAAGAGTAGAACCTGGTTGTCTCACCATCCTAGCAAAATGATGACTCAGCTGTAGGACACTCTTACAAATCTTAGGACTACATAAAGAACTCAGAAAAACCCCAAAAAACTCCCTTAGATTGGTTTTTGTCAGTACTGGTGGTGGACCATACACATATACCTCAAAACAACTAAAAATCCACCTGGCGACTCCAATAGCCTCCAGTAGGCCTTGCTACTTTACTAAACTCTAGGCTACTATCCGATTGAGCCACCTCATTGCCACACTAACATAATGGCGATCATGGTGGGACTTTGAGTGATAAACAAACTTAGATTCCCTAAACATTCCAGCAGCCTTAAGAATACTATCTGATTGACTTATCCCACCGCTCACTAACATAATGGCGATCACGGTGGGACTAACTGAGTACATAGCAATCTAGAAAACTCTTGTAGATTCATTAGTCTTCAAAACTTAAACATGCAAGCAGTCCATAAAACCATTTAGAGTAAACTCTTTTTGTTCTCGCCACCCTAGAAAAGTGATGAAACAGGTTTAAAATACTTTAATAAACCATAGGCTGCACATAAAAACTCAGAAAAACCCCAAAACATTCCCAGATTGGCTTTTTCCTAGTTACTAGTGGTGGACCATAGCTACATCTTTTAAAAAACAACCAAGTTCCACCTGGCGACTCCACTAGCCTCTAGTAGGCCTAAAAAATCCATAAAAGACCAAAAAATTCATAAACCATACCTTTCTGCTAACTCATCCCTCCAAAAACTTAAACTTAGGGTAGAAGCTCTGTAATCAGTGACAAACTAAGTATAACTTAGCGATTCAGAAAAACCTCACCTAAACATAGGAGATAAGCAGAAGCCTTCTTGCCAAGAGAACCATTAGCTTTTCCATACAGCCTAGCAAACTGTTGAAACCAAGTGAATCACTCTTCTTTGCAAGTTCCCATCTCAAAGTTGCTATAAAAATTTTCCCCAAGCATCTTTGATAGTGTTGGTGGTGGACCATAGTTCTCATAAGAAATCCACCTGGCGACTCCACTAGTCCATCCTTTTTGTTTTGACCATCCTTCACATTAGTAAAACCTTAGAGAGGCCATCCATCCGAAACTTTCACAAATACCATCCTTTCTAAACTCTAGACCCGAAATCTGGCTTCACGAAGAATCAACACCAGATCTCATCCAGACCCAAATCCCCCCATCATAGTAGATGACCCAGAGAAGATTATGTGGCAAGCTTCCCAAACTGGCGATTTAGCTACCGATAGGTCCATTCGTAAAGCAAGATCAGTACCCAAACATCTCACTGCCTTGCAGGATTCCCCCTTTGACTTAAAATCAGCAAAAAATCTTTTTAGAAGCAAGTCACAAAGTACGATAGACTTTGACGATATTGAGCCCCTATATCTTCCACAGAGTCCTAGTAGAGAAGCCTCACCTACCACACCTCCCGACTTTCAGCTTCTCCATCACTTTGGCTCCTACCATCCCAGATCTGCTCAAAATCAGATCACTAGTCCAAGTACTTCCGCCACACCTATCCAAACCACTACTGTTTGAACCACCTCAGCTCATCCCACAAACCCTCATTTTGTACATCATCCATCAGCTCCCGTCATGGCAGCCTGGTACGCATCTTTGGTGTTGCCACAACCTTTGGCTCCCTTACAAGATAACTATCAAGCCAAAATCCCACACTTTACTGGAGATGAGACTACCACAACTCAACAACATGTAGATAAGATTAGAGATGCCTTTGAATACATGGAAATATAAGACGACACCGTCAGAATGAGAATGTTTGCCCAAAGCCTGGGTGGAGAACCCAAAAAATGGTTTAAAAGCTTAACTCCAAATAGCATCCACAACCCCCTAGAACTCTACCAAACCTTCATAAACAAGTTGGAAATCCGAAAGAACCCTATTCAAATCCTGTCAGAATATAACAATCTAAACGGGAAAATGGGGAAAGTGTCCAAGGATACTGCATTAGGTTCAACAGTGTGTATAATGCCCTCCCACCTCACTTCAAACCCCCACTTGGTTCAGCCTTGGCAAAGTTCCCCGAGGGTTTTGACCCAGACATGACTTATCAGCTAAGAGACAAGGACCCCCCTACCCTAGAGGAAATGAAAAAAGTAGCCATAAGAGCAGAAGCCAACTTAGCCGAAAAAAGAGCTAGGATGAGAGCAGAAAGGGGAGTCACTTACCATGACGAATTTTCCCCCTTGGTTTCTTCCTCAGATCCTAGAATAGACGGCCTGGTCAAATCCATGACAAAGATGTGGGAAAGAATGAGTGAGAAAGCACCTGTTAAGGACAACCAGCTAAACCCTCAAAACTGCAACCAAAACTTTAGGAGAGACCAATCTCGAAATAAAACAAGAGGAAAATACCAACAAGTCAGGCCACCATTTAATGAAAATTATGTGGAAGAAGATGATAGGGATACAGAACCCATTGATGAAAATCATTTGAACCTCATAGGGTCTGATAATGAGAGTGAGATGGACCTCACAGAAGAAGAACAATCATTCTTCTCTCCGAATCAGGATGAAACCAACTATGAAGATCCAGAGGATCCTGCCATAGATTTTTAGAATGCCATAGTAGAAGCTCACAGGAAATATAACCTTAGAAGCAGAAAAAATCAAGACAACTCCAAGAAAGGTAGCTCAGACACTGCTAAAATCCCTGATACTATCCTTAAGAAAGCAGTGAACAACAACAAAATCATGGTCGGGAAAAATGACCAAAACAAAGATAGAGTTATCCAAACTAGTCCTAACTCAGATGCTCCTAGTACTTCCACAAAGATTCCCGAGGTGGCTGTGGCAAACAAAATCTCGAAACAGAGCCAGAAAACTCAGAACATAGAGAAGGTCATGGCTGAAAAAGATGAAACAAAAATGTCTAAACTTCAGCTACCTTTTAGTTTTGAGGGCGAAATCACCAAAATAAAGATCACCATGCCTCTTACCGAGCTCATCGCCCAAGGCTCTTATAAATCCCAAGTGTTAAAGGTCCTGAATCTAGAGAATGATGCAAACACTCTTAATCTAGTTGAGGACACTCCTGAAGTGTTGTTTGGTCCGAAAATAGAAGGGAAATTACAAGAGGGAACCACTCTTCCCTTTTACATCAGTCTAAATATCCATGACCAAATCCTTCACAATGCCATGCTAGATTCCGGTGCCTCGCATAATCTTATGCCGAAGGTTGTAATGGAAATATTAGGTCTATAAATCACAAGACCATACAAAGACTTATATTCTTTTGATTCTAGTAGAGTCGAATGTCTAGGTTTAATCAAGGATCTATGTTTTAGTTTGGCCCAAATACCCGCAAAACATCTAATCATGGACATAGTGGTAGCAGACATCCCTCCCAAGTACGGAATGCTTCTATCCAGATCTTTGGGAGCCAAGCTCCGAGGAAATATTCAACTGGATATGTCCTACGCCACTATTCCTGTGTTTGACCAAACAAGAATACTCTATCGAGAGTCACACATGAAATACATGATCAGTAGCCAAGAGAGGCTAGATAACATTACAATGTATTCCTTGCATTCCGACCTGAACTCTTTTATTCTGCATGCTGATGAGGGCATTGAAGAGCAGTCAGAAGAGACTGAAACAAACTTAGACCCACCACATCAGCTGCCCCTAGTTCTCTATGATGAACTAGGCACTCAAAACTACCACGATCACGAACAACTATGTTTTGAGGAAAGTAGGTATGTTCCTTCTGAAATAGGAATAGAGAAAGAAGAACAAACCATTATGTACTATCAAGCGAATTGCTCAAACCTTAGTCAAACTTCAGCAGTAACATCAGGAAACTTTTTCAGAATAAAGGCATTAGAGGACTTACATATCACAAACCTTTTCAGAACTCAGGAGCAGGGAAGCTTAATGTTTTTACCATACCTCAAAGATTTACCATTACATAACTCTTCCACTACAAGTGAAACTTTGACTGTAGCCATAACAACTCAAAATCCAGAAAAAGGACCTAATAAAATCCTTATGAGCAAACATGATAATTGGAGTCCAGATATACTTGAGTTACTTGAACTGGCCAATATCCTGTCATTTCATCAAAGACTTAGAACTTCTAGAATTGGAAATCTCATGCAGAATACTACATCACGCAGAGAAAACAATGACCAACACTATGCCATTACCATTACTCCAAGAAACAACTTCGACAAAAGAAAGCACAAAAGTCTGAACCAATCAGCAATGATCAAAGATAAAATAGCTGGTCATAGGGTCTGTTTTGATTTTAGAAACACTAATGCCCATCCCTATAACATAAATTTTATCCTTCCTACCCAAGACCATGATATACCGACGATAAGTGCTTTTAATCATATGCCTTTGCAAGATGATGTTTCAGGTTATAGCCAAATGATTCCCTTGCAAAGTAGATAGCTCAAAGATTTTTTCCAGTATGCTGGAAGTAATTCCAGTTTCAGACTCAAAATTGCAAAACCACCGGATATCAAAAATATGCTCATGAAAGCCATGTTTCCAGTCCTGAATTTCTGCATTTTAACATACCTTGATGATGTCATTATTTATTTCAAAAATTACCAAGAGTATATGCATTACTTAAGGAAGATGTACAGTAAAGGAAGGAGTGGAAATTAGAGGTATAAAGAGGTACAATGGGAAGATACGGGTTCGTTCAGAGATTCTTGCATGAATCCTTATGTCATGCTGGAAAGAGAGAATTTTCCAAATTTCTCTTTTCAGGAGTTGAGTGGACCAAGAATGGTAGGAGATCCTTACGAGGATAAGATTCTTAAGTTTCGCCATTTCCAAGATTTCTAAGTTTAAGGAATTTTCAATCATTGTATATACCACTATTTTAAAAATAGATAAAACATAAAGGAAAAAAACAATAGAAGAATAGAAAAGAGGGCAGTTGAAAACTATAAAAAAGGCCCCATGTTCCAAAAAATATTCATTTAGAAAGCGCGCAAGTCTAAATGCCGCTACTAGTACTCAAATATCTTGTTCAGTTATCTAGCCTAATCATAGCTGAACATATTTAAATTTATTTGCTGATAAGTTAGTGAGTGAAAAATATGGTCAAAATTGTGTAAGCTTGACTTATCAAAGAGAGTAGATTAGGAAAAGATACTGGTTCCACATGCCCAAAACAGAACCAAAGAGGGAAGCGGGGATGAAAAACAAATTGTGAATCTTAGCCCTGTTTTTTCCTAGTTTCCATTTTATGAAAAATAATATTTGTGTGCAACTTATTTTTCATTCCGCAAATACATGACGAATCAAACTGTCTAACCCTGATTTGATCATCTTTTCAATTTCATGTTTTCGACTAGAGAACAAAATCCTGTCAAACAGCTTAACCATGACAGTTGATCTAGCGTAGGTAGAGTAATGAAGGAGTTCATCAGTTTAATCTGAACTCCCAGCAGATATAAGTGTAGAATTAGATAGGTTCATTTTCCAAAAAGAAAAAATATATATTTTCAAAAGGCTACTAGTCCAAATGCGCCAAAAAAGAAGAAAAAATGTTAGGAAAGATAGTGGGGTAGGTGGAGATACCATTGATGCTAATCATGCTGTCATTTTTTAGAAGTAGCATTAAGGAAGAATGAAATTTGCACCAATGGGTAAGGCACTGGTCTTCATAAGCCAAAGATCTGAAATTCTGGACACCTCCTGAAAAGGAGCTGCCCTCCCCAAATGGAGCCACTGTTAGTCATTAGTATTTTTCACTTGTTGGTGATTACTAGTTCTAACAACTAAGTTTTCTAGCAGCTGATCTAAAAATTTGTCAAATTTTCCAGCTGGAAAACACCCATAATTTTTTTTTGCCTTCTTACCTTTCAACCCGCCCATGACGAGATGAAACCTCATTATCAAGTCCTACCTAGCGTTAGCCATACTAGTCTTCCCATCAACTCTAAAGAAACAATCCATTTTGTCCAAAAAGTCTCCCCTAAGTTAGGAAGTGGCGCTTTAGGCATTTCTCCCTTGGCAAACTATCCTAAAGCCAAAGAACCTCTACCTGCTATAGACCAGTCATAACAGACCTTCCCATTCTACAAATAAAGTTGGTTATAGCCCTAGGTCGCGATACTAATACACCCTCAAGTCTCAGCAATTCATGTACCATAAGTCAAACTGATTCTAGGTGTTTTTTACAGTGTTTTAAATGGATATTTCAAGGACAGAGGCCTGCCAGCATCTCAAAAGACAATATTTGGATCCACATGAGAAGACAACTGCTTCTCAATGTAATCTTGAGCCTGGGATGCAGCCACAGAGCAGAAAGTTTTTCATTAAGCTCTTGCGATCACAGTCAAAGCCTAAAAGGACAGTGAAAGGAAAAATAACACTGTCAAAGAGTTAATGATATGACATGAAAGAAAAACCTCCTTCATCTATAAGCAGAGGGTTTGAATAATGAATAACCTCCTTCATTTCATAAGTAGAGGGTTGAAGACTAAGAGCGCCTCCTTCATCTATAAGCAGAGGGCCAATGGAAAAAGTCTGTTTTTAAGCTTTTCACTAACTGTAAGGACAAACTTAGGTCACAGTGAGACAGTAATGAAGGTATCTGTATGAAAATGATGATTAAAGGAAGAGGAGAAAACACCATCAGCATGATTCATCAAACATCCTTTTTTGGACTGAGACAAAAGTTCAAAGGAAACCAAGCATTTGTCAAAGAAGGCCTCCTTCATAAGCAAAGTAAGGAGCCCATCATGATTTGAATATGAAAAGCAATCATGGCATATGGCAAAGATTCTAAAGGGACTGCTCTCAAAAAAAGGTGAAATAAATGAAAGCCCAGGCTTCTTGCAGACCTCCTTCACAGAAGAACTAAAGGGCAGTTCTCCCTTGTTCAATTTTCAAATCTACAACATCATCCCTGTGTTATCTCCTTAAAACTGAAAACTAGATCATTTTGGCAATCTGAATATAAGTTAATGTTTTTGGGATTGAGGGCCTTTTGTAAACAAGGATTTACATTTACAGTGTCCAACAATTTTTTTACCCACAGTCAGAGAGAAGCTCAAATAGCACAAGGAATAGCAGATGAGAAATACAAATACAAGAGGTGGAAAAGGGATATTAAAATTGCAGTTGAGCTCCTTACCCAGTAAAAAGGAAATGCCACTCAAAATACACATCAACAACCCTTCATATGGCTCAAAGCAAAATTTCCTCCCACACTGCAGATATCAAAAGGGAATTTTTTTTTCTCTCCAGTAAGAAACAATGAAAGTTTTAAGTCTTAAAAAGGGTGGTTTTATTTCAAAAAAGAGGTCGGGTTTATAAAACAAGCGGTCATCACCACTCTGACATTTATCCGAATGAAAAGGTATCAGGTTATGTTTTAAAAGGACAAACATTCAAGTTTTTTTTCAAAGGGAATTTTCAAACATCACCTAAAAAACCCTCATCAATCAAATGTGAAAGGGTATTAACTTGTTCACGTTCAAAAGAGTAAAGGGACCGTTGCAAGCCTCTTTAAATCTCTCAAAGCACAAGACAAACTCCCCTTTGCTGTTCTCAAAATCGAAGAAAGAGCTTTTGAGCGAATTTCCACGGAGTTTTCAGGTTTGGACTGCGCAGCATGCCTGTACACATGCGCGACGTGTTCAGGCACACTTTTCCATAGGAATACAAAGCCGCGCAGCGCGCCTGTAGGAGCGCGCGACGCGCCTGTAGGTGTTGGTCACGTCGGCCTGACAAGTGACCGAAAATTGGTTTTGCGTGGCGTTCTCTCATTCTAAACATGCCTCGCATGTCCAAAGGACCAAAATGCCTCCCAACCAATATTAAAGCTGATCAAAATCCTCGAGCAAGGCTGCCATCGTGTTCCAAGGTATTTTGTTTGTTCCCCTTGCTAAATTCAAACTGCTAGATGGGTTTGAAGCAGTAAAAGTCTTGGTGTAAATCCAGGTAGTTTAAGTGAATGTTTTGAAAGAGAGTTATAGTTGGTTGAGAGTGAAGGGTTGATTCTAGCTTCAAAGAGCCTATAAACTGACCTCAGAACAATGCATCAACATACACCTGCAAGTCCAAAGATACACAGTAGTGAAGGGCTCGTAAAAAGTGTGAAAGTAACCCTACTATGATAAAATGAAGCCAACCTTTGTCAGCATTTGTAAGGGAGAAAAACAGTGCTTAGGAGTGTTGAGAGTTTTGTTTAAAAATCAAGATTTGTTGTGGTTATGTTTGGTAGAGGTGAAACAGTGAGAATGGTGAGTTTTTATTGATGTAAAAAGCCCATTAGACTGCCCTCAAAACAAGGGTAAAATATGAAGGCACTGTGTTAAAACATAAACTAAGTGTTTGAAAATTAAACAGTGGTCCTAATTTCAACCACAATAATCATCCATATATTACTTGGTCATTGTTCAAATTTTTCCTCAGTGTGGTGAACAACAAAATCAAGGCTGCCTTTTTGACCATAAAAAGATTTTAGTATATGAAGTTGTAAATTTCCATTTGGAGGTATTGAAAAAACTGTGGGTGAGAAGAGGTGAATACAAGGGAAGTATCTTGATTAGGAGAGGTGTTTGCCTGCTACAAGGCTGTTTTGTTGTCCTCAAAACACCAAAACTCTGTGACCTTGTCCAAACACAGAAAATCACTTTGACTGTGTATGCATTCTGTTTGACTGTGCACTTGTCATTATAAATATTGGCTGTTTGGCATGCAAAGGGAATAAAGGACAATGTTTTGGGAGGAAAAGAGACCTAATACCACAGAGCCATCTCACACAGCTTTTGAAACCAAATTTACCTTGATCAAACAGTGATTGATAGGTGAAACAGAGTTGTGTTTGAAAAGACATTTCAAAAAACCTTTTGAGGCAGTTTGGTTTTGTAGAGAGCATCTAGAGCAAGATGCCTCCTAGGCAGGATAGTAGGAGTGGATTTCATAAGAGGTATGAGCCTATTTCTACTGAAGAAGTGAATGCACATCCATCAGTATTATTGAATTTTCACGAGGTGGGATGTTTAGATTTTTTCCAAAGGGTGCAAGAGGTGAAGAGTTTTTCTCCTTTGACACACCTTTGCGCTTTGAGGTTTCAAGATAAGCATTTCCAATTGGCAGGCCTTGACTTCAAGTTCTCCCCAAGATCCATCTGCAAAGCCACTAAAATTCCCTATATTGGCGAGAAATGGTTTAAACAAAGCCATTTGGACTTAGATGATTACAAGCCCTTTCTAAAGCCTGAACACAGAGATGCTTGTCCTTCTATTTTCCCTTTCTCATATCTTTTAGCCAGCTACGCCCCCCTCATGAAGATTATCATGAAGTACTTCACTTGCGAGGGAAGATTCTCCCGAATCTATGCTTATCACATTCAACTGCTAATGCATTTCACAAGGACCAAGCAGCTAAATCTTCCTTTCTTCTTACACAAGATCATTGAGAAAATGGCCTCCACTGTCTAGAAGAGGCCTCCTTCACAACAAATAGCATGTCTCTTCCATCACTCTCTCATCAAAATCATCATTCTTCATCAACTTGAAAAGAGAGAAGTCTCTTGGGATGTTTTCATCACTCATCCAAATTTCTCCACTGTCCCTCCAGTCCATACATCCCCTACCCCTCCTACTCATCGCCCCTCACCTTCTTCTAGCAGACCTACTCCTAAAAAGCTCAAGTTTACTACAGAACAGGAAAAGGAACATGAAGAAGGAGAAGGAAGTGACCAACAAGAGAAGGAAGGACATGAGAAAGAGGAAGAAAATGATGAACATCAGCATGACAATGGTGAGGGTGAACAACAAACTGATGATGAGGCTGAACAACAGCCTTATGGTGACACACAGCAACATCACAGTGGTGATGAACAACAACAAGGGAAAGAGGAAGAAAATTCTGAACAATAGCATGACAGTGAGGGAGAGACAGGGCAGCAGCATGAAGATAATGAACAAGGACAGGAAAGGGATGAATAGGGGCAGTTTTGTGAGACAGAACAACAAGAGCAGCATGAAGATGATGAAAAAGAGCATGACAGTGATGAGCAAGGGCAGCCTCAAGAAGAACAACAGCCTCCTCAAGAAGAACAACAAACTCAAAAGGAAGAGGAACAAGGTGACAAAGGTAAAAGGGCCATGCCCTCTTATCCTAAAAAGGCCAAGCCACGGATAGAAAAGAAGAGAGTGCCTAGGGTGGTCACTCCAAATGTGACAAGGGCTCTCCAAAGTAAAGGAAAATTGCCAAAGAAGCCTATCATTGATTTGCCTAGGAGGAGGAGCACTAGAATAGCCACCTAAAGCAAAGGGAAGGGCAAGATAGAAGGAAGTCATGAACAGGAGAGTGCATTCGATATCATCCCTATCCAAAGCGATGATAGTGATAATGAGGCCCGGATTTTAGAAAACCTCTTGATCCATAGGGAAGGCCAAATTGATGCATTGAAGGATGATCTTCATAGGGCAAGGAGTTTCAATCAATTTCTGCAAATCCAAAATAGGCAAATGAGTGTCCATATGGCTGTTTATGAGACACGAGCGACTAAGTACAAAAAGGAGGCCTCCAAAGCCCAAATAAGGTTGGAAGAACTCATGGGTGAATTTGATGAAAGTGAAGGTGATGATCAGCCTAAGCGAAAGAGGCCTAGAACCATGGGGCTTAAAAGGGCCCTTGAGAAGCAAAAAGAAGAGGAAAATGCCCTTCTCCAATCTACCCCTCTCACTGCATTGTTTGAACAGGAGATAGAGAAAAATAAGGAGGTGTGGCTTGAGATATTCAATGACCATTTGGAGAAGAAGTTGGAGAGGGAAAACAGGGATTTAGACCTTCAAAGAAGAATGACGAAGCATTATAAAAGGTTAAATCAGTTTGCCCGACGCAAGTTGAAGGCTGCTCAAGAAAAGCTCAAGGAGGCTAAAGGGAAGCGCCCATCACGGAAAGTGAAGAAAGACATATCAGGACTTCAGATTTTGGCCTCTGCTTCACAACATTTTGCTAAGAACCCTTGAGGGTCATGCTCACCAATTTTGGGCGTTTTTTGACATATTTTGGTTTTTTTGGCATTTTTGGTTTTTTGGTCAAAACTCATAAGCTTCGCCATTTCAGTTTGGGGGATAAAAAAATGAGGAGAATGGTATCATTAGATGCCATAATTTCAGGAGCACACACTTAGTGATTTTTAGGACATTTGAAGATCATTTTCTCCCCCGAAATGGCGAAAAATGCCTGCTTTTTCTACACTTTGCCTGGTCTATCAGCAAACCTTATTTTCTGGTTTTTTACACACAGGCCTATTTTTGAAGGACTTCCAAGTATCAGATTGGGAAAATTCTAGTTTCTCCAGAAATTAGACACACAAAGCTTTTCGACAAGCTATCATGAGCCTCATTTCGACATCGGGAAGGCTGCCAAAAGTTGCCGGAAAGTCAGGGGACCTTTTGCTGATATAATTTTTGAGTATTTTTGTAAAAATTGAACCTTTAAAAACTGCTTTTTTCTCATGTGCGTTTAGCTATTTTTTCACATGAGAAGTTATGAAAATTCAATTTATTTCCCTCTTTTAGCATTTTTTAGATATTTTATGAGATATTTTGTGCCTTGGGCTTTGCAAAGCCTCAAGGACAAGTTTATATATTTTGAATAGGCCAATGAGAGTGCAAATTGAACTAAGAGGTTTTCCTCACTTGAGCCTATATATTCCAAAGGCTTTCATTGTAAACAAGGCTGAAATTGATGATAGAAGCAATATATGGTCATATAAGCTTTGGAAGAAATACTTGTCTCATGCTCTTGGATAGTCTCTTGGATGTTCTTGGATGATGAAAGAGGATTGTTGTTGGATTCCATGACTTGATAGAATGGTATAGTGTCTCTTTCTTTGTTTTGTTTTCTAGTTTTCATTCATGAATCCATGTTTCTTGCTTGCTATATATCAATAGAGAACAAATTTGAGACATTCCCTTGGAGGCACCTCAAATTTCCTATTTCTTCATAGCTTCCATGTTTTCTTCTTCCTTAGTCACATTAAAGAATTCTTGATTTCTCTTTAATAACTTAAGGATATTGTTGCTTATTTCATTCATGGTTTTATGCATGCTAAGTATGATTTACGGTACGCCCTGCTTACTCATGGCTAGCCATAGCTCCATCCTTGAAATTTCTCTTTGACTGATTAGATTGTCATTTGTTGAACCAAGGAGGTCTTGTTCCGATCTTGCCCTTTGCCTAAGACTATGCAATCTTGTTTTTCAAAGTGCCCAATAACTTGAAGTACTGTGTTTAGGTGTTCCGGCATGGTGATTTGAGTTGTTTGTCTCTCTTAAGTGTATTTCCCAAAGTCTGATAGTCATTTCCAAAAGTTAGAGAGTTATATATCTCTATGCATGGATTGAATGTTTATTTCTATGTATTGATTAGCTTATAGTTACATTTCTCATGATTAATGGTTTGCCCTACCATGTTTATGTCAGCTATTAAACTAGTCATGCTTGAAATCCTTTGTTGTTCCCAAGCTTGATGTCCATTTTATTCCATTTTTCCCAAAGATCCTTTCTACCTCGAATCAAATCGGCCCTTCAATAGCCTTGTATCACCGTCTGATAGCTTTCTAGACCTTTTCAACCCCATAGCCCAGTTGATCTTACATATTTTTACCTATCTTATATCTTTGATCAGTTTCATTCCTCACAACCTAAAAACCAAAACAAAAAAAACCTACTTCATAACTAGTTTAAAATCAGAACACAATAAGCAAAACACACAAATATCCCTTACACATATAGAGAGAGCCCTCTCTGAGTCCAGGAAGGCTAGGTCCTTGGGCTCCAAAGATTGGTTTGATGTTACACTGTCATTTGGCTTGCCAATTAGCCAAATCACGGGACCCTAACACAACACACCCCTTAAATACTTGCTATAAGTATGATACTTGAGGTAAGATAGTTTCTTGATATTTTGCAACGTGAATTAACTGCCAACACACCCCTTAAATACTTGCTATAAGTTATTAAATTCACATTATCATTCTCACAAGGCTCCATGAAGGTGGTGCGTCAAGATGTCACATCCTACTAAATACCATCGTAAAATGAGGATTTAATAGCTAAGAGTTCTAGTAAATCCTCATGTATATATCACACATTCCTAAGTATATTGAAGAAATAAGAAAGATGGTGCAAAAAGGAAATACAACTAAATCCATGGATTGTCAGGACAGTAATTTGCACTGGTCAACTACATATCATTGGTATTTAAATTTTTCCCTTGAAGAGAGGAAAAATAAAAAAACTTGGAGTAAGGATTAGAAAATGTTGCATTCATCCTAGAAGTCTTTGAATTAAAAGAAAGTGTTAACTGGTGTGCTCGTCAATTCAACACCAAGAACAAAATTATCAATCTCCACTCAAATAAGAATCCCATTCTATTAACTCCTAAAGTATTTAGGAAAATATTGAATCTTCCATAGGCCACTAAGTAGCTGAAGTTATCCAAAGCTTACACTTTTATGGACTCCCACGGTGGTGGAGTGAATATCTTTCAGGAATTCACATCCGACCTATATTTCATTTATATCTCTATACCCGCTGACTTATATATATTTTTCTTTGTTGTTTTCCCAATTTATGGGGTGGGAAACTATTGTTAATCTACCTAGATCAATTTTGTACATACTTAATTTTTATTTTAAAATAACTGTTGTATTCGAATGGGTCGAAGTTATTTCAAATGAGATTTATTTTCAAAGAGTTAATTATTTCAAGCCCCAATGATTCTTTTTGATGACCTACCTACTAATGAAAATTATTTTTTTCAATCATTCAATGGACTACCCCATAAAGGTAATTCGAATCCTTATTTAGAGCCAATTCAATTTTGGTATCCCATCTCGTGGATACATAAAAACCCCTTCTATATTTTTCAAGTAGCAGACCTGTTTGTCAAATACTTTAGCCACCTGAAGTTGCAACATGCACACCATGCACACCCACAAAGTAAGAAAATTAAATGAGTTGCTAACTAGTATTATACCCTATGTCGCAATGAGCATAAATAAGTGACATTTGAAGAAGCACAAGAGGTTTCTCTGCTTTTGATAATCCTGTCCCATAGAATTTTCTCATTTATTGAATATTTGAAAAAATATCTTAAGCATGATAAACAATTTGTTAATAATGATTCATTGATCTTCATTAATAAAATCAATACTCTGATTGATTTCCAAATGAACTAGCAAGGCCTCCCTGGAAGGAAAAGGATTAAACCTATCAACGAAAGCTAGTATGTAAGAATAAAAATGTTATGGAATGCTATCATGGAGTGTTAGAGTATTGATGACTGTAGGAGTAACACCTTACTTAAACCCATAAAATTTGTCAAAGACATATGAGAACCATGAATTGTAACCACCCCTCCCATAGCTACGCACTTTCACCAACTTGCCAGGGTAAACATGAACCGATGGCTAATATGAGATGACTCAATCTCCTATATTACCTTAAGGTAATGGAGTCGACAAAAGAAACCTTACTAACCTTCCTCAAGAGCTACAAGACCCCCAAGAGCTAAACCAGCCTTATAGGTGCCCAAACCCCGAGTTAAAGCTCTTTTTAGTGTCATGGACTCCTAGACATTGGAAAACACAACATAATTTTGATTATAACTCTCTAGTTGCATACTTGAGCCTGCAAGGGAGTGACTATAGTATTTTTCACCTAGTTCTATTCCTACGACTGCGAGATCAGAGGCATTTTTTTCAGGGCTAGTCTCCAAAACACTTCCCAGAACTTAATGAAACTTTCCAAAACAATCAATGACACAAAGTCAAAGCTTCCAACAAAAAACTTGATTAAGGACTTTAGCTAAACAAGCCCAACCATGACAAAAATTCCATCAAACACAACACGAACATGTAATCTACAAGTCATAATTACATTTTTGAACATAGGGATCCCATACTTATCTGAAAATCATCACGAAGGTCTAATGCCCTCTCACAATAGATGAATTATCATCTATTAGGTCACACATTCATTAGCCATTCATTTACTAATCAAAACATGATGAGAGCCATAATTAATATCTGTCATAAAACCATGCTTATAACCGACATTTAACCATAATAATAACAATGATAGAACAACCATTAAAGCCACATAATAACAAGTATAAATACTCATGAAATACAATTGGAAAAAAACTCTTATTAACATATAAAAAATCCAACCAAGTCAAGGGACTTCCACGTACCACCTGAACATAGATTGGGATGAACCAAATATTCCTTTAAGCTAATCACCCTATGCCATATTCCAAGCATGAATGTGGGACTCAATACAAAACAACCAGGGCTTCTTCAGGTTTTAACACATATCCTGCCATTACCGGTCAAGGATTTCTAGGCCCATGACCATCATGTATACAACCAAGATTTACTGCAATACCAAATTTACCAGTCAAGGGATTCATAGGCAAAATAATAGACATACACTACCAGGATTTAGCGTAATCCTGCCAAAACCGGTCAAGAGATCACTAGGCCCTAAACAAGCGAGGATTCATCAAGATTTATTCACCAATACCTTAAGGAATTTTCCCATCTCCACCCTTAGGCTTTACCATGTATCTCGAAATTGCTAGTCAAGGGATTCCAAGGCCCTTGGGAATTTTCCTGAGACCACCTCACCTGGTTCCAAAACCATATGGAAATCCAGCTCAACCAAATGAAAGAAACCCATCACACCATGACTATCCATAAATGGCAAAGAAAGGCTGAAATACACTGTTACACTAGGAAAAACCCATGCCAATAACATCAATATAACCGAATACGCACATGCATGTACCATGCATGGGAAAAATAGCAAGGAAATAATACATGCAGTTCGATACCTACAAGTAATCCCATTGTAGCCACTTGATCGAACTCTTCCTTTCTTGATCTTTGCTTCCATTTGCTTTCTTGTCCTTCCTTTGCCTTCTTTTCTCCAATGCTATAGTGCTCCAATAATGGTCTAAGTGTGCAAGAGTATGAGAGAGAGCTCCAAAATTGAAATAAAAAAAGGTTGTGAACTGATCCTCAGAACCATTTTTATTAATGAGGCCTCTATTTTCTTCAATTTCCTTCAATTTTCATCACATGCAATTGTGTGACCTTTCACCTTCCTTTTCTCCTATTTTCCATTATTTTCATAAATAAAATTCCAATTAATGCCTCTTTTCATTTTCAAAGCCTTTTCCAATTTCCTTAGCCATAATAAACCAAATGAACATCCCACTAGGATTTTTTTCCCAAAATTCAGCTTGGAATACGTGTTCCATGACCTTGGTCTTCTTTTGCTTGTATTAGATTTATTACATGGATTTTTAGCCAAGGTTATTACTGAACCCTCCCCCTTGGGGAAACACCATCTTCGATGTTCAATGACACCTATAACCAACAAGACCATTGAGAACGAAAACATAGTGCCCATGGAGCTTTAGAACTTAGCTCGATGTAGTGTTTACAATGAAAAACCTGCTAAAAAGCAAAACCAACATAACCAATATGACAACATGACAACGATACCGCTGATTGGAGCTTTATAACACAAATTTATGCAATGTTTACTTCTTACATATGCATAAATAGACATAACCAAAACACAACACCAAAACATATACAAAAAATCCTTTGCCTCAACCGAAAAATAATGAAGGATACATAACCCACATTTGATCAACCATCTCCCATGTAGCTTCATCAGGACCAAAGTGTTTCCACTGCACTTTCACTTTCTTAATTTCTTGATTCCAGAGCATGATCATCTTTCGATGCAAAATGCACTGAGGTTCTGGCTAAAATTCTCCTTCTAGCTACACCTACAATGCAAACCAATCAATAACATGATCAACATATTTCACATACTTCTTAAGCAATGACACATCGACAACTTCATGTAATTTCACTGTCAGAGGTTGTGCAAGTCGGTAGACTACTGGTCCAATCCTCTCAAGAATATTAAAAGGCTTGGAATACTGAGGTGCTAGCTTCGCACATGACCCAATCCTAAAGGAGTTTTTCTTTGGATTGATGCAAAAGTACAAATGCTTCCCAACCTACAACTCCTTAAATTACCTATGTTGATATGCATAACTCTTTTTCTTGTCTTATGCTACCTTTAAATTTTTCTTGATAACCTACATTTCCTGTTCCATTTTTTCCAACATGTCCATAGCAATCAATACCTTGTTCACTGGATCACTCCAAATGCTAGGAGTATTAAAACTCCACCCATAAAGTGTCGCAAATAGAATTATCCACAAATATTCATAATACCCGTTATTGTAAGCAAACTCAATCAATGGAATATACTCTTCCCACTTCTACTGCTAATGCATAACATATATTTTCAAAATTTCCTCTAAGATTATTATGAAACCAACTCACAAAATAGAAGAAAAGAGAGATCAACGACTTAAAAATCATCCACTTCGAGGGGGAAACCTCCTTTACATTGCATAAATGAAAAATTCTTGGATGATACAAATGAAAAAACCTCCTTTCTATATATAGGAGTCCATGGGGTCACAATATAATCCTAGCGAACCTAACAATAATAATGTAAGGGCACAACAATAACAATAGTGGCTTTTTTATGGGGCATAATAATAACAATATGGGGGCTACAAGGGTACAGCAATAACAATAAGTGGGCTACACTAACAACAATAAGGGACTACACTAGTAATATAGGGACCTAAAATGCCCCTATCCTTCAAAAAAGTGTTGTCCTCAATGCTTGAGTAGCTCTGGATGCTTATGTATAAAATATTCATCCTCCCATGTGGAATCTTCAGTGGGTAAGTTATTCCACTTGATGAGATAGTTTAAAATTGATTGATTTTGTAGCTGTCAAGTTCTTGTTTCCGTGACTACTTTAGGTTTCAATATGATTTTTCCTTCCTCATCAAGTTATGGAAATATTGTTTGAACTGGAATTTTGTCACCTATAACCTTATTTAAGCATGAAACATGGAAAAATGGGTGCACTCGAGACAAAGCAAGAAGCTCCAATTTGTATGCCATAGTACCAATCTTTTGCAACACCTTTTAAGGACCATATTACTTTGGCGATAATTTATTATCATTCTTATATTGCTTGAGGGAAATTTGTTTGTATGGTTGTAGCCATAAAAATACCTAGTCTCCTACATCAAAACTTCTCTCGCTGCGATGTTGATCTGCTTGTTGTTTCATTAAAGTTGTGTGCCAAATTTAGGTTATCTTTTAAGAGTTGGAGAACTTGTTGTTGATGCTTGATGTGATCTTCCACTGCTTGAACCTTAGAAATTTATCTTAAATATGATGTGATGGATGGTGGATGATATCCATAAAGTTCCATAAACGGGGTCATTTTTGCTGTAGTATGGAAGGAAGTGTTATACCACCATTCAACCAGAGGTAACCACTTGACCCATTGTGTTTTTTATCAGATACAAAAGAACCAAGATATCCTTCCAAACATTTGTTCATTATCTCAGTTTTCCCTTCAGATTGAGGATGATAAGATGAGCTATGAGCTAGTTGAGTACCCAAACAAGAATATAATTCTGTCCAAAAATTTCCAGTAAAAGTGGGATCTCTGTCGCTTACAATAATCTTTGGGTTTCCATGTAGATTTTGAATTGTTTCCATAAATGAAATAGTAACTGTACTTACTTTAAATGGATGAGATAATGCAAAAAAGTGTGCTTACTTGGTAAGTCTATCAACTACCACCATGATGACACTCTTTCCTTCTGACTTAGGTAAACATGTGATAAAATCCATTGAAACCTCCTCCCAACATTGACTTGGAATGGATAAAGGTTGTATAAGACCCGGGGTCTTAATTGTCTCAACTTTTTTTTGTCAGCAAACGAAAAGTTCCGCCACAAACTTTTGAATATCATATTTAAGGCCATCCCCAAAAAAATCTTTCTTCACCTTGTGGTAAGTTTTTAAAAACCCTGAGTGTCCTCCTAAGGGAGAGGTGTGTGATTCCAAAAGAATATTTTGTTTTAGTTAGGAATTCTTAAAGATATATAAGCGATATTTGTACCATAAGGATCATTTTTTCAACTAAATGTATCAGATTTACTCAGATCTTGTTGCAAATTTTGACAGTGTCCACACTTCTTCGTCATTCTTCCATTCATACCTTGCTTAAGTTATCTAATTTGGTTGGATAATATAAATGGCACAAAGCAATGCTTCCACTTCTTCATCTTTTCTCGACAGTGCATCTGAAACAACATTTAGCTTCCCTTTTTTGTAGATGATTTCAAAGTCATAACCCAACAACTTTGTGACCCATTTTTGCTGCTCTTCTAAAGATAGTCTTTGTTCCAAAAAGTATTTAAGACTATCATGATCATTTTTTACCTTAAGTGTCTTCCCATTAGGTAAGGTCGCCATTTCTTTAGTGCATGCATTATTGCCAACATTTCCTTCTCATAAATAGCTTTCTGTAAATACTTTCCTTTTTTTGGACGACTTTTAAAAGAAATGCGTATTCCTTCTTGCATTAAAACAACACCAATTCCATTTCCCAAGGCATTGGATTCCACAATAAAGGTATTTTTGAAGTCTGACATAGCTAAGACCGATGCTAGGCACATTGTCTCTTTAAGATGTTTAAAGGCCTTAGTTTCTTCAGGAGTCCATGAAAATGCATCTTTATTCAATAATGTTGTTAGAGGTGCTTCTATTCTCCCATAATTCTTAACAAAATTCTAATAATACCCTGTTAACCCGAGAAATCCTCGCAACTGCTTTATGGTTGTGGGGAATTTCCATTCCTTAATGGATTTAATTTTGTTAGGGTCTACCTTAACACCCTCTTGAGATACAGTATGACCCAGATATTCCACCTCTTGTACTCAAAAGAAACATTTGGAAGTTTTTGCATATAATTCTTTCTCCTCCAATAGTTTGAGCACCCTGTCATCATGTTGAACATGATTCTTCCAAGACATGCTATAGATTAGTGTGTCATCAAAAAATACTAACAAAATTTTTCTAAGAAATGGTTTGAAAATGGAATTCATCAACCCTTGAAATGTAGAAGGTGCATTGGTAAGGCCAAAAGACATGACCAAAAATTCATAATGACCCTCATTAGTTCGAAATGTTGTTTTCAGAATAACTTGAGTCTTCATTCTAATTTGATGATATCTTGAAAGAAGATCCAAATTGGTAAAATAAATTGGTCCATGTAATTCATCAATCACATGAATGGGGAATTTATCTTTAATAGTGAGATTATTGAGCTCCCTATAATCCGGACAGATGTGCCATGATCCATCCTTCTTGTGCACCAATATTATTGGAGTAGAGAAAGAACTTTGACTAGGTTGAATTATACCAGCCTCTAACATTTCTGCAATCATACATTCAATTTCGCTCTTTTGGACATAAGGATATCTGTAAGGCTTGATGTTTGGAGGAACACTTCCTGGAATCAAATAAATAACATGATCATGATCACAAATAGGTGGGAGTCCTTTGGGAGTTTCAAACACCTTGGAATGTGTTGTTGCTCATTGGAATTTACTTTTGAAATATGTCTCAAAACACCAAAAAAAGCATATATGTTAGAAAGTGTGAAATTTTTGTATACCAAAAAAGAATTTTTGATTTATATGTTGATGTATTAACATTATGTGCAGATATGTGAAGGCGGTTCGAGTCGGGCTTATTCGCGTGCAGAACAGTTCAGGAGTCGGGCCAATTGATGCGTTCAGAACATTGCACACAGGTCAGGGTTGAGTCGTGCAGATATACGTACAGAACACTGTTTGGAGGCTTAATTTCAATCGCACATGGAAGGCCTAATCGCATATCACAAATCGCAATCACAAAGCTAAGGAGGAATATAATAATGTTAAACCACCGAAATGCGAAATACAATATGAAGATCGGATGCGATATAGTTCGAAGCCCTAATTTAAAGTATTTAAAGTCCTGCCGTGGGACCCTCTCACACATCGCACATCACACATCACAATCTCAGGAGGAATGTAATTAAGGAATATGTTATAAATGCCGAAATGCGAAATGCAATATGAAGACTAGATGCGATATAGTTCAAAGCCCGAATATAAAGTATTTAAAGTTCGGTCGTGGGACCCTCTCGCACATCACACATCACACATCGCAAGCTCATGAGGAATGGTGCTAAATAATATGTTATAAAGGTCAAAATGCGATAAGGGGCAGATGTAATGTAGTTTCAAAGTTAAATGGAAAAATATTTCAAATCCGGAAGTAAGGACATTTCCTATAAGAAATCGCATCGGAGGTAAGAGGAGGCTTAGAAAGGAGAAGCATGGAAAGACGAAATGTGATTGAAAGGTAGACACGATACCATTCAAAGGTTAATTTAAATTTATTTAAAGTACAAGATTGTTCGTGGTTGTGTTGTTTTATGAAGAAATTTGAACACGGGAAGTAGACTAGGGTAACGCCCAACCCCGTGCAGAACAATGTTGTATGCGGTGGTGCCTTGTCAATAAATGGAAGACTGAATGTTGCGGGCATGAGCAGAAGAGGCATAGTCAGGAAGAAGGGGACATGATAACATTGTTTGAAGTGTAGAGGCATAGGCAGAGTCAGGAAAAAGGAGCATATGGTGGCACTGTTGGAAACACAACAACTGGGTCTAGTTGGGCAAAGAGGCGTTATTGCAGAACTGTTCGAATACCACATTAGAAATAGAAAAGACATGACATAAAGAAGAAAAGACAAAATATTGAACTCTGGAAGAAATGAAGGGCAAGGATTTCTGATATGTCAGGGAGACTCATCAGCACTTCAGGGAGAAGCATCAACAACAAATTAGATTCAACAAAAATAATAATATTTCAAGTTTTAATTTGTTTTATTTGTTCGTTAAGATCGAAGCTATAGTGATGTCCTCAATTGCAATGTAATAAGTAGTTTTAACAGTTTAGGTAGTTGAAGAGTTTCAAGAAGTTCTAGCAGTTACGAGGTATCTTTGATGTATTTAAGCAAGGTAGAAAGATAAAAGCAGGGTTCCGAGTTTTGGACCTCTTGAAGACTAAAAAATTGGTATTTACTTTTATGAGGAATTAATGAAAAAAGCATCAAGTTTCCTGCAACTGTTGATGGTGATTCGTTTTTATTGTGCCATTTTGTGTCCCTTCTTCCTGGAATGAAGTGAAGTAAAGTAGCTTCCGGTCTCTTAATTACATCTGTGAGTAAGAGTTAAATAACCTTAATTCGCATTCCTTCACTCTAAATCCTCTCCCTTCACAAATTCTCTCTAAAACTTAAAAGTAATAGATTCCGTGTTTACAACATATTATTTTGAGTTTCCTCTCTCTCCATAAATTCATTCTGAAATTTAAAGTGGTAGATTCTGTGTCACAACATATCATTTTGAGTTTCTTCTACAATTCTTCTTTTCCGTTCAGATATCAACAGTTAATGGCATTGTAAAGTCTTTCATTATACCAGATTATTAAGAGTTTTAAAGAATTACTTTCCAAAGGGATTGAATGAACACCACCTGATATTATTACTTCTGTGACGCGTTGTTAAAAAATGTATTAAGCACTAATTCCTTTTCACAGCCAAGGAATTCCCTCTTAAGATACAACATTTTCTGGCGCCTTTGCCGGGGACGAAGAGATGAAGTTTGTTTTCCTTGGGTTTTTCACATTATTTCCTCTGGTTGTTTAGTGAGGAGGAAATATTTGGCTGTGTTTGTTATTCTCAGAATTCTGGCTCACAAAAGGCCTCACATGAGGCCAGATACCTCACAACAGAAGGTCCCTGCTTTGTCAGACCCTGAGAAATTGGTTTCTAAAAGGGTTCGGAAACCCAAAACCCCCTCAACACCTATTCCTACACAGTATGCTCCTATAGTTCTATTAATCCTTTTTTTGAAGATATATCTAAAGTACTTCCTTTCTTGGAACAAGATTCACCTTTCACACCAATTTATTTTCAAGAAACTAAGTTGGAAGAACACTCCTTTGAGTCTGTTTCTTTTAATTTTACTCAAGCTCAAAAAAATCCAGTTGCTGGTCTCCCTGCCATTGTCCATCAACCCACTACCATATTAGTTTTACCTCCACCTCCGTTTATTTTCATAGTAGGTTCATCGATTGCATCTAACCAAGGAACAATCAATCAAGGTGCAAACATGGCATCACTAGCCTTTTTGTTGAACATATATGCTCCAATTAACCTTCCACAACCGATGAATGCAATGCATCAAGGGTATCTTAGATTACTCCCACGTTTTATTGGGAAAGACCAAATAACTGTAGAAAAACACTTGCCCGTGTTTTGTAATTTTACTGAAAATCTGAATGTAGAACATCTTGATGTTGTGATGAGGATTTTTGTTCAGTCTCTAGATGGAGAGGCTAGAAAGTGGTTTAAGGGATTGCCAAAAGATTCTATTAATACATGGGAAGAACTGGAAAATCAATTCACTCAGATATGGGGTGAAAAAAGGGATCATGGATATTCACTAACATAATTCAATGCAATCAAAGAAAAACAGATGAGAATATATCAGATTTTATCAAAATATTCAATAAATTGTATAACAGTTTTCCTGTATAAATGAAGCCCCCTCCTTTTGGAGCAAAGGTGGTTTTTGCTGGGGCTTTTGAAGCTGATTTTAGTTTCACACTTAGAGAAAGGAGATCCCATACTCTAGAGAAGATACAGACATATGATTTAGAAATTGAAGCTAATATGACTGTAGTTGGGAAGGCGAAAGGGAAACAACCAGTCCAAGAGAAGGGGAAACCAAAATAAGAATCATCACAAGATCAAAGTATTGAAAATATGACAAAGGTGATAATTTCTTTGTCAAATAAGCCAGTTAATTTGGAATTGGAAAGTAAAAACTCCCAAAGACAAGTACAACAAAACCGAGGAGGATTTAATCCTCAATTCAAAAGACAACCCCTGCAAATTTTGCAGAGGGAAAGAAAATATCAAGACTAGGTTCAAGCACCATTTTATATAGAAACAACACCCAGAGAGTTGACAGAAGATGACCAAAAGGAGGCTGAAGATCAAATATCCGATATGTAAACAATAGAATATGATGAAGAGGAAGATTGTGAGGGAGAATGTGCTGAAGCTGAAGTATATTTTGATCAAGATGAAATGGATGAATACTGTAGGAAATTCACAGATTTCATGCAATCTGAGTTACATAAAAAGTATGATTTAAGTTCTAGAAAGAGATCTAGAGTGCAGGATAATGAAGGTGAAAAACAAGATTCTATTCCTCCTCCAATGACGAATCCACAACAAAAGGACCCTATAAAATGAGTTAGTAATGGGAAGAAACCTATAAATTTAGTTAATAGAACAGATGTGCAGTAGGGTGAACCTTCATAGAGAAAATCAGTTGATACTAATATTTTGGAGAGAGTTGTTCCTGTACCTGAACAAGCGAAAAATTCTAGAAAGAATGAAGAAGAACTTGAAAAGAATGTTAAACAAAACTCATGCTTTCAGTTTGACAAAAGAGTTGGAGAAGGTAAAAATTCAGGTAACTCTTCTAGAATTAGCTAAAATACCAGTCTACAAGAAAGAAATTTCATAATTTATTAATCTCACACAGATTAAAGATATAGGTGACACTGTGAACTTACAAGAAGAAAATCCAATGGTCACAGTTTGTCCTCATGTAGAATAAGTAGATCCTTCTGTTCCACCATTCTATATTTCTCTGTTGCTTCATGATTTTACTCTCCATAATTTTATGCTGGACTCAGGTGCATCCCATAATCTCATGCCATTGTATGTTATGAAGGAACTGAAATTTCCAATTACCAAACCTTAAAAGGATTTGTATTCATTTGATTCCAAAAGGGTGAAATGTGGTGGGTTAATTAAATATGTGGTAGTTTCTTTGGCACAAATTCCAGTAAAGAATATAGTCATGGATGTAGTTGTCTCTGACATTCCAGCCAGGTTTGGAATGCTCTTGACAAGATATTGGGGAGAAAAGTTGGGAGGTGTTCTAAAATTAGATTTCACTTATGCTCTATCATTCTTGTTTTTAATGTGGAATAAAGGAGATTGTATAGGGAAACAAGGTTCGTGAAGACCACTACCAAGAAATATGTAGGAAATTCCCCTATTTATAGTCAAGAAACAGAAGATCTTTCATGTTTCATGCTACATGAAGATGCAAAATTTGCTGAAGACATAGGGAAGCAACTCTCTTCAACAATTGTAAATAATGAGTTTCACTAAAAAAATATTTGGAAATGCTACTTTGATGGTGCCTACTCCAAGGAAGGCGCAGGAGCTAGATTCTTGCTGATATCGCCAGAAGGTAACCTCATGCCTTTTTCTCTAAAGTTAGAGTTTTATTCAACAAACAATGTAGCTGAGTATGAGGCCTTGATCATTAGCCTTCAAGTTGCTAAACATATGGGAGTTCAGTGTATTTCAATTTTTGGTGACTCTGAATTGATAATAAGACAGATTAAAAATCATTGTCAAACCAAGCATTTGAGATTAAGATAATATAGGAATGAAGTTTGGGATCTGATTGAGAACTATTTTGAAGCCTTCAATCTTCAGTTTATTTCGAGGGAGGAGAATAGATTGGCATATTCTTTAGCATTTGTAGCTAGCACCTTCAACCCACCTATGAATCCAAGGTTAAGGTATGAGATTGAAATTATACATAGACCCTCTATTCCTAATAATGTGAAACATTAGCAGGTGTTTGAAGACGAGGAGAAGATAAATCATTTCTTGACAATGATTGGAAACTTTGAAGATGCTGAGATAGATCAAGAAGAAGAACAAACATAGAAAAAAACAGAGGTAAGACATTTCAAAAATTCAATAGGTGATCAGAATATTATTCAGTTGAAAGATAATGTACTCCCTAAAGGTTTAGTTCCTCTTGAGAGACTGTTTGATTTGAATGATGTTGTTGTTAATTCAAAGAAAATACATCAAATGGAAGAGATGGAAGATTGTAATTTGGGAACTCAACAGGAGCCAAAACTGGTGAAATTATTCAAAGGTGTTCACAAAAATTATAAAGAAAGATATATTGATCTCTTTAAAAAGTATATGGATGTGTTTTCTTGGTCATATGAAGACTTGAAAACGTATGATAAAAGCATAATACAACATAAGATCCCATTGAAATAAGGAATCAAACCACATAGAAAAAAGCTCAGACAAATTAATCCATTACTGTTATCTCCAATTGAAAAGGAAGTGAAGAAATTGCTGCAAGCAAAAATCATAGTCCCTCTTAGATATTTGGATTGGGTTTCTAATCTGGTTCCTATGAGGAAGAAAAATGGAGAGATAAGATTGTGTGTGGACTTCAGGAATTTGAACAGAGCATCTCTAAAGGATAATTATCCTTTACCTAAAATGGATTATGTCTTATAGAGGGTGACATGAGCTTACATGATGTCTATGGTTGATGGATTCTCTGGATATAATCAAGTGGTAGTGGATCAAGAAGATAAGAAAAATACAACTTTCACAACCCCCTAGGGAACCTTCATGTATGCAAGGATGCAATTTGGTCTGATGAATGCATGTGCAAATTTTTAGAGTGCCATGGACATAGTGTTTGTTGGAGACAAGTATGTGGTTATATATTTCAAACATGTAACTGTTTTTTCAGGATCATATGATGAACACCTGGAACATCTGCAAAGAAATTTCAAAAAGTGCAGGAAGTATGGTCTGTCACTAAATCCAAAAAAATATTAGTTTGCCTTGGAGGAAGGTAAATTATTGGGTCACATAGTTTCAAAATAAGGGGTAAATATTGATCCAACAAGGGTGGAGGCAATTCAGAACATTCCTTTACCCAGAAGCAAGAAAGATATTCAAATATTTTTGGGAAAAATAAAATTTCTGAGAATATTTGTACCAAATTATCCTGATATTGTGAGAAATATAACTGACATGTTGAAGAAAAATGCAGAAGTGAGGTGGGATAAAGAAGCAAGAGAAGAATTTTCCAAAATAAAAGAAGCACTGCAAGAAGCTCCTGTTTTAATAATTCCTGATTATCAAAAGGTATTTCAAGTATTTTCATTTGCTTCCCCCACTACTATTGCTGCTGTGTTATTGCAGAAAATTGAAGATAGTAAGGAAAAAATAGTGGCATTCTTCATCAAAGTTCTCAGAGATGTTAAGCTCAAATATAAAATTTTGGATAAACAAGTGTATGGATTGGCCAGAGCACTCAAAGCCTTGAGGACTTATATGATACAATCCCAATTAATTTCTTATGTACCTAATTCTGCTGTCAAGGAGGTGCTGGTTCAAAGTGATGTTGAAGGAAAAAGATGAAAATGGATAGC
The DNA here is from genome assembly GCA_034641835.2 of Pinus albicaulis. Lineage (NCBI taxonomy): Eukaryota > Viridiplantae > Streptophyta > Pinopsida > Pinales > Pinaceae > Pinus > Pinus albicaulis. The sequence goes on along the minus strand of CM076575.1, from coordinate 783,781,169 downwards.
TAAAATCTAGGAGCATGAGTTGGACATTAAACCCACCAAGTTAATCAAAGGACAAGGTTTAGTAAAGTTTCTAATAGAAACAAATTTTCAAGCATTGGGAATTAACCTCTTAGCACCAGTGGATGGAGATGACAATGAAGAAGGTCAGAATAATCCCAATATAGGTATTCAATACAAATTTTTATGTTCAGATTGGTATAAATATGTTGTTCATTACATGCGTTTCTTTTCTTGCCCATATTTACTGAATAGAACCAAATACAAATCTCTCAAGCTTAAACCTCAGCCATATGTCATAGTAGAAGCAAAGTTGTACTGGAAAGATCCTGCTAGTATTTTGATGTTGTGTTTAAATAAAGGTGAATCCATTGAGGTTATCAAGGAATATCATGAAGTTATATGTGGAGGAAATTATAGTTGGAAGGTCATAGCCCATAAAATCCTCAAGTCAGGTTTCTATTGGCCCACCCTATTCGCAGATGTACATAGATTGGTCAGAAGTTGTTAGAAATGTCAGTTGTTTGTTGAGAAGAAAAGACTTGCTCCATTATCTCTTATCCTTGTATTCATAGAAGAGCCCTTCAGGCAGTGGGGATTGGATTTTATTGGAGAGATCAATCCACCATCAAGTGGGCAGTTCAAATGGATTATAACTACCGCCAATTACTTAAAAAAGTGGATTGAAGCAATCCCCACCAAGAAAGCAAATGACCAAGTGGTGATGAAGTTTATGGAGGAGAACATCTTCAATAGGTTTGGCTGTCTAGTCAATATTGTAACTGATAATGCTTAGGTATTTAATTATGCTAGATTCATTAATTTCTGCCAAACATATAATGTAATCTTGTCACATTCCACAATGTTGGGGTCCTGTAATTTGGCTGATTGGAAAACCAAATGGCAAGGCAACATATAAACCAAGCTTTAGAGCTCTAGGATCTAGCCCTCCTAGTCTCAGAGAGGGATCTCTCAATATGTTTATAAAGATATAGCTTGATGCTTGTAAAGGGTTGATTTTAGGCTAGTTATTAAGTGCAAATTTGTTTGTTTGTTGGTTGGACAGAGATGATCTAGGAAGCATAGATAGAGTGTGGAAATCTACAAGCCATTGGGAAATGGAGTCATGTGGAAGTCTAAACAGTTTAGATTGATGAATTTGGGGAACCAAAGGGAAAATATAACTTAGTCAATGGATCTATGGAATCATATAGGTGTGATGAGATGAACATCAAGGATTTGGAAGGAAAAGTACAACTTTAAGGGCTGTTTAAGACTCCTTAATTATGTATACCTTTCAACAAAGGGACTTGCAACACTATCTAAACAAAAAGAAATATTCAATAGCCAAGGCTAACCATGAATTATACCAACATAATTTATGCAGATAACATAAACAAGACAGATTTTTAAGTAAGACAAAGAAGGAGAGGAACACTCTGTTTCTTCTAATTGTTTCACTTAAAGGAGTTAGAAAACATATAAGAAACAAAATTAATTGCATTCATAAAAAGGGGAACACCCAGGCATCTAAGACTGCAATTAATAAGACCTTCGAATACAACTATCTAAGCAAGAAACAGAGGGTAATATTGGAACGAATCCTCTCTGCCAAGCTGCAGACAATAACATTTGAAGGGTGTTTTTAGGAATAGCTCTTAAGAGGCAGCAAGAAGACAGGGCAAACCATAATTCAACCTTAACAGAACCTATTTGAACTATTATGAAATAAACAAACTTAAGGGTTTTAAAAGAAGTCAAAATACCAAATAAAACCTTCAGCAGATGAAAGCATAAAGGCAGTGAAGAGTAAACAGGCCTAAGGTGCTTTTAGGAGACATTTTTTAGCCTAATATTTTTACTCTACTGCAAGCAAAGAAAAATGGAACAAAGTGAGGAACAAGAAATAACATTAACGAATAAAGAGTACTTCACCAAAACTAGGCTCAGGGATCCAATGGTCCAACCTCCTTTATCAACAAAAAAGCAAAGACATCCACACTTCTTCAAAACACCAATTCTTCTTCAAAACAGTGGTCTATGTATTACTTCAGAATTCATCAAATTCCAACCTATTACAATAAGTTTTCTGTGAATACATATAGGTGAAAATGAGGAAGAGTGTTGCTAAAATGGTAATAAATATCAATTATTAAGACAGAGTGGGAGAGGTGTTGGGCTAGAATTGTAATCTACAGATAAACTACGCTTCCCTAGACTGATGTCTATTCTAGAACAACAGGTGAAATACTACACTACCCTTTTTCCTAACTCAGGAAAATATATACAGAGAGGATTGGATGCTTACTTGTTTCAGTCGCTTCCAAATGACTCCTTTCTGTTGCTTCCACTACAACCTCAACTTCAAGCGGTTTCAAATAGCTGAATGCTTCCTGCAAGAAAGAGCATTGAAATAACATAATATACAATAATCTAGATATATATTCAAGTTAATTAGCCAAATCAGTTAAGCATAAACTACATTCATCAACCAAGATTTTACAACATGGAAAATCAAAGTAAACATGGATGCATGTAGGGAAAAACAAGAAGTACTCTTTATTGATGATAGAAGGAGAGGTTACAACCTAGTGACTAATTCATTGTGACTTTCCAGCAAAGTTCCTTAGTCTCATCACAGCATAAGTCTCTCCACCAGCAGCTCCACAAATCAAACTCTCTATTGAAAATTCTCTAGCATTTCTCTACTCAAATTCTTCCTCCTTGAACACTTAGCTTTGTGTTCAATTTATAGATGAACTGTAGGTTTTTTTGCAATAAATTTCATTCCAAAAATAGGCAAGACATGTTTTCCAGTCATGTAGATGTCAAATGGACACTTGGATCCGAAAAATGACACATGTGAACCCTTCTAGAAGACACTGGCTAAGTGGAGATTCTGGAACAATGAGAATTTCGCTCCCAATGTGACCAACACACCTTTGAATGTCGGGAAGTGCTTTGCAGAGCAGCCCAGAATGGAGCTACCTGCATATGCAATGCACTTAGGCCCCTTAGAGCCTGCGTTGGTGAGCTCCCACATGTTTAATAATAAGCTTCAAACCATGGAAAAGCCTTTCTTTGATGAAAATCTTGTTTGATTCATGAATGTTTCATGTCTTAGGGCATATAGCAACTGAGATGATAGGGAATGATAGACCGTTTGATCATCGGTCTTGGAGATGATGCCCAGTTAACCAGGTCATTGGAAATGGTGCCCAAATTGACCTATAAAAAGAGGAGTTCGAATGCCCATTCTGCTTAATGGCTGTTGCATTAACTGTTTGTACCATTTTGGTAGTTTTTCCTGTTTTTATGGATATCAGGTAGGCATGGCAATAACTCTGAAATATTTCTTTGAATATAACTGTGGCTGAAATACCCTGTTTGACTTCTCGGATGAGAAAACTGTTAACTTATTGGGTTTTGTAGCCCCACGTCTGCTTAATAAATGTTCTAACAGTTTTTAATGAAGTTTCTGTCATAAGGATGGCTGTCATAGTGTCTTTGAAAAGTAAAGCAGACTGCAGGTGTCCTTTTGGTGGAGTAATAGTTGTTGTAGATGTGGCATTAGAGGCCTTCTTATGCTGATCTGTCTTGTTTAGCCCCTTTAAAGACTGATTTTATTTTAATTTTTGCTTTTAGGCTTTATTAGACCTTCATCGAACCATCTTCTGCCTTTAAACTGTGTTTGTCCTTTAAAACTGTGAGTTTAAGCGTTTATTCTTCAACCTTGTGCTTAACCCCTTTGTCTTTACCCTTCTGATATCCTTTTCAGTGTACCGGTTGCTTCAGCGCGCTGGAGGGTTTTATTTGTAATCAATGTCCATAAAACCTTTGATTAAATTCTGAAATTCGACCCCTCAGCCCCTTAGCCACTATTTCTTTGGCTGTGGGAGACCTGTGGATAAATCCACCATTAAACATGCACACGACGAAAAATTGGTCAAGAAATCTTGCGTTTCTTGGTTTAACTGCAACAGAGGGCTTTGGCGGAGGTTGTGGAGTAGTGAGGAAGCAAGGCGATTGTAGTGGGGAAGGGTTTCATAGGCGAAAACATGAAAAAAATCCACAAAAATTGAATTTGGTGCGAAATAGTGGATAGGCGGTATTGGAAAACCGACAACAGTTTTTGCGTGGGGTTAAAGCGGTAAGTGGTTTGGGATAGATCAAACGCGATACGGTCCAATGGCTGACACACACACCTCTGAAAACCACCTATTTCATGTTCAAAACAGGCAATCAAGTTTATTTGTGAAATGAATGCGAAAATGGTTTAAGACCATCCGATCTGGGGGGGCCCAGATCTATGGCTGTAAGCGAGCACGAAAAATAAATAAGATGTGTGGGAAAACATATGGTGGGGCCTGGGTGATGTGTGCCACTTAGTCGCGTAGCAGGGAGGTTTTGAAGCTGGGTAAACCATATGCGCCATGGGTTATTGTGTTAAAGTGTTGTAAACCATAAATGGGTGCATATATAAAGGGAAACAACGGTGAGAGTGGGAGGAAATGAAAATAATTCTTGGCCGTTAGATCTGGGGAGAGGAAAAAGATCAACGGTGGAGACCTCATGGAAACACAATGGGAAGGCCCCACGTGGTTGGGTGGGACCAGCAGGGATATATGGGAAATATAAAGAAAATACACATAGCAGGGGAACTTTGGGGTACAAAAATATTTGTGGACCGGGTGCCTCCACAATGAATCTTTGCCATTGGATGAAGATTTCACGCATCCCAAGGAGTCAACTGCGGGGGCACTACGGTGTTTGACCTATGCGTGGAAAGTGCTCGCGGGTGGAGGAAAATGGAATTCAGTGCGAGCCATTGGATCCGTGAGATGGACGACAGAGGATCCATCACAAGATCGACGATCGGAGGAGAAGAGGGTCCAGGGATAAGGTTTTTGGATTTGCGATGGCTGATGGGAGGGATAATGCGATGGATGGAGGGCCGTAGGATCATGATTGAGATCAATGGCTAGGATTTGGGTTGGGCATCGCATATCGACAGAGTGAGGAGATGCGAGAAGGAAATAGGGGAAGCCCGATGCGATGAGGGAGTGCCGATGCGATGCAGGATAGTGCAGACTGTCCGATTGAGATCGGGATGGACAGTTGAGATGGAGTCGGGGGATCGCATCGACGGAGAACAAAAGAAAATGGTCGCGAGGAAAGGGAAAAAAGCCAAAATGCGATGGGCTTAGTGCTTTGGTCGCAGGGCCTGGTTTTATTGCGGAAAAAGGGGTTCGAGGCTTAAGCAGAAGGGGCTTAGTCCTAAAGGGAGTGGAAAAGGTTTTTCTAAGGTTTTTGTGGGTTTTTATGGATTTTTCAGGTTCTGGGTGAAGTAAAAGGGCTCTTGAAACCCAGTAAAAAGGGTTAAATGGTTTTAAAAGTAATTTTTAGGAAAATGAGGGTAGATGAGGGAGAAAAAGGGGCAGTTGTGAAGATGAAATGAGGGGAATGAAGTGATGGAAATGGGGCCTTTAGAAAACAATTTTTTCTTTGGAAACAACAGGATTTTGAAGGATTTCTTGTGGAAACAGCAGTGAAGATGACTGTAAGGTGAAAAGACACCAAGAAGGCTTCAAGAACTAGCAGTTTTCCATGAATATTGCTTCTTGAAGGCTTAAGAACATATTTAGCCATCACTAGGTATAATATAAATTATAGATGGCTAACAGTGGCTCCACTTGGAGAGGAAAACTTGCCCTTTAGGTGTCCAGAACCTCAGTTTATCATTCTCTGGCTTTTAGCAGACCGGTGCCTCCTCCATTGGGTATAATTTCTTTGTTCTCTTGCTGATTTTCTTTGTATTTCTTCAATGACCTGCAGCATGAAAAAACTTTAAGACAACACCTCTACCTACCCAAACTACTTGTCCTAGATTTTTTTCTTCTCTTGAGTGCACTTGGACTGGCATCTCTTTTACATATTATTTTTGAAAACAGAAAGATAAAACTATCTAATGCTACCCTTGTTTCTTCAAATATTCTAGATTAAAAAGTTGGACTCAAAAACTTCTCTATCTAATCTACTATCTGTCAAGATTAAGATGTTTGATAGATCTGCATTCTCTACTTTCTAAAACAGAAATTTAAACATAGACAAACTAGGATTAAACAGTTTGATTTGCTGTAGTGTTTATGGCTGTATGTACAAGCTACTCATAGACTTTATTTGCAGAAAATTAAAACAAAATTGGGAAGGCTTAAGATCTGAAAATAAAAGACATCCTTCCCTTCTTTTTCAGCTTTGATTTTGATCCTTTTGAGCTGTCCTCTTCTTCTTCTACTAGTTCAAGTTTTTAGCATATTAGAACCAACCTTGTTTGTATCTTTGGCTCAGGTTTTGATCTGATTAGAGCCATTTTTTCTTTTGATTCAGTGGTTCAGATTTTTAGCATGTTTTAACCATTCTTTCTTCTATCCTAATCTATTCTACTGATAAGCCGAGATTAAACAGTTTGTAAAATCTTCTTCACTAACCTATCAACAGTAAATTGAAATCTATCTAGTCATGATTAGGCTGTATGACTAAATGGCAATGCTCTTTCGAGTAGTGGCATTTAGGCTTGCACACTTTCAGATTTTTCTCTTTTTTGGTATGGGGCTGTACCTTTCTTCTTTTCATCTGCCCTCTTTTCTCTTTTCTATTGTTTTTGTATTTTTCATTTTTCTCATGTAATGGTATGTAAAATGGATGAAAAACTCTGAAACTAAGACTCTTGACAGAAACAGTGTTTGAGCATCCTGCCATTGACAGGACCTCCAAACACATCTTCTCCATTCAGGTCCTGTAGAAAAAATGCATTGTGGCCCCCTATGGAATGAATAATGTAGGGCCCCTTCCATAGATTTTCGAATTTTCCATGTTTTCCTTTCTCTTCCCTTCTAGAATCTCATTTTAGAAATACATTTCCAACTTGGAAGTCATTTTCTTTGGTCCTCTTATCAAACAATTTCTTGATTCCTTCTTGGACTACTTGTGTCCTTTTATATACTTCCTCTCTTGACTGTTGAAAATGTATGGTCTGATTGATCCTCCTTTGCATATCGTTTTCTTCAGCTTGGACCTCTTAAAGGAGTTTCATGACTGGAACTCCTAGAGAGGTTGGGAAGATTGCATCCATACCGTAAACCAATTGATAGGGAGACATGCCGATAGAAATTTTAGTAGTCAATGTATCTGCCCATAAGGCATGGACAAGCTTGCCATGCCAAGTTTTCTGGTTTTGTTTCAACAATTTTTTGATGATATTAACAAGGCTTTTGTTGGAGGATTCAACTATACCGTTTCCTTGGGGGTAGTAGGAAGTGGAATTGCCTAATGTGATCTGATATTTATGGCAGAAATATGCCATCCTCTTGGACTTGAAGGCTGCAACATTGTCTGTGCTTATTTTCCTAGGACAACCAAATCTGGACAGTATGTTGGTTTCAAGGAATTTGATGACGACAAAGTCAGTAGCATTCCTAGTGGGTATGGCCTTTATCCATTTGGTAAAATAATCAGTGGCCATGAGAATCCATTTATGTTGGGCTGAGGATGATGGGTGAATTTCCCCAATGAAGTCCAAGCCCCATTGTTGAAAGGGAGCCTCAACAATGATAGGCTGCAAAGGTAGTGGTAAAAGTTTTCTCCTGCCCTCGAAGATCTTGCACTTATGGCAGGACATGACTAACTTATGGGTGTCCGGGAAGAGGGTGGGCCAATAGTATCCAGATCTGAGGATCTTGTTTGCTATGGTATTCTAGTTAATATGTCCTCCACATTCTCCCTCATGTAGCTCATGCATGATTTTTCCTGCATCAACCTCAATTAAACATTTAAGCAAAATACCCACAACATTTTTCCAATACAAAACTCCATCTAATATACAATAATTTAAAGCCTTCTGTTTGAGAAATCTAGCTTTTGTTTTTGACAAAGGAGGCGCATTCAGATAAAGAAACACATATATGATGTCAGCATACCAAGGAGAGTTCATGAATGTTTCTTCAATGAATGGTGCTGTGCATTCTTCTATTTCTTCCAAAACATCTATTGCGTTCATGTCTAAAGCTTGGAAGTTTGACTCAGCCATGAGTTTTTCTAATCCCTGCCCCTTGGTGAGTTTGGTGGGACTAATCTCTAAGTCATATTCTAGAATAATGGCAATCCATTTTTCCCTTTTACCATCAGGGTCCTGACTTAGAATATCTTTGACTACAGTGTGTGGCACAAAGGAAATGATATGTGAATGCAAAATGTACACTCTAAAGTCCTTTGATGCTTTTACCAGTGCTAAGGCTTGCTTCTCCATGATATTATATTTGAGTGGAGCATCTCTCAAAGCCTTACTAAAAAAGGATATTGGTTGTTCCTACCCCATGCTATTCTTTTGCAATAATACTGCAGCTATGGTATGTTCAGATGCAAAAGAGAAGATATAGAAATCCTTGGTGAAATCAGGACTAATTAGAATTGGTGTTTGAGTGAGGGCTTATTTTACCAGCTCAAATGATTGCTTAGCTTGCATTTTCCATTTAACACCTACTTATTTCCTAAGCATATTAATTATTTTTCTTAATAGCTCAGCAAGGTTGGGGATGAACCTCAAAAAATTTATTTTCCCAATGAAAGATTTCAATTCTTTGAGGTTTCTTGGGTGGCTGATATTCAATATACCATCAATCCTTTTAGGGTCTACCTTGATCCCTTATTCAGAGATTATGTGACCAAGAAGCCTTCCTTCTTGGAGGCCAAAGAGTGTCTTTTTGGGATTCAAAGACAAGCCAAACCTTCTGCATTTCTCGAAAACCTTTCTTAAATGGATCAAATGTTCTTCATCAGTTTTGTAGAAGACAATAATATCATCAAGGTAAATGATTATGAAATATCCTATGTCTTCTGACAAGGCTATGTCCATGGCCTTTTGGAAAGTGGCCCCTGCATTCATCAAACCAAATGGAATTTTGACATACATGAATGTCCCCCAAGGTGTAGTAAAAGCAGTTTTATGTTGATCACTTGGGAGTACCAAAATCTGATTGTAACTTGAGAACCCATCCAACAATGATATTATTTTATACCCAACCACATTTTGGAGTATGTGATCCATCTTCGGTAGGGGGTAATTATCCTTCAGGGAGGCTCTATTTAGATTCCTAAAGTCAATACACAGCCTAATTTCCCCTGTCTTTTTCCTGACAGATACTAGGTTGGAAACCCATTCTAAGTATCTGAGAGGAACTATGATCCCACCGTCGTACATTTTCCTAATCTCTTTCTCTACTGAAGGTAATAAGACAGGGTTTATCCTTCTTAGTTTCTGTTTGAAAGGCTTCTGATTTTCCTTAAGAGGGATTTTATGTTGGATGATGCTAGTATCATAAGATTTCAGATCTTTATAGTCCCATGCAAATACATTTGCGAATTGCTTGAAAAGTGCTATGTACTATTGTTTGACATGAGCTGGGAGGGTGCTGGACAGCTTGATCATTTTGGGTTCAGTGGGGCTGCCTATGTTATGTTCCTCAATGTTAGTTTCTATAGGCTCTGTTTTCGGTTCTTTGGCCACGTCGTTGAAATCGAATAGCTGTTCTAATGGAGCAAGGCCTTTTGGTATAATATCACCCTTACATCGTAAAACTTCAAGGTCCTTTTGGTCTAGGTTGTCAACTAACTCTGCTTTAAAAAGGTGCTCAAACTGATTTATATCAGCAGAAAGGGAGGGCTCTGTTTCAGGGGTTTGTTCCTCATTGCAACAATCCTTTTCATGGTTGGAACTTGGTGTTGCTGTGGAAGATTCATTCCTTGACTGCAAGAAATCATTTATGTGTTTATAATTTTCAAACACTTGCCAATAATCTTCATTGTCAAGCACTGCTGGTCTATTTTTCACCTTTATATTGAACGATTCATTTGTCTGTGGTATTTGGCAGTTGCTGGCAGTAAAGGCAAGTTCATTAGCTAGATGATTTTGAGCTCTTTGTATAAAGATGAGTTCATACTTTTCAAAGGTTTTAAGGAGATCAAGGGAAACATTTCTATATTCTTTGAGTCTGGGGTTTTTGGCTGAATATTCCCCTTTAATTTGCCTGATGATTAACTCGGAATCCCCTTGGAATGATATCTTCTTAACCTCTAAGTCTTTGAGAAAATGCAAGCCGAGGATGAGGGCTTCGTTTTCTGCAATGTTATTCATGCATGGGAAATACAGTTTATAGGAGTATCCCTTGTTTGTGTTGTGTATCCATACGCCAGTCCTTGCACCATCCTGGCTACAAGAGCCATAAAAACTCATCTTCCAGAGTGTTTCTATCTCGTTCTCTTTTTCCTTTTGCTACCCAAGGCTGCTGAGATTTGGGGCATTTCCTGGTTGAGTGAAAGGAAAATTTAAATGTTTTGGTGCACTAATTTCTCGCTTATTTTCCTTTTCTTGTTGGGAAATTTCATCTTCGTTGAATAAGATAAAGGAATATAAGTCTGAATGTGTGGAATAGACGAGCGAGTTGTTAGGTTTGTATTTGCTGCTCACCATGTATTTCATGAGGGATTCCCTATATAATCTTCTGGTTTGACTAAAAACTGGTATGGTGGCATAGGACATATCCATTTGAAGGCTACCCTACACTTTGGCTCCCCATGATATAGAAAAAAGCATGCCATATTTTGGGGGAATGTCAACTACCACTATATCCATCACTAGGCTTTTAGTAGGAATTTGTGACAGGTTAACACACAGATCTTTGATTAAGCCCAAGCATTTGACCCTTCTGGAATCAAAAGAGTATAAGTATTTATATGGTCTAGTAATTTCGAAGCCTAGGCTTTCCATTACTACTTTGGGAATAAGGTTATGTGATGATCCAGAGTCTAGCATGACATTGTGTAGGATCTTCTCATGTATGTTTAGACTGACATAAAAGGGAGGGACATCCCATTCTTGGTATTTTCCTTCAATTCTAGGACCAAACAAAAGCTCTGGTTTGTCATCTGTCAGGTTTAGAGTATCAATATCGATGTTTATATTCAAAGATTTCAAGACTTGATTTTTGTACACGTCCTGAGTTACTAGCTCAGCTAGAGGCATGCCAATTTTAATCTTGGCAATCTCACCTTCGAGGCTGAAAGGAAGTGTTTTTTTTGGCATATTCACGTCTGTTTTTTCGCTTATGTTTCTTTCAACAGTTTTGGTTGGCTGAGTTTTATCAAGACTATTGATTGGGACTATTTTGATAGGGCCACTAGCAGAAGTACTTGGGCAGCTCTTCTCAACACTTGGTTGGTTGTTTTTGTCTCTGCTTAAAACAATTTTCTTGGCCAGGGTGTTGGTATTATTAGCTAATTTTTTAGGCTGATTTTCTGAGGTTTTTTCAACAACAGTGCTAGTGTTCTTGTCTATAGAAATTTCTGTGTTCTTTTTTCTCCTGAGATCATATTGTCTGTGAAATTCCATAATTGCATTTTCGAACTCCAACCTATAATATTCTGACTTATCATTATTGTGTTCATTTTGTTATGATGAGAAAAATCCCTGTTCTTCCTCAGTGAGGAAGATATCATCTCCATCATCAGATCCTATCAAGTTCACATGATTTTCTTCCAGCCTATCAGTTTCCCCTTCATCCTCTTGTTCTATATAGTTTTGTTGAAGGGGAGGCCTAATTTGTTGGTAATTGTCTTTATGCTTATCTTGATTGGAATTTCTCCTAGAGTTCTGGTTCTGATTCTGAGGTTGGTTCCTATTCTGAGCATTCGCTTGGACAACTAACCTCTCCATCATTATTTCTAACCCATTCTCAGTCAGATGTGGAAGGTGTAGTGTCTTCCCTATATGTTACTTTCTTTTCAGCCCTCATCCTAGCTCTCTTTTCAATAAGATTTTCTTCCACACTAAGAGCTCCCTTCTGCATGTCTTCTAGAGTTAAGGGATCCCTTTCTCTTAGCTGATAGGCCATTTCGGGATCAAATCCCTTAGGGAATTTGGCCAAAGCTGAGCCTTGTGGAGGTTTCAACTCCGATGGTAGTGCGTTATAAACACTATTAAATCTAGTGCAATAAGCTTGTACACTTTCCCCAGTGTTTCTCTTGAGGTTGTTGTAATTTGACAGTATTTGGAGAGGGTTCTTCCTAGTTTCCAATTTGTTTATGAATGTTTGATGTAAAGTAGGGATATCATGTATGCTGTGGGGAGTTAGGCCTTTGAACCATTTTTTGGCTTCTCCTCCCAAACTCTGAGGAAAAATTCTCATTTTGATGGTCTCATCTTCTATTTCCATATAATCAAAGGCATCATTCATATTGTCTACGTGCTGTTGAGCATTAGTGGGTTCATTTCCAGTGAAATGGGGAATTTTGGACTGGTATTCATTGGGTAAAGGGACCAGAGGTTGGGGCAACACTAAGGGAGCATACCATGCTGCCATGGCTGGAAACAGTGGGGGATTTACAAGAGGTGGATTTACAAGAGGGAAGGTGGGCTAAGGTGAAGTGTTCTGAATAGTGTGTGTGTGAATAGGAGTGGAATAAACACTCAGGCTAGCCAACTGATGATGAGCAGATTTGTTATGGCAGGATCTCAAACAATGAAGAAGCTGCGAATCAGGTGGAGTAGAAGGTGAAGCTTCTCTGCTAAAGATCTGTTGCAAATCTATGGGTTCAAGGTCAACATGATCTAAATCAATCCGAGACTTGCTTCTAAATATTTTTTTGGTGTGAGGTAAGTCAAAGTGAGGGTCTTTCAAGACTGCGAGATCTTCAGGGACAAACCTTGTTCCTGGGATGGTCCTATCAGTAGTTGGTTTTTCATATTTGGAAGTTCACCAAAAAAATTCTTTATGGATTATCAACTATGGTGGGAGGATTAGGATATGGATGGGATCTAGTATTGACCCTATGTGATGCCATATTTTAGTTTCCAAAATTTTGAGAAGCTGGGTTTTTTTTTAGGACTGTTTTCCTCTGACAGTGATTTCTATAGGCCTACTGGGGCTGGTGGAGTCGCCAGGTGGAAATTTTTAGTCTTTTTTAGAGTAAAATGTTTATGGTCCACCACCAATGTTTATTATGAAACCAATCTGAATTTTTTTGGGGTTTTCTGAGTTTCTATGGTTGTTGAAGGACTAAAGAGTCTATAAGAGCTTGCTAGACTATTATGTACTTAGAAGTTCCACCGTGATCGCCAAAATGTTGGGGTCCTGTAATTTGGCTGATTGGAAAACCAAATGGCAAGGAAACATATAAACCAAGCTTTAGAGCTCTAGGATTTAGCCCTCCTAGTCTCAGAGAGGGATATCTCATTATGTTTATAAGGATATAGCTTGATGCTTGTAAAAGGGTTGATTTTAGGCTAGTTATTAAGTGCAAATTTGTTTGTTTGTTGGTTGGACAAAGATGATCTAGGTCGCATAGATAGAGTGTGGAAATATACAAGCCATTGGGCAATGGAGTCATGTGGAATTCTAAACAGTTCAAATTGATGAATTTGGGCAACCAAAGGGCAAATCTAACTTGGTCAATGGATCTGTGGAATCATATAGGTGTGATGAGATGAACATCGAGGATTTGGAAGGAAAAGTAGAGCTTTAAGGGCTGTTTAAGACTCCTTAATTATGTATACCTTTCAACAAAGGGACTTGCAACACTATCTAAACACAAAGAAATATTCAATAGCCAGTGCTAACCATGAATTCTACCAACATACTTTATGCAGATAACATAAAAAAGACAGACTTTTAAGTAAGACAAAGAAGGAGAGGAACACTCTGTTTCTTCTAATTGTTTCACTTAAAGGAGTTAGAAAACATATAAGAAACACAATTAATTGCATTCAGAAAAAGGGGAACACCCAGGCATCAAAGACTGCAATTAATAAGACCTTCGAATACAACTATCTCAGCAAGAAACAGAGGGTAAGATCGAAATGAATCCTCTCTGCCAAGCTGCGGACAATAGCGTTGGAAGGGTGTTTTCAGGAATAGCTCTTAAGAGGCAGCAAGCAGACAGGGCAAAACATAATTCAACCTCGACAAAAACTATTTGACCTATTCTAAAATAAAAAAACTTAAGGGTTTTAAAAGCAGTCAAAGTACTAAATAAAACCTTCAATAGATGAAAACATAAAGGTAGTGAAGAGTAAACATGCCTAAGGTGCTTCTAGGAGACATTTCTTAGCCTAATCTTTTTACTCTACTACAAGCAAAGCAAAATGGAACAAAGTGAGGAACATGAAATAACATTAACGAATAGAGAGTACTTCACCAAAACCAGGCTCAGGGATCCAATGGTCCAACCTCCTTTATCAACAGAATAGCAAAGACATCCACACTTCTTCAAAACACCAATTATTCTTCAAAACAATGGTCTATGTATTACTTCAGAATTCATCAAATTCCAACCTTTTACAATGAGTTTTCTGTGAATACATATAGGTGAAAATGAGAAAGAGTGTTGCAGAAATGGTAATAAATATCAATTAAGACAGAGTGTGAGAGGAGTTCGAATTCCCATTCTGCTTAATGGCCGTTGCATTAACTGTTTGTACCATTTTAGTAGTTATGCTTGTTTTTATGCATATCTGGTAGGCATGGCAATAACTCTGAAATATTTCTTTGAAGATAACTGTGGCTGAAGTACCTTGTTTGACTTCTCGGATGAGAAAACTATCAAATTATTGGGTTTTGTAGCCCCACGTCTGCTTAATAACTGTTATGACAGTTTTTAATGAAGTTTATGTCATAAGGATGGCTGTCATAGTGTCTTTGAAAAGTAAAGAAGACTACATGTGTCCTTTTGGTGGAGTAATAACTGTTGTAGATGTGGCATTTGAGGCCTTCTTATGCTGATTTGTCTTGTTTATCCCCTTTAAACATTGATCTGCTTTTAATTTGTGCTTTTAGGATTTATTAGACCTTCATCGAACCATCTTCTGCCTTTAAACTGTGTTTTTCCTTTAAAACTATGAGTTTAAGCGTTTATTCTTCAACCTTGTGCTTAACCCCTTTGTCTTTACCCTTATGATCTCCTTTTTAGTGTACCGGTTGCTTCAATGCGCTGGAGGGTTTTATTTGTAATCAATGTCCATAAAACCTTTGATTAAATTCTAAAATTCGACCCCTCAGCCCCTTAGCCACTGTTTCTTTGGCTGTGGGAGACCTATGGATAAATCCACCATTAAACATGCACACGACAACAAACTGGTTAAGAAATCTTGTGTTTTGTGATTTAACTGCAATAGAGGGCTTTGGCGAAGGTTGTGGTGTAGTGAGGAAGTAAGGCAATTGCAGTGGGGAAGGGTTTCATAGGCAAAAAAAGGAAAAAAATCCAAAAAAATTGAATTTGGCGCGAAATAGTGGATAGGCGTTATTTGAAAACTGGCAATGGTTTTCACATGGGGTTAAGGCAGTAAGTGGTTTGGGACAGATTGAATGCAATATGGTCCAATGGTTGACACGTACACCTCTGAAAACCACCCATTTCGCGTTCAAAATGGGCAATCAACTTTATTTGTGAAATGAATGCGAAAATGGTTTAAGACCTTCTGATCGGGGGGGCCCAGATCTACGGCTGTAAGCGAGCACAAAAAATAAAAAAGATGTGCAGGAAAGCATATGGTGGGCCCTGGGTAACGTGATCCACTTAGTCGCGTAGCGGGGAGGCTTTGAAGTTGGGTAAAGCATATGCACCATGGGTTATAGTGTTAAAGTGTTGTAAACCATATATGGGCGCATATATAAAGGGAAACAAAGGTGGGAGTGGGAGGAAATGAAAATAATTCTGGGCCGTTAGATCTGGGGAGGGGAAAAAGATTAACGGTGGAGATCTCACGGAAACATAATGGGAAGGCCCCGCGTGGTCGAGTGGGACCAACAAGTATATATGGGAAATATAAAGAAAATACGCATAGTGGGGGCACTTTGGGGTATGGAAATATTTGTGGACCCAGTGCCTTCGCAATGAATCCTGGCCATTGGATGAAGATTTCACGCATCCCAAGGAGTCAACTGCGGGGGCACTACGGTGTTTGACCTGTGCATGGAAAGTGCCCGTGGGTGGAGGAAAATGGAATTCAGTGCGAGTCATCAGATCCGTGAGATGGACGACGGAGGATCCATCACAAGATCGACGATCGGAGGAGCAGAAGGTCCCGGGATAAGGCTTTTGGATTTGCGATGGCCGATGGGAGGGATAATGCGATGGACGGAGGGCCATAGGATCAGGATTGAGATCAACAGCTAGGATTTGGTTGGGGCATCGCATATCGGCGGAGCGAGGAGATGGGAGAAGGAAACAGGGGTAGCTCGATGCGATGAGGGAGTGTCGATGCGATACAGGATAGCGCAGACCATCTGATTGAGATCGGGATGGACGACTGAGATGGAGTCGGGGGATCGCATCGACAGAGAATAATGGAAAATGGAAAGGGAAAAAGGCCAAAATGCGATGGGCTTAGTGCTCTGGTCGCAGGGCCTGGTTTTATTGTGGAAAAAGGGGTTCGGGGCTTAAGCGGAAGTGTCTTAGGCCTAAAGGGAGCGGAAAAGGTTTTTCTAAGGTTTTTGTGGGTTTTAATTGATTTTTCAGGTTTCGGGTGAAGTAAAAGGGCTCTTAAAACCAAGTCAAAAGGGTTAAATGGTTTTAAAAGGAATTTTAAGGAGAATGAGGGTAAATGAGGGAGAAAAAGGGGCAGTTGTGAAGATGAAATGGGGGGAATGAAGTGATGGAAATGGGGCCTTTAGAAAACAATTTTTTCTTTGGAAACAACAGGATTTTGAAGGATTTCTTGTGGAAACAATAGTGAAAATGACTGTAAGGTGAAAAGACACCAAGAAGGCATCAAGAACTAGCA
Organism: Pinus albicaulis; assembly: GCA_034641835.2. NCBI lineage: Eukaryota > Viridiplantae > Streptophyta > Pinopsida > Pinales > Pinaceae > Pinus > Pinus albicaulis. The sequence goes on along the minus strand of CM076575.1, from coordinate 783,764,341 downwards.
GTTTTCCATGAAGATTGCTTCTTGAAGGTTTAAGAAAATATTTAGCCATCACTAGGTATAACATAAATTATAGATGGATAACACACAACATATCATCCACAAGGGAATGGGTTGGTAGAATCTTCAAACAAGACCCTGGTTAGGATTTTGAAGAAGACAATCACTGAAAATCAGAAATATTGGGATTCAAAGTTAAAGTTTTCTCTTTGGGCAGTATGAGTAACCACCACGAGGTCTAGTGGCAAGTCATTCTATGAATTGGTTTATGGAACTCAGGCACTATTTCCTACTCAATTGGTCAAACTAGTGTTTTCTTTCCTTCAAGAAGCTCAGGAAGAACCTAATGATCTACTGAGAAGATTGAACAAAGTGATTGAATCAAGTGAAAATAGAAACAAAGTTAGAGATAACTTGATTTCTTATGATACAAATATGATTTCCATATTTGACAGAAAAGCAAAAGAAATCCTCTTCCAAGCAGGAGATTTAGTATTAAGATGGGACACCAGAAGAAAGGATAAAGGAAAGCTGTAGAAATTATATACACTAAGCATGTATATATCCAGACTCTCCTGATCTCACAATATTTATCTTCTTGCAAAATACAAAATCCTTCCACTATAATTCTTACGGAAATTTAATCAACAATTGCAAAACACATGAAGCAATAAAAACACACATAACACAGTTGTTTAACGGGAAAGCCTGAAGCTAAAAACCCCAACTATCATATTATGTAACATGGAGATCATATGACAATCTCATACAAACACACAAAGCTTATCACAAGCTCTCAGTACAGTACAATTGTCATACACTAATCAGGCCTAATCTTGCAAATCCATGCACCGATCTTTGCCACCTGCTAGCCTGCCTCCACTGTGCAATCCAAGCTGATTACAAAGACCAATTCAATGTAATCCCACTCTCATTGACTACGTTATTATCATTGGCAACTCCAATGTATATATAGATGCAATTCATGCATCACTAATAGTCACAACAGATAGTCTATCTTGCCCTTTCACCTATCTCTCCACTGGTCTCCACTGAAACTGTCCATGCACTGTAGTTAACTGATGTATTCTTCAGTTGATTAATGATTTAATAATTAGCGAATTAATTAATAATTAATTCACACCACTCTCACTAGTGTATCAATCAGTCAGACTAGATACAACTAGCTCAACTGTGTCTAACTGAGTTAAACTGAACACAACTCCACCAACTACTTCTACAACTCCACCAAACTCTGTCACATGAGTTCTAACTAAAGTCCTTCATGCAAAAGCTCCAGTAAACCCTCAGGAATAGCGTAATTCCTTCTATCAACTGTTGTGCCACATATGTGCACTTAACTGAAGTGCTCCAAGAGAATAAGATATTGTTTAGAGTCCAAATATTATTGAGAGCTGATAATATCCGACATGCATCTATTTTTAGACTGGCAATCTAAAAATAGATTCCGCCCAATATGTTTAAAAATATAAGTCCATCTATTTTTCCAACTTGACCAACCATCCACAAATAGCATCCCGCAACTTATAGAACATGATCCATATGTCTAAAAATAGACTTTGTAACAAAAATCACCTGTGTGGCCCCCACCTAGTTTTGGTGATCACTTTCCAACTAGGATCAGGAAAGATGTTTCAGGATGCCTCCTTCACTGTTTCTTATTGAAATCTTCAACAAAATCATGGTAAGTTTGACCCTCTCTGGTATGGTCCGTATAGAATTTCTGAAGCCATATCAAACAATTCTTTCATCCTAGAAGATTTATATGGAGAATCTCTACAACTGCCTGTGAAAGGGAAATATTTGAAGCATTATTTTGAGCATTAAAAGTCAGCATTCCACCATTGTAAATACCAGATTTCTCATTGTTCATATGTCACCAAGAAATATTTGACTCCATTCCCAATGGATAAGGCACTAATCTGTGGTTCTTAGCGCTTTCATGGAAAAAAGTGTTATCCCCAGGTGGAGATAGTGTTATTTTGTGGCTCATTTTTGAAATATGTCTCAAAACTCCAAAAAATCATATATCTTAGAAAATGTGAAATTTTTGTATGCCAAAAAATAATTTTTGATTTATATGCTGATGTATTAACATTATGTGCAGAGATGTGGAGGCAGGTCGAGTCGGGCTTATTCGTGTGCATAACAGTTCAGGATTCGAGCCGATTGATGCGTTCAGAACATTGCACACAGGCCAGGGCCGAGTCATGCAAATATAAGTGTAGAAAAATTTTCAGAGGATTAATCGTAACCGCATGTGGAAGGCCCGATCCTATATCGCAAATCACAATTGCAAAGCTCAGGAGGAGTAAAACAAGGTTAAACTGCCAAAATGTAAAATGTGATACGAAGACCAGATGCGATATAGTTTGAGGCCCAAATCTAAAGTATTTAAAGTATGGTCATGGGACCCTCTTGCACATCGCAAGCTCAAGAGGAATGACGTTAAGGAATATGTTATAAATTCAAAAATACGAAATGTGATACGAAGACCAGATGTAATATAGTTCGAAGCCCGAATCTAAAGTATTTAAAGTGTGACCGTGGGACCCTCTCTCACATCACAAGCTCAGGAGGAATGGTGCTACAGAATATGTTATAAAGATTGGAATGCAATAAGGGGTAGATGCGATGTAGTTTCAGAGTTAAATGGAAAAATATTCCAAATCCAGAAGTAAGGACATTTCCTTTGAGAAATCGCATCAGAGGTAAGAGGAGTCCTAGAACAGAGCAACATGGAAAGCTGAAATGCGATGGAAAGGTGGACGCGATACCATTAAAAGATTAATTTAAATTTATTTAAAGTCCAAGATTATTTTTGGCTGCGTTGTTTTATGAAGAAATGTGAACGCGGGAAGTAGACTGGGGTAACGCTCGACCGCATGTAGAACAATGTTGTATGCGGTGGCGCCTTGTAAATAAATGGAAGACTAAACGCTATGAGCACAATCATAAGAGGCAGGGCTAGGAAGAATGGGACATCATAACATTGTTTGAAGCACAGAGGCATAAGCAGAGTTAGGAAAAAGGAGCATATGGTGGCACTTTTGGAAACACAATAGCTGGGTCAAGTAGGGTGAAGAGTGTTATTGCAGAATTGTTCAAATACCACATCAAAAACAGAAAAGACATGACATCAAGCAGAAAAGAAAAAATATTGAAATTTGGAAGAAATGCAGGGAAAGTATGTCTGATCTGTCAGGGAGACTCATCATCACTTCAGGGAGACGCATCAACAACAAATCGGATTTAGCAAAAAGAATAATATTTCAAGTTTTAATTTGTTTTCTTTGTTTGTTAAGATCAAAGCTACAGTGATGTCCTCAATTGCAATGTAATAAGTAGTTTTAACAATTTAGGTAGTCAAAGAGTTTCAAGAAGTTCTATCAGTTATGAACTGTCTTTGATGTATTTAAGCAAGATAGAAAGATAGAAGCAGGGTTCTGAGTTTTGGACCTCTCGAAGACTAAAACTTTGGTACTTACTTTTCTGACGAATTAATGAAAGAAGCATCAATTTTCCTGCAAATTTTGATGGTGATTCGTTTTTCCTGTGCCATTTTGTGTCCCTTCTTCCTGGAATGAAGTGAAGTAAAGTAGCTTCTGGTCTCTTAATTACATATGTGAGAAAGAGTTAAATAACCTTAATTCGCGCTCCTTCACTCTAACTCCTCTCCCTTCACAAATTCTCTCTGAAACTTAAAAGTAATAGATTTTGTGTTTACATCATATTATTTTGAGTTTCCTCTCTCTCCATATATTCATTCTGAAATTTAAAGTGGGAGATTCTGTGTCACAACATATCATTTTGAATTTCTTCTACAGTTCTTCTTTTCCATTCAGATATCAGCAGTTAATGGCATTTTAGAGTCTTTCATTATACCAAATAATTAAGAGTTTTAAAGAATTAGTTTCCAAAGGTATTGAACGAAGACCACCTGATATTATTATTTCTGTGACACATTATTAAAAAATGTCTTAAGCACTGATTACTTTTCACAGCCAAGGAATTGTCTCTTAAGATACAACAGAATGATTGTCCAAGGATTTTTGGAGATATGGAGAAATAGATGATTTTGATGTTGGAACTTCTAGTGAGCATAGTTGTGAAATTACACCTCATTTTTATTTCTTCAGAAGATTTGTCATGACATTAGAGCTTATTATCTTTCCCGGCTTCCCTGCGATACCCCATAATTCAAATTCCTTTCCTTCCGAAAAAAATTTCAAGAAAAGTTCTTGAAAATTAAAAGCTACTATCCCCAAAGATTGTAACCATTGTACTCCTAGTACAACATCAACACCTCCCATTGGAATGGAAATCATTAGACTATTCAATACATATTCCCCCATGGTTAACTTGATATTGTGGAATTTTCTAGAGCAATTTATAGTTTCTCCATTTGCAACCATCAGTTGACACTCTGATGATGGGTATAGGAAGCAATTCAATTATTTGGCTACCTTACAATGGATAAAATTATGGGTACTACCCAAATGAATCAACACTATTACCTTTTTCTTCTTGATATCTCATTCTATATTGAGAGTTTGAGGAGTGGTAATTCCTGCCAATGCATTACAGGATATGGTCAGACTCTTTTCTTCTTTCTCTAGGGTTGGTTCTTGGTGTATATCCTCTTTGGCCAATAGTAGAACTTCTTCACTGCTTTAAATGTCTTCTGATATCCCAGGTGACCAAAATACGACCTAACATGAAATTCCCACAAGATAAGTGTTCTCACTGGAAAATCATACAAGCAAAGATGACATTATTAATGTCAGACAGAAGGATTTACAGGGCTGAGGCACATTAGAGAATCTGAAGAATTTAAAACATATCTAAGGTCCAGAAGAAAAATAGAATTGCGCACTCAAGAACATAGTAGAATGCACCTCCGCGCACATTTTTCTTTGATAGGCGCACCTTTGCGTGACTTTCCCTCAAAAAGTTGTGCGAACTTGAGAGTGGCGAAAGTCACTTTCCGAGACCACAAGGCACACTCCAGGAAATTGATCCCACATTTGAGGCTGCCTAAGGACAACTGCCCAAGCCTCCTTAGGACCTCAAGGGAGCACACAATGGAACAATGTGGCACACGATGGAATCAACCTATCTTGGGTCACCATCCATCCATGTACCAAGAGAGGGAAGGAGAGTTTGAATTCTTCTATAAAAGGCCACCAAGAGATGAACAAAGGGAGAACACATTGTTATGCTGGCCAAAATTTTCCCAAGAAATCCAACAGTGTGTATTCCGGAGAAAATTAGAGGGGATTCAGTTGTTGGCTATCCAACAACTCCAATCCTTCGGAGTAGAGAGAGGGACTTTGCGCCAAGGTAGCTCGGAGGTAAATGCATCCTTGCATCAGGTCTTAGAGGTCTTAGAACTCCCTAGTTCTAAGGTCCCCTTGGAAAGTGGGTAAACGTTTCATCCTTTATTCCTACTAGCACTCAATAAGAGGGGACGTGAGCACCACCATTTGGATTATTGAAGTTTTTTGAATCTATTTAGAGATTTTGTGTTATGTGTTTTATTTTAGTTTTTATTTTCTCTCTATATATGCATGCTATTTTCTTATCTAATATGTTTTAGGTTTTGGCATGTTCACTAACTTGTTGAATCCCTTGATTATCTGCTTGTGACCAGGAACTTAAGAGGAAACAACCACTCCTCTTAAGAAAGTGTGGTTTGGTACACTCTTGCACCAAATCCACCAACACAGGATTGGAAACTCCATTGATTTTAATTATTATTTAACGTGGTTGTGCCTTTTGCAGAGACCTCTTTCTTTGCTCTGGAGTTTGGCTTGAACTACCCCTTTTCTCTTCTTCTCTACCTGCTCACACTCAGTGAGAGCCCGAAGCTCCAAAAAAAATTTGCAGGAAAATCGCACGGCTTTTTCACAGACAGACGCGCACGACCACGTGCGTTTAGCAGTGACCTTCACATAGACTTCGCGCACGTGTGAGCCTTTTGTGCACGGAAACCAGAGGCAACAAATTTCTGCTATTTCCCTTCATTTCATATTTTTCAAGTGACTAGCAGCCCATAAGAAATCTTCCAGCACTGTTTGAGGTGTCCCATGAATTGTTAAAACTCACTCTTGGCTGCAGTTCAGTAGGTTAGGTGTTAGTTTTAAAATTTCAAGTTTATTTTCACAAAGTGAACACATAGTTTAAGTAGGTGGCAATTAACTTGCATTATGAAATAATTTATGTTTTGTGAATTTAGACACCAAAAAACACATAGGTAATTAGCCAAAGTAAGTGGCCCTAGTCCACACATGCTTAGCTAAATCTTTTTCATTTTCCTAGTTTAAAGTCATTAATTTGAGTTCAATAATTGGCACTAGGATTCGGGACTAGGATTTAATTATCCTTAGAGAGAAAGTAATATATGTTTCCTTTGCACCCTTGGATGATCCTAGGTAAGCATATGAACACTCTCTGCTGATAATTTACCATATCCCTATAATTGATTATTTAGATTAACTAGGAAACATTGTAAGTGACCCATATCCGCACATGTTTTTCTTTTGAGCAAGGAACAACCAAACATAATTTAATAGGGGATTTTGAAAATGATCACCACATATCCACATGTTCAAACTATGCGATTGTTCACCTCTTTCTCACACACATTCACACCTTAAGTGAATCAAAGCCACCTAAAACTAACTTAACTAAACTCATTAAACACTCCCCACAGGGGCCACAAGAGAATTATAGTTTAAGTTATGACCAAGGAGGTAGGCATCCAATATGACGTCTTGGTTAGTTTACATATTGAAACATAGAATTTGAATTTTTAGCGAACTTTTAAATCTATCTATCTGCTCACGGAAAAGAAAACCCGAGCACCACAGAGACCCGATTCAAAGGGGGTTAAGCTTAGGCCCAGTGCGTGCGGTATTATTTGGGGCTACCTGACCCATCTAATACTCGGTACTGGTACCTGAATTACCAAGAATATAAAGACTCGAATTCTCACGTGGGACAACGGTACTTAGTGTCCAAAACTAGGGCATCCTTTCATATAGGTGACGGTGCAGGAAACACTAGATCCTCTACCCTTACTTTGGTCGATTTTCTTCAGTTGACTAGGGCAGTCGCTAGTTATTTTGGGATGTTGTGCCAACATTCACAAGATATCTTCTCAAGGCCCAACTACATTTGAGTGTGTGAGGATGATTAGGTCTTTTAGGATTTGAGTATCACATGCAAAAAACAACAAAAACCATATTTTTTGACTGACTGGTCACATCGGATTAATCTAAAGGGAAAATTCATATCTCATTTTCGCTTTGTTTTATATATGCAATTGGATTTTTTCTTTGATTATAATCTCTATCCTATCAAATATTTCCAAAACCATACCTAGTCGACGCCAAAACGGACCCAATGGGACCTCGTCGATCTAGACGTCTTTTGAACCTCCCCCCATTACCGGGAGGCGTTCTACGTATTTTTCCATTTAGGCATCAAATATGGAACACTTCCACCCTTATTGGTTCATCCTTTATTGGGGCATCATTAGTTGGGAACCCTCGTCGGTCACCCAACACCACACCAGTGAACACCCCCACAGGGTCACCGCATACCACTCCTCCCAAAATCCCTAGGGGGCAGAGGAGAGCTACCCATTCTAGAAGCCAGTTGAATTCACATCAGCGTATGTCACAGAAAATCCCTATACCTAACCAGAACATTGTGTCTTCACAGTGTGCTAGACATGCTGACGGAAGACCTCCCCCCAATAACCATTCATAAACTAGGGACAAGGACCACAATATGCCCAATCCCCAGTACAAAACCCACCCATGTAGAATAATGCACAGGTCAACTTTGTGCAACCTTCCCAACCATAACCGCACCAACCATACAATCAGGAGAATCCAAATTATCCTCCTATCATGACAAAGAAAAAAGGAAAAAACAAGCCTAGAGGAAACCCTAGAAAGGGGGGCAACAATCAACAACGCCCTCCATGATCTCAGGATGGAGGAAAATCCATCTAAAATCAAAACCAGGAGCCAAGAAACTCCCAAGGGAAGAAAAAGAGGGTGAATCTTCGGATAAACCACTCTTGTTCAATTTGTGGTGAGTACGACCATTACACTCACCACTGTCCCAACCTCCCTGAGCTAAAGAAGTTGCAAGGTAACCATGGGCAAGGGGGATCCGCACAAAATACATCAGTCATGCAGGAGCCTTTCCCCTATCAAGGGACAATTAGCACTCAACAAAAAACTCCCGACGATTCTGGAAAGAACAACCATGAAATATACATGACTGGCGAAGAAATGTTTCTTTAGTCACGGATCCGAAATTACGATACCCCACCAGACACCAATTTGTCAGGGGCTGGTACAAGTGCATCGAAAACACCTTTGAACATATAAAAAATGCCTATGGAACCTTTTCCAAAGATGGCTAAGGGACCAACTAGGTGGGCAGGAAACCATTCCAAAGCAGCCCATAACTATAGCATTGTGGATGATCTATCTCAATCTCTCGCTGCCATGTCGCCATCAACCCAAAGCAAAGGAAAGCCTTACTTTCTGTGTTAGTCACCATCGACCCTGCCAATTCACGCCTAATGGCTTTCGATTTATAAAAATCCACCCCTAGGCTTCCTTTGATGGTCACCTTCCAGATACTGGTGTCTGTTCAAAACATCACCATTCATCAATGTATCACTGACGAGGGTGAGTCCACATGCATTATGTCAAAGAACGTCTAGGAGAATTTAGGGTCTCCCGAACTGAAGCCATCATACATCATGCTTAGATCATATGACAGATGCCCATCAGCTCTCATCGGTCTCTACCAAAATTTCCGAGTCTGCTTAGCCAACAAGATGGTCCTTATAGACATCAAAGTCTTGGATGCTCAACTGGATTACAATATGTTCGTTGGTCAGAGTTATATGTATGCCATGTCATCCATAACATCCTCCATCTTCTGAACTATTATTTCCCCCCATGAGGATTGCATCATTACTGTCGACCAATTAACATATAGAAAAAAGCAACCCCTAAAAAATACTGATGTCATCCTATCTTATGTAGACATGAATACCAAGATGCTTACACGGTACCAAGAATATGGCCCCGACCAGTTCAAATTGTCATCCATCTTAGGGTCATTCCTAGGAGATCCCCATGTTATACTTGAGTCATCACCGACTATTATAGAAGCCCCGGTGTGCATGATGTCCACATCAAGCACCGAAGCCATTCAAGACACAAAGATGAGCAGTAATGACACCAAGTCTTCAGCCACGACATCCTCTCTAGCCTACGCCGTCTCCCAAAATCCTTTCCTCTAGCCCCTAGCTAGTTTTGTATCCCAGAAGGTCTTGGCCATTGTGGTGTTACCAAACGAATCTTTTGTAATCCTAGTTTGGTACTTAGTCCCACCTACTAGGATGGGAGCCATGCACATCACCTCTATAGGGTTAATCCCCCTCAGTCCTGAGGAGGCCCCACCTGTTCAGGAGACTATCGCAAACATCTTTGCGCAGGAAACTCCTATTGCAAAACCAATGATTACGACCAAGAACACCAATAAAAGAGGAAAGAAGGTAGAGAATCCCACCACGCAACAAGAATCACCGCCCTGCACCATATGCGATGTGGTAGGCCACCCTACCCACATCTGCCTATAGCTTGACAAATTAAAACCGCTCCTTAGCTCTGTGGTAGATATCGCAGCAACATGTTCCCATAAAAAGGAACCTGCCACCGAAAGTTAAGGCAAGGAATTACATACAAACCACGCATGCACTATCTGCAAAAATTATGGGCACTATACCCATCATTTCCCAGAGATTCATGACACAGGGACGCCTCACACACCATTGAGCTACCCTATCAAGAGGATTCCTCCATCCAGTCAGCTGGAGATGAACCTCACATCATTCTATACCTCCAAGAGGGATGATGCTCGCCTGAAAGACTCCCGTTCATCTTCCCCCCTCCTATCATACGCTACACATTGTGCGATAAATGTGTCCACTTCATCGAAGAGTGCACATCCCTAGAACTCATCCACAGGTGGTATCCAGTAGAACGCGTTTACTATGTTGGTTTGCGAGCGACGCAATTTACATGTCCTTTATGTGTTGACAACCACACTTTAGAACATTGCCATTATATCCCCCAATTTCGCTTAGCACTAGCTAGTTTTCACTTAGCCATAGCCTGCCTCTCCCAAGAAGATGGCTCTGACTCTGAATCCATGAACAACTTGACAACCCAAGAATATGTGATGAGTAGATCCATCCTCTTTTTTTCAGCTGAAAAACGACCAATCGGGGAACCCTTAGTCACCCCTAACTGCCCTCCGCAGAGAAGACCAACATGTGGGTTTTTTAAAACACCCAATCATGTGGTCGCCACTTGCCCTGACTTAGAAGCACTACACCGCTAGTACCCATTCATGCCATCAAATGATCAAGACGAAAACTGCATCTCTAGGATGCTTTTCCTAGTATATCGGGGCAATCACCATGAGTAGCGCTGTACCTATATCTCGCGAGTATGTCCTCTAATCGACATTATACATCTATTAGAGATGAAACACAGGGACCTTATCAACCCAGAACCTAACAACCAACATGGAAGGTAGAATGCCCCCAAGCAGTCTACTCCATATCCATGTCAGCATAATGGGAAAGTTAGGAAGGCGCGCCAACCAAGCATGACCCAAGTTCAACCTAGGATAACTGGCGGACTATGCGACACGATTGGCCATCGGGTCAATTAGTGCAAATAAATTAAGCACCTCGCAAACATTTTTTTCATAGTCTCTTCCTTTCCGCAAAGACATCGCTCTAACCAAGAGAAAATCACGCACAACTATTACTGGATTTTCTCACACTTTCATCATACAATAAGATGTGATCATGTCCCGAAGCTTAGATAGGTAAGAGTGGCGTTAAGTCTATGCTACCAAAGAGAGCTAGAATTACCCATTCCAAAAACTTGGGAATGGAAGTAGAGGACCTCCTCCTCTATGTTTGATCCCTTCCAAGCGTCCACTTCCAGGACGAAGAGTAGTGATGATTCCCACACAATTTACATAGTTGGAACAGTGGCACCGTGTACCATTTGCACTAGCCATAACCACGAGCCAAAGGCATGCTCGCTAATGGAAACATTCAGGCACCTTTGTACCAGGCACAATTTCCACCTGCCAAAAATTTCCCATCCTAACAAGGGATGTAGCCTTGCACTCACACAAGCTCTCATCACAGAAATTCTTCTCCCACCAAACGTCGACGATACGATACACCATATACAATTCATATCATCATGTATCAGAACTATGAATCGGGTTGTATGCTCATCTACCATAGGTGTTGAGTCAGCTGCAACTATGAGAGTAGTTGTACCTATGAAAATGCAAACCCAATATGTCTGCACTCTATCAACCACGTCGAAAATGGAATCCTTTTCATATCTATCAACCAGCTCCAGGCAGACTGAACCTCTTCTGCACAACCTTGTGCAGAATCAATCCCCCTTAGGATCCTTATTGCATTCAGACGAGGACATCCTTGAGGCCATGATAGAAAAGGATTATCCATGGGATGCAGTGCATCACCACTCACTTTTTCTCCATGAAAAGTGTTCAGTCCTGAAAAGAAAAAATAACAAGATATTTATGCGATTGAATCGAAATATTTCCTCCCCTCAGTGAATGTTGATTGGTTCAAGAACCCCATCCCGATGCCCGATGTGTTCGAGGAAGGAAACATGTCAAACATCTCACCTACCATCAAGGTGAGCATATCCAAAAATCCTGGAAAGTTCGAAGAAATATCGCTAGGGGTAGCATTTTCTCCAGAAGAAATAACCTCTTACACCCAATTGCTACAAGAGTATAGAGATATATTCGCGTGGAACTACTCAGAAATGCATGGGCTTAGACCCACTATCATAGAGCACCATATTGACTCCTGGCTTGACGTACCTCCTATTGGCTTGTGATCTCACTAATAAAAGAGAAGGAACCGTCGCATAAAAGAAAAAAAAAGAATCACAGGTTAAGAGGATGGAAAATATCGAAGATCATGGAAGTGGCTTCCATTGAACAAGTGCAGTAATATCAAATATCATATATATCATGCACTAATATAGCGCACACAATTCCGCGTGGAACCATGCGCTAAGAGCCTGTGAACAACACCATTCCGTCGGCATCCAACATACGTTACGATGGTTGAAAGCGACCCCTCGGAAGAGGTGATGTGATCCCTCCTCCGAGCCAATCAAAAGGGTTCCGTGGGGCAAAGAAAAGGGGAAGGAGGCCCCTACTTAATTTGCCGAAACTCAAGAGGTCCCGCCAGGATGAAAAATTGGCTCAGATAAATGCATGGTAAGGTAAGTCTAAGGCGGTACGAAGGCCAGTACCTACCTTGTTCGGCAGGGGGCCCCCACCTACCTGACTGCTGCCAGCCAATCACTCGATGCCACATGTCTCATTGTCGACGTCCTTATGACATCATCCCTACAAGTGTCACCCTGCCTCGATTACTCAGTAAAACCTTGTTTGCTGTAGCGTGTTTTACTCTTGATTGTGTAATGTTATTGGTTATTTACTAGTTTTTCGTTCAGGCAGGTTAAAAATCGAGTACAGATGCTTTCACTCCCGCATTGTTTTCCCCTTTGCTACCTCGCCACTATTTCAGGTATTTCATCATTTTTCCATTTTTCTATTTCCTTTTTGTTTTTATTTCAAATTTTCATGGAAAAATTGAAACAATCTGCGGCTGAAACACCCCAAGCCCGTGAGGTCAGGACTGCTCCTGGACCCAAAACCCTCACTGAATCTCACGCCCAAATCTATGACCGAATCTACCCCTTTAATGTAGCCCGCACCCAAGCCGAGCTCTTCGACTACCAACGAAGAGGCGAGGACATATTTAGGGTCATCGAGTCGGGTCTGTATTATCAAATCGCCCCAACGAGACACCCATTCCCAGAATTATTTAGCTATCGCTTGGAAGCCTACATTGAGCGTAGGGGAATTTTTATTTCCATCAGGGGCACCAGGATCCTCCAGAATACCCCCCAACTCATAAGGAAATCCCTTTTTTACCCTCCCGCTCAAGACTGTGTTGAGTTCTTTGAGGTCACCCTCTCCTTCCATTTTTCAAATCAAACCTGTGAAAAAGAAAGTGGTTTCCTAAGTCTTCTCTCTGACTCATGCTTGTCATATTTCCCTTACATGGATTCTATTCCCCTGTCAAATTTCCGGAGCAATGTACAACCAATACTAGCGATCATATCGGGAATGTTAGGATTTAAGGAGGTTGAGCAGGTGAATAAGGCAGGTATAGCCTTCCTATGGCTCATGATGCAGGAAGAGATCCTTTTGGATATCCCCTTCTTTCTAGCCTCGGTTATCAGGGCTTAGTTTCAAGAGATGTCTTCCTCCGGTTCTTTCAAATACTGTTCCATTATTTTTTACCTGTTCTTATTTGAGCACGCGGATAAGTTTGAAGGTCGAGGCCTGAACAAATTCTTAAGGAGAAACGCCCAACCTAGATCCATTTTCGAGTGAACTCCAGTAGTTCACCAACAACCAGAGGGGAAGGGGTATGCAAAATTATTTAGTGATTTCATGTCCATAGCCTATGCCATCATACACGACAGCCCCCACCTAGAATCTTCCCTGAACAAAAGGATTGGCTCCAGTTCAGCGACACAGACTGCACAGGTGATTGGTATCTGTTTGATAATCACACCAAGTTAGGGTATATGGTGCAGAGGTGCCTCCTTACCACCTTTCGGTGTTCCCATCCATGTGGTTTTTTTCCCTCGAATTCATGCGACAGGTCTTGAAGGCCAACTAGGTTGACTTCGTGCCTGCGAAGAAGGGACACATCTTCAAAATCCCAAATTCAAATGGCCCTTTCACCATTAATTCAAGACATTCCCTCCCCACTGTGGAAAAAATGCTGTGGGAGATGAACCTCCCTCAGGGAGACTTCTGGCACTATGACCCTAAGGGATTCCTCACCAGTAGGAAGAATAAAATAGAATCAACAACTTATACGCATGAACCTATGCCCTTCATTGAATAGAAAGCTAACCTTGATATGTGGCCTTTGGATGCATGAATGGAGGCTGAATCCTCAACTACCGAAGGAAAAGAAGATAATGTGCTTGTTGACACAGAAGAGCAAGAACAGGGGGACCCCTCGGGAAGTCAAGAGGTTATGGATGTTGATGAAGAAACTCACCCTAATAAAAAACAGAGAACTCAAGGGCCAGATGACATAGAGGTCGAGTTATTTGATGATGAGGTCCCCGTGCTCAAGGGTCCTGACAAAGACATGCTAGGCTTTCTACTCTCCTTCGACTCTGCCTCATATTCCCCCCCCTCAGAACTTTCACAAGCAATCACACTGGTCAGACAGGAGGCAAGGGATGAGATTGAGACCAGAAACAAGTTCGCAAGGGAAAGGTTGAGGGCCAAAATTTCTCAGGTTGTGGATAAACACCATTCTAGGCTTTCTTCTGTGTTGGATATGGATAAAGAACAACTCATACTAGCCATCTAGTGGTCGACTTTACAGCAATCACCTTCTGGATCCCAATATAGGGCCATGGAAATAATTTTTAACCTGGGCAACATTCCCCTGATAGACAAGCTGGATTTGCACCAACGTATCGGGGACATATTGCAGATTGAGGTAGTGAAGCATACAGTTGCCCTACAGGAGCTCGAAAGGAAGATGAAGCTAATGAAGGAAAACCAATGAAGAGAAAGGATCAGCGCTAAGGCCGTCACTACCCAGTTGGAGAACACCAAGAAAATGATAAGAGGAAAGGGGGTGGATACCAATGAAACACTACAAGCTCTACTTTCCAAATCATATTTGGAAGTAAACGAGTTAAGGAGAAAGATGAACATGCCTCGTGCTGACCATATTCAAACAGAGGAACTCGTCCAGGTAGAAAATAAAAAGACGATTCTCGTTGACTCCCTTGATCAACAACAAGAAGAGAACATGCAGAAGGATAAAGATATTGTTGGGCTTACGAAGAGGCTATCAAAATTGAAACTCAAATGGGACAGACATACATGTGTGGTTCCTATATCAAGAGAACCTGAGACTGCCCCAGAGCAGCTCACCAAGGCCCTATCCGATTTAAAGATGTCAGAAGATGAGACTCGCTCAATTCGCCGGCTCTTAGACGAGTCCCAGGTTGCACAAGCAGCAAATCAGAGGACAATTTCATCCCTACAAAAAGAGGTTGAGAACCTCTGCAAGGAAGCTCAAGGGCATGAAAAGTCTATTAGAGACTTAAAAGGGTAGATCAAAGGTAAGATGTCACTCGTAGAAGCAAGGCGACTTGTCTGGGGGGAAATCATAACAAAGGTTAAGCAGCATTGGGACCTTCTTGTACTGGTCAATGACAAGAAGATCACAATTCATGAGTTCAAGGCCCAATTGGAGGTTGGATGCAGGGAAGGAGAAGAAAAGGCATCAATAGCAAAGAAGTATATCAGGTACCTCAATGAGCTCTCCCATGAGGAATTATGCACACAGGGAGTGCTTGACCATTTTAGGACTATCATGGATGTTAGCAGGATGATTGAAAGAGAAAACGCACGCGTGAATACGTTGGGGTTTTTAGCGATGGTATCAAAGGGAGTGGAGAATTTCGATCAGGAGTGGTGCAAGCTGGTAGAAGCTGGCATCCCACCATACTGGGATTCACAGTTAGTCGCACTATTTCCCCTAACGACCTATGATCAGAAAATGATGGAAATCATGTGCAAAGCGGACATATCGCTAGATAAAACCTCCCAGCTAGAGGCAGAGACCATAATAGCTACAATGTGCGAGGAATTTTTCCTTCTCTGTCAGGTTAAGAACTTATTTGCTGTCTGCGTGGATTATATAGAGCTTACATAGTTTCAGTTTATGTTTGATACCTACAACACAACACTAACAACCGGGGAAATTTTGTGGCAAAATTGTTACGAGTATGCAAATCCTCCAGTTTCCTCTACTTCACAGTAGCTACCACCTCCTCCACCTCGTCAGCATGGATCCTTTTCATATTCAGTCCATTCTCACTGTCCAGAAGGCTCGGGCACTCCTCAATGTACCAATGGTGGATATCACGATTTGGCCCATGCGTCCTATCTTTAACTTTTGATTTTTCCTTTTCTATGTAATGTAAAAATGGGTGAAATCTCGATTTCACCCTATGCACTCTCTATATTTCATATTTTTTGTTATGTTCTTGTTATAACCTGTGTCTGACCTTACCGTTCCGGATGAGATGTCATTATGCCTCATCATTTTTGATTTAGCTGGGAAACTGTAATATCAGTAGGGAATATTTTGTCAGTAGAAATATCTGGTCTCGCTATCCATGTAAACAACTATAAAAGACCAAACCGCAGACGAAGTAAAGGTTCTAAATTTTCTGACAATGGAAGTGTGTAGTCTACATAAAATATTTTGTAGTTTTGAGGTTTTCTCTTAATGTATATTTGAAGAGCCATTTTTAAGAATAATATAACGCTTGTTTTTAGCAAGAATGGATTCCTACTGGAATGATGAACAATATGTATGTTTTTGATGTTTTTTTTTTTTTTTTTTTTTTTCAGTTTAATGCTCATTTCACTCATATTTTCCTTCGTGTTATCGTTGCTTTCGGAATGCGAGTGGTGTATAAGCTATGTATGAATTTATCTTGAATTGTACTTGTATTATGACTTATAGTATCACCTTAATCAAGCTCGGGGCATGATTTCCGTTTCAAGTTCCTTCTCTTTACCATTTTCCCCTTAAGTTGTTTGAAGGCTAGATTCTTATACTTTTTAAGCCCACCTCACTCTGACTTACCATACTCATTATTCATGGTCTTCATCCTGATTAACTTTAATAACTGTTCGTTAGTTTCACATCCAGCCCTGTTTGCAACAAGTCCTATTTCATGACAGCTTCAGGTCCATTATGAGCAGGCCTTTCTCCTTACAATCAAAGTTCTCGGCTACTACTTTTCTCTCTTTGTGATCCAGAAGCACATATCAAATATTTCGATCCAGTTAATATCAGGAGGTTCTTGTTATAGAACACGCAAGAGAACCTACATGACCTCCTGTTCTAAGATGTCCTAGGCACTAGTCTTTAGCAACTCAAGGCTGTCTATGGGAGTGAAAACATCTCCAATACGCCAGAAACAACGTCAACTTCACCCATCAAAGGCAGAAGCAATAAAATGAGAATTCGACAAGCTTCACAAATTCGGGTTTATCTACCCCATTGCTTAAAAATCTTGGGTTTAAAACCCTGTTCCTGCCATGAAAAAACATGGCACCATACGCGTTTGCATCGATTTTCGTGATTTGAGAAAAGCATGTCCTAAGGAAAATTACCCTACCCCATTCATCGACCAAGTCATCGATGCTTGTGCGGGTCATGAGGCCCTCTCCTTCATGGATGGATTCTCTGGGTACAATCAAATTTAGATTCGCCACACCGACCGGTACAAAACCACGTTCACTACCCCCTAAGGAACATTCAAATACAAGGTAATGCCATTTGGCCTGAAAAACACAAGAGAGACCTTCTAGAGAGCCATAAATTACATCTTTCATGACTTGGAACACCTTATCCTCACCTAATTGGATGAACTAACTATCTGATCGAAGAAGCGCTAAGATCATCTCGAGGATCTATCACTGGTATTCCAACAATGCTGGTAATATAACCTTCACTTGAACCCCCTCAAGTGCATCTTTTGTGTCACAACAAGAATACTGTTAGGCTTTATTGTGTCCCAGCAAGGAATCCGGGTGGACCCCTCAAGGTCCAAGACATCAAAGACGTACCTCCGCCTCAAACCCTCAGGCAACTATAGAGCTTGCAGGGGAAGGCCAATTTTCTGAGACATTTCATCCCAGATTACACAACTTGTGCTCAACGGTTCCTATGACTCCTTCGCCAAGGCATCCCATTCAAATGGGATGACCAAGCTCAACAATCATTCGACGCACTGAAAGACACATTGTCTTCAACACCACTGATTGATACCCTAGACTATAGCAAAGATTACATCCTGTATCTATCAGCATCCAAGACCGCTTTGGCCAGAGTATTGATCCAGGAGGACCTAGATGGGAAGGAGCACGTAATCTACTATGTCAACAAAACCCTATTAGGCCCGACATTAAGATATCAACCTGAAGAAAATAATTCCCTAGCACTGATACATGCAGTCCAAAAGCTTCGCCATTACATCATCTTAAAGACCACAACAATCATCACGGATATCAACCCCATCAAATATCTACTCATGCAACACCTAATGAACCACAAGTACGCTCGTTGGATAGTCATTCTCAAGGAATACGACTTACAGTTTCTCTCCCCCAAGAGAAAAAATGCGCTAATCTTAGCAGATTTCATTACGGATCTCCCAAGTCATACCAAAGGATCACCAGTAAACGATTCACTACCATATGAAAATCTCTTCCTCGTAGCAACCGACTACCCTTGGTATCGAGATATCCTCCTCTTCTTACGAATCCTAAAGTTCAGACCTCACCTCACTCAAGACGACCGTCAGAGCATTCGCCATTAGGCCCCCTCGATACCTCCTTATGGGGGATGTCTTATACCGACGGGGCATCGACACCATTTTACGTCGATGCCTTACTCACGACCAAGCAGAACAAGCCCTAATGACTGCCATGATGGAGCTTGCGGCAGCCACCTCTCCAGGATGGCCACCGCCCAAAAATTCCTACGAGCAGGATATTTTTGGCCCACTTTGTTTCGCAACTATATCACAATAGTCAAGAGGTGCGAGTGATGTCAGCGCTTCGCTCATAAGGAAAGATCCCCTCCTCCTCCCCTGCACCCTGACATTGTCGCTAGTACCTTTTACAAATGGGGGATCGACTTCATGACTTGCAACCCAACATCATCGGGCAATCACAAATACATCATTGTGGTTGTCGATTATTTCACCAAGTGGGAAGAAGCTATTCCCACATACGAAAACATTGCAGAAACTGCCTCGCGATTTTTGTTTAACCATGTCAATTCCTAGTTCGGCGTTCCCAAGGATTTAGTCTCTGACCATGGGAAACACTTTGAGAACAAAGTTTTCCAGGATCTATCTCACCACCTCGGATTCACCCACGAATTCACATCACCATACTACCCCCAATCCAATGGACAGGTAGAATTTGTGAATAAAGTCCTAAAAAATATGTTACAATGCTCGGTGAATAACCATCAAACCAACTGGAAACATATGATTTTCTCCACCTTGCAAGCATACTGCACGGCCATGAAAACATCCACTGGTTTCACCCCCTTCCACTTGGTATATAGAGTCAAAGCTGTGATTCCCATAGAACGCAAGATCTCGAATTATTATGCCGCCATCAAACTCCTTGATGATACCCAACCTCTAGAACAACGTTTAGTACAACTAGAGTTCGTCGACGAAAGCTAAAGGTAGTTGCATCAACCCTCATTCATTCACTGAGGGAAATTTATTCCTTCGCTACTATGTCGCAAAAGAAGCCCTAGGGCCAGGGAATTTTGAAACTTTGTGGAAAGGACCCTACATCATAAAACATTGTCTCCTCAAGGGAGCATACATCTTGACAGAGCTAGACTGAACATGCCTCAGCAACTCCGTCAATGGCCTTTACCTCAAGAAGTTCTACCCATAAGGGCCGAGAAGGCCCACCCCTAGAGTCAAAGCACACAGACCAAAAAATTTAAATTTTTGACCAAAAGACTTGTCACAAAATACGCTCTAGTGTCATAATGGATTATCAATCTGACCATTACTTCGGATTCGCCGATGGAGCATCGCGATGGTCTTAAAGTTTAGCAACAGTCACTTGGGTCATCTACTATCCTGACCGATCGCCCTTCTACACCAATGGTGTATGCATCAATTCAACGACAAACAATCAGGCAGAATATGACACCGTCATCGAAATTATGTGCAACACCCTCAACTAGGGCATACACCATATGCATATCCACCTCGATTCCCAGTTATTAGTGTCACATTTAAACCAAGAATTTGAGGTACGGAATTCACATCTTTTTAGAAAATACTTGCATGCAAAAAGATTAAGCCGTCAGTTTGATCACATTACATTCACACATGTACCAAGAAATCAAAACCAAACAACTGATCGCATAGCTAACAATATTATAAACTCGAATGCATCTCGAATAAACCATCATACATAAAAAATAAACAAAAACATAGATGTCCATCAGCATAGAATAATCCATAAACAAAAACAGGGGGCACACCATGTAGAGCCGCAAAAATATCTCTCGCATATATACAAAAAATATATATATATATATGTGTCTGAGTACAAAAAATAGTGTCTCTCACCTGTAATTTAGCCCAAAAGATACAAGTATACAAGTTGAAAAAAATAAGGGAATCATCCTCATAATGGGTGCTTTCCCCGTGTACAACAAAACTCTATGGCGGTGCTCCCAAAGGTGGGGCACCTGGACCCACAGCTGCTCCCGGTACCAACACTGGAGTCACTGTCAAAACAGAGATCGCCACCTGGCACAAAGTCTTCCGATAGCCCCTCTCCTGGGCTGTCAGTGTCTCTAACCATGCATCCTCGAGGTCATCCACGAAGCCTCATGTAGGCATCCCATGGGTGAAGCGGTCCACTCGACCGCATGCATCCTCGAACACATGAGATCTGACCACCAAAGCAGCAATCTACTTTTTCAACTCAACAACACGAGCCTCTATCACCTCGGCACGATCCCACTCAGCAGCAATCTTGGCAATAGCCGAGTTGCTACCCTCCCCCGAGGGACCAGCCTCCCCACCAGGTGCTCCACCATGAGGTTGTCCCAGCACTCCTCCATGTCCCCCGCCTAGACGAGGAGCACCTCGAGGCTGCCAAACCAGATGATGTCCCACTAACCGAGCCACGGGACATCTGAATTTGCCAAAATTTGCAAGAGTAACAAAACTATGTCAGTGTCACCATAGTACACATAAAAAACATAAATACTCAAGTAAATGTAGAATAAAATACAAAAACATATTTTCTGGCCCCCGTGCATACCCAGCAGGAAGACCCATGTCTGGGTCTCCCCGAAAGTCCATTCCTGCATAATGGAATGACATAAACATCTGAGGATTGGCCTCAAAGCAAGCCTCAAGGGTGGCATTCCAATAATGCCCCACCCTACCTCTGCCTCTGTGAGGCATCACAGGGGCCCACCTCCTCATACGGGGCTCCTATGGCCCCCCAGTAGGCACAACCACCGTAGGACTCAATAGCACTACATGCTCATACATAATGCTATACAAAATGATAGCATATGCGAACAACTTCGATCCATCCCGGACCTTGGAAAGCTAAGACAACATCCCATCATAGCAAAAACGGGAAAAATAAAAAAAGTGCCCGACCCTTAAACGGTGCAAAACACTTATTTGTGGCCTTGATGCCCGGTGGGGCATAGACGACCCTACCATTTGTACCATAGTAGCCAGAGCACACTGCTCGGCCAGGTCAGTCACAGAATAAATCGATATACACCCCTCCGTAAGGGGCGCCCCGCCACAATGGCTCGCTGAAAAATGCTCAAGATCCACTCTCCCAGGGGGGAGCGGATAAGGAAGCACCTCTCCCTGAGGCAATAGCTGCCAAAAAATAATATCCATCTCAGGATGGATAACAAGGTCGCACCCCCGCAACACCATGATCTTGCATTGCTTGTTCCAGCACCAAATAAGGTAACGTAGAAGACGATCATGTGATCGTAAGAGGTCATTCTCCATAACTTTTAGAAGACCCAAGTGTGCCAACTATTGGCGCACATGAGCATTAGCGGCCAAAGCAGCCCAGAGATCAGGCTAATCCCTCTCCCTCCACAACATCCTATCTTCAAACAGGCACATATCAGTCACACTGAAAGCACTAAAAAACAAACAAAATTTCAAAAAATAAAAATAAAAAAATTATCTTTGGCCCCATGCGCACCTGTTCCTCAGATATACGCAAGGAAATCACGTCTATTTTTCTCACAGACATGCCAAGGGTGCGCCCAAAGCCAGTTCAGGCACGAAAATTTCATGCAAAACCCTTAGTTTTTCATCAAAGTTGTGCGCCTATGCCTTGATCGCCCGTGCCATCAAGGAAAAATATGACATAAGATCCATACAAGCCCCTCCTATACGAACCCTGGCACCGACACACTAAAAAAATTAAAATAAAGGATGTCATGGGGCCTACCTGGCTAAAAAATCGCTAGTCCTGGGTACTCAGGCTGACCGCAACGACAATAAAAGCTCCGCAAAAACCTCTGATCTCTCAAAACCTCAAACACTCAAATGACACAAATGAACTGAATTGAGCCATATTCACCTATATGTTGCCATTTTCATAAACTTTTGAGGACCATAACGAGATCTCAAAAGGCCCAATTGTAGGACTGAAAGCAACATTGTGATCAACACTCCATAACGCCCAAGGGCGGTGCCACACATTTTCACCTCCGAAAAAATAATTTTTTCAGTATCGACATGTATGCCCTCTCTCATGTTCCTTTTTAGCACATGTCTTTCAATAATATTTGAATAAAGAATATGCTTTCACTTGGGATATTTTTTGTAGGTTCTGTGCAAACTACTTGTTGCTCCATCCACTGAAAGTTCCAGAGTAGGTATCATTCTACCCCCAGCATGATAGAGTCCCAGAAGAAATCTTCATATCCTGACATCATTTCTCCATAAGAAATCAACCATAGGTTCCAAGCACCCGATTGTGTTTATCATCACCCCACCTTGCACATGATAAACATCCTTGTTGGTCAGTAGAGCATCCCCTCCATGGCACCCGTCACCCAAAGTAGACCATATATCACAAACAATCATGATGCCATGGCCATACCACTTTAGTCTGGGAAGCACCTCATGCCCATTCACCCACCATGAATCAGGTCAAGTTTTACCATATCGAAATAAAACCCCTTTCCCAGACTACCAGGTTTTGCAAGAAGATTGAAAGCGCACCACTGCACCTCGCATTTGGCCTACCATACCTCCATCAGCATAGCCCATCTATGACATTTTACATCTACTTCATCAACCCCACACATGAGACCAACCAATGTGGCCCCCACCATCAACAAAACGCCTTCCTCACATCATCAATGAGTGAGCACTTTCATGTTTTGGGGCACCCGTCTCTATGTTTTGTACAATACAAACCCCATTATTTCATTATTTTGGTAAGTGTACAAAGACCACAAACAGTGAATTATTTCCCCCACTCATCCATCTGTTTTTTCTCCCATGGCAGCAGTCCCAGGTCACCCTTGGTCAAAGTATCACACCCTTCACGCATAAGCCACCATGAAATTCATAATCGATATATACCCACCTTGGATGTCCTACCGACTCCAGGGATTTCCCCATTAGAAATAGTTATGAATGCTGCCAAGCTTCTTTTCATACTCCAACCTCAGGCCACTGAATCCTCATCATCAGTTTTCAGTTACCCCTCGCCATCATGCCTATGTTAAGCCTATCACATCTAGGATCATGATCCCTTGCATCACTGACTCTCTCATTTGGTTGAGGCTTCATTTTTGTCGACATCAACACCTATTTTCCAAAAAGGAAGCGATACCTTGCATCACCTGTTGGCTCGAGAGGTCCTGACCCAGGTTCAGAGTTTCAAGGTTTGCAAAAAACCCCTATACTATTGACCCTTTCGGCAGTGACCTGCCTGCGCAGGCCAAAGTCTCACTCGAAGTAGTATGGGTGGGTTCTGGAACTAGGTTTCCGCACCCTGGGAGAGGGTAGGTAAGTCAAGCAGAGCTGCGTTCAATCTTATAGTGACCAGATCTTATATCACAGAGCCTAGATCTACAGATTCCCTTCGCATCTACGTGCGCCACAACAATGATATTCACAGTAATCAAAAGATCATGAAATCATATAACGATAACGTAGTTATTCCGGATATTCTTGCATGAATTGTAACATAACAGATCCAGATCACAACATAAACAAGTAACACAAGTATGTTTTTAGCTTAAATCAATAACACATCAGCATATATTAATCAACCAAACATCACAGATTCATATCACAGTAATTCCAACAGATTCATACACCCAATAATACTTCCACATTCATAAATCCTTCAGATCTACTTACAATACCCAAAACCCAACCTGTGCACATAGCAGCAGGGTCCGCACATAGCAGGACAAAGAATCTTCACGCACAAAACAGTAGGAGTCCTTTCCCAACAACCCTAACTAGATCTATCAATTCACACTTTGCATCAATCTCTATTCAAATCTGTCTTACAACTCAAAAAGGTTCAACTACTTATACTATTTTAGCCTACACATCCAATGGTCTGCAAACCACGGTTTGCGGACTCTTGGTTTACCCTTGACCCATTTAAAATGCATTAGGGGCTTTGATCCACCCCAAAACCCCGACGTTAGACTAGGTATAATAAAAAAATATACAAAATGGACCCATTTCGCAGCTTGCAGGAGACCTTGTTCCAACAGTCCCCCAACACAATCTTGTGACTCGTCCCGAGTCACTGCGATGGTGGGGTCTCCACCTGCACCTATGCGACCACTCTAGCCATATATTCATTTTATCCGATATGGTTTTAGCTGAATTCCATTGACGTAGCCTGGGAGCGTATCAACGCGCAGGGTAGCTAGCATAACAGCTCCACCATCCATGATTTCTGTAACTGTGTAGGGACCAAGCCAATGCTGTCGGAACTTCCTTGGATGCTTGGAAAAATGGGTATCATATAAGAGGACCAATTTTCCTTCCATGAACAGTTTTTGGCGAATATGTCAGTCATGCCAGACTTTATCATGGGCCTTCTGAGCATGTTGATGGAAATTAGCCAGAAACCGATCTTCCTCCAAAGCCATAAGCTGCGTTAATCGCTCCTCCATGATTTCGGGTTCTACCATGTTCATGAATGTTGAGATACACAGACTAGGAATAATGTACTCCATTGGCATCACGACCTCGTTGCCGTAGACCATCCTGAAGGGGGGTTTTCCTGTTAGCTTCTTGTAGTTCATTCGATAGGCCCAAAGAACTGAGGGGATGCACACGTCCCAATCACTGCGATCAGTGTTGCATACCTTTGTCAGTGCTTGCTCCAAGATTTTTTTAAAAGCCTTAACCATGCAGCCATTTTCCTGTGGATGATATGGTGTGCTCTTCGCATGATGGATCTGGATTTCCTCAGTCAAAGCTTGGATTGTTTCATTAAAAAAGTGCATACCTCTATCGCTTATGAGGATCTTCGGACATCTGAATCTAGTCAATATTTGTTCAAAGATGAAATGCGCAACAATAGATGCAGTACAATCCTTTAGTGCTTGTGCCTTAGCCCACCGGGTTACATAATCAGTAGCAATAATAATGTAGCGTGCACCTGTCTTCTTTCTTGGACGGTTGGTAGGTCCTACGAAATCGATGGCCCATTTATCAAATGCTTGTAGATCCATTTGTGGTTGAAGGGGCATTTCATCTCTACGGGATGGCCTTCCTGTTTGTTGACACGTATCGCAGGATTTACAATAGTCGTGGGCGTCACTATGCAGGGTTGGCCACCATAACCCAGCTCTCAAGATCTTTTGCACCGTTTCTTTTCCTACGTAGTGACCTCCTACTACTTTTTCATGAGCTTCTGCCAAGATAGTATGCCTTTCATAGTCCAAAACATATCCCCGCAACACTTCATCAGCTCCCATCTTATATAAATGACTTGAAATGATGGTAAAATCTGCTACCCGGGTGGCTAGGTCTTTCTTCTATTGTACTGAGTACTCTGGAGGTGCCACCCCAGTGGTTAAGAATTGAATGATATCTGCGAAGTGTGCGTCCACTACTTTAATAGCAAAGAGCTGTGCATCAGGAAATCTGTCCTCCAGGTTGGTAGGCTCTTCGCTGCTCTCTATCCAGGACAAGTGGTATGGCTCAACATTCAACTTTCCCGGCTTGACGAGGATTTCAAAATCATATTCCTAATATAGTAGCAGCCATCAGCAGATTCCCCACCCCCCAACACAGGCTTATTGACCAAGTACTTCAAACCTGAATGGTCTGTGAACATTTTAAAGTTCCCTCCTAATAGATAATGTCGATACTTCTGCAATGCGTAGACCATAGCCAATCCCTCCCGCTCTATGGTGGGGTAGTTGCATTCCGCACTTGAGAGTTTCCTGCTTGAAAATGCGACCAGGTGGTCAATGTCTCCTTCTCCTGGATACATAAGGAAAGCCCCGAGAGCAATGCCTGACGCATCGACGTGAATGTGAAATACCTTCTCCCAATTGGGAAAGATGAGAATAGGTGCCGAGACCATTTTCTCCTTAAGTAACTCAAATCTCTTTTAACACTCATCATTCCAAAAGAACGAACTATCCTTCTTGAGAAATTTTTCCATAGGGGCCGTAATTAGTGCATAGCCTTGAATGAACTTCCTGTAGTAGCCCGTGTGTCCAAGGATCGAGCGTAGCTGCTTCTCTGTGGTTGGTACTGGCAAGTTTATGATAACTGTGATTTTGGCAGGGTCCACCATCAATCCTTGCCGATAAACTATGCGACCGAGAAAAATTCCAAAATGTACGCAGAAGATACATTTATTGATATTTAGGGAAATTTGGTGCTTTTGGTAGGCATCCAACATCATGTGCATGTTCGATACGTGCATCTTCACCAGGCCGAAGATAGTCCAATCATCGAAATACACCTCCAGGAACTTGTGGATGAACTCCTTGAATACTGTGAAAATGACCCACGAGAAGATGGCAGGGGAATTCTTGAGGCCAAATGACATGATAGTATACTGAAAATATCCCCACACAGTGGCGAATGTAGTTTTTCTGCGGTCCTCAAGTGGGATTCTGATCTGATGGTATCATGAGAACCCATCTATGAAAGAGTATGCTTCCTGGCCACCCACGCTATCCAAAATTTCATTTGAGAATGGTGTAGGGAATGGGTCATGGACGCAGGCATTGTTCAACATGCGCAGATCCACGCAGATCCGAATCTCCCCCTTATATTTTTTCTCTTGAACCACCATTGGACTGACCAAGTCTGATTGTTCAACAGGTTCGATGATACCTGCAACAATCATTTTATAAATGTCTTCCTTGACCTTCTGCTTATACTTGGGGTTCAACCTATAGGGCTACTGCTTCACAGGACACGCATCTAGTTTGAGAGTGATATGCATGACCCCTAAGTCTCCCGTGATCCCTTTTAGCACTGAAAACTTTGTCAGGAACAAGTCTTGGTATCCTGTGAGTAGTTCAGCCACTTTTCTCGCTGTATCCTCATCCCAATAGTCCCCAATCTTAGCCAACTTAGGGTGCTCTTCTGTCCCAATGTTGACTTTGCACAGCTTGAGAGGCTTAGTGACATCTACCTCTTGCAGTGGGGGTCCTGCAACGATGCGCTCCCCTTCCAACTCCGGGATAGAGATAGACCGCAGATCATCTTCACCTTCCTCCCTCGCCAAGCTACGACAATATAAAATATCTTGCATCTAGGTTCCCCAAGTCAGCTCTTCTGCAGTATTCGGAGCTCCGGGTTTGCCAAACACAAATGTATCTATGTCCTGCAGAGCTTCGTCAAGCGCCTCAGAACCCCCTATCAGTGCGAATGTTCCTACGAAGTCATTCTTCAGATTTTCCCAATGGTGGGTGCGTTGATGTAGTTCCGCATCGAGGTACCATGTAGTAGGGATTGGACCCAATGAATGAATGAATAAGTGAAACCATTCTTCCATAGTTCGTTCACCCCATGTCTTTCTCCATGCAACCAAGTGTTTCTACGGGTCCCCAGGGCCAAAGAACATCTCGACCTGTACCTCTGCCGGAGTCTCAAATTGCAGGAGCATCATGCCCCGACAATCCTCCCACTCCTGAAATGCTTCCTCATGTGTCTCCCACCAACGCGCAGGTGTTCCATGCATGGACAACTTAAGGGCCCATAGCCTTCGTTTCCTTGGAACCTCAGCTTCGAATGCTCATAAAAATGCCTTAATATTATTAGAACCATCAAAGTGGGGTAGGTCTCTTACCTATGAGGAAATGCATCGGAAGCCCTTTGTGACCCGAAGGCATCGCAGTGTAGAGACATCATGTAACCTGTTAGCCCCCCTATAAATTTTTGACAAGCAAATAGGGGGCTAATTGTTTTTTTTTTTTTTTTGAGCCTTCAAGGAATGCATTTCCTCTGAAAACATAGTCTCCTTGAAGCCTCTATGTGTCTTTTATCCTTTGATGAAATCCCCTCCGCTAGTTCCCCTTTTAAAGCCTCTCTGTTATAGAGAAATGCCCAAAGTCTCCCTTTTCCCCCTTAGACCCTTATATCGTTACCCTCCTAGGCCTCGGAATGCATTAAGAATGGGTTAAAAACCCACCTTCCGCTTTATAATGGGCTTAGCCCCTTTTCCCGCCAGCCCTTGCCGCCTCCTCCCATATAACCAAGCGCTGCCCCTTAAGGCGCTCATCGCAAATCACACATATCACAGAATCGCATTTTCGATTGATTGCGTCTGTTTGATCCATCGCAAATATTTTCGATGCGATTTGATCGCGGCGCAAATATTTGCAATGCGACCGCTCGTCGCATTGTCCGCCCGATCGCATTTCCCTCTGATCGCATCCCCACCCGTCGCAAGTTCTCATATCGCTCCATCGCATTTCCCTCCGGTCACAATATCGCATCGCAAGGTTTTGCGATTTGTGATTCCTCCCTCTCCCGATCTGCGATTGCGATGTGTTTCCCCGGGCCCACCACCTAATACCCCCACTGGTTCATATAATAATAGGTTTATCCCTTTGTAAATGAGGAATCGGTTATATTTTGAATTTACAAAGGAATGGCCCATCGCATCGCAAATTCTTTGTTCACCACTCCACTCCATTTCCGCTCCCGATTGCGATTTGCGATTGCGATCCGACCTGCCGGGTTCCACATCCATAGCTCCACTTCACTGTTTTTGTGCATTTCCTTTGTATTATGCCCAAGTGTTCGACCTTTGGGCCTTTGCGCTATTAATCATTTCTCCGCCACTTTGCGCTCTTTCCATTGTTCCTCCACTATTCTACCACCATTCCTCAGCCTCCACAGCATGTCTCCACCACTGCTCGTATTTGCAACAAGTTTATTCATTATGCAGATAGTACAGAGATGGCCAGTTCAGCATTGCCAGCGACTAGCTGAAGGAATTCAAAAGGGGGTTGGTGCCTGTTATTAATGAAATTAAATATTTCACCCCATATTCAAAAGGACCCGGGCGCAGGTGAAGACCAACGCACACTGTAAAGTCTCATCTGTGTTTAAATATCAGCAGAGCATCTTCTCCAGACAGGTCATCTTCCCACGGCGCTCTCCATGCCTCCTCGAGCCTTTAAACAGATTAATGCACTGGCAGAGATTCTTAAAGACTGTCAGGCAATAGTTATGAGGTATGGGGAGTCTGGCAGTTTCCCTATCCATGTCATTTATTCAGAAGGCTAGCACAGAGCTCCAGACGCCATAAGGACTTAAAGAACATATCAGAGGTCAACATTGACCTGACAAAGATCTCCAAAGCAGCCTGCAGAGTACACACAGCGATGCAGATTGTCATTAAGCGGAATGGGCATGAACTCTTTCTCCATTCTATATTAATGAGATTCATTTAATATCCATCTACCTCTGTTTCTCTCTTCTCCTATAAGAATTCCAAGAACATATTGTAAAATGTTGTTGTTGGCTACTGCCGTTGCTGTTAGAAGGATTCAGTTTGACTGTTAGAACAGTCTTGGGAGGGAGTTGCAGAGTAGCTTGTATGTAATAGGCTGGGAGGAGAAGTCTGGACTGTATTAGCCATTGAGCTTATTGTACATGACTGGTTTTGCATCAATTAATCAAAGCACATTTCACAGGATCCTGGTCTATTACTATTGGTGATGTTCTTCTTACTTCGTTTATTGAATTTTCACATTGTTTCATGTTCTTCAGGCTCGCATCAGAAGTTTGGCATAAGATTCACCCTTGTTAGGTGCCTTATGTTGCTGCTCTCCCAGCCCTTAATGTTTTATGCTCAATGTGTTATCTAAGAATGGTTCTCAGTTAATTTAACCAGTGTAGTGGATGTTATTGCCTGCTCTCTGATGTATGAATCGAATGAAGCTGTTCTTAGATGTTTCTTTGTAATCTTATCTCTGTTTTCCCTTGGAGTTGCTAAAGCAGACCTGGAGTTAAATGACCTCTGGTCTGATCTATAAGCTGCCCCTTCGTCCCTTTTTGAGAGCTGCCTTTGAGTAGGTCCAAGTAGGTCTAGAGTTAAATGACCTCTGACCTGATCTATAGACAGAAAATTGGTTGTCTCTCCTTCTTCCACTTTCTCTCCTTAATGTTCCATTCCATCATCTGCCTAAAATACCCTTTAGTGTAGATGACTTTCCCTTTGAATGCCTTGGCTAGTGGATGCAAGTAACTTCCTTTCATGACTCCATAGCCCAATGGATAGCACTATCTTAGCCTATCCTCTTTGCTGAAGCCTCCTGCCGTTTTGTTCCCTTTCTCCCATTACTTTCTCAACCTATGATCTC
This sequence comes from Pinus albicaulis, assembly GCA_034641835.2. NCBI lineage: Eukaryota > Viridiplantae > Streptophyta > Pinopsida > Pinales > Pinaceae > Pinus > Pinus albicaulis. The sequence continues at coordinate 783,733,644 of CM076575.1, read as the reverse complement.
CTAACCAACCCAGCAACCCTTCAACCAAATCATTTTGAAACCCCCTTTGTGCTTCATAACTAGCCTAACATCTCATTTTGAGCTTCAAAGATACAAATCATTCTTTGTTTATTGGAGAGATCCCTCTCCGGGTCCAGGAGGGCTAGATCCTAGGGCCCCAAAGCGGTTTGATGTTGTCTCATCTTTTGGTATTGCCAAATCTGCCAAAACATGGGAACCCCAACATAACCAATTTTTGTACACTGTCAACCATGGGGTTGATCCAATCTTCGTCCCGCGCAGTTACCTTATAAATATAATCCACATCCTCTTCGTCGTGCACCGACTCAGTGTATCGTTCACCTTCCGCGGGATCTAATGGCACTATCACTCTTGTACCATTATTCTCAAACACCATGCCTCTATTCTTCAAGTTAATGATACCTCCCATATCGATGGCCCATTCCAACCCTAAGAGTGCAGCGTAGGGGTCTGCATCTTCGACAACCTAAATCACTTCAAAATTAGCTCAGACCTTGACCCCTGTGATATTTACCATAATCTTCGACAACCTCCCCAAGGGTATGATATTCTATTGATTAGCCATGCACAAATGGATAGTGGACCATTCCAACTTAGGTTCGCCCATTCATTTCCAAGTCTACTTAGGTAATACATTCGCATCTGACCCCAAGTCCAAAATAACCTGATCCATCTCATAATCAATGATATGTGTAGTCAACCACATCTCCCTACCAGTGCGTTTCTTATACATGTATAGTTTGTGCACATCCTTGATTTCTGGGGGTAGGCTAGGTCATGTTGTGAAACTATCTATTAATGCCTGAAGATTCTCTACAGCTGTTGGGTTGCGCAACAACTTCATACATGCCTGTAAAAAGAGCTTGACCTCCTCGTCCACCTTAAGGTTCGCAGGTGCCTGAGAAGTAGATGCCTCTGCCTTCACAAATTCCTTGTGAGCTGCGATAAATGTTTCTTTTTCCTTGCTGAGGTCCAAACCCTCTTGTTTGATAACATCTTGCCGGATCCTGGATCCAGTCACAGCCTTCTCCCCCGGTCCTCTAGTGGCCATTCCAATGTGCATTATGACATTTACACTAGGATATTTGTCTCACAATTCAACCTTAACCTTCTGCACATTCTGCGTAGGCGTTGGCTGCTTCTCCTGCATTTTTTCTATCAATATTGGACAGTATTCAATTGCATGATCCAACTATCTGCAGTACTAGCAGGACCGCCTTGTAGGATTTAGACAATCTCTTGTAAAGTGTTCTACTTCTCCACAGTTATAACAGATCAGTTGTCCTCGGCCCCGACCTGCGCTTCCACCTTGACAGCCTCCCCTTCCCCTAGCCGGGGGAGCCGCCTATGCCTACGGAAGACCTTGGTGATGTAGGATCCGTTTGTACCCTATATAAGTTTCCTCGATATATCATTAGATCATACGTTCGACAGTTCTACTCTTCATGTCCTACTGACTGAAAAAACCTGCACCATTGCTGCTTTACTTCTGGGACGTACGCACCTTGATGGGGGCAATGGTTCGTGTCATGCAGGTTGGCTACACGGAAATCCTCGCACCACAACATAGGTTCACTGGAGCCTGGACGCAACAGACTATGTCCTATGCTTTATCCTGGACGCAGCGGACTAGGTCCTCCTGCCTACATATATTCTGTTAATAGAGGGCAGTTATCTTTGGTGTGAGCATTCACACTACATCGTACACACCACCTTTCAGGGCTAGCCTCTACTCCTCGCTCTTGTTGTAGATTATGGATCTCCATGTGCATCACTTATAGCTTCCCTTGGATCTGTTGGATGCCCAGCTGGGTCTTGTCTCGAGGCGCAACTTCTAACTTCATCGCAGCTTCCAAGGTTTTTTCCTGCGAGTCGAAAGTTTGGTGACCCATAGTGTGCGTAGGTGAGGCAGTAACATGGCGATGAACCATTCTGTATGCTATCTGTCATCATATTGAAATCCTCCTTCTCTAATCGCCTTCTTCGGTCATTGATCGGCCTCCCACACAGACTTAGAGGGCCCTTGTTTGAAATCTTTGAGATCAACCACTATTTGCGAGTAGGACTTAGGCTTCTTAAATTTTTGCTTCAAAGCATTCTTAACCTCCTCAATGGTTGCATTCGCATGCTGGCCGATGTATCCCATGTACCAGTCTAACGCTCTTCCTTCAAAGGCAAGGGATAGATGTGCCCGCTTCACTGCATCACTTGCTACATTTTGCGCAGTCCATATCGATTCTGTGACAAACCATAATTGGGCCATGTCTTCATCCCCCACACCTTTAAAAGTCGGCAATTTCATGTGCGCAGCCATGTCATCTTCTGGTGGCGGTGGAGGCGTAGGTGAATTCTTACCCCTATGCTGGTTCGAAAGTGGTGTGCCGGGAGGATTTTGCGCAGCTGCTTCTCTTACCGAGATATAGATAGATCTATCTCCTTCTAGGTTGGTTCGATAGTATTTTCCACTTCGCGTCGAACTTCGATCCGGATCAGCGGTCATTCACTCGGTGTGACTACACAAGATACTCTTTTCGCACAGTAATATCTTAATCAGCAATGGTAAGGTTTTCAGAAACTTACCCTGGAAACCATTGAAGAATCTTCGCTCTGCTTCAGAGTAGGATACGAACTGATTGATGGTGAATTCAGTCACGAACCGTCCTAGCACACTGTCCACCCAGTGGTCCATCGTACGAGTGATGTGTTATCAGTCTTATTTAACTGCTGGATCAATTCATGGGTCCACTGCGTGACCCATTTGTCCCTCTAGCACTTCTGAAATTTGACCAACCTTGCGAGCCACTCCTGGATCTCGATCACAATTTTCACAAATAAGATTTCGTAGATCTCTGTGAAAATATACTTATTTTTCCACTCCTCGACGATCAACCTCTTACTGCGGTTTTCTTTCACTGCGAATTCATGAACTTGATGTTCGAACCATTCATCAATTTCTTTTCTTTTAGGTTTCCAATACGGCCTTGGCATTACCCGATCCCTCTCTCAAAATGCTCCCGGTCTCGGCAACAGAACCATTTGTTGGCTCAAGGGGTCTTGACCCAGGTTCAGAGGTTCAAGGTTTGCCAACAAACCCCTATACTACTGGCCCTTTCGGTAGTGACCTGCCTGCGCAGGCCAAAGTCTCACCTGAAGTAGTATAGGTGGGTGTTGGAACCAGGTTTCCGCACCCTGGGAGAGGGAAGGTAAGTCAAGCAGAGCTGCGTTCAATCTTATAGTGACCAAATCTTATATCACAGAGCCTAGATCTACAGATTCCCTTCGCATCCACGTGTGCCATGGAAATGATATTCATAGTAATCAACATATCATAAAATCATATAATGATAATGTAACTATTCTAGATATTCTTGCATGAATTGTAACAGAACAGATCAATATCACAGCATAAACAAGTAACACAAGTATGTTTGCAGATTAAATCAATAACACATCAGCATATATTAATCAACCAAACATCACAGATTCATATCATAGTAATTCCAACAGATTCAAACATCCAATAATACTTCCACATTAATAAATTCTTCAGATATACTTACAATACCCAAAACCCAACCTGCGCACACAGTAGCAGGATAGAGAATATCTGTGCACACAGCAACAAGAGTCCTTTCCCAACAACCCTAACCATAGCTATCAATTCGCACTTAGCATCAATCTCTATTCAAATCTGTCTTACAACTCAAAAAGGTTCAACTACTTATACTATTTTAGCCTACACATCCAATGGTCTGCAAACCATGGTTTGCAGACTCTTGGTCTACCCTTGACCCATTTACAATGCATTAGGGGCTTTGACCCACCCCAAAACCCCAAAAGTATACAAAATAGACCAGTTTCGCAGCTTGCAGGAGACCCTATTCCAACATCACCCCTCACCACAAAAGGGAAATCCTCGGGTGGCACTATGGGAAACATCATTTCCCACATATGTCATCGATCCTCCTGACATTTGACTATGACACAAGATTTCATGTCAATATGGTATCGTTCCTTACAACCATTGCACTTTGATCAAATTTTGAAGACTCGTTCCTTTATAAGCATCACTTTCAGTCATGCTTACACGTGAAGGTCCTAGTCATACACCCATGCATACCATGCGCATTTATATTCCATACCAAGCTTACACATGTGGGTACTACGTTCCACCTATTTTCAAAGAAAAACGCCCCTAAGGGCGTCAACAATCGCTGTCATCAACCAACAGATCACTACCATTCTAGTAACAAACATAATCTTTATTTTTAAATAGATTTGTTTAGCTAGCCAAAACATCACGAGCATGGGACATGCCCGCCTCGTAGAAATTTTTTATTTATTGTATTATACCATTGCTTTCAGGGTTCCCACAGGACATGGTCTCTCTTTGACCTGGTGTAAGGTGTTTCCAACTCTGTGTTACACACAAGTCTCTCTCTTTCTCTCTCCACATAGTACACAGAAAATAAACTATAATGTATTTCAGCTATACAGTTCTTCCTAGACCTCACACATTAGGGGGCAACTGTTATCACTGGAAAATCGAACAAGAAAAGATGACATTACTAAATTTCAGGCAGAAGGATTTACAGGGGTGAGGCACATTAGAGAATCTGAAGAATTAAAAAAATCTCTAAGGTCCAGAAGAAAAATCAAATTGTGCACTGAAGACCATAGCAGAATGTGCCTCCGCGCACATTTTTCTTCGATAGGCGCGCCTTTGCGCGACTTTCCCTCAAAAATCCACGTGGACCTGAGAGTGGCAGAAGTCACTTTCTCAGACCACAAGGCACACTCCAGGAGATTTATCCCTCACTTGAGGCCGCCTAAGGACAACTGCCCAAGCCTTGTTAGGACCTCAAGGGAGCATACAATGGAATAATGTGGCACACAATGGAATCACCCTCCTCTCTTGGGTCACCATCCATACATGTACCAAGAGAGGGAAGGAGAGTTTGAATTCTTCTATAAAAGGCCACCAAGAGATGAAAAAAGGGAGAACACATTGTTATGCTGTCAAAAATTACCCCAAGTAATCTAGCAGTGTGTGATCAAGAGCAGAGATAGAGGGGATTCAATTGTTGGCCATCCAATAACTCCAATCCTTCATAGTAGAGAGAGGGACTTTACGCCAAGTTAGCTCAAAGGTAAAGACATCTTTGCATCGGGTCTTGGAACTTCCTAGTTCTAAGGGCCCCTTGGAAAGTGGGTAAACATTTCATCCTTTATTCCTAATAGCACTCAATAAGAGAGGACATAAGCGCCACAGTTTGGATTATTGAAGTTGTTTGATTCTATTTAGAGATTTTGTGTTATGTGTTTTAGTTTAGTTTTCATTTTCTCTCTATATATGCATGCTATTTTCTTATCTAGTATGCTTTATGTTTTGGCACGTTCACTAACTTGTTGACTCCCTTGATTATCTGCCTGTGACCAAGAACTTAAGAGGAAACAACCAATCCTCTTAAGCAAGTGTGGTTTGGTACACTCGTGCACCAAATCCACCAAAACAATAAGCTTCTTGAGCTTGTTGTTCTCTGGCACATAGATCTTGTCTCTAAATTTGACCAAACCATCTACTGTGAGACGATAATCCACATATTTTTCACCTGTACCCTATTGCTATAACATGTGCCTAAGCTCATTGTACCTGTCATCCTGCTGTCATGCTTGTAAGATCTGATCATGTAAATCTATCCCATAAAAACTCATAGCTACTATATGATTTACCTATATCCTTCTGCTAAGAGCATCTGTATCCCTTTTCTCTTTACCCTTAATGTACCTGATATCAAATTCAAACTCACTAATCTTCGCCAACCATATAGATTTCTCGGCATTTTGATTTGGTTCATCGAATAAGTATCTCAATCCACTGTGATCACTCATCAAGATGAATCGTCTTCCAAGAAGGTAATGCCTCCACATCTTCAACGCATGGACAATTGCTGCCAACTCAAGATCATGTGCCGCATAGTTCTGCTCATGCTCATTCAGTTTCCTTGACTCGTAACATACCACCTATCCCGCTTGCATAAGGACTCCACCAAGTCCTCTCTTGCAAGCATATGTACACACTGTTATCACTCCGTAAATTTCCTAGGCTAGGAGGAAATTGTAGAGGTAACCAAAAAACCACTTATGAAGCTGGGATCTAGCCCTTCCAACTTTAGAGAGGGATCTCTATTTATTATTTAGATTTTTGTCTTAAGATATTAGGCTAGCTATGAGTTACAAACGTTGGTTTTTTCAGATATTTCAAAGAAACTACAAGGAAAGTCCATTGGGGAATGGAGTCATGAATCTTAGGTTAATGAAATACAAAAATAAAAAATTAGATGTAACAGGGTAAGGTAAGCAAGATTTTGGATCTTTTGAGCATTCGTGGGGCGAATAATATGAAAATGATTAGGAATCAATTAAATATATAGCATACTAGGATGAGTTCTATACTTAATATCATAGTGAAAACATGAACATTGTTTATAAGCTAGTGCATATTGTATTTAAACAAATTCATCCATTTATCTTCTTAAAACAATAGAGACAGAAAAACATATGAAAACTAGGAAAATAACAACTTCACATGAGAGGAAACTTCACCAATTTCTTGACACAGGAATCTTGGGAAAAACTTTTTGTATTAATGAAATTGATCACTTTAGTACATTGCACAAATTTACATCAAAATGCAAACCCTTTCTTCATACAAGTTTCAACAATTACTAAGTCCTTTTACAAAGTATTTATATAATTCCTATTGAAATAACTTCAAATTCCAAAAAGGAACTCATTACAAAATATTCTCTAACAATTTCTAGAAAAAATATGAACATTAAATTGAAAATTAAAAACAATCATTGCAAACTGCAGGAAATCTGGAATTGCTGGAACAACTTCAGCCTTCAAATCTATAAAATTGATTTCTCTATCACCTATATCAATCAACTGTCCCTTTAAGTTCCATTTCTATTGTTTTTTACTGAATTTCATAATTTAAATTTCAATATATTTATTTAAATGATTGAATAAACCCTCTTGTTTTGAAATCTATTGAGCCTCAAGTCTGTCTCTATTTTTGACATCCATCATCCATCTCACCACTTTTCTTTCCTTTTTGACATAATTCATAAGCTCAATCAATGTTAATTGATACATTTTCAGTTTGAGAAGGCATTTGAATGATCACTCTTTCATATTTTAATGTTTCTTATTATTTGAATGAATTTTGTATTTAGATATAGAGTTCATGAAATTCTGTAACTAATCTTCATTTCTGTAGCTACCAACATTGTTTGACAGGTTCCGAAGATGAAGGAGAGGAGAAAAGCATATGGGTAGTTTGGGAATGATCCACACATGGATTTTTTCCTACTCACCTGTCCAAAATAGAGATAAATAATGCCTAAAATCACGGTCAAATGATTAGTTAAACAGAGGGCCGAGACCAATGGACGAGAAGTTGGGAGCTTCACGATTTACTCTCCACGTAGAAAATCGTGAAAAATGTGAAGACCACAATCAAGTTTACAATTCTACTTCTAGTTTCATTAATATTTTTAGGCAAGATCATATCAAACAGTTGAACTTGATTTGTTATGAATATCGGGCTTTTTTTACTATAGATAAGCTTAATTTTTGTAATATTGTCACACACTAAAACTATGTTTTTATTAATGCATGGAGAAGGCGTGTTCAAGAAAATTGTTGCATAATTAGTCACAAGTGATTCTTCAAGCCGTTCTATTGCAATGGGCCTCTACACAGAAGAGGTTTCGTAGCTTAACTTCTGTTTTTTCTTAGTTCAAATCTTTCATTTTCGCATAAGTTAATTGCTGTGTTTTTTTTCGCATAAGCTGAATGCTCCAATTATTTTGATTTCCTGAAATATATTGATGTCATAATTATGTTAACACTTATATCTCATGGAATGAACCCTTTTTTTCATTTGTTCACACACTAATTACATAATTCATATTAGACAAGAATTTTAGCTTCGCACAATAGGTAGAATACTCTGTTTTCCTTCTTTATTTCAATCAGTCTTTCGATTTACTCAGCATAGTCATTTAGAATGAATATTGTTAGTTTTAATACTTCCATTTCATCAAGCTTAGAATAAAATTATTTGCTTCATTAGTAAATAGAATTAGAGATAATTCAATACTATTTTTTCCTAAGAATTACTTTAGATAAATGTTTGCATTTGGTAGATAGAGTGAAGTTTTTGTTACATATTTTGATAAGACTTAGTCATAGTTTGGATTGATTCTTTGTTTAGATTTAGAGATGATTTAAGTAGATATTTTCATTCTTTAATCAAATAAATTTAAAATTAGTTTAGATAGATGTTTTAGAGATAATTGTCGACATAGAGTAGTGTAACATAATCAATATTGATCACTTAAGTTGATTTATTTTTATGCAATATAGATTTGTCTTAGATCAGTTTTATTTCTTAAAATTACATTTCCTTTTCTTCCTTCTTGTAACTTTCATTTTTCAGTAATTAGAATATTTTCTTTAGAATAATTTATAAATCAATTTCCTTCTTAGATTAATATTAAACATTTCCCTTTCTTCCTTCTTCAGTTTATTTTTCAAGCATTAGAATTGTTTTCTAGGTTTAGTTAATTTCTTGCTTTTAAATTTCATTTACATAAATCTCTAAAAAAATTACAAAAAGATTGAAGTTTCTTTTTTAGTTCTCTTAAATCAATTGTTCATCTTTAAAATCCAAAGTAGAACTTTAATCATAGACTTTGATAATTAAGTTTAGATTTCATTTCTTAGATCAGTTCTTAGTTTTCCATTTCACTCAAACATTTAACATAAAACACGAAAGTCCAAAAAACAACATATAAAACCAACACAACGAATTAATAAAGAAAGGTTTCTAGCATATATAGTGCACCTGCACTTCACAAGATTTCTAACTCCGGTAGATAATTTATGATAGCAATTTAAGACATTAAATTGACTAAACATTTTGGCGCTGTTTCCGGGGAAGTGTAATTAGGAGCCTTATCTCTCGAATCTAAAAAAAATGACATGCATAGATAAAGAGATTCTTGGGGTAGATTTGTAGCTAGAGGTAGAAGTTTGATCCCAACAACACCACTCACTCCACCCAGATCTCGTAGTGCCACACCACCATCTCAAACTCGTATTCCATCACTAATAGTAAGACATAGACTTCTTGAAGTCTTAAGATCGGAAATTCAGCCTAGAGACTCTCCAAATTCATCAATTGAAGTAGTTCTAGGAGAAGAAGATCCTAGATCCCTAATAGAAGGAGTAGTATTTTTAACCTCTACAGGAGAACAAATCTTAGCTCAGGAGCTAGAAATCCCTAGTGAAGAGGAGGAATAAATCTTCTTCAATATACCATTGATAGAAGAGCTAGAAGAGGAACAAATAACTCAAAGAATAGAACCATATATTAGTTCTGAGGAATCTGCAATGGTTGGAGAAGGAGAAGTACACAATTTGAATGGAGAAACCTTAAGACTAGGAGGAGGTGTACCTAGGATTGGAGGAGGTAGAAGAGGTGGAGGAAATAGAGATGGATGAGATGGAGGATGAGGAAGAGGCATAAGTGAAGAGAATAGAGAAGAAAATAGAGAAGACCCTGTTGGATTTCCTATATTAGATGAGGATACAACTGTCACAATGAAAAATATCTCACCTTCCATCCTTCTCAATTTTCATGGATTAAGGAATGAAGATACTGAAACATTTCTATTTGAGTTTGAGGTTTTATGTAGATCATATGACTACCTACATGATTCTCAAAAATTGAAATTGTTTCCTGCAACACTTAAGGGTGCAACATTAAAATGGTTCATGAGCTTAATAACACATTCTATTAGGACATGGGAGGAAATGAAAAGTGCATTCTTAAAAAAATACCAGGATTATTGCATACCTAATAATCGGAAAGATGAAGATTTTAAGATGATGCAAAGAGAGGATGAAAATCTATAAGACATAATTGAGAGATTCAGTTACAATCTAAAAAGAGCTAAAATTGAAAAATTGGATGAAGATACTTTAAAAGCCCTCCTGTTGAAATCCATTAGAAATGAATGGATAGACATTATTAATATGATGGTAAAAGGAGACATTTATCAACTGACATTACTTGATATCTCTGAACTATGCATACATATTTCAAGAGGAAAATCAAGATTTGGAAGAAATACAAGAGATCATGTTCTCTCTAGAGTGAATAAATCTGCAGCTGGAAAAGTAAGTAAAAAAGAAATAGGAAATTTTCTTGATGAATTCAAAAAAAAATATTTTAGGGAGTCTTAGTGAAAAAATAGACACCTTAAAACTACAAAATAAGCAAAGAGCTAAAAGCGATGCCTTATCTATCTTCTGTCCTAATTGCAGAAAGAAACATGCCTTAAGAGAATGTCCTCCTAATTTGAAAATCATAGAGACCTGTGTCATTTGCATATAAAATCATGAAACAAATAAATGTCCTTCTATACCAGGTCTTAAGTTGTCTTCCAAGAAGAAATAACCCCATATCCAGTAGATCATCTTTGTTTTGTATCTAGAAGACCATGGAAAAAGCCACAAACTCAAGGTTTTAACACTCAAATGTATACATTTTAAACCCCACAAAATAATTGGAATTCATCAATTCCATGGGAGAAACCTTGGTCTCAACCTCAACCTTGGGCACAAGGAATGAATAATCCTTATGGAATGTATTCTCAATATCATCAATATCCACAATCTTATCCAAACTATCCTTACAAAATTTTCATCAACCCAGCCAACAACCTCAATTTTGAAATCATAATCCACAACTTTCATTACCATTCCCACAAAGGCCAAATCAACTACCTGCTTAGTCACTCCCAAACCCAAACAATAAAGATGCACGAACTATTTATAACACGGAGGGACAAAATTTCCAAACTTGTATGATAACTCCACTAGATCTTAACAATGTTCAACTTAGATCTGGTAGGATATGAGAAAAGAAAAATCCCTCTGTTGTTATGCAAGAAAAATTTGACCACCTTGATGAGGAAATTCTCTTCATCAAAATGAAAATCGTCAAAACAAAAACAATCATTTTGGAGAAGGGACATCTCTTCATCAGAATTAAAGTTTTCAAAATAAAACACAAGAATATCCAAAAAACTCAACTCCTATCATAGAGAAAACTTCAATATCTATATCTAAACCTATTTTTCCTGAAAGATTACAAATTGATAGAGGGGTAGAAAAACAAATTTTGTTGCCTAACTATGATATACTAGATGAATTGAAGAATGTTTGTATGAAAATTCATTTGGTACAAGCCATTAAGGAAATTCAAATCCTTGCAAAAACAATAAGAGAGTTGAGTATAAAGAAATCAAGAATAAAAACAAAAGAAGTAAAAAGAATACAATTAGTGGGAAAAATTGCAGATATCATGATGGGAAAAACAACCATACAAAAATATTTGGATCCAGGAAGTCCCATTGTAAAAACACACATCAATGGTATTGAGATCCTGAATACATTGATCGACTTAGGAGCAGCCATAAACATCATGAGTAAACTAACCATGGAACAACTAGAACTTCCAAATCTTCAATATACACCAACATTACTGCAATTAGCAGACATATCAATAATCAAACATGATGGTGTATTAGAAGACATTTATGTATTCTTAGACTCTTGGGAATATCAAATTGACTTTATGATCTTAACTCCCAAGAACAACTTAGGAGGATATCCATTGATATTAGGAAGACCTTGGTTAGCTACATATGATGCTTTCATCAGTTGTAGATCTGGTGATATGATTATTTCTGATGGAAGTTCAACAAAGAAATTCACTCTATATCCTCTAGAAAAAAAAATGATAGAAGTATAAGAATAATAATGTATGGATGATGACAATGGTATACAACCTATTTTTACTATCTCACACATTAGTGAAGAAAATCAAATTCTAAATTCAATATAAAATTATGAATCATCTTCACAATGTGAGAATAGTCAAAATTTTCAAGAACAATGTAATATTGAATACTTGTCATCCAGATAAATGTCTTTATATTCTATGAAATAATTTGGTAATTTTTCAATTGAATATTTCTAGGTAAAAATTTAACATAAACAAAAACCTAGAAGAATTTCAAAAAGAAAAGTTAATAAAAACATTGCAAAAATATTCTTCAACATATGCATGGGAGTACACTGACATGAAAGGAATTAATCCTAAGACTTGCATACATCATATCTATATTGAGGAAAATTATAGACCAATCACACAAAGAATTAATCCAAACCTTGGGGAAATTGTAAAGGAAGAACTACATAAACTATTGAATGTAAACTTTATTTATCCAATATCAGACAATCAACGGGTTTCACCTTTAGTAATTGTCCCTAAAAATAATGGCAAATGGAGGGTGTGTATTGATTATAGGGAGTTGAATAAAGCTACTTTAAAAGATAATTTTCCATTTCCTTTCATAGATCAAGTTCTAGATACATTAGCAGGGAAGAAACTTTTTTCATTCTTGGATGGTTTCAGTGGGTATAATCAAATTCAAGTAGCACCTGAAGACCAAGACAAAACCACATTTACCTATCCATGGGGAACTTATGCTTACCTAGTACTTCCTTTTGGATTATGAAATGCACCTGCAACATTCCAAAGAGCAGTATTAGGAATTTTCTCTGATTTAATACATGATTGTGTGGAAGAGTATATTGATGACTTCACAGTCTATGGAAATTATTTTGAAGAAGCTCTTGAAAATTTGGAAAAATTTCTCATAATATGTGTTATCACCAAAATAGGACTTGATAAGCTGTTGATCAGACTACCTCAGTGTAACTATTTCAAACCAACCTTTCAGCTGAGGCTTAGCCTCCTCAGCTTGAGAGGGCTCTCTCAAGGGTTTATGATATTTATTAATGATAATATATATGGCTAACTCTATCTTTGTTTTGTGTGTTTGTAGGTTTAAAGATGAAGGCTTGCTACCATTGGGCTATGGAGTCAATAAGTCAGTAGATTCAGTGGCAAGGTTTCTGGACGTGGAAGATGAGGAAAATGGGGTTTTTAAACAAAGATAATTCACTCAAGAACATATGTTAACACATTAATTCTGTTACTAAAGGAAGTTAGAGCATAGGATTATGAATTCTGAGTAATAGCAATGGAATCTACTGCTAATGGTTCAAAGGTAGTTTACTCACAAAATGCAGAAAAACACAATAATCTCATTACTAAAGAAAGTCAGAGCACATGGTTGTGAATTATAAGTAATAGAAAATAAGATCTACTACTAAACACAATAATTCCATTACTAAAGGAAGTCAGAGCACATGATTGTGAATTCTGAGTAATAGCAATGAAATTTACTACTAGGGTTTCAAAGGTAGTTTACTCACAAGATACAGAAAAAACACAGTCATCCCATTACTAAAGGAATTCAAAGCATAAGATTATGAATTCTGAGTAATAGCAATAATATCTACTACAAATCATTCAAAGTAACATATAAATCAATAAAACATTAACCCCATGAGAACTTAGATCTGTTTAGGAAAACCTCTCTGCATTACTGATTATCTTTCATAGCATAAAGCAGCAGCTGGGCCAAAAAGTTTTCAACCTTTTTCTAATTCGACCTCTTGCTTCATATATAGCTTTTACAATATCAGATTCTATGATCCATCATCAAGAGAATTCGAATTTCTATTATTGACACCTATTCTACTCCTAAAACAGATTCTTGATTACAACTGACAGCTAACTGTATCTTTAGGAGTCATAATACAAATAGGAATGCAACTCCTCATCATGTCTAAAACAACCTTATCTAAACCATAAATTCTTCCTTTGATAGCTGCAACCTCATGAGGTCTAATTTGGTGATGTCTCCAACCTTGTTATGAACCTTGCTGAGTCATGTCTTATCTGCCCTAAAAACCAAGAAACCTATTTTTTGCAATTTAGATTTTACCTTCCTTGATGATATTCTAACCCTTTTGCTGAAAAAATTGATTTTTTTTAGATAACTGACATGTTTTATCACTTCCATGAAACCATGCCTTTCCACCTGTACAAAAATTAAGCCTTTGAAAGAGGATAAAGAGAGCTGATATGGCTGCGCTACAAAAATAGCAGTTGTTTTCGTAGCGCAGAATTTGCATCTTTGTAAACATCTCTTAACCATCTACTTTCCTTTGCTTTGACACCTGAAATTTCATTTGTGAGCCTTTTCCATCCTCCAGCAGCAACAAAATTTGGAAACCAAGTGTTTTTACCTCTCAAACCCTTATAAAAATATTCAAAACTGTTGTGTAAGTCTTTTTTAGACATTTTTCACATTTCTCAGACTTTAAGAATATTTTCACTTTTTAATGGTTTCCATGATGTCTATGGACCTTAATAATCAAAATAAGTCAACTTTTAAATGTCTTCAAAAAGTGATGTCCTTCCCAAAAACAAGACTGTATTAAGGATTTGTCACTTACTGGACTTTTTCATCTGAAAAATAGATGTTGAGACATAGCTTTTATCTTCTCACCCATAATGTATTTTGTAAAACTGAAGGAGGATTTTGGAGAAAAATTTGTCTTGAACAAAAAACTCTCTTGGTTTTTTTGAAATACTTCTTCTACTGCCTAGAAACTGTCTTTGAACAACATGTGTAAAACTGGAAAATTGTGATTTCTGAAAATATGTTTTCAAATAAAGGCTTGTATCTCCCAACTGGTAATACTTGTGAGAAAATTGAGATAGGTTATTCTAGCTGGAGATTTTATGAATACAAACCTCATTTATTATTCCAAAATACCCTTTCTTTTGGCCAGAAACTAATCATGAAGTTGACTACTAAAACTAGAAAATAGAGTTTTTCTCTCAATGACTTTCAACAATTTCGTAGTGCAAGTTGAGTGATCAATGTCTCCCACCTCATAATTAATTTGAAGAAAATTAGAGAGGTTTGTGTATTTAATTATGTTAGGAAGAAAAACCTCTTTCATTTTTCAAAAAATAGTTTTCAGTTTCTCAGGAACCCCTTTGTAAGTTGACTACTAAAACTAGAAAACATAGTTTTTTGATGAAAAAGGTTGTTTCAGCAATTTCGTAGCGCAAATCACCTTTTTTGAACTAGCTGTGCTACGAATACGTGGATTCTTGTATGATTGCAAAAAATTTGACCCTAAACCTAATGGAATGACTTATTAATGGATGATGGGACCTTTAAACCATGGAATAAGGTTGTTAAACTTTGTTTGGAAATGAAAATGTGACTTTTGAGACTCTTACCCTATCACTTACCCTTTCAATCATGAAATGACTCCAAATCTATCCAAGACCTCCTTGAAATCATGACCAAAATCAGAGTTGACACAATGATGTTTTTGAAAATTTATGGTGTGATAACAGTGGCTCCACTAGGGATAGTGTGCCCTTGTGGTACACTAAGAACTGGTAGCTCTAGTGCTGTTGTCCATCCTTTAGAGTAAAATTCTAAAATTTTGCCAAGCTTCTCCTCAAGCTTTAATGATTTCTGCAAGAAGGACTCCAACTACACCTACTAAAAAATTCTTTACTCAACCTACCTTGAGCTTATTTGCACATTCCTACCTACCCTATCAGCTGCAATTTCCACTTTAGCTCAGGCAACATAATATTTCCAATAAAGTGTAATATTCCTTTTTTCAGAAATATCACAACTCTATTCCAGAGATAGATTGTGGGGGCATTTTCCGGATATGTCACCTCTAAAGAGAGGGTGAGATCCAGAGGCTACCTGGCCCTTCACAGACTCTGTCTATAGCTATGTGAGATTTCCTATTAGGAAAAGCTACTCTATTGAGAATGCCTCAAGATAGAGCTACAACAATAGGAAAATACACCAATTGAAAAATAGCAGTGACACGTACTCATAAAATGTGAGAGGAATCCATATCTATCTCATTATAATAATAGCAACAACATATGTATACAAAATCTTGAGGGAAATGATACTCAAGATGTACAATTCCAAGCCTCAAGAGAAGAGTACATAAATCATGAAAGAAACTCTGCTGCACATATAAACCCTAGCTATGACAGCGTAGTTTTAAAGAGCAACTGCATCATACAAATGCCAAATGCATAGATATACAATGATATGGTACAAAATAACATTAGCAGTGAATACATCAACTCCCAAAGGCTACCTCCTATCAATCCTGGAAGGATTGATCATAGAACCCAAAATCTGCAAAATGTCGGACTAGCTGGGTAGCTACAGCAACTCAGAAATAGAACTGGATGGAGATGGGCTGAATCCGATGCTCAAAATGAATATGACTTCTCCAATGGATCTTTCAAGTGAAAGGCTGATCCCTCCACTAAATATTTCTCCCTCCAATATTCTGCAAGAGCCCCACTAAAAATGTTCTCAAGAAAATAACGCAGTCACTAGGTGACCTGCATTGTGGGGGAAAGAAATGAGGTGGAATTAATGCCAAATTATGCAATAATGCTCTGAAATCTCCCTCACTAAATGCTCAAATGGATAGGGACTCCCTTCCTCTTAAAACCAGCTCCAGAGGTGGTGTAGATGTCCTCCAATGCAACTCTCTTCAATGCAGCAACACTCTTGAACAAGAACAACGCTGTCACTGGACATGGTAGCTTTGGCCTTAAGCCATGAAATTTGAAGAATGAAGAACAAACTTCAAGAGGCCTCTCAAGAATGGTAAGGAATCCTAAACAATAATTCCTCCGGCAATTCTTGCTGAACAACAAAGAATGCTCTCTTGTCTGAATAGACAATGAGATGAATAATACTCAACATAATTTCCAATGGCAACCTTGCCCTCCTTTTAAGCAATGTGATACCTCTCTCAATGGACCCCACTCATTAGGGTTCCCTTCCTCTAGAATTTTCCCTCCTTATCCCACTGCGCTGGCCCACAATGTGCTCTCCACCTCATGCTACTGCGCAGTTTGACTTGGTCAAACCTGGCCTAGCCTTCTTGCATAAGCCCCCTTTCACACATGGAGGTGTGAAATAAAGCTCCAAAAGTGATCCTCCTTCATACCAAGAGGATTTTTATTACCTATTCATCAAATGAATGGGTCTCCTACCCATTTTATTTATCTTCTATATGAAAATAGAAAAAATTAATGTTCCATAAAAATTGGGAACATTACAGTCCTCCCCTCTCAAAGATTGCTTGTCCTCAAGCAAGTACAAGGATAGACTAATTTATTTCTCCTCACTTTCCCTGTAGCATCTATGTATGATAAAATCCTCCAAGAAAAGGATGCCACATCATCAATCAAGTGCTCAGGTTGTTCCTCCAATATATGCAATCTAGCCTTTGGTGAACATCCCCAAATAGCTGTCATGTAGAAGCAAATATCCATCAAGGAAAAAATGGGTTGTCTAAGGGCCTCCTTGAGGCATGAGATCTGATATAAAGTGGGACTCATCATTTCCATATGAATCTCCCATCCCCAAGAAATCATCCATACAACATGAGTTGCTTCCAAACATAGCAACTCATAGAAAACTCTCTCCACCTTGAGCTCCGGAAAAGAAGGTGGGCTAAAAATATGAATATATTAATATCCATAGCTCAACCCATGTTTTCCTATCCTCCACTTATGATTAGTGTGGAGTGTGTGTTGATCAAGGGCTGAAAATGTATTGCCTCCAAGTGGAAAACTGAAGAGCAATCCTCCAAGGATCTCTCCTCCATCAATGAAAATCTAGTTGGCCCAAAGTATGTAATCTATGATAAGTAGGACATGATCATCATAGAATACCCCAATGAAATGTTTTCTGTAGGTTATATCATGTGTAGCAAGGTACAAACAATGTCTCATAGGGCTACAATGCAATCTCATCCACTGTAGCTGCAGAAAATAACATGGCAAGTACTGTACATAAAATTTCACCTCTACTACTGAATAGTGAATAGATGAGTGAATCAACAATACAAATCAAATATATGCCCATGTACATACAATTGATGGATATCATCATCAAACTCATGGTCCACCTCCAAAGAAGGAAAATAAGTGGCTGTGGTGACCATGTCTCTCCTCATGTTCCCATTAGAACATGCCATGCATAAGATGTGGGAATCATCTCCCCTCAAAGACACATTTAACTCATGTATCAATTCACCCATCATGCTCATGATAATAATATGGAAAATATCAGCAAATGGAAACATGCTCATCATCAAAATAGAGGAAGTATTGATGGTTTTACATGATGCTTGATGGCACCAACAGTCTCCCAAGCAACAACAGCGCAGTTTTTCAAACTGCTGCTTTAGAATTTTACTTGGCAAGACGTTTCTTAATACATGGTAAAGTATATGAGTTGGCCGAACATGCATGTAGTGAGAAAAGCTTTGCCCATGGCCACATAAAATATGGTTGTCTCCATCATATGGTTTGTCCCAACCTTGCTCATGGAGCAACATGAAAAATCTGCCCCCTTGAGGAGCCATGCACTGAATCATAATGATAAAAGTTTGTGAATCAGCAAATGTAAGCACAATGCTCTTATCATAGGTTGGAATTAAGATGATGGATGGATCCATGTATATGATCCTGCTCCCAAATGTCAGCGTTGTGATCTCATGCAAAAAGGCTCTAGCCCAAGCCAGTCTTTGTTTCTTGACATGTTCCTTGTCAAGAACACCTCTGGTGATGCTACTGCAAATGTAAAGCCTTTCCCAAGATGGAAATGCCTCCTGATCATTCCAAACCAAAGATTAATCCCTTTGCACTATGAGAGTGCCATCCTCTACTCTTTCCACACCATAAATCATATGAGATAAAATCTGCTTGTGCTCTCTCCAAGAAAACTCAAGCAACCCAAGTGCTTGCTGCCTTCTCATGCTCACATCATGTAACTCATGTGATGGAGGTACCATGACTGATATATGTGCCATATCAGCTCCATGTGTCCCTACTCTCTGCTAGTCAATGATGCAAACATCCTGCCACCTCTCCTCTGCTCCCATCCTCCTGGAAAAAGAGTGCTCCAAGTGATGGCCAAACTCCTTCAAGAGGAGCCAACGCAGCCAAGCCTCTTGCTGCCCAGTATCATATATTTGAAAGGGGAAAATAAGCCTCTTTATTCTCATCCACATCCACTTAGATCCTTGTGTATGTCTTCTCCTCTTTCCCCCTTTGGTACTCCTCCCATGAGGGCAACCATTTTCCCAAATCAAATCACCTCTCTTGCATTCCATGGAAGATTGGAATGCAACTCCTTGGAGACCTCTTAGAAAAGATCTCTCACCCATGGCTATGTTGGATCCATGAGGACCCAATTGTGATGGAGGTAATATCTCCTCTCCACCCATGTTTAACAGCGCTGCTAATTCCTCCAATAGTGTAGCAGTTGTTTCATCCTCCGGTTCAAGGTTTGTTCCCTGATTTATCATGAAGGTGCCATGGTTTATTTCATCCTCCAATGGTTCACATCCCAATCTCAAGGGCTGAATGAGACTCATAAAAAGTGGCTGAGGATGAGGGTTTATCTCTTCCTTAAACCCTTTGCACATCACAGTGCAATCATGGTGCTCTAGAATAGCAAAAGATGTAGATCCTAGGACCTTTAAAGATGAATTTCCACAATTTTTTAAGTTTTTTGTTGAAATGAAAACTGGAACTTCACTCATACCTTGATGGATCTTGGGGTCTTCTTGTGTGGCTGCAGCAGTTGCCTCTTCTAATGCCATATCTGCCTCCTCCATAGCTAAAAAAGGTTGTTCTTCCTTTTTCCTCTCTCCATCAAAGGTTTGAATCAACCTTTGAGCAAAGTCTTCAAAAGAGCTTACCCTTGAATGGACCAAGGGTTTGAACCACCAAACAGAGGCTTCACCCTCCATGTGAAGTGCTGCAATCTCCACTGCTTCTTCCTCTACCACTAGAAGTAGCAAGAAAAAGGCTTCCAACTTTTTCACCCAAGCTCTAGCTGAAGTGTCCCCATCAAATGTAGACAATAGAAACCTATTGCCTCTGATTTCTATTCTATTGCAGGGCCTTCTCTCCTCCTTCTACTGAATAAACTGTGTGAATGTTGTAGCTTCCTTGAATGTTGCAGAATGGGATTTATATTCATCCAGGTGTTGATTTGGAACCAGATGATCCAAGCATCTCTCATGCTTGTGTCCTTTTTGAGAATACGAAATGCATGGACCTTCCTCTTCTTCTCTTTGCTTCTCCTCCTTGGGGAGGTTCTTCTTTGTTCTGAAAATAGATGACATCAAACTCTTCTTCTGCATCATCATCTTCTTCCTCTTTCTTGGGCTTGAAGGCCACAGGCTGAGCCAAGAAAGGTGCTCTGATACCATTGTAATATTCCTTTTTTTTTAAATATCACAAGTCTATTCTAGAGATAGACTGTGGGGGAATTTTCTGGATATGTCACCTCTAAAGAGAGGGTGAGATACAGAGGCTACCTGGCCCTTCACAGACTTTTTCTATAGATATGTGAGATTTCCTATTAGGAAAAGCTGCTCTATTGAGAATGCCCCAAGATAGAGCTACAACAATAAGCAAATACACCAATTAACAAATAACAGTGACACATACTCATAAAATGTGAGAGGAATCCATAGCCATCTCATTATAATAATAGCAGCAACATATGTATACAAAATCTTGAGGAAAATGATACTCAAGATGTAAAATTCCAAGCCTCAAGAGAAGAGTACATAAATCATGAAAGAAAATATGTTGCACATATAAACCCTACCTATGACAGTGCAGTTTTAAGAGAAACTACATGCTACAAATTCCAAATGCATAGGTATACAATGATATGGTACAAAATAACATTAGGACTGAAGACATCAACTCCCAAAGGCTACCTCCTATCAATCCTGGAAGGATTGATCATAGAACCCAAAATCTACAAAATGTCGAAGTAGCTGGGTAGCTGCAGCAACTCAGAAATAAAACTAGATGGAGATGGT
Source organism: Pinus albicaulis (assembly GCA_034641835.2). NCBI lineage: Eukaryota > Viridiplantae > Streptophyta > Pinopsida > Pinales > Pinaceae > Pinus > Pinus albicaulis. Next base: position 783,712,635 of record CM076575.1, on the reverse strand, counting down.
TGAATCTGATGCTCAAACTGAATATGACTCCTCCAATGGATCTTTCAAGTGAAAGGCTGATCCCTCCACTAAATATTTCTCCCTCCAATATTCTGCAAGAGCCCCACTACAAATGCTCTCAAGAAAATAACGCAGTCACTGGGTGAACTGCGCTTTGGGGGCAAGAAATAAGGTGGCCTTAGTTCCAAAGTCTGCAATAATGCTCTGAAATCTCCCTCACTAAATCCTCAAAGGGATAGGGGCTCACTTCCTTTTAAAACCAACTCTGGAGGTGGTGTAGATGTCCTCCACTGCAACTCTCTTCAATGCAGCAACACTCTTGAACAAGAATAATGTTGTCACTAGAGATGGTAGCTTTGGCCTTGAGCCATGAAATGTGAAGAATGAAGAACAACCTTCAAGAGGCCTCTCAATAAGGGGAAGGAATCCTAAACAATAATTCCTCTGGAAATTCTTGTTGAACAACAAAGAATGCTCTCTTGTCTGAATAGACAATGAGATGAACAATACTCAACATAATTTGCAATGTCAACCTTGCCCTTCTTTTAAGCAATGTGAGACCTCTCTCAATGGACCCCACTCATTAGGTTTCCCTTCCTCTAGAATTTTCCCTCCTTATCCCACTGTGCTGGCCCACAATGTGCTCTCCACCTCATGCTACTGTGCAGTTTGACTTGGTCAAACCTGGCCTAGCCTTCTTGCATAAGCCCCCTTTCACACATGGAGGTGTGAAATAAAGCTCCAAAAGTGATCCTCCTTCATACCAAGAGGATTTTTATCACCTATTCATCAAATGAATGGGTCTCCTACCCATTTTATTTATCTTCTATATGAAAATAGCAAAAATTAATGTTCCATAAAAATTGGGAACATTACATAAAGCCAATCAATTTTATTTTCTGATATATGAGGTTCTTGACTGCATTCGACCTCAAAATAACCATGATAGTGAGATTACCAAAGCAACTTATAATGTATCTGATCTTCATAATGCAAATTAAAATGAAATACTGGTGTGCAAATCTTTTCCATGTATTCAGCTATAGGGTCAAAGAAGACATGGTTAGTTTGATGATCATCATAACATTCTATATCTTCAGACAGCTAATTCTCAACCACACAAGATTCCTTTGATATGCTATCCAACTAATTTTCTTAATGATTCCCATAAACATTGTAATTTTCCTCATTATTATGATCATTCTTTGATGTAAGCTACTGCAAAGTATGACATAAAAAATCGGCCTTTTCCTCTGCCTGAGTGTTATAAAAGCTATCTTCCAGTATTTCTTCTTGGTGTTTGCAATGATTTTCATACCCTTTATGATCAAAATATTGGCAATTTTGATGCATCTTTACATCAATCTTAGAGGATGTAATATAGTTTTCATAAGTAAACCCCTGTTGATTTTCATGTTGCATTTTATGGGATGCTATCCTTTCTTCTTGATGTTGAAATGTATTGTTATGAAGAGCCTCTAAAATTTCTTCATCCATGAATTCATCCTCATCATAACAATCCTCCAAATATTGAATAAAACTCACAGAATTTTTACAACAATCTTTGACCAGCAATAAGGAGGGATGACACTCTTTATACATCTCGTAGAATTCATCATGAAAATTAGCAACAGAATATAATGAACCATTTGCTAAACCTTTATACCAAGACCATTCTTTTCCTTCTAGAGTGGTAATAAACATCTTCATAAGACGGTCTTTAGGGAACTGAACCTTAAGAATGTGTACATGTAGATGAAACCTAACCAAATGAAGAGCAGCATTGTCTTTCTTTTCATCTTTGAATATTGGAAGATCATATAACCACTCAAACTTTGGCATAGGATTTGGAAAAATAGGGATATGAGACCAATTCATAGGAGCATACCTGGCATTTTTTCTTGCAATGGAACTCATCTTGAAACTTCATCTAGCAACTGATCTTCTAGTAGTGGAGTCACCCTCCAATTTGATTATTTGATGTGTGGAGTCGCCAAGGTATTTTTGCAGTCTGGAACAACTTCCTGAGCTCCTGCTACCTTCAGAAGTTCAACTTATTGATTACGGGAATGAATAATCTTCAGGCTCCCGGCAGACGCACCAAAATGTTATCACCAAAATAGGACCTTGATAGGCTGCTGAACAGACTACCTCAGTGTAACTATTTCAAACCAACCTTTTAGCTGAGGCTTAGCCTCCTTAGCCAGAAAGGGCTCTCTCAAGTGTTTATGATATTGAATAATGATAATATAGATGGCTAACTCTATCTTTGTTTTGTGTGTTTGTAGGTTGAAAGATGAAGGCTTGCTACCATTGGGCTATGGATTCAATAAGTCAGTAGATTCAGTGGCAAGGTTTCTGGACATGGAAGCTGAGGAAAATGGGGTTTTTAAACAAAGATAATTCACTCAAGACATAGGTCAACACAGTAATTCCATTACTAAAGGAATTCAGAGCATAGGGTTATGAATTCTAAGTAATAGCAATGGAATCTACTGCTAATGGTTCAAAGGTATTTTACTCACAAAATGCAAAAAAACACAGTCATCTCATTACTAAAGGAAGTCAGAGCACATGGTTGTGAATTCTAAGTAATAGCAAGTAAGATCTACTGCTAAACATAATAATTCCATTACTAAAGGAAGTCAAAGCACATGATTGTGAATTCTGAGTAATAGCAATGAAATTTACTGCTAGGGTTTCAAAGGTAGTTTACTCACAAAATATAGAAAAAACACAGTCATCCCATTACTAAAGGAAGTCAGAGCATAATATTATGAATTCTGAGTAATAGAAATAAGATCTACTGCAAATGATTCAAAGTAACATATAAATCAATAAAACATTAACCCCATGAGAACTTAGATCTGTTTAGGAAAACCTCTCTGCATTACTGATTATCTTTCATAGCATAAAGCAGCAGCTGGGCCAAAAAGTATTCAACCTTTCGCTAATTCGACCTCTTGCTTCATATATAGCTTTTAAAATATTGGATTCTATGATCCATCATCAAGAGAATTCAACTTTCTATTATTGACACCTATTCTACTCCTAAAACAGATTCTTAATTACAACTGGCGGCTAACTGTCTCTTTAGGAGTCCTAATACAAATAGGAATGAAACTCCTTATCATGTATAAAACAAACTTATCTAAAACATAAATGCTTCCTTTGATATCTGCAACCTCATGAGGTCGAATCTGGTGATGTCTCTAGCCTTGTTATGAACCCTTCTGAGTCATGTCTAATCTGCCCTAAAAACTAGGAAACATGTTTTCTGCAATTTAGCTTTTACCTTCCTTGATGATATTTTAACCCTTTTGCTGAAAAAAATGATTTTTTTAGATAAATGACATGTGTTATCACTTCCATGAAACCAAGCCTTTCCACCTATACAAAAATTAAGCCTTTGAAAGAGGATAAAGAGAGTTGATATGGTTGCGCTACGAAAATAGCAGTTGTTTTCGTAGCGCAGAATTTGCATCTTTGTAAACATCTCTTAACCATCCACTTTCCTTTGCTTTGACACCTGAAATTTCATTTGTGAGCCTTTTCCATCCTCCAGCAGCAACAAAATTTGGAAAATTAGTGTTTTTACCTCTCAAACCCTTATAAAAATATTCAAAACTGCACCTACAACAGTTTCGTAGCGCACTATGAAACTGCTGTGTAAGTCTTTTTTACACAGTTTTTCACATTTCTCAGACTTTAAGAATATTTTCACCTTTTAATGGTTTCCATGATGTCTATGGACCTTACTAATCAAAATAATTCAACTTTTAAATGTCTTCAAAAAGTGATGTCCTTCCCAAAAACAAGATTGTATTAAGGATTTGTCACTTACTGCACTTTTTCATCTGAAAAAAAAGATGTTGAGACAGAGATTTTATCTTCTCACCCATAATGTATTTTGCAAAAATGAAGGAGGATTTTGGAGACCAATTTGAATTGAACAAAAACCTCTCTTGGTTTTTTGAAATACTTCTCCTACTGCCTAGAAACTGTCTTTGAACAACATGTGTAAAACTGGAAAATTCTGATTTCTGAAAATATGTCTTCAAAGAAAGCCTTGTATCTCCCAACTGGTAACACTTGTGAGAAAATTGAGATAGGTTATTGTAGCTGGAGATTTTATGAAGAAAAAACTCCTTCATAATTCCAAAATACCCTTTCTTGTGGCCAAAAAATAATCATGAAGTTGACTACTAAAACCAGAAAACAAAGTCTTTCTCTCAATGACTTTCAGCAATTTCGTAGCGCAAGTTGAGTGATCAATTTCTCCCACCTCATAATGAATTTAAAGAAACTGAGAGAGGTTTTTGTATTTAACTATGCTAGGAAGAAAAACCTCTTTCAGTTTTCAAAAATTAGTTTTCAGTTTCTCAGGAACCCCTTTGGAAGTTTATTACTAAGAAAACATAGTTTTTTGATGAAAAAGGTTGTTTCAGCGATTTCGTAGCGCAAATCACCTTTTTTGAACTAGCTGCGCTACGAATACGTGGATTCCTATATGATTGCAAAATTTTTGACCCTAAACCTAATGGAATGACTTCTTAATGCATGATGGGACCTTTAAACCATGGAATAAGGTTGTTAAACTTTGTTTGGAAATGAAAATGAGACTTTTGAGACTCTTACCCTATTACTTACCCTTTCAATCATGAAATGACTTAAACCCTATCTAAGACCTCCTTGAAATCATGACCATAAGCAGAGTTGACACAATGATGTTTTTGAAAATTTAGGGTGCGATAACAATATGCAAAGGAGAAAATCTCTCATTAAGTCATGGAAAATGATTTATGATGTTTACTGAAGGAATTTTTTTAGGACACCATATTTCAGGGGATCGAATTAAGGTGGAGTTATCTAAAGTTGAAGTTATTTCTAAATTATCAATTCCAAATTGTCAAAAATATGTTAGGAGTTTTCTTGGTTTTACAGGATACTATAGGAGATTTATAGAAAAATTCACAAAAAATTCATCTCCACTCTTCAATTTTCTCACTAAGGATTGTGAATTTAGCTGGAATCCTAAGTGCCAAATGGCATTTGAAACTTTGAAAGCAAAGATATCTGAAGCACCCATTTTAAGAGAACCAAACTAGAAAATACCTTTTCATATCTCAACTGATGCTTCAGATACAACTCTGGGAGCTCTATTAGGACAAAAATACTTGACCCCTTATGTCATCTACTATACAAGTAAGAATTTTGACTCCTGCTGAGTTAAATTATATTATTACTAAAAAAGAGTTTCTAGTTGTTGTCCATGCTATTAGCAAGTTTAGACATTACATCACTAGCTATGAAACCTTCATTCACAAATATCATTTTGCAATTAGATATCTCATGAATAAATCTATATCTAATGGTAGAATCACAAGATGGTTGCTACTCCTGCAAGAATTCAATCTCACCATTTTAGATCGACCTGGAAAACAAAACACAATTGTTGAATTTTTGTATAGAATTCAAAATGATAATAATGATACACCAGTAGCAGATAGTTTTCCTGATGAATATATTTTTGCAATATCTACTCAATATCCATGGTTTACAGACATTTCTAATTACTTAGCCACAGGAAAACTTCCATCATATTTTTTTCCTAGAGAAAAGAGAAGTATAATTCAAATAAGTGCATCATATTCCTACGTAAATGATGAATTATAAAAGACAGGTCAAGATATCATCATTAGAATATGTGTTCGAGAAGATAAAATACCTGAAATACTAAAGGCATGCCATGTTGAGCCATGTGGAGAACACTTTGGTGATAAAATCACTGCTTATAAAATCATTCTTTTAGGATATTATTGGTTTTCCCTTTTCAAGGATGCCAAGGAGTATGTTAAAAGGTGCGAAAGTTGTCAGAGAATGGGGAAACCTTTCCCTACAGATGAAATGCCCTTACAACCATAGGTACTCATCGAACCCTTTGAAAAATGGGCCTTGGATTTTGTTGGACCAATCAATCCACCATCAAGACAAAAGAGGTATAATCTTGTATGCACTGATTATGTCACTAAATGGGTAGAAGCTAAAGCACTTTATTTTTCTAATGAAAATGTTGTAGTCTCATTTATTTTTTAGGATATTTTTACACGTTTTGGTGTTCCAAGGGAAATTGTGACAGATCAGGGAACTCATTTTACATCCAGAATGGTGCAAAAGATTTTGGAAGAATACAAAATCAAGCACATAAAGTCTACTCCATACTATCCATAGGAAAATGGACAAGTGGAGTCCTCTAATAAAGTGATTGAAGCAATCCTCACAAAGATTTTACATCTACATAGAAAGGATTGGGCAGAAAGGCTTCCTGAAGCTTTATGGGCCTACCAGACTACATGGAGGAATACAACAAGACATACTCCCTATGAACTTGTTTATAGGAAGCAAGTCTTGTTTCCAATAGAGTTCCAAATCAGAACCTTCAAAGCAAAAGTCAAATTGGGACTTGAGTTGTCAGAAGCTCAAAAGCACAGAATGAAGCAACTCTGTTATCACAAAATTGTACCTGATTGGTTACTCATCAAAAAAACTCAGTGTAACTATTTCAAACCACTTCTAACTGAAGATTAGCCTCTCCAGTTTGAGAGGGATCTCTCAAGGGGGTTGTTGGGTCAATTTACTATTGCAAATTAACGCAAGTATTTAATATCAATCTAGGTTGTTGAACTTAGAAGCATCTCCAAAGTATATGGGTTTCAATTACAATCAAATTTAGAATATGAACTATTGATGGTTAGTGAAATGCATATTACAAATATAAAAACTAACTTAATTAATTTCTAAAAAATGGATTAAGATATATGAAATAATAATCAAGAGGCTCTATGTTTAGAGATCTCCGTTGTCCTTAATTACTGGTTTCATTATATCATCAATACCATTGTGAAAACATGAAAGCATGAAATCTAAAACTAAACAATAGATTAAGATATATGAAATAATAATCAATAGGCTCTAAGTTCATAGATCTCGGTTGTCTTTAATTACTGGTTTCATTATATCTTTAACACTATTGTGAAATCATGAAAGCAGGAAATCTAACACTAAACAATGGATTAAGATATATGAAATAATAATCAAGAGGCTCTATGTTCAGAGATCTCAGTTGTCCTTAATTACTGGTTGCATTATATCATCAATCCCATTGTGAAAACATGAAAGCAGGAAATATAACACTAAACAATGGATTAAGATATATGAAATAATAATCAAGAGGCTCTATGTTCAGAGGTCCCGGTTGTCCTTAATTACTAGTTGCATTATATCATCAATACCATTGTGAAAACATGAAAGCAGGAAACAATAAATCTAAGTAAACTAGTTCACAAATTACAACTATGAAAACTAACAAGTGCACTTAGCTCGGTGTGGGGCCCTTCCACCCTTTCCTTGCGCACTGTAAATAAACTCAGCTACTCAAGACTTCAAGAAATCAATCAGAATGTAGCAGCATCAAAATATGATAGAACTGATCCTCTATTATGTCTTCAAGTCTCAAAGATGATAATAATAAGTCATACAAGTTCCAATGTCAAAGCCTTCAAAGTGTGAGGCTTAAAGAGATGAAATATCTAACAAAATGATCTAAAATATCTCAAGTAATCATAAATATCCATATCCTATCCTATCAAGTCGAATTCATCTACCATATCCATCATAATCTAGAAAAATCCCATAAAATAAGAGTGTTGACCTAGTTTCTAGGGATCCTCCAAAAAGACTGGTCCTGTTTGATCGTCTTTGACTGAGCCTAGTAAAGCTCAATCTGACTGTACCAATAGGTGTAATATTACTCCTAGTTCCTGAGCTTTCTAGAAACATATCCAGCTCAAGCCCAAGTTTCCTGCACATATGCAAACCATCATGCTATTATGGGAATTTTTGCTGCTATCCAAAATTGCACTTAAATTCCAATTTCCACAAAAACATCTAATAATTGAAAAACATAAATTAAATACCTGTATATGCATCTTTAGGTAAATGTAGGATGAATATGATGGTAAATGTATGGATAATGTGACAAAATAAAATGTATTTATTAAGCAAAAAGAGATAAAAAACAAGGCCCAACATCTCCCCCAAACTGAAGGTCAAGCATGCCCTCATGCTTGTTGTTTCATCTTTGACCTTCGAAAACCTGATGTTGATCCTATCCCTGATCCTGTAACCTCATGCTGTGCTTTGTGAAAAATAGAATCCATGTCCTTACCATGTTCTTCTTTATAGATGGAAGTTTTTACTTTCTGCTTCTCATACTTAGCTTTCCAAGAGTTTTTTTCCTGAAGCCACTTGAAAGCCTGTGTGTAGAGAAGATTGTTTTTGTTTTTCATCTTCTCCATTTCCTCACTAATATTCTCATTCTCTTTAACCAATTTTTCATTGGTTAGTTTTTAATTTTCATTATCTTCTTTCAAGTGTCTTTCCATGATTTTTCTTATTTATAAGCTGTCAGTAAGCTCTTTAACTCTGAAAAGATTCTGATCTTCCTCTTTTGAATCTTTAGAAACTGAAACAGCTTCTAATTCATTATTCTCAAACCATGAATCTTTATCTAAAGCGTCCTCATAGAATTTTTGTTTCAATCTTTCAAGAATTTCAGTGGCCTGTTTTCTAATAGGAGAAGCTTCCAAAATTGGTATCTCTAGTTCTACTGAATGTTTTCCTTTTTGCCTCCTGGGAATAGTCACAAAAGATGTTTCTTTTTCTAATACCATTGCCCCATACTATTTCTTTGATCTTGTATATGGATAAAGAGATGTATGCATGATGTTTCTTGTTTCTTCTATGGGTTTAATTTTGTTTTCCACAATTTGTTCTACAAACCCATTTTCTGCTAGGAAATCCTCCCAAACCGTCCCTTTAATCTTCAATTGATGATCTACAAGAATTTTAATAAGTCCATGGTGAATGAATTGAAATTGTTTTGGTTTGGCTTCTGATTTAATGCTTTCTATCATTTTCATCAAACTCCTGTAGAAGAAATATGGCAAATTTATCCTTATGTATCCCTTTATGTGTTTAGTATCCTTACACGGGAAAGATGTACTACACTGAATCTGGTATCACAAGTGAAATATTTTTGAACTATTAACACCAATTCAGCCCATGGTTCATTAAACCATTCCCTCGGAATACCTTTTCATCTGCCAAAGGATCCTTTCCTATTTTTATCTAGGAAAATTTCCAACCTTTATCTCTAAAATGTAAACCTAATTTATGATATAACTCTCCTGAAAATGATAAATCTAATGCTTCAAAGATATATTCAGGACTTAAAGAGATATGCATATTTCCCACCTGGTTTCATTCTGTGTGAAGTTATTTACAAATTCTTTTGTCACTCTCTCATTATGGCCTCTGATTTTTGTAAAAACCCTATCAACCCTGACTGATAAAGTTTTTTCACAGTCTCCCTACTCCAGTGTTCTATTTGAAAGTTGTTGGGAAAAATAATGAGAGGGGAGGGGGGGGGAGGGGGGGTGGTGAATCAATATTTAGAGCTTACTCAAAACTTTTACTTTTTCCTTACTAAATTCCATATGCGACTTTAATGAACCCAACTCGAGTATACATGCAGATATCCTTAAGCAAACTTGCGTATTGCTAGAGATATTATTATGCATATAATTCTTTACTTAGATCAGTGCATCATTCATTCATTAGATGTTTAGTAAGCAGTAAGCATTTGCAGTAAGAACAGAATAAATCATCACACACATGAACACCAAGATTTAAGGTGGAAACCCAATTCGGGAGAAAACCACCGTTGTTGTTGTCTTTGTCTTCAATATTTATTATAAAGAAAACTGCTTACAATAATGTACAGGTGCAGACTCATACCAGCACGCAGGCACCCACCTGCAGAAAGCTGCAACCTTCTCTCATTATCCAGCTACTACTGGAAGGGAGCTTCAACCCTCTGCTATCGTTTACCAGCCACTCCTGGAAGGGAGCTACTACCCCCTGATCTCGTTTACCAGCTACCAATGGAAGGGAGCTATAACCCCCTCACTGAAGGCTTCGACCCTCAACACCACCATGGACCACGTTTCATCAATTTTCATACTAGATCCTACAGCTTCCACAACACACCTTGTAGGCCTCTTTTCATCAGATTTTCAGACTAAACCCACTCCATACACTTAAGCTCAAGGAACATACATCAAACTAAAACTTATAACCCATTCAACTTATTCATTGAATCATCAACCAATCAACCAACAACTGATCTTTAATCATAATCAACCAGTAGTATAATCAGTATTCAAACAACCCAGATCTGTATGAAGACATCATTGATAAACAACAGTAATATAGAAAAAAAAATCATAGATTTCCTTCTGCATACTTCAGCAAAACCCTAGATTCCATACGTGCTTTTACTTCACTGAACCTGCGTATATACGCTCTTTCACAGAGACAAACCTACGTATATATCTGCAACTATTTCAGGACTGACCTTAGATTCCATACTCGCTTTTGCTGAAACTAACCTGCATATATACGCGCTTTCACTGCAACGAACCTGCGTATAGATATACAAACATTGTAGGGCTTCTCAACTCTTCAGAATAGATAAACAGCTCAGATATTACCCTTCACTTCAGAATACATTCCTCACATCTCAGATCTAAACATTCCATAAACAGATCTAGAAGATATATAGTCATTTCAAGTCTAGATATCTTGATCCATCATTTTATTCATAGGTGCATTATTGATTCAGATCTATCAATAAATTGTAACACATTCTATGTAGATATACTTTAGAGTCAAGTATTCATTCAATACCCAGACATATGCGCACCCTTTCACTATGATCTTCTTCTCCTTATATAGTTTTAGCATTTATCAATACCATGAGCCAAAACTACTCAACTATTGATGGTAATCCTGGACGGAATCAAATAGATAATACAACGCTTAATACTGTAGGCTAATACCATGGTAATGCCCCTTGGTATCATAATTTTAGAGCGCAAAAGGCATACACGACTTGGAGCATTCGTTTCCGCGTGTATACACAACTTCTCTTCATAAAAACTGCGTATATGATAACCCTGAATGTATACGCGGGTTGCCTTCACAAAAGTAGCGTATACATTGTATCCATACGCGGGTTTCCTTCACAAAAGTAGCGTATACATTGTGACATATTATATTTATCATTTCTCTGGCACTTACTGGAATTCTTTTGTCTGTCACATCTAAAATGATTTGTAGATACATCATTCTTACATCTTTAACACATAGGTTTCTTATCATAGGAAACTCATCAAGTAGGTTTCCATCAAGGACAACTTCATCAAGTAGGTTTCCATCAAGGATAACACATTACATCATATTTCCAATAATCTCCCCCTTTGGACTTGTTGGCAACCACGATGGTGTTTGATCACCACAATAGATAGATACATTAATCATAACCATTATTCAAACACCAAGAGACTCTCCCCCTTTGAAATCAAGGGCAAAGGGTGGATCAAAACCAAAACAAGGTTTCTCTTCCCTTGTAGAAAGATGAGCTCTGTAGATCTGAAGTGCACTAAATTTACCATGCTCCCCCTGAGTTCATGCTGAATCTTTAGACATATTTTTCAATGAAGTACATGACTCTATAACTCAACCAAGTGTGACCATTCCTATCACCAAGGACTTATACCTACATCAATGATCCAACCAAGTGGAACTGCATTTTGAATGAACTACCCAACCAAGTAGGCTTACAAATTTTGACTCAACTACCCAACCAAGTGGGTTTACAAATTTGAACAAGTCCTTACATGACTGAATATAACAATTTACATCATAGATCTCAACATGACCTTTTCATCAAATGAATTTTTATAAACAAGACCAATGAATCTCAATCATGAGGTCAGACCACAATAAACACTTAGAATTCCAACAATGCATCCTTTCCCACAGGACAAGTGCTCCCCCTTAGCTTGTGCACCTTGAACACTTTCAACAACTAATCATCAAGGCATCTTCATAAAAAATATTAGAGAATGAAACAGAAATAGAACTGGAACATCACTAGAGATACCCAACAACACCGCAACTATTCTGAAAATGCTTATCCAAAAAATTGTGCCAACAAAAACCCATACGTGGTTTTTTGTATATAAACTCGTGTATATACGCAACTTTCCTTTATGAAATCCGCGTATCCAATTTAATCTTCTGAATTTAAGCAGATCTGATCTTCTAAGCGGCAGAGGCAACTACCAGCTTTTGTCTGAGATATTCGAATGCTTCCTTGGGAAGAGGTTTAGTAAATATATCAGCAACTTGTTCTTTGGAGGGAACATACTCCAATTTCACCTTTTGTTCAAGCACTTGTTCACATAAGAAGTGATACTTGATAGGAATGTGCTTGGTCTTGGAATGCATAACAGGATTATTTGAGATTTCGATGGCACTTGTATTATCACACATAATGGATATGGGAGGTGAACATTTGATTTGATTCATCAAACTACATATATGAATTTTTAAGACCAAAATACCTCAAGAGAGAGATCACATTTCAGAACCATCATAATGCCAACAATGCATTATTCACAGCAAGGCTAAATTCACCCCAAGCCTAAGCATCCTGAACATATTCACCAACCAATTCATCAAAGCATCTTTATCAAGTGGATAATCAGAACTCAAAATCATATCAGCAGATATAACCATCAACATTAGATCAAGAAATTTATTACTGTCAGTAGCATATCAAAAACTGTTTTTGAGTCTTCTTCACTGTTTTTCTTATCAGAAACAAAACAAAACAAAACAAAACAAAACAAAAAAAAAAAACAAAACAAAAAAAAACAAAAAAAAAAAACATACACAACTGTCACTATATGAACTCGCGTGTATACGCGGCTTTAGTTTATGAAACTCGCATATAGAAAGTGAAATACAGAAAAGTTTCACAACTTCATCTCCCCCTGAATTTGTATGACATGTACCTGTCTTCCCTTGTCACATCAGATGCACTGTTAGAAATAAACACAGCCAAAATTACCAAACCAACCATGGGATTCACCATATATTGCTCCCCCTGTGAAGATACATTACTGATTCCTATAATGTATCTCACATCACTCCTGCAGTCATTATGAGAAGTAAACTTTAGAAGCGGATGACTGCAGTAGGGTCAATGTTCCCACCGTTTTTGACAGGTGCTTCTTCTTTTTCAAGTTTTGCTGGAAATTCTCCAATTTCTCAGATTTGTTCATCATACTTAATCTGCATTCTTTTTCTACATGCCCATACTTGTTACAAGCATAACATCTTATGTGACCAGAAAAGGGAGCATAGGGATCATAATATGTTTTCCTAATATTTCTTCTATTGCAATCAACTGCTTTATGACCAAAATTGCTGCATGAAAAACAATATCCCTTAAAGAAACCTGAGTACCTGGGAGCTGACTGTATTTTTGTGTAGTGTCTATTTGTCTTTGATCGAAACAATTTTCTTCTACACTTGGCTGCAACATGTCCATAATTATGACATATAAAGCATTCAACATTATTGATCAAAGGAGAGAATCAATTGATACTTCTATATTTAGGAGTGAATGATTTCCTTTGAGAATTCATGATTGTCAGTTGCATTTCTGTCTCTTTAAACACTTCAGGTTTTGCATTGATATCCTTTGAATCTTTAGAATTTTCTTGTGAACTAGATTCTCCTTTAACAGTTTCATGAAAACCAAGACCAAATTTAATAGAAGGATACCTTTGACTACTAATAATATTATCCAGAATCTTAGTACTATCTTGAAACCTCAAGTGTTTATCATTTTCTTCTAATTTGCCTTTTAAAATGTTTACCTCAACCTCCAATTTTTGGCACTACTTCTTCATACTTTCTTCTACCCTTCTTCCTTCTTCCACTTGCTCATTTAAAGTTAGAATTTCTTCTTTTAACTCATTTTCTTTTTCTTCACATGTTTGTAGAAGTTCTGCATTCTTCTTATTTGATTTTGCTATATTTGCTTTAAGAGAGATGATTTCTACTTCCAGTCCTTCATTGTGATTGGTTAATTCAGCCTGCAGCCTTTGATACTTGTCTATCTGTCCATTCAATCTGAGATCATGTCTTTGTAGATATATTCCCTCTCATTAAATGAAATTTGTTGATCTTCAACTTTAATCTTGAGATTTGCAATTACTGCTTCTAGATCCATAACATTACTTTCACTTTCGTTTTCACTATCTTCACCATTGCATGCACAAGGAAGTGAATCACAAGAACAACTATCAATACCTATTTCATATTCTTCATTTTCTGTTGTACACAATTTCTGAGATATCTTATTTCTTTGAGTAGCCTTTTTCTTTTGATTCCTTCCCATTGAGACAGATCTCCTTCAAGAGATCAAGCTTCTTCAGAAACACCTGCTCTGATACCAATTGTTGGGAAAAATACTGAGAGAGGGGGGGGGGGTGAATCAGTATTTATAGCTTACTCAAAAATTTTACTTTTTCCTTACTAAATTCCATATGCGACTTTAATGAACCCAACTCGCATATACACGCGGATATCCTTAAGCAAACTTGAGTATTACTAGAGATCTTATTATGCATATAATTCTTTACTTAGATCAGTGCATCATTCATTCATCAGATGTTTAGTAAGCAGTAAGCATGTGCAGTAAGAACAGAATAAATCATCACACATAAGCAACACACATGAACACCGAGATTTAAGGTGGAAACCCAATTCGAGAGAAAACCACCGCTGTTGTCGTCTCTATCTTCAATATTTATTATAAAGAAAACTGCTTATAATCATGTATTGGCGCAGACTCATACCAGCACGCAGGCACCCCCCTGCAGAAGGTTGCAACCTTCTCTCATTCTCCAGCTACTACTGGAAGGGAGCTTCAAACCCCTAATCTCATTTACCAACCACTCCTGGAAGGGAGCTACTACCCCCTCATCTCATTTACCAGCTACCACTAGAAGGGAGCTACAACCCCCTCACTGAAGGCTTTGACCCTCAGCACCACCATGGACCACGTTTTATCAATTTTCATACTGGATCCTACAGCTTCCACAACACACCTTGTAGGCCTCTTTTCATTATATTTTTACACTGGACCCACTCCATACACTTAAGCTCAAGTAACATACATCAAATTGAAACTTATAACCCATTCAACTTATTCATTGAATTATCAACCATTCAACCAACAACTGATCTTTAATCATAATCAATCAGCAGTATAATCAGTATTCAAACAACCCAGATCTGTATGAAGACATCATTGATAGAAAATAGTAATACAACAAAATAGATCAGATATTTCCTTCTGCATACTTCAATAAAACCCTAGATTCCATACGCGCTTTTACTTCACTGAACCTGCGTATATACGCGCTTTCACAGAGACAAACCTACGTATATATCTGCAACTATTTCAGGACTGACCTTAGAGACCATACACGCTTTTGCTGAAACTAACCTGCGTATATACGCGCTTTCGCTGCGACGAACCTGCGTATAGATCTGAAAACATTGCAGGGTTGCACAACTCTTCAAAATAGATAAACAACTCAGATCCTACCCTTCACTTCAGAAAACATTTGCCACATCTCAGATCTAAACATTCCATAAACAAATCTAGAAGATATATAGTCATTTCAGGTCTAGAGATCATGATCCATCATTTTATTCATAGGTGCATTATTGATTCAGATCTATCAATAAACTGTAACCCATTCTATGCAGATATACTTCAGAGTGAAGTATTCATTCAATACCCAGACATATGTGCACCCTTTCACTATGATCTTCTTCTCCTTATATAGTTTTAGCATTTATCAATACCATGAGCCAAAACTACTCAACTGCTAATGGTAATCCTGGATGGAAACAAATAGATAATACAGCGCTCAATATTGTGGGCTAATACCATGGTAATGCCCCTTGGTATCATAATTTTAGAGCGTAAAAGGCATACGCGACTTGGAGTGTTTGTTTCCACGTGTATACACAACTTCTCTTCATAAAAACTACGTATATGCTAACCTTGAATGTATACGCGGGTTGCCTTCACAAAAGTAGCGTATACATTGCATCCATATGCGGGTTTCCTTCACAAAATTAGCATATACATTGTGACATATTATATTTATCATTTCTCTGGCACTTACTGGAATTATTTTCTCTGTCACATCTGAACTGATCTGTAGATACATCATTCTTACATCTTTAACACATAGGTTGCTTATCATGGGAAACTCATCAAGTAGGTTTCCATCAAGGACAACTTCATCAAGTAGGTTGCCATCAAGGACAACACATTACATCATATTGCCAACAAAAGTCCTTTGGCTCTGCTCTGGAGGCCATCTTTTCTAAAAACCATTTAATGTGACCATCTCTTGTCATTAATTTCATTTTGAAAATAAAAATTAAACACCGAGTGTAACTGTGGTAGTAGGCTTACCTTTCTGCTTCACTGCTTTTGACAACCAACCAATTCTATGTCTCTTTTCTTTTGAAGAATGTACTCTTACTGTAGTTAAAAAAAAAGAAATTGATATAAAGGGTTGCAAGAAAACATAATTTATGTTTCTAATGTTACACCTTCTATTAATTCTTTTTTTTCTCTTTAAAATCAATCTCTGTTTTGCAAAATAATTGGAAGGTATTCTCTTTAAAAACACTCTCTGTTTTGCAAAAAGAATTGGACTGTGTGGAAAAAAATTGAAATTTTTTTACACACAGTAGTATTTTCACTCCTTATTTCCTATAAAATTTTCCAAAACACTTTATCCAAATTCAATGTACATTCATCAAAAGAAACTTCAATCATTTCAATCAAAAATTCATGGTAAATTGTCTTACTTCATTGCTCCTCAATTATGTCTTTTGTCAAAAACACATCTATCTATCCTCCATTTGCTTCGTATGTTGTGTTCTAGATTTGTAGACTGAGTGTGGTTTTAAAACAATTCTATAACTGAACTTACAATTTTCTCATGCATTCGAATTGTAGTTCCACTTCTCTATTTTTTTATTTGAATTAAAACACTGTGGAGGAGGATGTGTCGACCTTACCTTCTTCTATGCACTTGCTCTTTATGACTTTTCTATGATATTGTGGTCTTCTTTAGTTGAACTGGAGTTTTAAATCCATAAAAAATCCATTAAGATCTTCTTTTTACAAACTTATTCAAAATAAAATTCGTAATTCACTGATGGTAGAGTATTTTTAAAACTTGTCAACACATTTTTAAATAGTTTGAATGCAGGATTTGTTACATGACAGACTTGTATATTGAAATAAATTCACTCCCTCTTTAACTCAGAGCTTGATTGATTGATACAATCCCGAAATTCATTAAAAAAATCGGATCTTACCTCACTTTAGAGAATTCTTCTTTCTGTTCCATGGCACCGTTAATTTTTATGGAATTCTGGTCGTGAATGTTTCTTATCACTCTGATTTTATCTTACTCACTATATCTTTTACTTCTCCTTCTGCGTTTTCTCCTCTCGACCTTCTCACAAATTATCTTTCCTTTATGTTTTTCACAGTGGTCACAGATACCAGGACGTGCTTGAATACGCACTCCTTTTCCTCACTGAGCCTTCCAATGGCGATGATGGTGAAAACCTTTCTCCAGAATTGTCTCTGAGTTTTTAAAAATGGTCAAAATGGCTTCCTACAGGAGCGAAAATGGCTTACAACAGAGCGGAAATGTTTAGCAGAGACGGAAATGAGTTCGTTTTGTTTTACACAGTGTTTTGTTTTTGAAACTTCTACCTGTTTACTAACTCTTTGACCGTCCATGCATGTTTCTCTCTTTGACTGTCGTGCATTTCCTTCTGCATCCCATTCATGGTATGTACATTTGAATACCTGTAATGTCATCATGCTCCATCATTAACCTTCACCTCCATACTTTCCATTTCTCCATTCCTCTTATGCGCCATCATTCTTGCTGACTGCATGCATCCGTATGGCATCATAACTTGTTTTTCATTTCATGCATGCCAGCATTACCATTCATTCATAGGTTGCATTCATTTATTTGTATTGTTTTTCCATTGGTCATATACTTACATAATTGCGCTCATTATTTCATTTTGAATTGCGCCATATAGTTTTAAACTTTAGTATTGAACATTTTGATTTTTAATTTTAAAAATTGACTAATGCAATAGTCAAGTTTTTAAAATTAATCCCTTATGGAGAATGCTAACCTTTGTTTTATGGTTTTTGTAGGTCTCTCAAAATTCTTCTTATGGGTTCAACTTGTGATCTCTTGTTTATCATATTTTTTTATTAAGAAATACATAGGGTAGGATATGGGTAGTGATATGAAATATTTCAAATGGTAATATATGGATAGGGTTAAATGATATGAAGAAGGTTATAAAATATGGGTAATGAATATGAACTGTGGGTAATATTAGTGATGAAATGTAATGTAGGTAAAATATGCATTAACTAGTATTTAAATTAGTTTATCAATTCTACACTATTTTTGAAAAATATGAAAATTTAAGAGAAAATTTTTTTACTCATTGTACATATGTAATCCCTTGTTGACGTTTGATGATGAGTGTCATTGTGTTTTTTTTTTACGACGGCTCTTGTTGACTTGATATAGACTTTATTTCTTCATACATTTGATTTGATTTTGAATTATTGTTCAGGTCCCTTTTGTGCAAGTTTATTCTTTGACATCTGCTATGATCTTCTTAGGTTCCTTCTGATATATTAATTTTTTCAAGTCCCTTTCTGGAAAAATGTCTCAACAATGTTTAGGTCCCTACTAACAAATTGAAATTTTTAGGTCCCTTAAAGGTGTAATTTCACAACGATGTTCCATAATTGAGAATTTCTTCTGTCGCATTTCGGTCCCGTCCTACAAATGTCAAATGATATACCAGGTCCCTTTATTTTGTCTTCCTAAAAACTATTTTCATAGGTTTTTTATTTCACACCTTCCCCCAAACTGAGATTCTGACTTATCCTCAAGTCTGAAAAAATTGGAGGGTAAAACTGCATAAGTGGAAAACAAAAATAGAATTCAGATTGGCCAAACAAGTTGGTTTTCCAATAGGAATTCGAGTTTTTATTGTGCCAGTTTCCTGGATTTTCACAACCAAACTTTGTATTATTATTATTATTATTATTTTTTAATGGATCATCTACTGGACTTTTGGAAATCATATTACTATGCTGTCCCAATATTTCGAGATCAGAATCCATGGAATTTTTTCGCAGAAAATCTTCTTTGTCTATAGGCTTATGATAAATTTTTAGCCTATGTCCATTTACCACAAACGATACAGATGATTCATCAATTTCTTTTATTTTGACCGCTCCATTATTGAATATTTCTTCAATCTCATATGGCCCAAGCCAATGAGTTGTAAATTTGGCTTTGAAATCTTTGAATTTGGAGTCGAACAAGAGTGCCCAAACTCTTTTCTTAAAGACTTTATTCTTGATAAATCGATCATGCCATTTAATCTGTTGTTCTTGCACTAGAGTAGTATGTTCAACTTCTTGTTGTCAATTCTCATTCAATTTGTTTAATTGCATAATCCTTTCTTGTTGTGCTTATGACAATTCCATCCCTAACTCTGCTGCTAGCTTGTATGTTTGTATTTCAAACTTAATTGGTAATAGAACTTATTTTCCATATACTAACTGATATGGACTGAAACCAGTAGTATTTTTCCAAGTTATTCTATATGCCCATAATGCATCGTTCAATTTGTCTAACCAATATTTTCTGTTCATATTCATAGTTTTTGTCATAATACTTTCTAGAACTTTGTTTGTAGATTCCACTCGTCCATTTTCTTGAGGATGATATGGAGTGTATTTTTTGTGTTTGATTTGGAAAGTATTTGTAATTTCATGAACAAGTTTTGATGTAAATTGTGCACCTTGGTCAGTCACTATTTGTCTAGGAACTCCATACCTGATAAATATTTCTTCATATAGAAAAGACGTAATTGTTTCTTCTGTTGCCCATACTACTGCCTTGGCCTCCACCCATTTAGTCACATAATCTATACATACAAGAATGTATTTCTTTCCTTTGGATGGAGGATTGATTGGTCCCACGAAATCTAAAGCCCACTGTTCAAATGGTTCAATAAGTACTTGTGGTTTTAATGCCATTTGATCTTACGCCACTGGTTTACCAATTCTTTGGTAGTTGTCACATCTTTTGACATATTTTATGGAGTCCTTGAATATGGATCACCAATAGTAGCCAAGCTTCAGCTCTTTGTATTCCGTCCTTTTATCTGCAAAATGGCCACCATAGGGTTCATCATGACAATTTTTTAAAATTTCAATTATTTCATCCTCCCTTACACTTTTTCTAATAATTAAATCAGGACCAGTGTAAAATAGATCTCCATTGATCCAGCTATATCTGGCACTATCTCTAATTATTCTTCGTTTTTGTTTGCTTGTGTAATGAGATGGTAAGATATCATATGATAAATAATTAGCTATATCTGCGAACCAAGGGGTTTTGACATTTATAGCAAATAAATGTTCATCTGGAAAATTGTCTGATATAGGATTAGGATCACCAGGTACATTTAATCTTGACAAAAAGTCAGCAACTTGGTTATCTTTTCCTGGTCGATCTTGCACAGTAATATTAAACTCTTGCATCAATAACAACCATCGAGTTATTCTGCTATTTGTAATGGATTTGTTCATTAATTATTGTATAGCAGAATGATCCGTATGAATATAAAATTGATAACCTGTTATAAAATGTCAAAATTTATTTATTGCATGTACAACAACTAACATTTCTTTCTCTGTTACAGTATAATTCAATTCTGTTGGTGTTAAGTTTTTACTGATGAAATATATAGCGTAATTGAATTGATTCTCTTTTTTTCCAAGTGATGCTCCAATAGTTGTATCAGATGCATCAGTTGAAATGTGGAATGGAAAAGACCAATTGGGTCCTCGAAGAATGGGTGTAATTGATAAATTGTGTTTTATTTTTTCAAATGCATATTGACATTTATTAGTCCATTGGAATTCTACTTCTTTTGAAAGTAACTTAAATAATGGTAAAGCTATTTTACTGAAATTTTGAATATATATCATATAATAGCCTGCATAACCCAAGAAACTTTGAACCTCTTTTTGTGTTGTAGGTGGTGTTAAATCCACAATGACCTGAATTTTTGTTGGG
Organism: Pinus albicaulis; assembly: GCA_034641835.2. Classification (NCBI taxonomy): domain Eukaryota; kingdom Viridiplantae; phylum Streptophyta; class Pinopsida; order Pinales; family Pinaceae; genus Pinus; species Pinus albicaulis. The sequence goes on along the minus strand of CM076575.1, from coordinate 783,691,411 downwards.
TCCACCTTAATTATCGAAGAAGAAATATTGTGTCCCAATACTATCCCCTCAATTAACATCATAAAACATTTTTCATTACTGAGTGATAGGTTTGTCTCAATGCATATTTTTAATACTTTTTCAAGATTGTTTAAACAATCATCATATGTTGTACCATACACGGTAAAATCATCCATGTAAACTTCCACACACTCATGAATCAAATTAGCAAAAATAGCAAGAACTGCTCTTTGAAAGGTAGCAGGTGCATTACATAAACCGAAGGGTAATACATTGTATGCATATGTTCCCCAAGGGCATGTGAATGTTGTCTTATCTTGATCTTCTAATGCTATGTTTATCTAATTATATCCACTAAACCCATCTAGAAAGGAGAAAAATTTCTTTCCAGCTAATGAATCTAACACTTGATCAATAAATGGTAAAGGAAAATTATGTTTTAATGTAGCTTTGTTAAGCTCTTTGTAATCAACACAAATTATCCATTTCCCATTTTTCTTAGGCACCAAAACTAAGGGTGAGACCCATTGACTATCTGAAATAGGATAGATAAATCCGACTTGTAATAGTTTTTGTAATTATTCTTTCATTATTTCTTTCATCATGAGATTCATTCATCTTTGTGGTTGCCTAACAGGTTTTATTTCATTATCATTATAAATGTGATGGATGCATGTTTTTGGATGAATTCTGGGCATGTCTTTACAATCCCGGGAAAAAGCTTTTGAATATTTTTGCAATAATGTTATTATTTTTTCCTCTTGTGATGATTTTAAATTGTTACCAATATTCAAATGTCTTTGAGGACTAATTTCAATGATTTTTCTATTTGAATTGGTAATTGAATTTACAGGAAAAATGCTTTCGAATGTATTTTGCAATGATTGTATTGTAAAATTTTCCTGAAAACATTCATTTAGAAGATAACTAGTAGCTTCATATTGAGTCACCCTAAGCTGTTGTTGGCTTGATGGGTCCTGACCCAGGTTCGGTGTGCAAGGTTTTCCAACAAACCCTTATACTACTGGCCCTATGGGTGGGTGCTGGGACTAGGTTTCCGCACCCTGAGAAAGGATGGGTAAGGCAAACAGAGCTATGTCTTGTTCTGTAATTCCCAGATTACCTTGTTCTGTACAGATTTAATTAAGCCTCTATTCACATCCACATGCACTATATCTATAGTTATATGCTTTTTATAACATCGACACAGCATTACATAAACAGAGCAGAACATATCTAGATCCAAGCATTTAGTTATACATATTTTCGCAGCTAAAAGACAGAAAATGCACAACACGAAAATTATCAGCAATTCACACAAAATTACTCACAGATTCTGTTCTCTAATATTCTTTTTCATTCATCCATTCATCAATCTTTCCTTACAATTCCCTTCCCAACCTGCGCACACAGCAGCAGGGTCCGCACACAGCTGGACTTGGATCTCCGTGCACACAGCGAGCAGGAGTCCTTTCCCCAAAACCCAAATAGATAGCTTAAACAACAGATCGCATCAATAGCTCATCATTTCTTATCCTCTACAATACAAAATGCATCTCTAAATATAAGAATCTAGCCTCGATTTTCATATGGTCCGCAACCCATGGTTTTCGGACCCCTAGTTTACCCTTTGACCCATTACAATGCTTTCAGGGCTTTGACCCAGCCCAAAACCTTTGTGCTAGACTAAATATAATAAAAAATATTCAAAATGGACCAGTTTCACAACTTGTTAGGAGACCTTGTTCCAATAGTCCCCCAACACAATCTTGTGACTCGTCCCGAGTCACTGCAGTGGTGCGACCACATAGTCCTCAGCCTGGAATGGCTTGAGTCGACTACCATTTACAAAGCCATGAATGAGGTCACCGCATAGGGTATCTAGCTTGACTACTCTGCCATTCGTGATCTCCTTAACTGTGTAGGGATCAAGCCAGTGCTACCGGAATTTTCCTGGATGTTTCGCAAATTGGCTGTCGTATAAAAGGACGAGATCACCTTCGACGAATGTCTTCTGGTGAATGTGTCGATCATGCCAGGCTTTATCACGAGCCTTTTGAACCTATTGGTGAAAATTAGCAATAAACCGTTCTTCCCCCACAGCTACTAGGCGCTCCTCTATGATATCTGAGTCTGCCATATTTGTGAATGCTGCGATGCGTAGGCTAGGAACAATGTATTCTATGGTCATAATGGCCTCCTTGCCATAGACCATTCGGAAGGGGGTTCTGCCTGTCAGCTTTTTGCAGGTCGTTCGGTAAGCCCACAAAACTGAGGGAATGCGAACATCCCAGTCACTCCGATCGGCATTGCAAACCTTAGTTAATGTCTGCTCCAAAATTTTGTTAAAAGCTTCAACTGCCCCATTAGCCTGGGTATTATATGGTGTACTCTTTGCATGGTGGATCCGGAATTCCTCATTCAAATCTTGAATCGTTTGGTTAACAAAATGCATACCTCTGTCACTCATTAGGATCTTCAGGCAGCCAAACCTGGTCAGAATCTACTTAAAGATGAAGTGCACAGCAGTATCAGCAGTACAATATTTTACCGCTTGTGCCTCAGCCCATCAAGTGACGTAGTCAGTGGCAGTGATAATGTAACATGCGCCAGCTTTCTTGCCTGGTGGATTGATGGGTCCTATAAAGTCAATTGCCCATTTTTCAAAAGCCTGTAGGGCCATTTGAGGCTGTAATGGCATGTCATCTTGTCGTGAGGGTCGGCCAATTCCCTGGCATGTATCACATGATCTGCAATAGGTGTAAGAATCTTGATGTAGGGTAGGCCACCATAATCCAGCCCTCAAAATCTCTTGTGTCGTAGCCCTGCCTGCATAGTGGTCTCCTGCGACTCCATCGTGTGCTTCTGCTAGGATGGTGGGTCGTTCATGTTCCAATACATACCTGCGTAGTATTTCATCTGCGCCTAGCTTGTATAGTTGTCCTGCGATGATAGTAAAGTCCGCAGCCCGGGTAACCAACTCCTTCTTCTGTTGTACTGAATACGTTGCAGGGGCCATGCCCGTAGTAAGGAACTCAATGATATTAGCAAAGTGAGCATCAACCACCTTAATGGTGAACAGCTGTGCATCGGGTAAGCCCTCGTCCAAGTTAGTAGGCTCTTCCCCTGTTTCGATACAAGACAGATGATCCAGGCCTGCATTCAACCTCCCGGGCTTAACGATGATCTCAAAATCATATTCTTAAAATAGCAATAGCCAGCGGCAAATATTCCCCCCCAACATAGGCTTGTTTACCAGGTATTTCAAATTCGAATGATCAATGAACATCTTAAAGTGTCCACCCAGCAGATAGTGCCAATATTTTTGTAGTGCGTACACCATATTCAGTCCTTCGCGCTCAGTGGTAGAGTAATTCTTTTCTACGCCCGAGAGTTTGCGAATGGAAAAGGCAATCGAGTGATCAATATCTCCTTCACCAGGTTGAGTGAGAACTGCGCCCAGGGTGATGCCTGACGCATTGACATGTACATGAAATTCCTTTGACCAGTCAGGGAATATCAGTATGGGTGCAGAGATCATCTTCTCTTTTAGTAGTTTGAAGCTCTTCTGAAATTCGTCATTCCAGAAAAAATAGAAATCTTTTTCATTAACAACATATCACATCAATAGCTCATCATTTCTTATCCTCTACAATACAAAATGCATTTCTATTTATAACAATCTAGCCTTGATTTTCCTATGGTCCGCAACCCATGGTTAACGGACCCCTAGTTTACCCTTTGACCCATTACAATGCTTTCAGGGCTTTGACCCACCCCAAAACACCTGCGCTAGACTAAATATAATTAAAAATATTCAAAATGGACAAGTTTTGCAGCTTGTTATAAGACCCCATTCCAGCAGTCCCCCAACACAATCTTGTGACTCGTCCCGAGGCATTGTAGTGGTGCAGCCACATAGTCCTCAGCCTGGTATGGCTTGAGTCGACTCTCATTGACAAAGCCATGAATGAGGTCACTGCGCATGGTAGCTATTTGGACTGCTCTGCCATTCGTGATCTCCTTAACTGTGTAGGGACCAAGGCAGTGCTACTGGAATTTTCCTGGATGTTTCGCAAATTCGCTATCATATAAAAGGACAAGATCACCTTCGAAAAATGTCTTCTGGTGAATGTATTGATCATGCCAGGCTTTATCACGAGCCTTTTGAACCTGTTGGTGAAAATTATCAATAAACCGTTCTTTCTCCAAAGCCACCAGTTACGCCAGGTGCTCCTCTATGATATCTGAGTCCACCATATTTGTGAATGTTGCGATGCGTAGGCTAGGAACAACATATTCTACGGGCATAATGTCCTCCTTGCCATAGACCATTCAAAAGGGGGTTCTGCATGTTATATTTTTGCAGGTCGTCCGGTCCCAGGAATACCTTGGTGCGTGTTAGTCATCCATAATTCTGATAATATCCAAAGATGACTAAAATTTCCAATCCTAGATTTCTAGAAATAACATTTCAAAGAAACATTATAAATTATAGAAATCTCACTGCCTTCATCATTTTGAGTCTGTCAATTCACCAAAATCTTCATCCATGTCTTCTAAAAAGTTATCCTGCTGTTTCAAAGAAGAAAGCTCATTTCAGGCTTTTTATCCCTGTTTTTATTAGTCCATTTTCCTTTGAAAAATAACCTATCTTCCTTTTATCAATTCATCATTTCCTCTGAAAAAACCCTCCAAACCATCATAACTCCTTTATATGGTTCAAAAACCCCTTTTTAAACCATTAAACTCACTTTTTTTTGGTTTAAAACACCCCTTTTTACCTAGCATAACTTCTAAATTGGCCTAAAAACCCCATTTTTTGGCCTAAAAAGAAGTCTTTTTATAATTATGGTCTTAAGCCCTTGAGGGCTTAAAATATTTAGCCCCTCTACCATGTGACCCGAGGGCCTGACCATGGGCTAATTCATAGCCCCCTAGTCCCCTCTTTTCCTCCGCCCCTGGTTCCCTACTCCTCCACACGACCACACTTCTACCTTATCCCTAGCCCCCCTTCCCTTATCTTCTATATTACCCCTCACAGCTATGGAAAAACGTGTTTTTTCTTTGTTTTCTCCCCGCCACACTTATCAAAACTTGCATTAATCTGAGCCGTTGATCTATTTTGATCCTACGGCGCTAACTCACCCTACCTATCCTCACCTTTCCTCCAGCCCTTCTCTTACTTTCCTTTTCCTCCACGCTATATATTCCTTGATTGATCTCCACCATCACTCTATCGATTATGGTGGCTCTTATCCCCTCTCCCATTCAATCTATCCCCCCATCAAACCTATCTGTCCCTGCAAGTTGATCTACACCGTAGATCTAATGGATATAACGGTTCTCGTCTAACCCAACGATTCAATGACCTCTCCACTCCACGACAAATTAAACCATGTCACCATATGGCCTGCCTTCCACCCACAGAACGCCCAACCAATCATTTCTTTCCACTTTTCTCCACTAAACCCCTGCCCGTGCACCTTTCCATCGCGCTCCTCTCCGCACCGTTGAATTTTCCCCATCCCATTTGACGGCTCATATGCGATATCGCGCGATTTGTACATTCGGGATTTAAGCCACCCAAATCATGCGAAACCACCGATTTCGTAAAGGACGTGTGTCGCGAGATGATTTTATCGTTTTCATGTTATAATAAACCACTTACCACCCATTTGTCACACGAAAACCACTAGTGGATTTTCAAAACCACTTTTGCCCATTTTTCGCGCCCAACTCCATTTTAAACCCTTTTTCGCAGTTTTCTCCATTCCCCCCTTCTACAGAATTCCTCCACTACTCCTCTGCCACTCCATTAACCTCTGTAAAGTATTTTTCAACCCTCACACAGGATTTTATAACATATTTTGTGTTTTTTGCAGGTTCTATGGCGATTTTAAGGGCCAAAAACCCTCCCACAGTTCATAAAAGGCCGGGCTAGAAGGTAATGACTTTCATAGTCCAAACAAAGGACAAGTAACAAAGAAAGGGACTGCCATGGTTTCATTTCATGGCTTGATCAGTGCTTATAAGCACGGGTTATACAATCAAACCCTCGGCGCACCAGAAGAGACCCTGCACATAACAAAACAAAGAAAAATCAGTAAAATAGGAAGAAAGGCCAAAGAAATAGGGATTAAAAGTTTAATCTTAAAATTTTAATGATAAAACACAGTTTAAAGGTGGATACAGTCAGCAAAAGGACAAATTGAAGACCGAAGGAGGCATGATTAGCCTCAAAAACACAAAATCAAAGTCAAAACAGAGTATCAAGGTATAAAGAGACAGACATAAGTGTTAAAAGTTTAAATTAGCAGATCAATGCTAAAAGAGCCTTAAAACACAGTTTTATGATGAGATCAAGGCAAAATAGGCTTAAAGATAGCCTCTAATACATCAAAGGGGCAGTTATTCACTTGATAAGTCAAGAGTGACACCTTTCACTTACTTTATACCTCAAAAGACAAATAGACAGTTATTACACTAAAGGAGATATTTTAAACTATCAGAACAGTTATTGTAAAGACAAGAAAAGGTCCTCAAAATCAATATTTTCAGCTATTTTATCCTCATGAAGTAAAGACATATTTAATACACAGAGAGGTAGCTGAGAGACATTCCTACCTTATGCCTTGCATGGTTTTTAAGGATAGGAGTGCATTTACTGTGTCATTAATAACATTTTGAACCCTAGATAGTTCCACCTCCTCATTTTTAGCATAAATACTGCATTTGAACTCATTGTATGTGGGCATTTGATAACTCTTTGAAGTAATACATAGTTCTATTGAGATTAAAAGAAATTGATGTACTGGAACCTGTGGATGTTTTGACTTGTTTGTTGATGGAGAAAGCTCTGTCATTGGATCCATGAGCTTGGTTGTTGGTGAAGTATTCTAATATGTTTATGTTTTTCCTGTTTTCCATTATGTTTTCATCATTTCTTACTTACAGTATAGTAAAATTTTTAGGCTAAGAAATATCACTAAGAAGCACCTTAGACCTGTTTACTCTTCACTGTCTTTATGTTTTCATCTGCTGAAGGTTTTATTGAGTAGTTTGACTACTTTTCAAACCCTTAAGCTCATTTATTTCCTAAATAGTTCAATACAGTGGCCTCAAGAATGATTTATGGTTTTCCCTGCTTCCTTGTTGCTACCTAAAAACTATTTTTGAAATCTCCCTTTAAAGTACCATTGTCCAAAGTCTGCCAAAGAGGTATGTTTTGATCATACCCTTTTTAATTTCTCAAATAATTGTTTTGAAGGTCTTTATAGTTGTAATCACAAATGTTTAGGAGTTCACTCTTCTATGAATGTAGTTATTTGTGAATCTTGAATGTTTTCTTATCCTTGAGAGTGAAATCTTTGATGAAATAGAGCTTTCCTCGACTCTTAGATTTCATTTTGAAATTTTTTCTTGAAATTGTTATTTGTTGAAGTGTGATTTGTAGAACTTGTCAGTTGTCTATAAAGGTCATACCTCAAATGATTATTTAATCCCTTTTTTAAAGATTACATACAATTATGATTCTTAATCACCTCAGTTCTACTCTTTTCATTCTAAACTACATACGCACTTGTCACCGTCCCTACCATTCCCCATTCCGCACAATGGAGGACCCATTTCGTGACCTGTGAACATTGTCATGCCTTGAAAACATCATCAATGCATCCCTCTAAGCATGAGCTTTATTTTCCCTTGAGACATCTCCTTGCAAAAATCATGAAAAACATCCCTTTTGGCATTGGCGCGGGCAGGCAGTTCAGTACTCGCGCCAATGGGGAAACTTAAAGAGGCCGCGCTAACCGGCGCTCGTCTTCGAGCAGTAGTCGTTACCAAAACCAATTTAAGAGAAGTTTTTAAATAACAGGATGTTTACATGTGTTTCAAAAAACCCGAAAACCATTGCCCTTCTTGAGTTGGGAGGTTTAGCTACGGGAGTTCTATGGAAGGGAAGTAGTTTTGCCACCTTCTATGGAACCTTCCTTGTTGATAGGGCCCATCCCATAATAATAGGGATCCCAACTCCCTCCTTCCCCATCTATAAAAGCTTGCTCAGATCCATGGCAAGCTAGTCTTGAAGTGTTGAAGCTTTGCATCTCCTATTCCCAAGTGCCTTTTCGTGTCAGTAAGAGCTCTTTCTTTTTTCCCTTATGCCCATCATAAGGAGACGTTTCAGAGACTTCCGGGAGAGGTTTTGCCTTTCCATGGTGAGCTTTACAGACGTGAACGACCGAGACCCATCTCAAGGAGACCACGACGTCGTATTGGTTGTAATCTTCTTTTCACCTTGTTATTTAATGAATGATTACGACGGAGTTCCACTGGCTAATATGTTGTGGGGAGTAGCATCCTTCGACTGATGAAGTTGCGTATGCCGGCTTGCGGTTACTTGTATTCGTTTGTTTTCGTACGTGTGTGTCCATCCGCGAGATCGTGGAGGATCGGATTCGCAGGTCGATGTGAACAGAACGCTTTCTTCTACGGATCATAGCATTGGATTCCATGTAGGCCTCCATCTTTGGTCTTTTATTCGTAACTAGGAACTTGCGCTGTAACATTTGATGATTGTTGCTAGACCCCTGCTGGGCTAGTAGGGATCGCCTCTGTCCACAGAGGGGATTTAATTCTTCGAACAATTTACGATCACGGGGATCGCTTCAGATTTCACACCGTCTCGTTTGGATTGTCTCGTTTGATTGTTTTATGATTTTCCTTGCTTGGTTAGCCTTCTAGGTTGGGTTCTTTTTCTCTTTTTGTTTCTTGGTTTGCTTAGTTTACATTGATCTGCTTCTGGAGTAGTTTTTTTTTTTTTTGGCTGAGAAACTCGACTGGCGCGCTTTTTAGCCCGACAGTCGCGCCAATTGGCACATGTTGCTTTTGTTTAGCCCGCGCCAATTGCTTTCTGGCACTAGTTGCAGCCTTACAGTCGCGCCACTCCTGTAAGGTTTTTGAGTTTGTTCAGTTTTGAGCTCTCTGGGTCTGGTCAGTGCTTTTCTTCTTGATTTTCCGACTGCCTGAGTGTGTTGGAGTCCTGTTTGACTGGGAATTTGCCTTCGTCCTTTGGTTGTTTGCTTTTATCTATCGATTTCATGTTTTGAGCCCTAGGGCATCTAGTGGCCTTGTGTATCGAGCCCTCCTTGGTAGTTTTGGTGTTTCGTTTGTCCAGTCGACTTTCTGATTGCTCCTCCGCATCCTCTTAGTAGTTGTTCACTGTTTTTTTACGATTTTTGGGTGATTACTCATTCCTTCATTCAAATTTCATTTGGTCTTGCTTTGGTCCTAGATCACATGGTCCATTGGAGCCTTTGAGTCTTTTTCTTGGTTTTGAGAGACTTTGGTCGATTTGGGATCTGATTGCCTGTGTCATTGAGTGAAACTTGTTCGTTTTGTTCTCTCAATATCATTTCTCAAGTTGTTCCATTTGTTTTTAGTTTGTTTAGTGCATTTAGCCATCAAACGTTGAAAATTACAAAAAAAAAAAATATCTTTTGCTTTTGGTTAATTAGTGTAAATTGTAATCTTTTCGATTTCGCTAGTGATTAGTGATTTGAATGAAAAGTTTTCAATTTCATTAGTTGCATTAGAGATCACATTGTTTGTCTTAGATCATTTTGGTTGTATGCTTCAACTCTTCTGTAGCTAGTTTCATGTCGAACGAAATGTGTTGAATATTGGCATGTAACTTTGCATTTAAGATCTTTTGAACTTTGAAGACAACACATTCGTTAGGGCCTGAAAACTGAAACGTAATTGAAGATCAACTTTAAAATCTGCTCAATTTACACTAAGGCAGCATTGAAATCTAACGAAACATATTTAGAGGTCTAGGCTAGAGACGTGTTCCGGCGTCTTAAAACCTAGTAGTAGTTGTCGTTTGCCTCTTGGCTTTAGATAGCACTAGTACGGACTTGTGCTCCCCGTACCGTCGCGTATATAAAGGGAGACCCCCTCTAGGTTTCAATCCTTTATCCATAGGAAGCCGAGTATGCCGCCCTATACCCGTGATACACCAGACACATCATTCGGGGAGATTGCCTGCACGTACGGAAAGTCCTTGGTTTATTTCTCTTTCATTATTGAAACCAAGGTGTATATTGCAGTTCACGGTTATTTGGTACACCCTTTTGCCTAGTATTCCTGAGCAGTCATTTGATCTTCCCGACCTCCTAAACGAAAAATAAATCTCAAGCATCCTTTTACGCTTGTGTCAAGTACGAAGAGATAGAGTCATCTTTTATCGTTTCTCGACTCTTAAAACATGAAATGGTAAAGTTTCTTACTTTTCAATGTGGTAAAATTTAATCACCCACGATTACACACCCGCTTAGATATTGCTTGTTGACCATTTGATCGTGTGTCTTGACTCTTTTTCAGCCCGTGTTTGTGTTGGTTTTTTTTTCTCTTGTCGTTTGCCACAGTGGCGGAACCCTCGGTTTCCTCTACTGGTAGTCCTTACACGGACGATTATTCAGAGGCTTCCCAATCCTCTGTTGAACCACAACAGCCTGTTGTTTTTTAGTTTCCTGACGGGGGACCGGTTCTTGCTGAGCAACCCTTTGGAGGACCAGTTGAGTTCAATTGGCCCTTTTCGGACCCCGTGTCTGAATTGAGATTAGGAGCTGATTTCCTTTCTCTTACATCGGGTTCGCCTTTTGTTGCTACTGTATTTCCTCCTAGTCCTTGCCGTCTCTTGCGAGATTTAATGGCGGGATCAACCATGAGTGATTCTGGTGAGGAAATCCCAACGTCTGGTGAAGACTATCAGCTCTTCCCACGAAGATTGTTTCAAGGAGACAACTCTGAGCTGGCTGGCATGTCAACAGCCAGTCCTTCTTTACCACAGGGATACAGATCTCTGGGTCAGATCATTTCCGCTGCAGCCTCTATGGGAATATCATCTCCTGCTTTGAGGCCAGCTGTTACTACACCCGGGGTGTCTCCTCAGGCCTTTGTCATACGTTCCTGTCGGCCCAACGTACGCTGTGGCTGCCTCTTCTCTGTTGTCCGGCATACGCTACTAAGTGCAGGCCAACTCTGAAGATGTTTATCTAGCATTGCCCCTATCTGGGAGAATATCTCTCAGGAAGGAGTATCAGTTGTCTTTGCATACATAGTGTGGAGGCAGCAAGTTGGACCATCCTCCCAAGATCCAAACCGCTCTTATTTTTCACACTATGCACAGGATGGTACACCCGTGTATGCTTTTCTAGGTCAGTATGACGAGCACAGGGACATTTTACGTCTGCCTGCTCCTGAGGCTTACCTCCATGCTCAAGGTTTACCTTATAACCAAGCTTATAACCCGCAAGGACAACCTTTCCAAGGCCAACCTTCGGGCCAACCTGGCTATCCTTATGACCCACAGGGGCAGCCCATCCAAGGGCTACCCTGCGGCGGGCGACAGAGGCCATCAAATACGATCTGAGACGGTATTACGGCCCTTGAGTCGACTGTCCGGCCCTCGGCGGGGTACCAGCGGGACAGTCACATGTCCTGGGGGGGCAAATCCGGCCTTCTTCTGCGTCTGGCAACGATATCTGTTGTTTCTAACGTTGCATATCAGCGGGGACCATCTATGGTTGCTTTCGTCAAACCGGTTTCCAGCAAGCACCTGGTCCTGTTCCACCACCAGGCCAACCGGCTCATCCGGTACAACCCGGTGTTCCGCCTCCAGGCCAACCGGCCCATCCGGTACAACCTGGGGCTCACTTACAACCAGGTCAACCTGCGCAACCGGCACCGCCTGTCTATCCGGGTCAGCCTGGTCATTCAGGTCAGCCCTCTCAGTCGGGTCAACCTGTTCATTCAGGGCAGCCCGCTCATTCCATTCACCCTGATTAACAGCCTGTTCATTCAATGCCGCAGCCAAATCAACAACTGCGCCCTACGTATCAGGCTCCGCAAGGTTCCACTTTTCAGCAGCCTACTCATCCTCAGGGTGGTTATTATCCTCATGGTCAGTCTCAACCGAACTATAACCACCCTAGAGGCTCTCAGTATTATCCTCCTCCACCCGGTTTTACCTACACTCAGCAGCCGAATCCAAACACTGCTTATATGAAGCCGACGCCTAATCAGGTTCCGTACCCTGGTTATCAAGCCCCTCACTATGGTTACCAGCATCCAAATCAGTCTGGTTATATGACCTACGCCCTCTACGGTCAGAATCTTGCGAGACAGAACCCATAGGGGCAAGGATATTCACAACCATCGTGGAGTATGGGTACCGGACCTCATCCTGGGCCCGGCATGACGGTTAATCCACCATTGCCGTTCCTGGCTACCTTGCAGCTGCCGGATGTTTCAAAACTGACCAATGATCCGATTTTACATAATTCCAAGTTCGAGGGAAAAGCTGGAGAGGACCCCCAGGCGCATGTGATGACGTATCACCTTTGGTGTTCGTCTAACTCTTGGGTCGACGATTCAATCCGTTTGCGCCTCTTCCAGCGTACTTTAACTGGAGCTTCTGCTAAGTGGTACATAGAGTTACCCCGTGGCATTTTCCAAGATTTCAATTCTTTAGCCATGGATTTCCTCACGCATTTTCAGTTACCGATTCGTTATGAAGCCGGGACGCACCTCTTGACTTATCTCAAGCAGGATAAAGCCACTCACATCTCAGATCACATTCATGAGTGGCGGCGTCGTCGTAGACTGATCAAGTTTCACATTCCTGATCAGATACTGACTCACTGGTTCACCACCTCCTTCGTGAATAAAATCGCTCAGGATATTGCGATGGGAGCGTGTGTGACGGAGGAACAAGCTATTGCACGTGCCCAATATTTGGATCTTGTGTATTCTCAATTCGGCACGCTTTACGATATCTTGACTGATGCTCCACGGCCCGGAACCTCTAAGGCTCCACCTACCCCTGCGGTGGATGGTGTCATTGGTTCTGTCTCTCAGAATTCGAAGAAGTCTTCGAATGGGAAGCAGAAGGCTAATTCTTCCAACAATACTTCTACTAATCCCGCCTCATCTGATTCTGGCAAAACCGCGGAGGTGAATGCCGTTCAGGCCAATCCTGCGGACAAATCCTCCAAGGGGAAGAAGAAGGGCAAAGGCAAACCTAAATCTGATGCCCCGAAACCAGAATCTAAATCTCGTACTGAGGATGGCTCCCAGCGTAAACCGAAGTACCCTTGCCTCATCTGTGAAGGGGACCATTATACTAAGGATTTTCCCAGTGATGATCCTTGTTGATCGGCTTCTTAAAATTTTAAAGGGTTTCCGGTTGTTTAAAAGAGCCATTTCCATCTCGGCGGACCCCGGATAGTCAAGTGACCATCACCATCTGCGTTTGGGTCTCGAGGTTTTCATGGTGAAGGAGTGTTGCACCTATCTACGTCAGCTACGCAGTCAGAAGGATTACAACAAATCGCGGAGTGTCACTCGAGGAGTTTTCCTAGAAGTTGTGTAAGAGGAAAGTATACCCGAGGTAACCACAAACCAGCCTTTTAGATGCAGAATCTAGCCAATCTGCATCCAGAGAGGGCTCTCTCTTTATGATTTATCTTTGTTTTTGAATGATTTTAGGCTAGTTATAGATTTAAAGTTTGTTTTGGGAAAATGGTGGAATCCACAAACTAAGGGCAAGGTTGAGAGCTTTCAGTCCATTGGGCTATGGAGTCAAAGGATGGCTTTACTGGATTTCTATTCTAAGCACAAGATGGTATTACAGGGCAAGATAGCTAGACCGAGAACAATCCTTAAAATTTAAAGTGGATGGGATGATCTTGAAGGGATGAAAGGCAGCTAAGAATCTTTCACCGTTTCAAGAGAAAGAAGAGAAATGACTACAAGCAAAGAGCAATGAAGGATTCTTTGTTATAGTAATCAACAATGATTAAATTAGCGAAGCAGGAGCATTTAAGAATTCATGCTTATAACTAATTTAGAAGAAAACATTAAGAATAATAACATTTGAAAACAGAGTACAATTAAGCAAATTCTATTTCAATCATTTATGTAAATTATTCAGAAATGGATATGATGATATGATAAACTAATATAAAATTTCAGACAAAGGGTAGAAACACTTATTGAACTGTAGTCCAACACATGAATCCTGCAACAAGTCCAGTGCTTCAAAACGTCATCCAGCAAGCCACAAGTAAATTTCTCCAAAAGATTTTATTCCGAAAATCTCAATGTTACAGCAGAGTAATAGAATCCACCCCAAATGCTTCCAAGAGTGGAGTATTTATACAAATTCTAAACTAAAATCTCTTGAAACAAATATCAAAATTGGTTCACAAATCTCTCCAACTATTTACATAAATAGAACTAAAGTAAAGGACACTCAAACTATTTGGCACTATTTTTGATGGATAAGTGATGACAAAGAGGAGAATTCGAATTTTATCCAACTCTTATTTGATGATGAGGCATCCAAGTCACTAACTGCTTCCTTTCTTTGTGCAATCTGCTCCAACAATTCTGCAAACTTGGGGTCCAATGATATCTTCTTATTTCTCAATCCGTAATAGATATGTAAAAAAGTGAAAGAGGTTATTGTGGATAAATATGTTGGTGAGATAAACCTCTTTCACTTTCCTAAACTTCCTCTCCAGCTGTGCATAATATTCTCTGTAAAAAATATGTGTAAAACAGAGTTTTACAGAGTCTGAAAAATGGCCTGTAAAGATGCACATGTATCTCTCATTATGAAACCACTGTGTGAAAACTGAGATAGGTTTTTGTATATGGGTCTATTAGGAACAAAAACCTCCTTCAGTTTTGTGAAATATATTTCTAATTGGCCACAATATTCTCTGCAAAATGATGACTTGACTGTAATTTTCTGCAAAAAGTGCTTTTCAACATTGTTTAATATTTCCAAAACCATAATAGCTGTTAGGAAAGTGAGAGAGGTTTGTGTAGATGGTACTCTTAAGAACATAAACCTCCTTCAGTTTTTCAAAATTCATCTTGTATTGGTCACAATAGTTTCTGCAAAACTATGACTAAAACATGCAATTTCTGCAAAAATGTTCCTTCTTGTTATGTTTTTCATCTTTTCACTTTTTTGTTCCTTTGACTGTTTTACTTTCACTTTAGATAAAATTCAATGTTGGTGAAAGTATTTTCATCTCTTTTTACCATTTTACTGCCTCTGTAATTACTTTTACTGTTTTACCTTTGACTGCTCTGTAACTTCATTTTAACTTTCACTCTGACTTTTACCTGATACACTTTAACCACTGATACTCTTTAACTGTTATGCTTTTCCTGTCCCTGTAATTTCTCATTTCACTTTTACCATTCACTGGGAACATTTCATCATTCTAATCTCTCTCGGACTTTGTATACAAACTGTTTGTTGAATGAAGATATTGAATTAAAATCTGAGAATTTGGAGTAAACAATTTTGTCAACTAGTATTGAAATTGTTGGTCCAAATCCATATTCTGATAGTAACCTGCTAAAATCAAACAATTTGTTAATGAAATCCAGGTCTCTATGAGGAGCGTTCAATGGGGCAACGTTTAAAGCCACAGGAGCTTCCATTTTGGTTTTTGTGGATTCAAAATGGAAATTTGGCTAATGGTGAGGAATTGAGTAAATTCACGGGAGAAACAGGTCAATTTGCAGGTTCGGGGGGAACAATTTACAGTCGTAAAACTCGGGGAATGATCTTAGGACTAAGATTTAAACACTGATTTCAGTGAAAAACAAGGAAAACAGAGTTTCATTTGAAGTTCGGGGCGTAATAGGATAAATACCTGTTCTTGGAGGCAAACTGGTTCTTTAACAGGTAACAGGTGATGGCGGGACTGTTCTTCAATACGGGCGCAGCAGAATTTTGGGGCGAAATGGTCAATCACAGTAGAAATTTCGAAAATTGCAGCGGGAGCAACGTTCTTCTCAGAATAATGAAAATAACTAAAAAAACACGAAAAAATGGCTTATTCACAAGTTAAAAGGTTTTTTGTTTTTTTCGAGATGTGACGTCATGGTAGTACGGGATGACGTGTGCAGCGTCAGGCGGTAAGTGGTAAGCGGGAAGTGCCCGCACCGCTTTTGGTTGAGGGCGGTATTAATCGCGGGGGGAGCGATTCCATAGTTTTAACGCCACGTGGATGGTCTGACTAGTCAAAACCACCCATTCCCCGCTGGTTAAAGAACTCACACGGGATGGGCAGCGGGATTGATCATGACCGTTGATCAACGGATGGATGATCCGACGGCTGAAGGAATGGGAAACATGCGGGGGGTTGAAAAGTGGGCCCGGCGGGATTTTAAAAGGTTTTAATGCGTAATCTAATCACCCCGGGGAAATGTTAATAGGCGGAGAAGGTTGTTAATTAGTCCAAATGACTAATTAACCCCAGGTATATAATGAAATGGGTTGCGGCGGAGTTGGCTTAAGAGGAATGCCACGTGGACGGACCACGGTGGCGCAAGACTCCGATGAGTTTTTATTCGTGTTTTTGGTGTTAAACACACATATTGCATGTCTAACGCTTTTTTTTATATATTTTTATTATATGGTAAATTAATCAATACATAACTAATTCACCATAGGGCGGGGATTAATGGTATAACGATATATTTCACCAAAGGGTTTATAAAGCGGGGTTTTATTTTCAATGTGCGGGAATATATACTTTGGTAAAACATTATAATAAAGGGTTTTTGGGATATTTATTAGAAAAGAGAGTTATATACTTAGGAAAAGGGATTTCACTAGGGATTTAATATAGTAAAATCAAATGTTAATATGAAAAAGGACAAGGAAAATCAAAACATCTTTGTACATCTAAGAAAGTGATAACTTGTGAAGTAAATTGCAACATTTTATCTTCAACACTTAAACTTAGAATAACAAGTTGTTTTGAGGAATTTTATGGAATATTGCATCAGTTTCTTAAGTAAAATAGGATTTTACTTAGGAAAAAGTTAAAGATGGAAGATAATCAATGATGGATTATTTTAAGTGCTTAGGTCTTTTTGATCATTAGGCCGAGGGTCCGGTCCCTCCAGAAGTCAAGGAAATGCCTTGAGCCCTTTTGATCTCCAAATACCTTAGTACTTTTTGGGGGAAATTAGTAAAACTCTTGAGGGGAAAAATGATGAGGGAGGTTAATGAATTTGACTTTGCTTGCTGTGATTTTCCAGTGTATTTCCTGCTTTAGTACTTGTGATGAAAGTAAATGATTAACCAACATGTAGCAGCACTATTCATCAGATAACACTTTGCAGCACCATCTACATACCCTATCTACTTAACACTACCATTTTCTCTTCTTTATTAGGGTGCATTTAGACTTGCAAACCCTGATCAATATTTTCTTTTTACATGATGAATCTATCTATTTCTACCCTTATTACATCCAAGGGCTCAGATTAAACTGTTGAGCACCTTTTATTCACTCTACCTAGCTACTTATCTGCCAAGATTAAATTGTTTGGCTAGATATTTATTCTCTAATCTATAACATGAAATTGAAATATGACTAAGCCAAGTTTAAGCAGTTTGACTTATTCATGAATTGTGGCAAAAATTTCACAAGCTGCACACAATTGATTTATTATAACAGAGTAAAAAGTAGTGGCATTTGGATTTGCACACTTTCCTTGGTCTATTTTTTGCTTGGGGTTCATTTCTTTCTCTTTTTTGACCATTTTTATTCTTTTTACCCTTTGATCTTTCTTTTAGGGTATACCCTCTTTACATTTTTTAACTTTTTTGATTTTTTGGTTTTCAAGAATATGGAACACCTTTTCTCAAGAAAGAAGGTTTGAACATATTCCATAGTTCAATCAAGACAATCATGAAAGATGAAACCTATTGGTATAGGAGGCTAACACTGGCTCCACTTGGGGATGGCTTTTCCTTGTGAAAAGTCAAGAACAGCAGGTCAGATGCCTCAAAATGTCTTCAAACTGAAAGTATGAAATCTTCCTTCTTCTGGTAGCTTTATTTTACATATGATAGTGAAAATTTTGGAACTTAGGGCTTTCACTTCGGGCTTCAATTCCAAGAAGTCACCATCCAATCAAAACTGATGCATTAGCTATGGCTGAAAATCTTGAATTGAATATAGTCCTTTTTCTGCAACCTGAAATCTGATCTAAAACTAAAACAACACACAAAAATTTTCAAACCAACTTAATGAAAAACTAGCTGAAAATTGAAAAACTAAAAAAAAATGCTCAAAATTCTGAGCTTATTAGCACTCATTTACCTACTTTAATCTACTAAAAGTCTTATTGAATCAGGTAATACAAAAATGCCAATGAAGCCAATCAAGTAGATGTAACAATAAATGTTTAACTTGATTGCTTATGATCAAAATTGGAAGTATGTTATGATCATGTGCCTTTATAATCAACGATAAGATGTGAAATGGCAATTGTTGATATATTTGATCCTCATAGATAAAACATGTTTGCAGATTTGAGGTAAAAATATTCTCCATATAATTTGCTATAGGATCAATAAAAGCATGATGTATGTTATTTACTTCTAAGCCTTCAATGACTAATTGTTCAATTGAATTATGAATATTAGACCATGAACTTATTTCTTCAGTCTTGTGTTTGAAAGAATAATCATCTTCAATATGCAAGTCAAAAGATAGTACAATTTCCTCTTGCTTTTGAGAAGGAAGATTTTCAAAGAATTCTTTAGGATTTCGGAAATTGTATGACTAAATTTGAGAATGCAAAAGTTTGATTTCATTTTCATAATTTTCAGAAATTATATCAAGAAGCCATTTTTTAACTTGAGGAGAACATTTTCTTGATTTTAAGAGAAGAAAGAAAGCTCTTAGAAAATCCTCATCAAGCTGAAGTTCTAATATCTCATCCCTCAAAATAGCTAGTGATTGTCTTGTGAAATTATCAAAATTATCATCATACTGATCATATTTAGGCAAATCTTCAGAATAAGGAATGTCATCAATTATAAACATTGGAACAGCATATTTCTCTTCCAACAATCCCAATACATCTTGATTAGATTGGTAGCATTCTATTTGAAAGTCATTATTTTTCTCAATAGGAGTACTATCAAGTAATGGGCCTTTTTGCGAAGGTAGAATAACATGAGCATCAACTTGTTCTTCTATCTCTTCATGGATAAAAACCTTTGTACATTCATCAACATTAGAAGAAGTAGAAACAATTTCTTCATTATGTAAATATTTTGAGGATGGTTGCATGTTTAGAAGCAAATTGATTTCTTCTTCGGTGAGGGGGGGTGGGAATCTCTGAATTCTTAGATTGAAATGACAATTGTTTTTTCCTTTATCTAAAAGTTGATCATGAGGTTGATTATTGTCTTTAACTCCATTCAAAACATTAAATGAAACATCATTTGTTAATACAGAGGGGTTTTGTGGATCTTGATTTATCTCCTGACTTATTTCATCTTTGTTTAACTCCTCTTGATTATTATGATATTTAACTTGAGAATGAAAGTTTTGGATTTCTTCTAATAAATCTTCAGGAGACCAATTTGCAAAATCTTCATCAATATTTTTAAGGTAATGTATAAGATCTTCAGCTTGATCACAACAATTTTCAGCTAATGATAAAGATGGAAAATTTTCTTTGTAATGCTCATAAAATACCTTATGAAAATCTTTTAGAGAAAACAAACTTGCAGGTTTAAGAGCTTCGTACCATTCCCTTGCTTTTCCTTCTAAGGTTCCCATGAATATCTTCATGAGGCAATCCTCATGCCAATCACCCTTCAATCTTGATGAGTGTATATGAAATTTAATGAGATGTAATAAAGGATCATCAATATTCTCATCTTGAAACATGGGCAGATTTTTACCCCAATTTACCTTCGGTAGTTTGTGTGGAAATCCAGGTATGTGATCTCTGCTCATGGGAGCATATCTTCGTTTTATTCTTGGATCATCTTGAAAATCAGCCATAATAAAAAGCCACTTTATCTATACAACCAAGTTAAATCCTTATATAAAATACAATACATATTGAATCTTAACGAGAAAGAACATAATGTCTTGGATTAAGATCCAAGTTGAAAGCCTGATCTTTCCATATTGTTCTTCCAGGTTCATTCCTCCAGTGGAGTCTTAATTGTGAAATGGATTTGGAGTCGCCAGGTGGATGATTTTAACTTTTGTGTGTCTGATCCATGTCCACCATCATAGATCAGATCTGAACCTGTAAAACAATTCTGAAGAAAAAGTTAGTTCTTCAGGAAACCAAATTTTTTGTGAATTTTCAAAACAACTTCTACAAACTCTTCAAGAAATTTAAGATTTATGATTAAAATTTTCTCAAAGAATTATTAAACTAGAGAGTCTGATTAAACATTTTGAGACTAAGGTTCAGAATATAAGCTAAATCAGAGATAGACTGAAGCAGCATTTATTTACTTTTGCAATTGCAGAGCAAAAGCAATTTCAAAGGCTACCTGGCTGATCTTCAGACTCTGTCTATAGCTTATAAGTGAACAATATTAACAAATAAAAATGATTCAGATCCCCAGTATGGTCGCCACTAATGTTATCACTCAGGTTTTCCTAGAAGTTGTGTAAGAGGAAATTATACCCGAGGTAACCACAAACCAACCTTTTAGATGCAGAATCTAGCCAATCTGCATCCAGAGAGGGCTCTCTCTTTATGATTTATCTTTGTTCTTGGAAGGTTTTAGGCTAGTTATAGATTCAAAGTTTGTTTTGGGAAAATGGTGGAATCCACAAACTAAGGGCAAGGTTGAGGGCTTTCATTCCATTGGGCTATGGAGTCTAAGGATGGCTTTACTGGATTTCTTTTCTAAACACAAGATGGTATTACAGGGCAAGATAGCTAGACAGAGAACAATCCTTAAAATTTAAAGTGGATGGATGGTCTTGAAGGGATGAAAGGCAGCTAAGAATCTTTCACCATTCAAGAGAAAGAAGAGAAATGACTACAAGCAAAGATCAATGAAGGATTCTTTGTTATAGTAATCAACAATGATTAAATTAGCGAAGCAGGAGCATTTAAGAATTCATGCTTATAACTAATTTAGAAGAAAACATTAAGAATAATAACATTTGAAAACAGAGTACAATTAAGCAAATTCTGTTTCAATCCTTTATGTAAATTATTCAGAAATGGATATGATGATATGATAAATTAATATAAAATTTCAGACAAAGGGTAGAAACACTTATTGAACTGTAGTCCAACACATGAATCCTGCAACAAGTCCAGTGCTTCAAAACGTCATCCAGCAAGCCACAAGTAAATTTCTCCAAAAGCTTTTATTCCGAAAATCTCAATGTTACAGCAGAGTAATAGAATCCACCCCAAATGCTTCCAAGAGTGGAGTATTTATACCAATTCTAAACTAAAATATCTTGAAACAAATATCAAAATTGGTTCACAAATCTCTCCAACTATTTACATAAATAGAACTAAAGTAAAGGACACTCAAACTATTTGGCACTATTTTTGATGGATAAGTGATGACAAAGAGGAGAATTCGAATTTTATCCAACTCTTATTTGATGATGAGGCATCCAAGTCACTAACTGCTTCCTTTCTTTGTGCAATCTGCTCCAACAATTCTGCAAACTTGGGGTCCAATGATATCTTCTTATTTCTCAATCCGTAATAGATATGTAAAAAAGTGAAAGAGGTTATTGTGGATAAATATGTTGGTGAGATAAACCTCTTTCACTTTCCTAAAATTCCTCTCCAGCTGTGCATAATATTCTCTGTAAAAAATATGTGTAAAACAGAGTTTTACAGAGTCTGAAAAATGGCCTGTAAAGATGCGCATGTATCGCTCATTATAAAACTACTGTGCAAAAACTGAGATAGGTTTTTGTAGATGGGTCTCTTAGGAACAAAAACCTCCTTCCGTTTTGTGAAATGTATTTCTAATTGGCCACAATATTCTCTGCAAAATGATGACTTGACTGTAATTTTCTGCAAAAAGTGCTTTTCAACATTGTTTAATATTTCCAAAACCATAATAGTTGTTAGGAAAGTGAGAGAGGTTTTTGTAGATGGTACTCTTAAGAACATAAACCT
Organism: Pinus albicaulis; assembly: GCA_034641835.2. Classification (NCBI taxonomy): domain Eukaryota; kingdom Viridiplantae; phylum Streptophyta; class Pinopsida; order Pinales; family Pinaceae; genus Pinus; species Pinus albicaulis. Next base: position 783,669,388 of record CM076575.1, on the reverse strand, counting down.
CCTTCAGTTTTTCAAAATTCATCTTGTATTGGTCACAATATTTTCTGCAAAATAATGACTAAAATATGCAATTTCTGCAAAAATGTTCCTTCTTGTTGTATTTTTCATCTTTTCACTTTTTTGTTCCTTTGACTGTTTTACTTTCACTTTAGATAAACTTCAATGTTGGTGAAAGTATTTTCATCTCTTTTTATCATTTTACTGCCTCTGTGATTACTTTTACTGTTTTACCTTTGATTGCTCTGTAACTTCATTTTAACTTTCACTCTGACTTTTACCTGATACACTTTAACCACTGATACTCTTTAACTGTTATGCTTTTCCTATCCCTGTAATTTCTCATTTCACTTTTACCATTCACTGGGAACATTTCATCATTCTAATATCTCTCTGACTTTGTATACAAACTGTTTGTTGAATGAAGATATTGAATTAAAATCTGAGAATTTGGAGTAAACAATTTTGTCAACTAGTATTGAAATTGTTGGTCCAAATCCATATTCTGATAGTAACCTGCTAAAATCAAACAATTTGTTAATGAAATCCAGGTCTCTATGAGGAGCGTTCAATGGGGCAACGTTTAAAGCCACAAGAGCTTCCATTTTGGTTCTTGTGGATTCAAAATGGAAATTTGGCTAATGGTGAGGAATTGAGTAAATTCACGGGAGAAACAGGTCAATTTGCAGGTTCGGGGGGAACAATTTACAGTCGTAAAACTCAGGGAATGATCTTAGGACTAAGATTTAAACACTGATTTCAGTGAAAAACAAGGAAAACAGAGTTTCATTTGAAGTTCGGGGCGTAAAATGCTAAATACCTGTTTTTAGACGGAAACTGGTTCTTTGACAGGTAATGAGCAATGGCAGGGACGTTCTTCAATACGGGCGCAGCAGAATTTTGGGGCGAAATGGTCAATCACAGCAGAAATTTCGAAAATCGCAGCGGGAGCAACGTTCTTCTCGGAATAATGAAAATAACTAAAAAAACACGAAAAAATGGCTTATTCACAAGTTAAAAGGTTTTTTGTTTTTTTCGAGATGTGACGTCATGGTAGTACGGGATGACGTGTGCAGCGTCAGGCGGTAAGTGGTAAGCGGGAAGTGCCCGCACCGCTTTTGGTTGAGGGCGGTATTAATCGCGGGGGGAGCGATTCCATAGTTTTAACGCCACGTGGATGGTCTGACTAGTCAAAACCACCCATTCCCCGCTGGTTAAAGAACTCACACGGGATGGGCAGCGGGATTGATCATGACCGTTGATCAACGGATGGATGATCCGACGGCTGAAGGAATGGGAAACATGCGGGGGGTTGAAAAGTGGGCCCGGCGGGATTTTAAAAGGTTTTAATGCGTAATCTAATCACCCCGGGGAAATGTTAATAGGCGGAGAAGGTTGTTAATTAGTCCAAATGACTAATTAACCCCAGGTATATAATGAAATGGGTTGCGGCGGAGTTGGCTTAAGAGGAATGCCACGTGGACGGACCACGGTGGCGCAAGACTCCGATGAGTTTTTATTCGTGTTTTTGGTGTTAAACACACATATTGCATGTCTAACGCTTTTTTATATATATTTTTATTATATGGTAAATTAATCAATACATAACTAATTCACCATAGGGCGGGGATTAATGGTATAACGATATATTTCACCAAAGGGTTTATAAAGCGGGGTTTTATTTTCAATGTGCGGGAATATATACTTTGGTAAAACATTATAATAAAGGGTTTTTGGGATATTTATTAGAAAAGAGAGTTATATACTTAGGAAAAGGGATTTCACTAGGGATTTAATATAGTAAAATCAAATGTTAATATGAAAAAGGACAAGGAAAATCAAAACATCTTTGTACATCTAAGAAAGTGATAACTTGTGAAGTAAATTGCAACATTTTATCTTCAACACTTAAACTTAGAATAACAAGTTATTTTGAGGAATTTTATGGAATATTGCATCAGTTTCCTAAGTAAAATAGGATTTTACTTAGGAAAAAGTTAAAGATGGAAGATAATCAATGATGGATTATTTCAAGTGCTTAGGTCTTTTTGATCTTTAGGCCGAGGGTCCGGTCCCTCCAGAAGTCAAGGAAATGCCTTGAGCCCCTTTGATCTCCAAATACCTTAGTACTTTTGGGGAAATTAGTAAAACTCTTGAGGGGGAAAAATGATGAGGGAGGTTAATGAATTTGACTTTGCTTGCTGTGATTTTCCAGTGTATTTGCTGCTTTAGTACTTGTGATGAAAGTAAATGATTAACCAACATGTAGCAGCACCATTCATCAGATAACACTTTGCAGCACCATCTACCTACCCTATCTACATAACACTACCATTTTGTCTTCTTTATTAGGGTGCATTTAGACTTGCAAACCCTGATCAATCTTTTCTTTTTACATGATGAATCTATCTATTTCTACCCTTATTACATCCAAGGGCTCAGATTAAACTGTTGAGCACCTTTTATTCACTCTACCTAGCTACTTATCCGCCAAGATTAAACTGTTTGGCTAGATATTTATTCTCTAATCTATAACATGAAATTGAAATATGACTAAGCCAAGTTTAAACAGTTTGACTTATTCATAAATTGTGGCAAAAGTTTTACAAGTTGCACACAATTGATTTATTATAACAGAGTAAAAAGTAGTGGCATTTGGATTTGCACACTTTCCTTGGTCTATTTTTTGCTTGGGGTTCATTTCTTTCTCTTTTTGACCATTTTATTCTTTTTACCCTTTGATCTTTCTTTTAGGGTATACCCTCTTTACATTTTTTAAATTTTTTGATTTTTTTGGTTTTTTAAGAATATGGAACACCTTTTCTCAAGAAAAAGGTTTGAACATATTCCATAGTTCAATCAAGACAATCATGAAAGATGAAACCTATTGGTATAGGAGGCTAACATCAGGCACCCGGGAAGGCAGTTGCGGATGGGCCGCCTCCCCCACCTGTCTCTGGTTCATTGGAAATCGATAAGCCTACTCTCGAACCCGTTGTGAAGCTACCTCCCAAAGGTGTTCTTCGAAGATCTTCTTATAATCCAAATGCTCGTGCCGCTCAACATTACAGCATTGTTGAGGATTTGGCACAGGCGCCGTCTGCCATGTCTGCGCTAGAAGTTCTTCAAAGTTGTCCTTCGCAACGGAAGGCTTTATTGTCTACGATCGGGGGCATTGATCCCGCCGACTCGAGTCTTCTCACCTTCGATTTGGATAATTTCACTCCCCGGCTTCCACATCAAATCGCTCTGGTTATTCAAGTCGGGATTAACGATCTAAACATTCATAGGGCCGTCGTGGATGAGGGTGCATCTACCTATGTTATGTCCTCCGCTTTCTGGAAGGCCATCGGCTCTCCAGCCCTGTCGTCATCTCCCAATGCCCTTGAGGCATTTGATGGTCGGGAATCTAAACCCCTGGGCGTTCTCAAGAGTCTAGCGATCACATTACAGGGAAAAAATGTCAACGTAGAAGTGGAAGTGGTTTACGCTAAACTCAACTACAACATACTTCTTGGCCGCAGCTGGACCCATGCCATGCTCTGCATGCCATCCACCGTCTTTCGATTCATTAAGTTCCCTCACGAGGGAAAGATTGTCACGGTGGATCAATTATCATTTTTCACCTCTTCCTCTGAGAACAACGTGCCATACGTGGATCAAATTCCAAATACCCCAGACAATGTAGGACCTGGTCTCTTCAAGGACCCGGTCCTCATGGGTATCTTTCCCGCACCACCACCGCATACCGCTCAAGTCAACATGTTGTCCAGGTCCGATGACCCCTGGCTCATTCCTACGCCTGAGCAGGTATATGAGTTTGGAGAATCCATGCCTTTAACGCCAGTAGAGATCAGCTACTGTGAGATTGTTGCTGCATCCTATCCTCCACCTCCTCAGCATGCTCCTTTGAGCATGGCTCTCGACGTCTACTCTCAATCCCCCTGACTTGGTCAGGCTGATTCACCTGATCCTCTCAGAGATACTTTTCGTTCCGATGAGGCTATCATTGAAACTATGTCTCTTGAGGAGCTGCCTTGGGGCGATGGACATCATCGCTCCTTGTTTATGCCTAGCTTGGGGGCAATGACTGATTTTCTGGAGCGTTATGCTACTCAGGTTCCTTCCCCTCCTCTTCAAACGCCCATCTTGACGCACGAGGTTTTTTCGGAGGGTAACCTGGGTAACATTACTCAAACTATTCCAATCAACATCTCCGTTAAATCGGGGATCGTTGAGAATATTCACGTGGGTGTGACTTGTTCTCCCGATGAGATTCAAGTCTATACTGAGCTTTTCAAAGAATTCAGAGATGTTTTCGCGTGGTCCTACGAGGAAATGCCGGGGATTGATCCCAGTATCGTAGTGCACGAGATTCCAACCTATCCAGGTGCAAAACCCGTGCGCCAACGCTTACGCCCCATGCATCCTCGGAAAGCCGCCGCCATCAAGGTAGAAGTTGAAAAACTTCTGAACGCGGGTTTTATTTATCCCATCCCCCTCACAGAATGGGTGTCTAACATTGTCCCTGTCGATAAAAAGCAGGGTACGATTAGAGTCTGTGTCGATTATCGCAACATCAATCGCGCCTGTCCAAAAGACAATTATCCCACTTCGTTTATTGACCAGATCATCGACGAATGTGCCGGGAGTGAGATCTATTCCTTAATGGACGGTTTCTCAGGATATAACCAAATCAATATTGCACCTGAGGATCAACACAAGACCACATTCATCTGTCTGTGGGGTACTTTCGCGTATAAAAAACTCCCGTTCGGCTTAAAGAACGCTGGAGCCACTTTTCAGCGCGCGATGTCCTACGCTTTTCATGACATTTTCCATATCATTCAGCCTTATCTGGACGACTTGCCGGCCCATTCGGGTAAGCGAGAGGACCATCCTGAGCATCTCCGCTAGATCTTTCTTCATTGCAGGCGCTACAATATCAGGCTCAATCCTCATAAATGCGTCTTCTGCGTTGATTCTGGCTGTCTTTTAGGATTCATAGTCTCGAAAGACGGAATTCGCCTTGACCCTCTAAAGGTCAAGGCCATCGTAAATCTCCCATCACCCTCCTCCCTGATTCAGTTACAGAGTCTGCAAGGGAAAGCGAACTTTCTTCGGCGCTTTATCCTGAATTATGCCGAGGTGGCCAAAGGATTCACTCGTTTGTTAAAGCAGAACGTTCCCTTTCATTGGGACGAAATTGCTCAGGAATCCTTTGCGAAGCTAAAGACATTGCTTGTCAACGCCCCGTTGCTTCGTCCTCCGGACTACCACCGCGACTTCACTTTATATCTAGCCGCCGCATTTAGCACCATAGCCATGGTCTTGGTGCAGGATGACGATGACGGTGATGAACATGTTGTTTATTACCTGTCACGGAACCTTCTCGATCCAGAAATGCGCTATGCTCATGTCGAGAAGTTGGCATTAGCAACAGTACACGTTGTACAGCGCTTTCGCCATTACATCCTTTTGCGTACGATAACAGTGGTTTCAGACTGCAACCCTATGACGTATATTCTTTCTAGACAATTACTGGGGGGCAAGTACTCCAAATGGATTGTGATCCTGCAGGAGTTTGACTTAGAGTTCACTACCGCTAAGTCAACTAAATCACTGGTCTTCGCGGATTTGATATGTTCTCTCCCTACAGACTCTGCTCCCTCACACTCTGAAGACCATATACTGGACGAAACGATTTTCCTCATCAGTACTCGTGACCCTTGGTACGGTGACATAATAGTGTATCTTTAGACCTCGACGTTTCAGTCTGAGTTGGATAAAGCTGCCCACCGTCAGATTCGGCACTAGTCCCAGCCCTACCGTATAGTAGGAGACACTTTATACCGAATTGGAGTAGATTCGGTGCTCCGGTGATGCCTAACCTTGGAAGAGGATGAAAAGGTCCTAAATGACTGCCACAGTGGCGCCTGTGGTGGACATATATCCGGGTATGCTACTGCCCAGAATATTCTGCGAGCAGGTTATTTCTGGCCTTCCATATTCAAAGACTGTATCACTGCAGTCCGTAAATGTCATGCATGCCAGATATTTCAGCGCAAGATGCACGCGCCGCCTTTACCATTGCATCCCGTTATTACCATCGGCCCTTTTGCGAAATGGGGCGTGGATTTTATGACGTGTAACCCTCACTCGGCCGGGGGGCATGCGTATATCATTGTTGCCGTCGACTACTTCACCAAGTGGGCCGAGGCGATTCCTACACTAGCTGCTGACGGGAAAACGGCTGCTCAATTTATATTCAACCACGTTATTGCACGTTTCGGGGTTCCTCAAGCCATCGTCACTGATCACGGTACTCATTTTCGAGATTATATGATGGCGGAGCTGACTTCAACGTTGGGCTTGCGTCACGACAGCTCGACACCATATTACCCTCAAGCGAATGGTCAGGTTGAAGCAGTGAACAAGGTTTTGGTCACTATGCTTCAGCGAACAGTTGGTATTCACAAATCCAATTGGCATCTCCAACTGTTCTCAGCTCTCTGGGCATACCAAACATCTGCAAAGAGTGCAACTGGGTTCACACCATTTCAATTGGTGTATGGTCTAGAAGCAACTCTTCCGGTTGAATGCGAGATTCCTTCGTTGAAATTAGCTGTGGAGCTTCTACCTAATACTTCTGCTGAGGAAGAGCGTCTGCTGTATCTGGAACGGTTAGATGAAACCCGTCGTCTGGCTGCTTTGGTTATCGAAGCACAAAAGAAGAGGGTCAAAACTCATTTTGATCAATCTGTTTCTCCTCGTTCCTTTATCGAAGGAGACCTCGTCCTCCTGTACGATCAAGCACATGACAAGCTTGGAGCCGGTAGGTTCCAGCCTATGTGGCATGGGCCCTATATAGTAAAACGCGTTTTGAAAAACGGGGCCTACGAGCTTATAGATTATGAAGGAGTTCCGCTGGTGCAGCCCAGGAATGGGCTGTACCTCAAAAAGTACTATGCCTGAAGTGATTTCTTGGTGTGGTGTGTGTACATAGGTGTGTGTTTTTCATTTGTGTGCATGTATGGTGTGGTGTGCCTTGTAAACATATTTCTGCTGATCGGGTCTTCCTGGTTGTGCAGATGTCCATTCATCCATTTGTTGGTTTCGCGGATGGTGCCTCCCGCAGTACCAGGAATCTGTCTTCAGCAGCCTAGGTAATCTATGATCCTGCTGGTGAGTTGGTCAACCTGCAAGGTGTGTGTCTAGGACGTACTACGAACAACATCGCGGAATATAGTGTTGTGTTAGAATTATTAACCGAGGCGGTAAACCTTGGTATCCGTGAATTGCTTGTGTATCTAGATTCGCAACTTGTAGTGTTACAACTGAACAGACACAATTCGGTAAGAAACCCATCCATTTTATGTCTGTATCTACGTATTCGATTACTGGAAAGGAATTTTGACTACATTACATATCAACACATACCCAGGCATTTGACTACATTAACAGATGCAGTAGCAAATTTGGTATTAGACAGACATTTGCGCAATTTGTAAATCATCATCACATGTAAAGAAAGATCCATCCAGAAATAGATATGCATATATATATAGATATCGAAATGTTTACATAGAGTGTGTCACATAAATTCAAAATATACATAATCGTCTTAAGTACATCCGGAGACGATACGTCTCAAAAAATAGGTGTGGTATAAATCCTAAGAGCTAATCCGCATGGTGCTCAGATAGCATGTGACTGCACGCACTAAGCGTCTCAGGATTCGGTGGATCCGACTTGGAACTCCCACTGTATGATGCTGGTATGCCATCGGTACGTCCGCCAGCTGAGCATAGTTCGGGATCCCTTGGGCAATGCCCTCGAGATTCTGGATCAACTCCTCTCCTCCGATGCCCTCTCCCTGAAGATCAGGGGCGAGTTGAGTCCTCCGTGAGATTGGAGACATCCCAGCTGGTCTCTCAGGTCCCACATCTGCATACATATATAAAATGTGTTAGGACAAATGTGTATTAACAAAAAAAATATATAAAACATAAAATCAAAAAATATGAGGTCTTACCCAACTCCTCGTCCCAATCATCTCCTTCTGGCAGTGGGAGATCTGGGTCTCCGGTGAAGTCAGTTCCTGCATATGGCCAGTCTTCCACTACAATCAGCTGGTGCCGTAACCACCTAAATAACTCCGGCCTCCAGGACATTTGTTGACCGCCTCCAGCTCTGGGCATTAATGCTGCCCAGCGAGCCATTCTTGGTTCTCGTGGTATCGGATCTGCTACTGAGGCCCCTTGGCCCTGGAAGATTGGTAAGCGTTCCAGAATGAACGATACCAGGATGGAACCATAGCCAAACTATTTCAGTTTAGCTTGTTTGCATTTTGTGAGCTGCCTTTTCATGTTTATTGTTACTGCTGTTGCCCAGTCGAACAGTAAGGGACTCATGCATTCTGAGGCCAACAGGAGTTGGGCCTTTGTGGCCTCGTGCGGTGCCTGCGACCCTGCAGCCCGCGTGATGGTATGTAGGACAACTCTCAATGCCAGATCAGGGATAGTGTGGATATCCACCTTCTTGCTTCCTGATCCCATTTGTGCTCCTCGGCACACTCGTGCCATCACTTCTTCCATCTTCTCGCCAGATGGTCTGCTTCCAGTCAAGACAGGGATCGGACCTCTGCGAGACAATCCGGTGATAAAATACACATCAGAAACCTCCAGCTCCAATACCTGATCTCGCAACTTGAACACTTGTTCATGTTCATCCCAAATACTGATCAAATACTGGAGGAGCTCGGGCTGAGCTCGTAGACAGGGTGTAAGGAAGAACTTCTTCAGCCCACAATTTCTGAGGGCATTCATGCAAGCCTCACTTTCTATGGCATGTTCATCCTCTTCTCCATGCTCTCGTTCTTTCCATTCAATCACCCTTTTGCTTGATTACCTGCATCCATATGGTCATAAACCCTTAGTTAGATCTCTGGTAGGCCTCAAATTCCATGCAATTTGGTTTAAATATCGAATTTCTAGGCATAATTTTAGGTTCGGCCGCTGGCGCGGCTGTTTTGTGAACAGTCGCGCCACGTGGCGCGAGCCCTTTTTATAAAAGAGCCCATTGGCGCGGGTCCGTGCCCGATACCCGCGCCAATGAGCGCGGCCCTAAAAATTCAAAAGTGGCCACAGAGAGCTGATATATGGGGGAAAATTGTTAAAAAATGGATGAAATTGTAGAGCAGGGAAGCGCCTCTTACCTGTAGGAGACGAGAATCTGAATAGTCAACCGGATCTGTCGCAATCGCCGTCAGAAGTTTCCACTCCAAATGGACCACTGTTGCTTTTTACCAAGGTAAATAGTAAATGTAATTTCATTTTTACCATTTTGGCATATTTATAACTTTTTGACATGAAATGAGTTTTAAAGAGTTATTTTTACCAAATATTTTGATATGTTATGTCGAAAACGGGTTTTACGCTTGCTTGGTATGTGCAGTAGCAGGTTTTTGCGAATTTAACGATGGAAACGAGCTGTATTTTATACTTTTTCAGACTCGGTAAATACACGAAAAAGTCACTTTGGAGTCATCTTTCAGCTCTTTTCTGACTCTCTAAACATGAAAAGATTGTCGAGGCCCTTGTCATTTCGATCTCGTTAAAATGGACACGAATCGACATCTACCCAGTATACGTTTACCCCTTTTTCGGGCTGGGATGGATTGATTACGAAAAAGAAATACCCTAGCCTATCGCGACTAGGAGGTTTTCTCAGATATTGTTTTCTACCTTTTCGGGTCTGAGGAACTATTTACGAAAAGGGACCTGTGGAGTTTACTTTTCAGCTGTCTTTTCAAACTCTCTAAATATGAAAAGACGTTGAGTTCTCCCTTTGTCAGACTCGTTAAACCCTGATGACATCGGATCCAGTCGAAATGACATTCTCCGAGTTCCTCCTTCCTAGGACTTGTTAAATGCACTAGGATGGATTCGCCCGAAGGGCGGACTTATATTACAAGCATATGCTATCCCCTTCAAGCTTGTTATCAAAAATAATTGGGGTACTCGCCAGAAATGGTGGGGAAAAATGGAACCGTCGTCGTTGTCGTCGGCAGTATGTCGCTCTTGAACATGGCACTTGTCTGCATTCGTGTCGGGTTGGGGACATCTCATCTCGTTTCTTCACTTTGCCTCCATGGGTTTGGATAATCCCTTTTGACCTCTCATCTTCTCATTGCCTCGTCACCATGACCTCTGATCCGTTGATGTCAAATACTGCCAAGTCCACTGTCGTGCCGTTTATATGTTCAAGAGAAGTTGGCCTCTGCAAATATCAACCTTCCTCTGATTCTCATACGATCCCGATTCACAACAAAAACATCATGTTCCTCTGTCTCGTGTCGATGATGTGGGAAACATTATGGCCCACCTTCGATCAAGGTCACTTCTTGTCGACTTCAGCTCATTATCCAGGAAGCTGATCTAGAGACTCCCTTATGGTACCTTGGAGCCTGCATGCCTCAATGGCAGGTTCGTCGCATTCGACGTGAGGTTTTCATCATTGGCCTCCGATCGAGTGATTCTGCGGGTGTTCGACACCAACTCATTGATTCACACGCCGTAGATTGTACCTGTAGTACCTTGAGGACCATTGTCATTATTGGTGGTTTCTCTCGCGTCTGTTAACAGCTTTCATCATTGGCTGGTAATCAGACGATGTTCTTGCATGTTCGACTTCAGCTCATATATTCACATGCTTGAACTTGTACTTTGTTGGGTCGAGATGGAGCGCAAGACCCTGGATTGTGTCTGTTGTAATCCAGGCTGCGATTGTGGATTATTATCATTATGTACATGACTCACTGATTGGATGGCTGTGACCATACCTGAGTCTATTTATTTGATCCTCGCTGGATGGCTGCGCCCATACCCTGGATCTGGATTATAGTGTACTCTGTTTCGGATGGCTGCGCCCATACCACATATACATCATGTACTTGAGATATCAGTTGTATTTTTCTACGCAGGTTTTCCGACGGTGGGCCTTCAGTTGAACATGTTCTCGTAAAGAATTTCACCCCTCTCTCTCTCGGGCCTCATACTTTAGGGGGCATCTGTTACACAGTAATTTGTCACCGTCCCTACCATTCCCCGTCCCACACAATGGAGGACCCATTTTGTGACCTGTGAACATTGTCATGCCTTGAAAACATCATCAAACAATTCCTCTAAGCATGAGCTTCAATTGCCCTAAAAAAATCTCCTTGCAAAAAGTCATAAAAACACCTCCTTTTGCATTGGCGCAGGCAGACAGTTCATCACTCGCGCCAATGGGGAAAATCCTACAAAGAGGCCGCGCCAACTGGCACTCTGTCCTGGAGCAGTAGTCACGCCAGCCAATTTAAGGAGTGTTTTTTAAATAAAGATGGCGGAATTTGTGTTTCAACAAACTCAGAAACCATTGCCTATCTTGAGTTGGGAGGTTTGGCTGCGGGATTTCTATGGAAGGGAAGTGGTTTGCCACCTCCCATGGAACCTTCCTTGTTGATAGGGCCAATCCCACAATAATAGGGATCCCAACTCCCTCCTTCCCCATCTATAAAAGCCTGCTCAATTCCATGGCAAGCGAGTCTTGAAGTGCCTAAGCTTTGAATCTCCAAATTCCCAAGAGCCTTTGTGTCGTAAGAGCCCTCTTTTTTCCCTTAAGGCCGACTCAAGTAAGGAGACTATCGTCGAGAGACTCTGGAGAGGTTTGCCCTTTCCCTGGCGAGCTTTGCGAGACGTGAATGACTGGAGACCCATCCGAAGGGGACCACGACGTCAGAACATTGGTTGTAATCTCTTTCGATTGTTATTTAATGAATGATTACGATTATGGTTCCACTCTGTTTTCGATTATGTTAATATGAGTAGTATCCTTTCTGACTGATATTTAGTTGCGTATGCCGGATTTTATGCTTGTATCTGTTTGTTTCTTGCACATGCAGGTATCCATCCGCGGAGATCATGGAGGATCGTGATCTGCCGAGGCTGAGGAACGGGAACGCTCTCTTCTTCAGATCGTAGCATTGGATTCCAGGTAGGCCTCCATCTTTGGTCTTTTCATTCGTAACTAGGAACTTGCGTCATAACATTTCGTGATTGTTGCTAGACCCCTGCTGGGCTAGTAGGGATTGCCTCTGTCCGCAGAGGGGATTTACCTCCTCAACAAACCTTGATGTTCATTTCATTTCACCTGAAAACTTTGTAAATCGAATAACCAAGTTAAATTTCCCTTTGATATCCCTAATTCATCTACAAACTTGTTACAAACTTCTACCTGACTCCATTGCCCAATGACTTAGAGATTTCCCCTTTTCTATCTATGTTTCCTAGATCATCATGTCCCGCAAAGAAATCAAACAAACTCATGCTTAATAACTAGCCTAAAATCAACATTTTTCAAGCAAGCAAGTCATATCTTTGCAAACATATTGAGAGATCCCTCTCTGAGACTAGGAGGGCTAGATCCTAGAGCTCTAAATACTGGTTTATATGTTTCCTTGTCATTTGGTTTTCCAATCGGCCAAATCTCAGGATCCCTAACATTCTGGCGATCATGGTGGGACCCTTTTAGTAAAAATCCCTAAACAAGACACTCAGTATTCATTCAAGTGAACTATAGCCTCTTCAAGCACTACCAGCAAATGGTAATCATGATAGGATCTGTCTGAATCAGTGGAAATATAAGTAGACCTTAGGATTCTAAGAGACCCTTATCAAACCTTGAAGAAATCAGCTAGTAAGCCATAGAGTAGACTTTGTTTGTTTCATCACCTTAGCTAAGTGTTGAATCAGGTATAGGACACTCTCATAACCAGAGAACCACATAAAACTCAGAAAAACCCAAAAACATTTCAGATTGGTTTTCAAATAAACCATTAGTGGTGGACCATAAAACATTTTACCTTCAGAAAAGCTAAAAATTTCCACCTAGCGACTCTACTAGCCCCAGTAGGCCTATTACCTCACTAGTACTTCATATTTCCTTAGGATTATGTTAACCAGCCTTGAGAAGGTTTAGAAAACTAGTCCCCTATTATAGAAATCACTGTGAGAGAAAAAATTTTGAAAAACAGTCCTAAAAACCTCTTCCTCTCCAAATTTTGAAAAGATGAAATCTGGCTTCACATAGGGTCCATACTAGATCCCATCCAGATCCTAATCCCCCTACCATAGTTGACAATCCAGAGAATATTTTGTGGTATAATTCTAGATCTGGAAAACCAACTATTGATAAGACCATCCTAAGAACAATATATCTCCCTAAATATCTTACAGTCTTAGAAGATCCTCACTTTAACTTACCTTACACAAAGAACCTATTCAGAAATAAGTCTCAAAGTGATTTCAACCAAGTTGACTTTGAAACCACAGACTTGCAACAGAGCTTTAATAGATAAGCTTCACCTTCTACTCCACCTGATTCTCAGCTTCTCCATCATTTTAGCTCCTTCCATAACAAATCTGCTCATCATCAGCTTGTTGGCCCAAGTGTCTCTTCCACTCCTATCCACACATCCATTGTTCAAAACACTCCATTTCATCCCACTTTCCCTCTTGTTAATCCACCTCTTGTAAATCCCCCATTATTTCCTATCATGGCAGCATGGTATGCTCCATTAGTGTTACCACAACCTCTGGTTCCCCTACCAAATGATTACCAATCCAAAATTCCCCATTTCAATGGAAATGAACCTACTACTACCCAACAGCACGTAGATAAAATGAATGATGCCTTCGAATACATGGAAATAGAAGAAGAGACCATTAAGATGAGAATTTTTGCTCAAATTTTAGGAGGAGAAGCCAAGAAATGGTTTAAAAACTTAGATCCTCACAGCATAAATGATCTCCCTTCTTTATATCATACATTCATAAACAAATGGGAAATTAGAAAAAAACCCCTCCAAATCCTTTCAGAATATACCAATCTCAAAAGAAACACTGGGGAAGGTGTCCAAGAATATTACACTAGATTCAATAGTGTGTATAATGCACTTCCCCCGGACATGAAACCTCCACTAGGCCTAGCCTTAGCAAAATTCCCAGAAGGTTTTGATCCTGAAATGGCCTACCAACTAAGAGAAAGAGACCCCTCAAATTTAGAATATATGCAGAGCAGAGCCTTAAGTGTAGAAGAAAATCTGATTGAGAAAAGAGCTCGGTTGAGAGCAAATAAAAGAGTTACAAACATGGATGATATAATTCCATCAACCTTATCATCAGATACTAAAATTGATAACTTAGTGAAGGTAATGGAGAGAATGCTTGAAAAGATAAATCTGAATGATAGAGTGCCTCCTAGAGAAAACCAAAACAGAAATAGAAACCAAAATCTTAGAAGAGACCCTAATCAAGATAGGCAAAGAGATAATGACCAACAGATTAGGCCTCCCTTTCAACAAAACTATATTGATCAATAAGAAGAAAGGGAAGTTGAAAGGTTAGAAGAAAATCATGTGAATATGATAGGATCTGACAGTGAGACAGATTTTTTTCTCACTGAAGAAGAACAAGGTTTCTTCTCTTCAGAAAAAATTGAAAACAACCATGAAGATTCTGAAGATTGCAGGTTGGGGTTTGAAAATGCAATCATGGAGGTACACAAATAATATAATCTTAGAAGAAAAGAGAGTCCAGAGATTTCTAATGACAGAAACACCAACACTATTGTTAATAAAACTTCAGAAAATCAGTCCAAAAAGACAGCCAATAACATCAACATTTTGGCCAAGAAAACTGATATAAATAAAGACAAAAACAGTCAGCAAAGTGTTGAACAAAGCAGCCCTAGTACTTTTTCTAGTGGCCCCAACAAATTTGTCCCAAATAGCAGTCCAAATAAAAATCAACAAATCAGAATTTTTGAAAGAGTTGCAAATGACAAAACAGATGTAAATATGTCAAGAACAATAGTTCCTTTCAGCCTTGAAGGGGAAATTGCCAAGATTAAAATCACCATACCCTTAGTTGAACTAGTAACTTAGGATGTATATAAAAACCAAGTTTTGAAAGCTTTGAATATAGGCAGTGACACTGACACTTTAAATTTGACAGATGATAAACCTGAGTTATTGTTTAGTCCTGAAGTTGAAGGAAAATACCAAGAAGGGGCTATCCCTCCCTTCTATGTCAGCCTGAATATACATGACAAAATCTTGCATAATGTCATGCTAGACTCAGGTGCTTCACACAATCTTATGCCCAAAGTAGTAATGGAAATTCTAGGCTTAGAAATTACTAAACCATACAAAGACCTTTACTCTTTTGATTCAAGCAGAGTCAAATGCTTAGGCCTGATCAAATATTTGTGTGTCAACTTGGCACAAATTCCTGCTAATATTCTAGTAATGGACATAGTAGTAGCTGACATTCCCCCTAAGTATGACATGCTTCTATCTAGATCATGGGGACCAAACTTCAGGGAAGCCTTCAAATGGACATGTCTTATGCCACCATCCCTGTATTTAACCAAACTAGAAGATTATATAGGGAATCCCACATGAAATACATTGTGAGCAACATAGATAGACCAAACGATTCTCCTATCTACTCCATCCATTCAAATTTGGATTCCTTTATCTTATATAACGAAGATGAAATCAACCAACAAGAAAAGGAAAACAAAGGAGAAATTAGTCTACCAGAACAGTCAAATCTGTCGTTAACTCAAGAAAAGAACAGTCCATATTTTAGTAGCCTTGAACAGTAGAAAGAAAATGAAAATGAGAGTGAAATATCTTGGAAAATAATCTTTGATGGCTCTTGTAGCAAAATAAGTGCAGGGGATGGTGTATGGATACAGAACACAGACCAAGGATTTTCCTATAAGCTGGATTTTCCATGGACAAATAACATTGCTGAATATGAAGCCCTCCTTATTGGCCTACACTTAGTCAAAGATTTAGGAGCCAAAATAATATCAGTCCAAGGGGATTTTGAGCTAATTATCAGACAAATCAAAGGGGAATACTCAATCAAAAACCCAAAACTCAGAGAGTATAGAAATGTTGCCCTTGATCTCCTAAAAACCTTTGAAAAATATGAACTCATTTTCATCCCAAGAGCTCAAAATCATCTAGCAAATGAACTTGCCTTTGCTGCTAGTAATTTCCAAATACCATAGACAAATGAACAATCTGATATAAAGGTAAAAAATAGACCTGAAATACTTGACAATGAGGAATAATGGAAAGTGTTTGAAGGAGACAAACACATAGATGATTTTCTGCAATCAAAGAATGATTTTGCCATACTAACATCTTTTTTAAGCCATAAGGAAAATTGTTTTAATGAAGAACAATACCCTGAAACAGAGTTGTCTTTTTCTGCTGATATAAACCATTTTGAACATCCTTTTAGACTAGAAATAATTGACAACGCAGATCAGAAATACTTGGAAGTTTACAATGTAAAAATGATACAATTCCAAGAGATCTTGCTCCATTAGAACAAATTTTTGATTTCAATGATGTAGTCAAGGAACCAAGGATGGAGCCTATGAAAAAAAACATAGAAGAACATAACATAGGCAGCCTAGCAAAACCCAAGATGATAAAATTATCCAGCACTCTCCCAACTCATATCAAACAGAAATACATAGAACTTGTCAAAGAATTTAAAGATGTGTTTGCATGGGGATACAAGGATCTAAAATTATATGATACCAGCATCATTCAACACAAAATTCCTCTTAAAGAAAATTAGAAACCTTTCAAACAAAAAATCAGAAGGATAAACCCTGTTTTATTACCTTTAGTTGAGAAAGAGATTAAGAAAATGTATGATGTTGGGATCATAGTTCCTATCAGTTATTCAGAATGGGTTTCCAACTTAGTATATGTTAGGAAAAAGACTGGGGAAATTAGACTCTGCATTGATTTCAAAAATCTTAATAGAGCCTCTCTTAAATATAACTATCCCTTGCCAAAAATGGATCATATACTTCAAAGGGTGGTTGGGTCTAAAATAATTTCACTGTTGGATGGGTTCTCAGGCTATAATCAGGTTTCAGTACTCCCAAGTGACCAACATAAAACTACTTTTACTACACCTTGGGGTACATTCATGTATGTCAAAATGCCATTTGGTTTAATGAATGCAGGGTCCACCTTCCAAAGGGCCATGGACATAGCCTTCTCAGAAGACATAAGCTATTTTATAATCATTTACCTTGATGACATTACTGTTTTCTCTAAAACTGATGAAGAACACTTGATTCACTTAAGAAATTTTTTTGAAAAATGTAGGAAATATGGCTTATCTTTGAATCCCAAGAAGACACTCT
Organism: Pinus albicaulis; assembly: GCA_034641835.2. Taxonomy (NCBI): domain Eukaryota; kingdom Viridiplantae; phylum Streptophyta; class Pinopsida; order Pinales; family Pinaceae; genus Pinus; species Pinus albicaulis. The sequence goes on along the minus strand of CM076575.1, from coordinate 783,652,105 downwards.
TTGGTCTCCAAGAAGGAAAGCTTCTTGGCCACATAATTTCTGAAGAGGGAATCAAAGTAGACCCTAAAAGGATTGATGGCATGTTGAAAATCAACCATCCTAGAAACCTCAAAGAATTACAATCTTTCATTGGGAGGATAAACTTTTTAAGGAGATTCATCCCCAACCTTGCTGAGCTATTAAGAAATATCACAAACATGCTTAAGAAAGAGGTAGGTGTTAAATGGATAATACAAGTTAAACAATCATTTGAACTAGTGAAACAAGCTTTAACTCAAACACCAGTTCTTATTAGTCCTAATTTCACCAAAGATTTTTATATCTTTTCTTTTGCATCTAAACATACAATAGTTGTAGTATTACTGCAAAAGAATGACATGGGGCATGAACAACCTATATCTTTTTTTAGTAGGGCTTTAAGAGATGCTCCACTCAAGTACAACATCATAGAGAAACAAGCCTTAGCCTTGGTAAAAGCATTGAAATACTTTAGAGTCTACATCTTGCATTCTCACGTCATTGGTTTTGTTCCACACACAGTTGTCAAGGATATTCTTAGTCAAGACCCTGATGGAAAAAGGGAAAATCGATTGCTATTATCTTAGAATATGATTTTGAAATCAGGCCTACCAAACTAATCAAAGGACAAGGATTAGCTAAAATCATGGTTGAGTCAAACTTCCAAGCACTTGATATGAATATGGTTGATGTCTTAGAAGAAATAGAGGAATTCACAGCTCCATTCATTGAAGAAACATTTGTAAATTCAACTTGGTATGCTGACATCATATATGTGTTGATTTATCTGAATGCCCCTCCTTCTTTGTCTAAAACTAAAGCTAGATTTTTGAAACAGAAGGCTTTAAATTATTGCATATTAGATGGGGTTTTATATTGGAAAAATGTTGTTGCAATATTGCTTAAATGTCTACTTGAGGTTGATGCAAGAAAAATCATGCATAAGCTGCATGAGGGAGAGTGTGAAGGACATATGTATTGGAAGACTACAGCAAATAAAATCCTCAGAGCCGGTTATTATTGGCCCACCCTTTTCCAAGATACTCAAAAAAATTTCGTGACTTGCCATAAGTGTCAAATTTTTTATGGCAAGAGAAAACTCCTACCTTTACCTTTACATCCCATTAGTGTTGAGGCTCCCTTTCAACAATGGGGCTTGGACTTCATTGGGGAAATTCACCCATCTTCATCAGCCCAACATAAATGGATCCTCACTGCCACTGATTATTTTACCAAGTGGATAGAAGCCATACCCTCTAGGAATGCTACTGACTCTGTCATTATCAAGTTCCTTGAAGCCAATATACTATCCAGATTTGGTTGTCCAAGAAAGATTGTCACAGACAATGTTGTTGCCTTCAAATCTAAGAAAATGGTTGACTTCTGCCATAAATATCATATTACCTTGGGTCATTAAAATGCCTACTATCCCCAAGGAAATGGATTAGTTGAATCCTCCAACAAAAGCCTTGTCAATATTATCAAAAAATTGTTGGAGCATAATCAGAAATCATGGCATAGTAAGCTTGTTCACACTTTATGGGCTGATAGATTAACCACCAAAAATTCAATAAATATGTCCCCCTATCAGCTGTTTTATGGCATGGATGTAGTCTTCCCAACCTCTTTAGGAGTTCCAGTCATGAAACTCCTCCAAGAAGCACAAACTGAAGAAAATGATATGCAGAGAAGGATCAACCAGACCATTCATTTACAGCAGAACAGAGAGGAAGTGTACAGCAGAACACAAATAGTCTAAGAGAGTATCAAGAAATTATTTGACAAGAGGACTAAAGAAAATAATTTCCAAGTTGTAAATATAGTTCTTAAGTGGGATTCTAGAAGGGAAGAAAAGAGAAAACATGGAAAATTTGAAAATTTGTGGAAAGGGCCCTACATTATTCATTCTACCAAGGGTCATAATGCATTATTTCTGCAAGAGCTGAATGGAGAAGATTTATTGGGAGGTCCTGTCAATGGCAGGATGCTCAAGCACTATTTCTGCCAAGAATCCTAAATTTCAAAGTTTTTATTTTTCCATTGCGTATAACATCGTTGTTTCAATTTGAAAAAAGAAGAAAAACACAAAAACAAAAGAAAAAGAAAAGAGGGAAGATTCAAAAAAGGTACAGCCCCATACCCAAAAAGAAAATTTTCTGAAAGTGAGCAAATCTAAGTGTCACTGATGATTAAGAAATAATATATTGTCCAGTTATCAAGCTTAAACATGGCTGAACATTCTTTCAATTTACTGCTAATAGGTTAGTAAATCAAATTTTCCAAACAATTTAATCTTGGCTTATCAGTAGAGTAGATTAGGATAGAAGAAAAATGGTTCAAACATGTTAAAAATCTGAACCAGAGATCGAGAGAGAAATTTTGGTTCTAATATGCTAAAAATTTGAACCAGCAAAAGAAGAAGACAGCTCAAAATATCAAAATCAAGAGCTGGGAAAAGAAAAAGAAGGATGTCTTTAATTTTCAGATCTTAAGCCTTCACCATTTTGTTTCATTTTTCTGCAAATAAAGTCTATGTGCAGCTTGTACATACAGCCATAGACAGCATGGAAGATCAGACAGTCTAATCCTGATTTGACTATGTTTAAATTTCTTGTTTTAGAAATAGAGAATAAAAATCTATCAAAAAACTTAATCTTGAGAGATAGTAGCTTAGGTAGAAAAATAAAGAGTTCAACAGTTTAATCTGGACTTTTGGAAGAAATGAGGATAGGATTAGATAGTTTTTTTTTGTTTTCAAAAATAAAATTTCAAAGAGTTTGCTAGTTCAAATGCACTCAAAAAAGGAAGAAAAAATGCTAGGACAAAGTAAGATTGGGTAGGTATAGATGTTGTTTTGAAGAAATTAAATGTTGAAAATTGATAAAGTTGTCCTTTTCAGAGAAAGATCAGCAAGAAAAGAAGAGATTTTCCCAATGGATAAGGCACTGATCTGCTGAAATCCAGAGATTAATAAACTGAGGTTCTGAACACCTAAAAGGACAGTTGTCCTCCCCAAGTGGAGCCACTGTTAGTCATCCATAATTATGATAATATCCAAAGATGACTAAAATTGCCAATCCTAGATTTCTAGAAATAACATTTCAAAGAAACATTATAAATTCTAGAAATCTCACTGCCTTCATCATTTTGAGTCTGTCAATTCACCAAAATTTTCATCCATGTCTTCTAAAAAGTTATCCTGCAGTTTCAAAGAAGAAAGCTCATTTCAGGCTTTTTATTCCTGTTTTTATTAGTCCATTTTCCTCTGAAAAATAGCCTATTTTCCTTTTATCAATTCATCATTTCCTCTGAAAAAACCCTCCAAACCATCATAACTCCTTTATATGGTTCGAAAACCCCTTTTTAAACCATTAAACTCACTTTGTTTTGGTTTAAAACAACCCTTTTCACCTATCGGAACTTCAAAATTGGCCTAAAAACCCCATTTTTTGGCCTAAAAAGCAGTCTTTTTATAATTATGGGTTTAAGCCCCCGAGGGCTTAAAATATTTAGCCCCTCTACCATGTGACCCGACGGCCCGACCATGGGCTAATTCTTAGCCCCCTAGCCCCCTCTTTTCCTCCGCCCCTAGTTCCCTACTCCTCCACACGACCACACTTCTACCTTATCCCTAGCCCCCGTTCCCTTATCTTCTATTTTACCCCCCGCACCTATGGAAAAATGTGTTTTTTCTTTTTTTTCTCCATGCCACACTTATCAAAACCTGCATTAATCTGAGCCGTTGATCTATTTTGATCCTACGGCTCTAACTCACCCTACCTTTCCTCACCTTTACTCCAGCCCTTCTCTTACCTTCCTTTTCCTCCGCGCTATCCAATCTGACGGCTCTTATCCCCTCTCCCATTCAATCTATCCCCCCATCAAACCTATCTGTCCCCGCAAGTTGATCTACACCGTAGATCTAATGGATCTAACGGTTCTCGTCTAACTCGACGATTTAACGACCTCTCTGCTCCACGACAAATTAACCCACGTCACCATATGGCCCACCTTCCACCCACAAAATGCCCAACCAATCATCGCTTGCCACTTGTCTCCCACTAAACCCCCACCCATGCACCTTTCCATCGCGCTCCTCTCCGCACCATTGGATCTGCCCCATCCCATCCGACGGCTCATGCGATATCGCACGATTTTTCCATTCGGGGTTTAAGCCACCCAAATCACGCGAAACCACCGGTTTCGTAAAGGACGCTTGTCACGAGATGATTTGATCACGTTCGTGTTATAATAAACCACTTACCACCCGTTTTTCACGTGAACACCATCGGTGGTTTTTCAAAACCACTTTTGCCCATTTTTCGCGCCCAACTACATTTTAAACCCTTTTTCATAGTTTTCTACATTCCCCCCTTCTGCAGCATTCCTCCACTACTCCTCCTCCACTCAATTAACCTCTGTACAGAAGCTTTCAACCCTCGCGCAGGATTTTATAACATATTTTGTGTTTTTTTCAGGTTCTATGGTTGTTTTAAGGGCCAAAAACCCTCCCACAGTTCATAAAAGGCCAGGCGATAAGGTAATGACTTTCACAGTCCAAACAGAGGCCAAGTAACGAAGAAAGGGACTTCCATGGTTTCATTTCATGGCTTGATCAGTGCTTATAAGCATGGGTTATACAATCAAACCCTCGGCGCACCAGAAGAGACCCTGCACACAACAAAACAAAGAAAAATCAGTAAAATAGGAAGAAAGGCCAAAGAAACAGGAATTAAAAGTTTAATCTTACAATTTTAATGATAAAACACAGTTTAAAGGTGGATACAGACAGCAAAAGGACAAATTGAAGACCGAAGAAGGCATGATCAGCCTCAAAAACACAAAATTAGAGTCAAAACAGAGTATCAAGGTATAAAGAGACAAACAGAAGTGTTAAAAGTTTAAATTAGCAAATCAAGGCTAAAAGAGCCTTAAAACATAGTTTTATGATGAGATCAAGGCAAAATAGGCTTAAAGATAACCTCGAATACATCAAAGGGGTAGTTATTCACTTGATAAGTCAAGAGTGACACCTTTCACTTACTTTATACCTCAAAATACAAATAGACAGTTATTACACTAAAGGAGATATTTTAAACTATCAGAACAGTTATTGTAAAGACAAGAAAAGGTCCTCAAAATCAATCTTTTTAGCTATTTTATCCTCAGGAAGTAAAGACAGATTTAATACACATAGAGGTAGCTGAGATACATTCCTACCTTATGCCTTGCATGGTTTTTAAGGATAGGAGTGCATTTACTGTGTCATTAATAAAATTTTGAACACTACATAGTTCCACCTCCTCATTTGCAGCATAAATATTGCATTTGAACTCATTGTATGTGGGCATTTGATAACTCTTTGAAGTAATACATAGTTCTGCTGAGATTAAAAGAAATTGATGTACTGGAACCTATGGATGTTTTGACCTGTTTGTTGATGGAGAAAGCTCTGTCATTGGATCCCTGAGCTTGGCTGTTGGTGAAGTATTCTAATCTGTTTATGTTTTTCCTATTTTCCATTATGTTTTCATCATTTCTTACTTATAGTAGAGTAAAATTTTTAGGCTAAGAAATGTCTCTTAGAAGCACCTTAGACCTGTTTACTTTTCACTGTCTCTATGTTTTCATCTGTTGAAGGTTTTATTGAGTATTTTGTGTTGAACCCTTAGTTAAACTGAGAGGGGGGGGTGAATCAGTTTAACACATTCATGGACTTCTAAAACTTTTTCATTAACACTTGTTTACACCTTCATTTCATGTTCAACTTAACATGTGAGTAATCTTAGAATGTGAGCAGCAAGCATTAATATAATGTAACAGTAGACTTAATATTAGAGCAGAAAGTATTAAGCAGATGATATAAACTAGATCAACACATAAACATCATGCACAAAGACACCAGATATAAGTGGAAACCCATAAAGGGAGAAAACCACATCTTATTATTGTTGTGATGTAAAGGCAAGCTCCAACTCCCTCTCACCACTGGTTTTCTGTAAGCACCAACCTACAGGAGGCTCCAACCTCAAATTCTGCAAGCTACAACTTGCAAGGAAGCTTCAACTCCCTCTTTTTCATAAAGAAACATTTGTTGATTTACCTTGGATATCAGCTTTGTTTTGTACCTTTGATTTATTTTATTGTACTCCAATCTTCATATATGCTTGATTATTTATTTTTCTTCAATTATTCATTCTATTTTCTTTTATCAATCTACTCAGAAAAATGTACCATTTCAACTTTATAGTGGGATTTTATCTTTCTCTGGAGACTTGCCAATTACATCACAAACAATATAAACATTTAAAAAATTGTATTCAATTAAAGTGTATATTTCAAATAGCACTCCTCTCTTCCTCTTTTCCTTCCTCATTCATCCAACCTCACTCTCTTTTTCGTTTTCTCTTTTATTCAGTTCCCTGTTCATTGTAGTTATATAACTGCCGTATGTACAACTGCCTCTTAATAACTCTCGGCGTTTTATAAAACTCATTTACCAACACGGATATATCAGTACTCACAATATTTATCATGAACCATAAACAATTTAACCTTTGGTTCCATATTTACAAGAAATGCTTTGACTTATTAATAAAACAAACATCTGCTCCCCAATCAAAAAATTTATAACCTTTATAACATCAGACTGTATTTCATTTATATGCAATAAGAATTTGGGTCAACCTTCAACCTTTATAATAAGATATAGTGGCCACTGCGTAGAATGTGATAGCTCGCTTTATAATAAATTGAATAAAGGAAACCCCATCGCACATAAGTATCTGCGTTAATCCACCATATTAAACCTTCATATCAATCCCGATGCATATTATAATACATACATATTCCATGGAGCCCACTTGTTAATGCCTTTCTTTAATCGACGGTTAATAACATATCGCACAGCCAACACTGATCTGACGAATATCGCTCAGCAAAGTGCATGGATGATAACGCGCGATGGCGCGCAATGAGAGTGGTTTTGCAGATTCATTCAGGGACGTGTGTCACTTGTTCTATGGAATCACTCTGATTTCAGAAATATTGCTTGCCCGACGAAAGCGGTGCGATGAAAACCGGAAGCCCCCTTCACTGTTCATTAGTCAGAGTTCCGTCTTCCGAATTCCGCCTTCCGGTTTCCATCTTCCGAGTTCCGTATTTCGTGATCTGGTTTCGTCTAGTACAAGGTTCCGCTCCCTTTTGGCTCAGGGTTCCATTCAACACTTCAACGTTTTATTGTAATTAACTCCACCTACGATTGTGCACTGAACCACTCCAATTCACGACTCTGCTCCTGAATTACTTCTGGTCGACACCATTCATGAAGTTGCCTTTCTGTTTTGTTTTATTCTTGGCTCACCTTATCACTCCACCGTTCGATCGCCCATTGAGCCCATTCGTCAGTCCTCCATACGATATCTGCAATAATATCTCAAGGAGCTATCCCCAAACCTCACAGCTCTTACGAATTCCTCAATCTCAGATTCTCGCCCTTACATACTGAAGGCAATTCAAACCCACATTATGTTCAAACAATTTGATTCGAACTTTTTCGGCGCTTCTGTGGAACGTTGTCCCTTTGATTCTTAGTTAGAGACTGCCCTAATCTTTAATACACTGCGCTCCTTTGGCTCTTCAATCCACTGACTCATCGTGATCCTTGATTCACGAGTTTGGTTTTCGAACTGTGCCTTTGCTCATTATTATTTTCTTTGACCACTTCATGGTTTCCTTGCCATTTAAGCAATGCTCCAACTCATCCCCAACCATATTAATTCTTTACCATAGGGTTTTAGTCTTCAATCAAAGTCTATGCCATACAAACTCAATTAATGAATAATTGCTCAATAATTCATCTGCAAACTGTATTAAATCCCTAATTCATAAATAAACCTCTGTATTAAACTCCTTCAAACCCTTTCAACTTCACTACTCTGTCTCTAATTTCTCTGTTGCTTCTGCTTCAATTCCTCTATTTCATCTGCTGCCTCTACTACCTCTCTGTCTCTTTTGCCTTATGGATAGTTTAGGTGCTGCTATTGTCTTTACCTTTGCCATCAATGCCAACATTTCCAACAGTCTCCCCCTTTGGCATTGATGGCAATAACCTCTGCTTTCTTTTTAGAAGCCCATTTTTTCTTTTCCTCCCCCTTTGACATCAATGGCAAAGGGTTGCTCATTTCCTAGTTTTCTTTCTGCATTTCCTCTCTCTGAGTTATGCTTAGGCCCTTTTCTGCTGACTTTGTACCTTACTGCTCCAAACTTTGGATTGAATATTAAAAAACTGACTCTTTAGCCTTTTCATTGACTCTTTTATGTTGGATGTACTCTTTCCATAAGCTTTTGATCTTGAGGACCTGTTTTATGCTTTCCTTACTGGTTGATCTTCCCCTGGAATGATATTTTCGTTTCTGTTCTCCCCCTGAAACTGTGCTTTCTCTTCATATCAGAGAGTACATCCACAAATACTTTGACTGTTCTATCAGAATGAACTTCCACAAAAGCATATTCAAGATGTTTAATTGAAAACTCAGCAAACAGACTTCACATAGTTTTGTAACTGATCTTTAAAAAAGAGGCCTTAATATATACATGTACCAACTTCAGGAAGGCATGAAATTATATATAGAAAAATATATTACTTCGGTGCTCAATATACTACTTCAAGTGTAAATCAGATATTGATCCTTTAGCACTGCTACTGCCCTTTTCATGTTGAATGCATACAACCCTGGGAATTTTACCTTGATGCATTCTTGCCATAGTCCTTTGATCCCGAGGACCTGTATCATACTACTTCTCTATGACAACACTTGATATTTTGTTGATAGGCATGTTGCTTGTACCTAAACACCAATTGATATTACTTTGATAAACCATGCAGAGATTTAAATTCAGCTTGCACATTAACCCATAATTGATGCATCCTTCATAAATTCTATTATTGATCTTTCCACTGTTCACACCAACAATCATCAATATATTGAATCTGATCTTGGCATTATTTACCACTCTTCTTTTTCTGTCCTTCTGTTCCAAAGAAAGCCATTGCATGTTCCTTTCTAGGACTACTCTAGAATCATTGCTGCTTTAGGTGCAATTCAATTGTTCTAACATAAAGATTTTCAGGAAGACATCTTCAATTTCTTTTCTATGAATCTTCATGGGCTGATTACTCAAATATTTATTACTCACTTAACTGCATTTCTCCAAGTGGACCTTTTGAAAGATGTAATGAACTGATGATAGGCGCTTTTCTTACTCATCCTTCTTAATGTGATACATTGTTAATTCTAGTAGTATAGGGCATAGTGTGATCATCACTTTAATGTGCTAAAGTCTTCTTAGCTTATATGTTCATTGCTAAGGTTTCCTCTATCATCATAGCTTCTTGCTCTCTTCTCTTCTTCCATCAATCTGTCAGCTACTTAATACTTCAGATGATATTCTTTCTCTATAGTTCTCTTTTAGAGGAATTTCCTTTTTCTTCCTGATCTCATAGTTTTTCTCATTACATGGAGCTCTTCTTAGACTACTTTCATGGGGTCTATATATGAACTGCTCTCCCCCTGGGATGTTGCTTCATATTTTTCACTGGATGGATTTTTGCTTTGCTTCCTAGAGCAGCTCCCCCTGAGACTATTGGAAGATTCTTTCTGTTATTAAGATAATAAGCTCCCCCTTTCTCTTCTCCTTCCATACTTTATTTGGGTTCTTCATAATGTCTGCACTCCCTTTTGATGCATAGCTTTGTTTGATTTGATTGGATTTCATCATCTGTCTGGAGTTCTTTAATATATATGGCAGTTTACAGTCTTTTTCTTTGTGACCACGAATGAGGCATACATAACATCTTATTTGACCAAGGTGCATTTGATTTGATGTATAATATTTTGTTCCTCTTCTTGAATACATTTTACAATCAACAACTTTATGTCCAAAATTATTGCATGCATAACAATGGCCATGGAAATGATTTGTGTACCTGGTGGAAGATTGTCTTTTCCCTTTGCTTGCTTGAGGTGTTCTTCTTGTTTGCTGCATCTTTTGCAGGTTGGACTGGGTTTGCTTTGTCTTACAACATGTTGCAGTATGTCCTTGTTTGTGGCAGGTAAAACATGTGATATTTTTCATAGGAGGAAAGAACCTCCTTTGAAAACTTCCAAATTTATTCACTTCATCTTTAGGAGCATATGAGCCTTTAGTGGCTGATTGTTTCATCCTTTCATTCACTTTCCTACCATGTTGCTGCTTGATTCTATTTGTTTCTTCACAAATCCTGTTCTTGTTGGCTTCTATTTTTGTAGTAATCTGCTGAGCTACTTCACTGTCCTTTACAGCTTTTATAAAGATGTTTTTCTTGTTATCTTATGCCTTGGACTTACTGGTTTCTCCTTCATATCCTATCCCAGTCTTTATGAGAGGTGACCTTTGTGCATTTAGAATCTGGTCCAACTGTCCAGAGCCTTTCATTAGAGGTGTATTCATTAATAGTTCTCTTTGGGCTTTTTCTAATTTCTTTCTTAAGCTCACTACTTCTTCTTCCAATCTTTCACATTCCTGCCTTTTCTCTCTCATTTGTTGCAGCAAAGTGTCTTCTACTTTCTTTGCCTCTTCAAGCTGTGTCTTCAGGCCAATAATTTCTTTCCTATCTTCATATTCTCTCTCATCACATATTTGTACCAATCTCTTAAGGTCTTTGTTTTTATTCTTCAATCTTTCTATTTCAGTCAGAGCTGTGTCAAGTTTGGATTTTTCTTCAACTGCAATTTCTTCATGGCTCTTACTACCATTCACACTAGCAAGTACCTCATTTGATTGAACATCTTCTTTTTGACATGAATTTCTTTTTTTCTTAATTCTCTTCTCCTTCTTGACAATGCAATCTTCAGTGTCTACTCCATGCATGTAATGCAGTCTGTCCCAGATTTCTTTCGCTGAAGTTAAATCCATTATTAACTCAAGATCCTTGTTATGAAGATTGTTATATATCACACATTTTGCCTTGGCATTCCTCTGTTGTTCTTTCACCGTGGGTGATTCTTTGTAGTAACCATCACATACAAGCTTCCATACCTCAGGTTCATAGGCCATTAAACCTGTTTTAACCTTATCTCTCCATTCAGGAAAGTTTGTTGTATTTAACACAGGTGCATTTTGATAGTCCATGACTCAACCAGATCTCCTTCAAGCTATTAAGCTTACACCAAAGGAACCAGCTCTGATACCAATTGTTGAACCCTTAGTTAAACTGAGAGGGGGGGGTGAATCAGTTTAACACATTCATGGAATTTTAAAACTTTTTCATTAACACTTGTTTACACCTTCATTTCATGTTCAACTTAACATGTGAGTAATCTTAGAATGTGAGCAGCAAGCATTAATATAATGTAACAGTAGACTTAATATCAGAGCAGCAAGTATTAAGCAGATGATATAAACCAGATCAACACATAAACATCATGCACATAGACACCAGATATAAGTGGAAACCCATAAAGGGAGAAAACCACATCTTATTATTGTTTTGATGTAAAGGCAAGCTCCAACTCCCTCTCACCACTGGTTTTCTGTAAGCACCAACCTACAGGAGGCTCCAACCTCAAATTCTGCAAGCTACAACTTGCAAGGAAGCTTCAACTCCCTCTTTTTCATAAAGAAACATTTGTTGATTTACCTTGGATATCAGCTTTGTTCTGTACCTTTGATTTCTTTTACTATACTCCAATCTTCATATCTGCTTGATTATTTCTTTTTCTTCAATTCTGCATTCTCTTCTCTTTTATCAATCTACTCAGAGAAATGTACCATTTCAACTTTACAGTGGGATTTTATCTTTCTTTGGAGACTTTCCAATTACATCACAAACAATATAAATAGTTAAAAACTTTTATTCAATTACAGTGTATATTTCGAATAGCACTCCTCTCTTCCTCTTTTCCTTCCTCATTCATCCAACCTCACTCTCTTTTTCGTTTTCTCTTTTATTCATATCCCTGTTCATTGCAGTTATATAACTGTTGTATGTACAACTGCCTCTTAATAACTCTCGGCGTTTTATAAAACTCATTTACCAACACTGATATATCAGTACTCACAATATTTATCATGAACCATCAACAATTTAACCTTTGGTTCCGTATTTACAAGAAACGCTTTGACTTATTAATAAAACAAACATCTGCTCCCCAATCAAAAAATTTATAACCTTTATAACATCAGACTGTATTTCATTCATATGCAATAAGAATTCGGGTCAACCTTCAACCTTTATAATAAAATGTATTATATAGTGGCCACTGCGTAGAATGTGATATCCCGCTTTATAATAAATTGAATAAATGAAACCCCATCGCACATAAGTATCTGCGTTAATCCACCATATTAAACCTTCATATCAATCCCGATGCATATTATAATACATACATATTCCGTGGAGCCCACTTGTTAATGCATTTCTTCAATCGACGATTAATAACATATCGCACAGCCAACACTGATCTGATGAATATCGCTCGGCGAAGATGCACAGATGATAACGCGTGATGGCGCGTAATGAGAGTGGTTTCGTAGATTTGTTCAGGGACGCGTGTCGCTCGTTCTATTGAATCACTCCGATTTCATAACTACCGCTTGCCCGACGAAAGAAGTGCGATGAAAACCAGAAACCCCCTTCACTGTTCATTAGTTAGAGTTTCGTCTTCCGAATTCCGCCTTCCGGTTTCCGTCTTCCGAGTTCCGTCTTCCGTGATCCGGTTCCGTCTAGTACAAGGTTCCACTCCCTTTTGGCTCAGGGTTCCATTCAATGCTTCAACGTTTTATTGTAATTAACTCCGCCTACGACTGTGCACTGAACCACTCCAATTCACGACTCTGCTCTTGAATTACTTCTGGTCGACACCATTCATGAAGTTTCCTTTCTATTTTGTTTTATTCTTGGCTCACCTTATCACTCCAACATTCGATCGCCCATTGAGCCCATTCATCAGTCCTCCATACGATATCTGCAATGATATCTCAAGGAGCTATCCCCAAACCTCATAGCTCTTACGAATTCCTCAATCTCAGATTCTCGCCCTTACATACTGAAGGAAATTCAAACCCACATTATTTTCAAACAATTTGATTCAAACTTTTTCAGTGCTTCTGTGGAACGTTGTCCCTTTTATTCTCAGTTAGAGACTGCCCAAATCTTTAATACACTGTGCTCCTTTGGCTCTTCAATCCACTGACTCATCGTGATCCTTGATTCACGAGTTTGGTTTTCGAACTGTGCCTTTGCTCATTATTAGTTTCTTTGACCACTTCATGGTTTCCTTGCCATTTAAGCAATGCTCCAACTCATCCCCAACCATATTAAGTCTTTACCATACGGTTTTAGTCTTCAATCAAATTCTATGCCATACAAACTAAATTAATGAATAATTGCTCAATAATTCATCTGCAAACTGTATTAAATCCCTAATTCATAAATAAACCTTTGTATTAAACTCCTTCAGACCCTTTCAACTTCACTGCTCTGTCTCCAATTCCTCTGTTGCTTCTGCTTCAATTCCTCTGTTTCATCTGCTGCCTCTGCTACCTCTCTGTCTCTTTTGCCTTATGGATAGTTTAGGTGTTGCTCCTGTCTTTACCTTTGCCATCAATGCCAACATTTCCAACAGTTTGACTGCTTTTCAAACCCTTAAGTTCATTTATTTCCTAAATAGTTCAATACAGTGGCCTCAAGAATGATTTATGGTTTTCCCTATTTCCTTGTTGCTACCTAAAAACTGTTTTTGAAATCTCCCTTTAAAGTACCATTGTCCAAAGTCTTCCAAAGAGGTTTGTTTTGATCATACCCTTGTACTTGCTCAAATAATTGTTTTTAAGGTTTTTATAGCTGTAATCACAGATTTTTAGGAGTTCCCTCTTCTATGAATGTAGTTATTTGTGAATCTTGAATGTTTTCTTATCCTTGAGAGTGAAATCTTTGATGAAATAGAGCGTTCCTTGACTCTTAGTTTTCATTTTGAAAGTTTGTCTTGAAATTGTTATTTTCTGAAGTGTGATTTGTAGAATTCATGGTTAGCCCTGTCTATAAAATACTTCTTCATGTTCAAATGATGCTTTAAACCCCTTTGTTGAAGAGTACATATAACTAAGGATTCTTAACTGCCCTTAGTTCTACTTTTCATTCTAAAACCTTGATGTTCATTTCATTTCACCTGAAAACTTTGTAGATCCAACAACCAAGTTAGATTTTCCCTTTGATATCCCTAATTAATCTACAAACTTGTTACAATCTTCTACTTGAATCCATTGCCCAATGACTTATAGATTTCCCCTTTTCTATCTATGTTGCCTAGATCATCATGTCCTGCAAAACAATCAAATAAACTCATGCTTAATAACTAGCCTAAAATCAACCTTTTTCAAGCAAGCAAGTCATATCTTTGCAAACATATTGAGAGATCCCTCTCTAAGACTAGGAGGGTTAGATCCTAGAGCTCTAAAGACTGGTTTATATGTTTCCTTGTCATTTTGTTTTCCAATCGGCCAAATCATAGGATCCCTAACAGTGTGCATGTCAGCGGGAGGTGTGAACCGCAGAACCATCCTATCCCGACACGTCTCCCAATCCAAAAATGCTTTCTTGTGGATATCCCACCAGTGTGCAGGTGTTCCACACAAATCCAGATTGAGTGCCCAGAGCCGCCGTTCTTTTGACACCCTAGCCTCCAATGTTCTCAAGAATTCTTGGACATTACTAGACCCATCAAAGTAGGGAAGGTCTCTTACCTCCGAAGTAATGCAGTAGAGGGTCCTTAAAACCTGAGGGCATCGTAGTGCTAAGACATCGTGTAGCCGGGTCTGCCAACTCTCTAGTTCTTCATCCAGTTCAGAAAATTACTCCATGTCTTTCTCCCAATCGAATACTCCGCCTGTTGTAGGGCTACCCTGGTCTTTTTCCTATGCCATCACCTTGTAGATGTGATCGAGTTTCTCCTCTTCATATGCTGGTTCTGTATACCGCACACCCTCAGCAGGATCCAGTGGTACTATTACGCACGTACCGTTCTTCTCAAACACCATACTACCTTTTTTTAGATTAATGACACCCCCCATGTCTATAGCCCAGTCTATTCCTAGTAGTGCAGGATAGGGATCCGTATCTTCCACAATTTCTATTACTTCAAAGTCAGCTAGGACCTTTACTCCTGCAATATCTACCATGACTTTTGGCAGCCTTCCCAGAGAGATGATCTTCTGTTGATTTTCCATGTGCAGCGGGATGGTGCACCAGTCTAACTTAAGTTCTCCCATTCGTTGCCATGTTTTCTTTGGTAAGACGTTCGCATCCGATCCAAGATCAAGAATAACATGAACTATCTCATAGTTTCCAATCTGTGCAGTCAATCGCATTTCCCTCCTGGTGTGCCTCTTATAGCTGTGTATTTTTTGTACTTCCTTAATCTCAGTCATTGTGTTGGGCCGGGCTACGTAGTCTTGCAGTAATACTTAAATATTTTCTTCAGCCTGCAGGTTGCGCAGTAGCTTCAAGCATGCCCTTAGAAAGGGTTCAACCTCCTCTTCTTTCTGGAGGTGCACTGGCAGCTGTGCAGGGGCTTCCAGCGGCTCTTGTTTCTTGGAATTCGTTTCCTTTCGAGCAGTAATCTCCTCCCTTGCTTCCTAGGTGACCATGCTGTGCATCATGACTTTTACACTTGGATCTTCATTCCTCAACTCAGTTTTGACTCTTTTCACATTTTGCGTGGGGGTGGGCTATTTGTCCTATATTTTCGTTATCAATATCGGGCAGTCTTCGATCTCATGGTCCAACTGTCGACAATATTTACAGAATTTCCTTATGGGGTTCGGACAGTCCCTGGCGAAGTGCCCTACATCCCCACAGTTATAGAAAATTAGCTGACGCCGTCCTCATCCTGTGCTTCCTACCCACCCCCCCTGTCGCTTGTAGGAGAGCCACCAAGGGTTGCGGGAGATCTTGGCGACGCAGGATCGGATTGTACTCTATATAGGTTTCCTCGATCTACCAATAAGTCATATGTGCGACAATTCTTCTCATCGTGTCCTACCAATTAGCAAAACCTGCACCATTGTTGCTTCAGTTCACCCATACTTAGCCGAGGGCACTGGGCTATGTCATGTAGTCCTGCTACCCGACAATCACCGCACCAGAGTGTAGATCCGCTGGACCCGGGGCGCAATGGACTAGGTCCTCCTGCCTGGAGGTAATCTGCCAATAGTGAACATTGTTCCTTGGTATGGCAAAACACCAGACACCGTATGCACCAAAGATCTGCGCAACCATCCTTTCCTCGATCCTTCCACAGGTTTTGTATTTCTATATGCATAGCTCCAAGCTACTCCTGAATTTTTTGTACTCCCCCCAACATGTTGTCCTTAGGCATAGCTTCAAGTTTCATGGAAGCTTCCAAGGCTTTTTCCTGCAATTCGAAGGTTTGGTGGCTCATTGGTATGCGTAAGTGAGGTAGAAACATAGCAATGAACCACTTTGTGTGATGTTTTTCATCATACTTGAACCCTCATTCCCTGATTTCTTTCTTTAACCGCTGATCAGCCTCCCATACTGACTCGGACGCACCTTGCTTGAAGTCTTTCACTTCTGCTACCAACTGAGAGTAATATTCCGGCTTCCAGAATTGTTGTCTTAGAGCGTCCTTAACATCTTGAAGCAACGTGCTCCCGTTTTGAGATATATACCGCATATACCAGTCCAGCACCCTTTCTTCAAATTCCAGGGATAGCTGCGCCCTTTTCATAGTATCTCTTACCACCCCTTGCACATTCCACACTGAGTCGGCCATGAACCAAAACCGTTCCATGTCCTCATCGGTTGTGCCTTTAAAGGTAGGTAATTTTGAGTGTGCCGCCATGGGTTCCTCTGGTTTATTTTCCTGGAGGTCCGACGTCGGGGTAACTGACGGACCTTGCATAGGTCTTGGCAAGTTATGAGCAGAGCGGTCCTCTACTTGACTGGTTCGATAGTGCTTACCACTCCGCGTTGCGCTTGCACCCAGATTAGCACTCATTCAACCCTGCGTTAGATCTCCACTACCATTACCCGATCCCTTTTCTCAGACTTCTTCCGGTCCCAGCAATGAAACCATTTGTTGGCTTGAGGGGTCCTAACCCAGGTTTGGTGTGCAAGGTTTGCCAACAAGCCCCTATACTATTGTCTCACCTGAAGTAGTATGGGTGGGTGTTGGAACCAGGTTTCCGCACCCTGAGAAAGGATGGGTAAGGAAAGCAAAGCTACATCTTGTTCTATAATTCCCAGATTACCTTGCTCTGCGCAGAGTTAATTAGGTCTCTATTCACATCCACATGCACTAGATCTATAGTTATATGCTTTTTATAACATCAACACAACATTACATAAATAGAGTGGAATAGATCTAGATCCAAGCATTCAGTTATACAGATCTTCGCAGCTAAAAGACGGAAAATGCACAACACGACAATTATTAGCAATTCACACAAAAGTACTCACAGATTTAGTTCTCTAACAATCTTTTGCATTCATCCATTCATCAATATTTCCTTACAATTCCCTTCCCAACCTGCGCACACAACAGCAGGGTCCGCACACAGCTGGACTTGGATCTCCGCGCACACAGCTAGCAGGAGTCCTTTCCCCAAAACCCAAACAGATAGCTTAAACAACAGATCGCATCAATAGCTCATCATTTCTTATCCTATACAATACAAAATGCATCTCTATTTATAACAATCTAGCCTCGATTTTCCTATGGTCCGCAACCCATGGTTTTTGGACCCCTAGTTTACCCTTTGACCCATTACAATGCTTTCGGGGCTTTGACCCACCCCAAAACCCCTGCGCTAGACTAAATATAATAAAAAATATTCAAAATGGACCAGTTTCGCAGCTTGTTAGGAGAGCCCGTTCCAATAGCTGCTCTGAAAGATTTGGTTCTGAGATGAAGAGATCTAATAAGTCCTCATTTTCTTCCTCCTCTCTAAAATTATAAACTTGATTAAGACTAAGAATAGGTTTAAATGTTTGTTGTTCATCTTCTTCAAGTAATGAAAATATAGAAGTATATTGAGCATGAGGATATAATGTGACATGCTTCCGTTCATCTCCATGTGAAATAATCATGCTTCCTGATCTGCATCCAATGTAAGCATCTGCAGTGGCCAACCAGGGTCAGCCTAAAATTAAGGGATGCCCTCCCAAATTTGTTTTTGGCTGCAAAATCAAAAAGTCTACAGGATATTCCCAAGAATCCAGTGAGACAATCATATCCTCTAGTATACCTTCTGGAACAACTTTGGATCTGTCTGCAAGTTCTAAGACTGTAGTAGTAGGTCTAATGTTTTTCAGATTCAATTGTTTCATAGTCTCTGTTGTCGTAACATTGATAGTTGCTCCCAAATCTATTAGTGTTTGGTACTGAAAATTTGTTAATCGATTTAGTAACCATAGGAATTCCTGGATCAACTTATTTTCAATAGTTGTATTCTTAGACTTGAGAGTTGATAGACTTCCAATTACTTGGATTGTTGTGGATCCTTCTTTCTTCTACCAGATTTCTTAATGCATAATTCCTTTATTGTTTTTGCATATATTGGAATATCTTTAATTGCCTGCAATAAAGGAATTTTAACATAAGTGTTTTTCAATTCATCCATAATACTAAATTCAAGGAGAGATATTGGAATGTTCTGTTGTATAAGTCTCTCTGGATATGGTGGAGTTTGTTTCATGATAGCCTAACCTTTTTTAATTTGTTTTTCAAGTTGAAATTTTTCATTTTGTTCTCCTTGTTCTGTTTTTTCTTCAATTATTGGAGGAGAATCTTGTTGTAATACCTTCCCATACCTTAGGTGGACATCCTCTATAGGAAGAATTGAATATGTAGGATTATATGTTGCTTCTTCCACATGATATGTTGGTCTATCCACCTTATTGCTTGGATTAGCTACTGGCTAAGCTGGTAATTGTGTTGGTCTAGGAGGTTGTTGGTTAGTTGGCAGCTGAAGTTGCTACGGTTGAGTTAACATTGGTGGATTTTGAGTTGGATATGGCATGGGTTGTTGTTGTTGAAATTGTTGATATTAAGGGAATGATTGTGGAGGATATGGTTGTTGATATTGATACTGTTGGTTATACATTTGCTGTGGTGGTTGGTTTCCATAACCATATCCCCTCCAACCTTGCGAAGGTTGGCTTTGATATTGTTGTGGTGGCCAAGCATGCCATGGAATTGGTGTATTACATGTGTTTTGAGGATATTGAAAGTTTTGTTGAGGGAATTGTTGAGGCATTCTTGGCTGCCAAGGTCTTCTTAGTGCCATATAGTAGAGGGAATCTACTCATTGTACTTCTCCTTGCAATTCTTTTAACTTTGGACATTTTTCTGTTGTATGATTTTCTATGCATAGTCCAAATATTTGTATATTTTGCAAATGAAATTCCCTGAGTGGATGTTTTTGTCTACGCTTTGGACAGAAAATTGCTAAGGCTTCATCTTGCTCTTCTTTTCTCTTCTTAGCTTCATCAACTTGTGGACCCAAAGTGCTTAAGAGATCTATTTTAAAATTTTCTAATAGGCTTCCTATCTCTGCTCTTGTTACTGCACTTGCTGCAGATTTGGGAGTTTTTGATGAAATATCTCTTTTCCCACTCTTAGCTCTTCCTCTAAAGTATTTTTGACATAATTTAGAAAAAAATTCAAATGGTAAATTAGAAATATCTCCTTTTCCCATTAAATTAAGAATATCTAAATACTCATCTCTAATACCCTTTAGAAAAATAGTACGGATAGTATCTGGACTAAGAGAATGATGTTTGGATTTTTGCAAATTATACGGGAATATTTCCAAATATTCTTCCAAACTTTCATCTTCCTGTTGGGACATTCTGAAATGTCTTCTTTTGAGTCTCTAGCCCTACAGTAAGCTTGATAATTTTTAATAAATATTTTCTTCATGTCTTCCCAAGAAGCTATAGTGTGTTCTCCTAATCCCATAAACCATTTTAAGGGTGCAGCTTTTAAAGTAGCAGGAAAAAGTAGAATTTTGTGTGTATCATCAGTATATCCATATGTTCTACTCAAGATATCAAACTCAAACATAAATGCATCAAGATATTCTGTTAATATTCCATAGAAATTCGACAATACAGACGGTGTAATATTTTTCATTTTTATTTCTTCTCCTAGTATTGCTCTTGCATCTAAAATAGGAAAGCCAAAAGTAGTATCATTATCATTATTATCTTCTTGTTCATTTTATTGTGTTCTTCGAGTTTGGTTTTCTCTTCTTGCTTCTTCCCCTATTTTTCGAAGTGCTTCTATTCTTCTATCTTCTTCATCCTTTCTTTCCGCTTCAATTCTTCTTTCTTCTTCTCTTTGTCTTCGCCATTCCCTTTGTTGTCTTTCATACTCTAATTTTTTTTCAGGAATCATGTTTCTTCTAGTTGATCCTTCTCCTTCTTCAGACATTTCTTGTTCAGAGATTTGTAGTGTTTCAATGGGTTGATTTTGTACTTCTTCCTCTACAATTTTCTCAAGGACAAGTTGTTCTAGTTGTTCGACAGTTGGTTTTGTTGTTTCTTTTTGTTTCCAAATAGAAGGAGGTTCTTTAGGTGATTTATATTTCTTTACCTCATAAGCTAACAAAATTTGTATTTCAATTAAATTTAATCTCTGTCATGATCTCTGTTTCTCCTCTAACTCTTCTACAATAGGTTTTCCAGCAACTGGTGTTGTTAATCCTATGGATGAATGTGTTGTTGGGGGGTTTTGTTTCACAAATATACCTTTTTGATCTCTATCTCTAGGAATAAGAAAACATTACTTAAAATTAAAACTATGTTTTTATTGTTTTTGGTGATTTTATGTTGTTTTTGTGTTTTAATCTTTTTTTTTCTTCCTATTTTGGCTGTTTTGGAAATATGCTTCCCCTGCAACAGTGCCAAAATGTTGGGTCAATTTACTGTTGCAAATTAATGCAATTATTTAATATCAATCCGAGTTGGTGATCTTAGAACCATCCCCAAAGTATATGGGTTTCAATTACAGTCCAATTTAGAAGATGAACTATTGATGGTTAGTGAAATGCATATCACAAATATAAAAAAATAACTTAATTAATTTCTAAACAATGGATTAAGATATATGAAAAATTAATCATGAGGCTCTATGTTCAGATATCCTGGTTTTCCTTTATTACTGGTTGCATTATATCATCAATACCATTGTGAAAACATGAAAGCAGGAAATCTAACACTAAACAATAGATTAAGATATATGAAATAATAATCAAGAGGCGTTATGTTCAAAGATCCTGGTTGTCCTTAATTACGGGTTTCATTATATCTTTAACACTATTGTGAAATCGTGAAAGTAGGAAATCTAACACTAAACAATGGATTAAGATATATGAAATAATAATCAAGAGGCTCTATGTTCAAAGATCTAGGTTGTCCTTAATTAATGGTTGCATTATATCATCAATACCATTGTGAAAACATGAAAGCAGGAAATCTAACACTAAACAATGGATTAAGATATATGAAATAATAATCAAGAATCTCTATGTTCAGAGATATCGGTTGTCCTTAATTACTGGTTGCATTATATCATCAATACCATTTTGAAAACATGAAAGCAGGAAACAATAAATCTAAGTAAACTAGTTCACAAATTACAGCTATGAAAACTAAGAAGTTCACTTAGCTCGGTGTGGGGGCCCTTCCACCCTTCCCTTGCACACAGTAAGTAAACTCAACTACTTAAGACTTCAAGAAATCAATCAGCATGTAGCAGCATCAAAATATGATAGAACATATCCTCTATTATGTCTTCAAGTCTCAAAGATGATAATAATAAGTCATACGAGTTCCAATGTCAAAGCCTTCAAAGTGTGAGGCTTAAATAGATGAAATATCTAAAAAACTGATCTAAAATATCTCAAGTAAACATAAATATCCATATCCATCATAATCTGGAAAAATCCCATAAAATAGGAGTGTTGACCTAGTTTCTAGGGATCCTCCATAAAGACTGGTCATGTTTGACCGCCTTTGACTGAGCCTATTAAAGCTCAATCTAACTGTACCAATAGGTGTAATGTTACTCCTAGTTCTCAAGCTTTCTATAAACATATCCAACTTGAGCCCAAGTGGCCTGCACATATGCAAACCATCATGCTATTACAGGAATTTCTACTGTTGTCCAAAATTGCACTTAAATTCCAATTTCCACAAAAACATATAATAATTGAAAAACACAAATTAGATACATGTATATGCATCTTTAGGTCAATGTAGGATGAATATGATGGTAAATGGATGGATAATGTGACAAAATAAAATTTATTTATTAAGCAAAAAGAGATAAAAAACAAGGCCCAACAGGGGTATATGATTTTGAATAATGATAGTACTAGATGGCTAACTCTATAGAAATTTTAACTTGTTTTGAATGATTGCAGGTTGAAAAATGCAGGTTTTATACCATTGGGCTTATGGAGTCAACAATCAGTGGTTTTAGTGATAGTGGTCTTTCACATGGAAGTTGAGGCAGATAGAGGTCTTTAACAAAGGCAAATCACACACACAACATAGGAAAACACAGTGATTTCACCACTAAAGGAAGTCAGAGTATAATATTATGAATTATGAGTAATTAGAGATGAAATCTACTGAAGGTGATAAAAAATAAGATAAATATCAATAAGATACCAAAAACCTTAGGAGAATCTCAGGTCTGCAAAGAAGAATGTCACTTTGTATTACTGATAATGGGCAACAATTTGGTGCAAATGTTCTCTGACCCCTTACTACTTCGATGTTTTGTCTTTAAATAGACATTATTTACAACAAGGATGATCTGCCTGGTGGCTAGATCCTCGAATTCTCCTATGACACCTTTCATAACTGAAATACATAACTTCTAACAGAAAACTGACAACTACCCTTAAAAGAAACCATCTCCTAATAGGACTATATATCCTATTTATTACATTGCTCTATTATATCTGTGAAATAGTTACATGACGGTTACAAAATAAATATCACATGCTCGAGAGACACATGACCAAATTCACCTCCACTTTACATATTTAAAACATCCCTAGATTTGTGGAGCATAACCCTGTTTTTTACGAATAGATGACCCTTATCTTCAATGTTGTTTTGACTGATGACCTGGCTACATGGAACTCCCTTTGAGTCATAAATAACTGCTTATGAAGTCTTTTGACATATTGGAGGTCACCAACTGTCAAAAACTTCTTTTAAGATGCTCAAAACCTTCAGTAATTGCTCGCTATGAAAACATGACAGTTTCGTAGCGAGTTTTGGTAGCGTGGTAAAAGTGGCTTCTCCATCTATCTTTTTCAATTATTTATTGTTTCATCATCTCAATCATGTCATAACACCTACCACCATGGATATCCCTCCTTGAATCATGAAAAAACTTACTTTAAAAGAAAAAAGACAGCTACAGGTTTTTTCGTAGCATATTTCTGGCTTTAAGCCTGAGGTACACTACGAAACTGTGTAAAAATCCAGAAATTGCCCCTTTCAAAATTGTCTTCAAAAACTGACCTTTAGCTGCAAAACATGGGTTCTCTAAATGTAATGAACCTCCTAAGGCATGTTCCATATTACCTTGTCACTCTTGTGGTGTTTCCTCCTCATTAACAATCAGTTGAGCAATGGGCTCCTCAACCATTGTCATCTTCAATCCTTTCTTTTTCAAATCTACATGAATTAGATCCAATTTCTATTCTAGATCTTTCACTTTGTCATTTAATTCTCTGTTCTTGTATTTCAAATGCAGGTTCATCTTTCTGATGTGTTTGACCTCTCCTCTTAGTGATGGAGTCCATTTAATCAATTTCTCTATATTTTCCAAGGTCTTTGAAACACTTATGACATGTTCTTCCCATATTTATTTCATTTTTTCAAATTGAACCTTTTGAACCTTGTGCTTCTTTGCTTCTTTCTTCAAAACTGATATTTCATCCTCTGCCACCTTCAACTGCTCCTTAAGGATTTCAATTTCTGATTTTTCAATGCTTTTCTCTTTACCCTTCTTTTGTTTGATAACCAGCTCTTCTTTTTAAGGTGAAGAGAGATCTATGATGTTTGGTGGCTGAGTAGTTTCACTGACTTTCTGAGTCTCTTTGTTGCTTTCCATGACCTTTCTTGCATAACTAGTCATTGTCTTTCTAAGTTGAAACATGA
The DNA here is from genome assembly GCA_034641835.2 of Pinus albicaulis. Lineage (NCBI taxonomy): Eukaryota > Viridiplantae > Streptophyta > Pinopsida > Pinales > Pinaceae > Pinus > Pinus albicaulis. Next base: position 783,627,837 of record CM076575.1, on the reverse strand, counting down.
AACCAACATCATCACCTGCAAACTCTAACTTTTTAGTTGTCTTTCCTTTCTTTAGATTTCTTCCTCCCTCTTCGACATCTTCATCTTGGACAATGGGAGTTTCTTTAATGTCAATGGCATGCAAGATGTCCTCTAAGTTTCCTTTAGAGACTTTTTGGCTCCTAGTAACTCTCTTGCTGCTATGTTTGCTAACTGTTGGCTTTTGTTTTGCAGGTGTAGTTTTAGGTGTGTCAGTCTTCTGTAAAGGCTCTATCTCCATACTCATTGGTCCTAGTGGGGATGATCTATTCACTTCTTCAGCTTCCTCTGCCACTGTTGGTGATGAAATACCTCTAGGTTTGGAAACTATTTTAGGAGTGACAACATCAACTTCAAAACCACTCATGAACAGAAAGGTGGTCCAATATATGCCTAGTCTCTTCAACTCCTCTAACACCAACAACTTAATCAAACCATGGTGAAATGGAGAATTTTCATTGCCTTCTGCTTTAACTTGAACCTTATCTAACATTTTACTTAGACTTCTGTATAAATAAAAGGGCAAGTCAAGTGACATCTTACCCACAAAATTCAGAAGAAGCCTAAGATGGTATGAGTAGACCATGTGAAATCTTCCTTCACAGGTGAAATACTTCTGAATGATCATCAAAAGGTTTGAATAGTTTTCCTTCATGAAACTCCTAGGGATGGAATTTGTAATATCAATTTCACTATGCTCTGGTTTGATGAACTCTTTGCAATCCTGCATGTTGAACTTAATGCCTTTAAACCATTTTTACCCTCCTATAGGGATTCATGTTGTTGCTGAAATGTTGTCTGGTGTTACTGTGAGGTTTAGCATTCCCACCTTTGAAGTTGTTCCAGTGAAACTTCTAGAAAAATCCTTGGAAACCTGTAGATGACAAACCTACAGCCTTTGACAGAATTGCAAACAACATGTTCTTTTGAATACTTCCATGGCAGTTGGTTCTTCATTTAGAAAATTCATGTCCATGGGCTCACATCTGTGGCAATGACCACCTTTGTAGTTTTCTTCCTTGCATCCATGGTGGCTTTATATCTTCTCAGCCTTGCTTGCTTGGTGACACCTGCAACATTTGAATCTGCCAACAACCTGCTTGGCTTGATGATGTTGGAAATACTGAGAGGGGGGTGAATCAGTATTTATTTTCAATTGTTAATTATTTCCAGTTATATTCTTCACAATTAAAGACAAAGAGGTGTATAGTAATAATATTAAGGATTAATAAGAACTTCAATCCTTTTTTTTTAATAATAGTATACAATATATGAGTGAGGGCACCAACCCTTTTAATGAAACAGGGACCAACCTGTTGCCAAGCACCAACTTGGACTTTTTATGAGGCCCCGATCTCTAGGGCTTTGACCCTATCTTCTCAAGGCACCAACCTTGTGTTTAGGGGCACCTACCCCAAGGACTCCAATCCCTCAGTCTTCTTTTTAATAGAAAATGTGTGATGTACTTACTTGACTGTCATCAACAAGATTCTTCATTGTTCAACCCTTCTTGAGGCTTCATTATTTCTTCATTGTACTTTGTCCATCATGTGACTTCACTGCAACAATAATAGTTCATAATCCTGGATTGACACCAAGATCCAGCTATGTCACAAGCATCAAGCCAAGACACCAATCCTTCAGTCTTCTTTGATAAAAATGAATTATGTATTTACTTGAGTTTCTTCAATAGAATTTTTCACTATTCAATTCTTCTTATGTCCAATTAGCTCCAACAGAAACTTGAGATTGACTGTCCAAATTTCCTCAACCTTTAAGTCTCCAATATTGATTTCTTATGCCTTGATGATTTAACCACAATTGCTTCAATTTGATGGATTGTGTCTTAGTGCTATCCTTATAGCCTTAGGCCTCCATCACTGGTGAGTTCACTCCACTGAAGATTCTCAACACTGTCATACCAAGTTCACTGTTGCTTTGACTATTCACTAATCAACTGTTCAATCTCAATTAAGGTCCAAGAATAATCCACCATAAGATAGCTCATGTCAATGGAATTACTGCACCAATTTAGAGTTTAATGATCACTGTAGATACGAGCTCCATAGGGTCCTTGTTCTACTCCACAAGATTCGAGTTATGTTCCACACATCTGAGAATGAGCTACAGCAAATGGTAAGAAGTCTGAGCCACAAATAATCCAAGGATTTGTGGTAAGAAGTTAAAGATACAACAAATGGTAAGAGGTTCGAGCTATAGTGAGAAGTTCGAGCCACAGCAAGTAAACTGATGCTCTGTGGTGAGAAATCTGGGCTACAACAAGTAGACCAATGCTCTGTGGTGAGAAGTACGAGCTACAAAAAAGGTTGTTCAGTCACAGTAGGAATGGACCAAGGTTAATCTAAACAAAGTCTCCACTAGCAATAACCCTAAACCATACGCATTGATCTTTCCAATAGAAAAATCGAGCTTCACTAAGACTGTTCAGCAAAATTCGAGATGTTTAAAAACTCTGTCTTATAACCCAGAAACATCAAGCGTAGCCCTTTTCTCTTTAAGATATATGCTTCCTCTCTCTTAGTTCACGAGTTGTGAACTATTATCCTCTTCACTATATTAGATGAACAAAATTGATGATCTAAAAATGAAGTTTCAATTTTATATTTATAGTGATTTTCGACTAGAATGAAGTGTCAAGTCTTTTGGAGGGAGGCTGACATGAAACTGTGAGTGTAGGTCGACTAGATAAAAAATATATTTTCTTAAACTTAAAAATCCAATATCTCGCAAACCGCTGGGAGTTTCAGGGAAATTAAAGGCTCATTGGAAAGAGGAAAAATTCCTCTTTCAGATGGTCTAGGATTCATTGTGATAGGTTGCCTCCAAGATGACAGAAACATAATTTTCTTTGTGACTGTCTTAAATTTTATGCATCAAAAGTTTGGGACAACATGAGGAATGTTTGGGGCAGTGTGGCTTCTTCATTCTTTGGTTTCTTCATTGTCATTAATGCCATCATAGGATCATAGAGCCATTATGTAGGAGTGCAGCATTCATGTAGCATCATGTATCAACAATTTCATCATATACTAATGCAGTTATATGTCATAGTGTAGCCTTCATCTCAGTCAAAGTCATATTGACATCAATGACAATTTGAATTAACAATCTCCCCCTTTTTCATTGATGGAAATATTCTTTCCCTTTCAACTTTCTCTCCCCCTTTGTCATCAATGGAAAACGGGGTGCCCAAGTACTCCCCCTGTCAAGTTGCTCCCCCTAACATACTATTCATGCTGCATGATTTAATGTGATGCAAGAAAAATGACTCCCATCTTTTGGCGAAGATACTCAAATGCTTCTCGTGGAAGGGGTTTTGTAAATATATCCACAATTTTCTCTTTTGTATTGACGTATTCCAACCTGATATTGCGTTTAGAAACTTGTTCATGGAGAAAGTGGTATTTGATTGGAATATGTTTGGTCCTTACGTGCATTACCAGATTCTTTTAAAGACTGATGGCACTAGTATTGTCACAAAAAATAGTAATTGGTTGCTTAGTTTCTATGTTGAAATCCTTCAAGGCTTCCTTCATCCATAGAATTTGTGTACAACAATCAGCAGCGGCTATATATTCGGCTTTAGCTGTAGAAAGGGATATAGATGATTGCCTTTTGCTGAGCCAAGATACAGGACAAGCTCCCATAAAGAATGCATTTCCAATGGTACTTTTTCGATCATCCACGCTTTCGGCCCAATCAGCATCAAAATAAGATGTCACAATAAGAGTTGAACTCTTAGGATACCAAAGACCGAAATCATTCGTTCCTTTCAGATATATGAGAATTCTTTTCACAGCTGAAAAATAGGATTGTTTAGGACTTGAATAAAATCTTGCTACCATTCCTACTGCTTGCATAATATCAAGTCTTGTAGCAGTTAAGTATAGGAGAGCTCCAATTATTGACCTGTAAAGAGTTGCATCTATGAGAGAGGTATCATCATATTTTCCTAATTTACAATTTGTGGTCATCGGTGTGCTCATAGGTGCACAATCTTCCATCCCATATCTTTTAAGCATGTCTCTAAGATATTTTGCCTGAGATATAAACATGCCCGCAGAAGTTTGATATATTTACAACCCAAGAAAGTAAGACAACTCACCAATCATTGACATCTCGAATTTTTTGGACGTATTTAGAGAAAATTCATGGCTCATTTCTTCATCATTGCTATCAAAGATTAGATCATCAACGTAAACAAGAGTGATCAGGTGTTTTCCCTTATCCATCTTCATGTAGAGATTTCTACCTGCCATTCCCTTTTTCAAACCTTCTTGTTGCAGATAGTGATCCAACTTTGCATACCATGCTCTAGGGGCTTGTTTTAATCCATACAAGGCCTTTTTTAGTTTGCATACAAATTATTTTCCTTCAGCAAGATAAAATCCTTTTGGTTGCTCCATGTAAACTTCTTCCTTGAGATCTCCATTCAAGAATGTTGATTTTACATCCATTTGATAAACCTTGAATCCTTTTGAGCAAGTAAATTCTAAAAAAATTCTTATGGCTTCCAATCGAACTACTGGTGCAAAGGTTTCTTCGAAGTCAATTCCTTCAATTTGCGAGTATCCTTTGCAGACAAGTCTGGCTTTATTTCTGATGACTTGTCCATCTTCATTCATCTTGTTTTTTAATACCCATTTTGTTCCAATTATATTTTTATCTTTTAGGAAAGGTACTAGTTCCCAAGTCTCATTTTATTCGATTTGAAACATTTCCTCTTCCATGGCCTTTATCCAATAAGGATCTTTGCTTGCTTGAGAAAAAAATTTAGGTTCTATTAAAGATAATAGAGTAACATCATCTTTTCTTGGGGTGTTTATCATCCTTCTTCAAGTTTGAATTCCTTCATATATATTTCTGATGACTTGTTCTTCCGGATGATATATTTGAATAAACTTGATCTTAGAGGGAGTTTGTGAAGGTTCACTTTGAGGTTCTCCATTCTCCTCTTCTTTTTTAGATTCTTCTTCTTCACTTTGTTCAAAGAAAGGCTCAACTTCATGATCTTCAATTCTTTTTTTTTGGAAGGCCTTCATCAATATTCACATCAATGCTCTCCACTATTCTTCGTAGATGATTGTTGTAACATTTGTAAGCTTTGATCCTAGTGGAGTATCCAAGAAATATTCCTTCGTCAACTCTAGAATCAAATTTACCTGGTGAGTCATCTTTACTTTTATGAAGCATTTTCTTTCAAAAACCCTGAAATATTTTACTGAAGCGAGTCTTCATTTCCATAATTCATAAGGATTTTTTTCATTGTTTGGTCTTAGTTGAGTTCGATTTAAGTTATAAACTGCAGTTCCAACTAATTCTCTCCAAAATTTTGGTTGTAAATCAGCTGCTAGTAGCATTTTCCTTGCCATTTCTTGAATGGTTTGGTTCCTTCTTTCAACTAATCCATTTTGCTGAGGTGTCCTAGCAGTAGAGAGTTCTCTTTCAATTCCATGCCCTTTACAGAATTCATCAAATTATTTTGAGGTGAATTCTCCTCCTCTATCTGTTCTAAGACATTTAATCTTAAAATATTTCTCATTCTCAATGAGAACCTTAAGATTCTTAAAACAATAAAATGCTTCGAATTTATATTTTATGAAATATATCCACATCATTATAGTATAGTCATCAACAGATAGAGAAAAGTACATTTCACCTTGAAGCGCTAGAGTTCTAGTTGGCCCACACAAATCTGCATGAATAATTTCCAAAGGTTTTGATGTTGAGAACTCCTTAGTTTTGTGGCTAGTTCTGGTTTTCTTTCCATGTTTTCATGGGCCACATACAACTTGATTTGGCTTGCACATTTTAGGAATGTCCCTTACTGCTTTAATTTTGCTGATGTTTACTAGGTTATCAAAACTTGTATGCCCCAATCGCTTGTGCCATAACCAACTTTCATCGGTTTGACTTAAGTAACATTTATCTTCTTGGATTCTACTAATAATGTAGACATTATCTGGTGTTCTTACTCCTTTCGCCACAATTTCTCCTGAGGATGAGTCTCTTATTTCACAATTTTTTGTACTAAAGACAACATTATGTCCTTCGTCACAAATCTGGCTAACACTTAAGAGATTGGGTTTGAGCCCTTCTACCAGCAAGGTATTTTGAGCCTTTCCTTGTCCATTAACAAGGGTAGTAGTTCCTTTTCTAGTGAGTTTAGCGGATCCACTTCTGAAGGATACGTTCCAATTTTTCTTGTTCAATGAGATAAACTTCTTTTGGTCACCTGTCATATGTCTTGAGCATCCACTATCTACGAACCAATGATTTTCTTCGTTGTGAGCACACAGAGCTAGGACAAATTTATCAGTTTTGAGATTTACGCTTTTATTTTTTTCCTTTTTGAGAGGGAAATTTTGTTCATTATGATCATAATTATCACATAATGATCAAGACGGATCAAAATTAGCCAAAGGATCAAAGGAATTGTAAGTTTTGATTTTTCCTTGCTCTTTAGGACCATGTAGTTGGTTTGTTTGATCGTTCAATCTTGGTGCTTCATTCTTATGAGCCTTGCAATGCTTAGCTTGATGCCCAAAGTTTTTACAATAGTAACAATACCCAAGAAAAATATTTTGATACCTATTGTAGTATCCATAGCTCGAACCAACATTCTTCCTTGGAGTTTCTTTTTCTTCAATTCTTGGTTTTGAAATGGGACTTTGTTCCTGATGAGATGACTTTTCTTCTCTTGGATGGCAAGAGAGTATGGCAGCATAACTTCTAGCATTATTCTTTGTACTTGATGATTCTCCTTTGAAACCAATTCCAGACTTATCATGTTGAGGTTTTTGAGTATTAAGAATGTTGTCAAGAGCTAGAGAGATTTTCCAACTCCTTTTGACTTGCTCTAATTCCTTTCTTAGAGATATTATTTCAGCTTCACGTTTTTCACAGATATCATCCTTCTCTTTTAGCTTAATGTTCAAGAAGTATTCCCTTCTTTTTGCTTCCTCTCTTTCTATTTTGAGGGAAATTATCTTCTTTTGTAGATTCTCATTTTCTTCAATGACACTCATTAGCAAACTATCCATGTTTCTTTCATATTCCAGTTCTGAGTCATCATCATTTGTAAATGCCATGAATAATGTTTCTTTTCTTCCAACATAATTACTTTCCTCATCTAATTCATCATCACTTTCTTTGTGATGGCGTACATTTCCAGTTGATTTCTTTTTCATGACTACAAATTCATCTTCATCAGACTTCTCTTGTTTGGAGAAGAATTTCTTCTTATTAAACCCTTTCTTTTTGTACATCATTCTTTTAGAGTCCTTTTCATCATCACTATCATGTTTATGAGGACAATTTGCAGCGTAATGACCTATTCTTCCACAATTGAAACAAATAAGAGGGTACTTACCTTTTATCTTAGATCCCCTTTTTAGTCTTCGTACAAATTGAGCTAACTCGTTTTCAGTATCAGATTCATCGTTGTTGCAGTTCCATCCTTTTCCTTCTTTTGTAGATCTTGAGGCTTTGAAAGCTACTTCTTTGAAATTTGGGCTCCCTTTCCTCATCTCATAGGCAATAAGAATTCCATGAAGTTCATCCATCTTGGGAGTATCTAGGTCCTTCATTTCTTCTATGGCACTTACTTTGGAGTCAAATCTTTCAGGAAGCGATCTCAGGATTTTTTGAACAATGGTGCTTTCTTCAATATTTTCTCCTAGTCCTTTAAGAGAGTTAACCACTTCAGCTACTTGGAGGAATTATGATGCAATATCTTCTTCATCATCCATTTTCAGACTCTCGAATTGTCTTCTATAGGTTTGAAGCTCTTCCTTCTTAACTTTGGAGTCCCCATCATATAGAGAAACCAACTTATCCCATACTTCTTTGGCTAATTCAAAATTCATGACTTTCGTAAATTCAGAATCGGTAATTCCACTAGTGATGGAATTTAAAGCTTTGGCATTAGAAATTTAGGCTCTTCTTTCATCTGGATCAGTTGAAAGACCAACGGGAGCTTTGTACCCATCCAAAACAGAGTACCATACTTCAAGGCCAAGAGACATTATATAGTAGGACATCCTCTTTTTCCAAAAACTAAAATTTGTTCAATCAAAGATAGGCAGTTTCCCTATTACTTCCATGTTCTTCATTGTGCCTAAGGATCCTTCTTCCAACTATTAGGCTGATAATGAAGAAGCTGTCTTTTATACGAATTGTTGGAAATACTGAGAGGGGGGTGAATTAATATTTCTTTTCAATTGTTAATTATTTCCAGTTAGATTCTTCACAATTAAAGACAGTGAGGTGTATAATAATAATATTAAGGATTAATAATAACTTCAATCCTTTTTTTTAATAATAGTATACAATAGATGAGCGAGGGCACCAACCCTTTTAATGAAATAGGGACCAACCTATTGCCAAGCACCAACTTGGACTTTTGATGAGGCTCCAACCTCTAGGGCTTTGACCCTATCTTCTCAAGGCACCAACCTTGTGTTTAGGGGCACCTACCCCAAGGACTCCAATCCCTCGGTCTTCTTTTTAATAGAAAATGTGTGATGTACTTAATTGACTGTCATCAACAAGATTCTTCACTGTTCAACCCTTCTTGATTTTGGCTTCACTATTTCTTCATTGTACTTTTTCCATCATGTGACTTCACTGCAACAATCTTAGTTCATAGTCCTAGAGTGGCACTAAGATCCAGCTATGTCACAAGAATCAAGCCAGGACACCAATCCTTCAGTATTCTTTGATAAAAATGAATGATGTATTTACTTGAGTTTCTTCAATAGAATTTTTCACTATTCAATTCTTCTTATGTCCAATTAGCTCCAAAAGAAACTTGAGATTGACTGTCCAAATTTCCTCAACCTTTAAGTCTCCAATATTTATTGCTTATGCCTTGATTATTTAACCATAATTGCTTCAAGTTGATGGATTGTGTCTTAGTGCTATTCTTGTAGCCTTAGGCCTCCATCACTGGTGAGTTCACTCCACTGAAGATTCTCAACATTGTCATACCAAGTTCACTGTTGCTTTGACTGTTCACTAATCAACTGTTCAATATGAGTTAAGGTCCAAGAATAATCCACCATAAGATAGCTCATGTCAATGGAATTACTACACCAATTCAAAGTTTAATGATCATTGTAGATCCGAGCTCCACAAGGTCCTTGTTTTGCTCCACAAGGTTCGAGTTATATTCCACACTTCTAAGAATGAGCTACATAAAATGGTAAGAAGTCTGAGCCACAAATAATCCAAGGCTTTGTGGTAAGAAGTTCGAGCTACAACAAATGGTAAGAGGTCCAAGCTACAGTGAGAAGTTATAGCTACAGCAAGTAGACTGATGTTCTATGGTGAGAAATCCGGGCTATAGTAAGTAGACCAATGCTCTGTGGTGAGAAGTCTGAGCTACAGAAAAGGTTTTTCTGTCACAGCATGAATGGACCAAGGTTAATCTAAACCGTAAGTCTCCACTAGCAATAACCTTGAACCATATGCATTGATTTGTCCAACAGAAAAACTGAGCTTCACCAAGACTATTCAAAAAAATTCGAGATGTTTAAAACTTCGTCTTATAACCCAGAAACATCAAGTGTAGCCCTTTTCTCTTTAAGATATATGCTTCCTCTCTCTTATTTCACGAGTTGTGAACTATTATCCTCTTCACTATATTAGATGACCGAAATTGATGATTTGAAAATGAAGTTTCAGTTTTATATTTATAGTGATTTTCGACTGGAATGAAGTGTCACGTCTTTTGGAGGGAGCCTAACATGAAACTATGAGTGTAGGTTGGCTAGATAAAAAAATATATTTTCTTAAACTTAAAAATCCAATATCTTACAAACCGCTGGGAGTTTCAGGGCAAGTAAAGGCTCATTGGAAAGAGGAAAAATTCCTCTTTCAGATGGTCTAGGACTCATTGTGATATGTTTCCTCCAAGATGACAGAAACATAATTTTCTTTGTGATTGTCTTAAATTTTATTCATCAAAATTTTGGGACAACATGAGGAATGTTTGGGGCAGTGTGGCTTCTTCATTATTTGGTTTCTTCATTGTTATTAATGCCATCATAGGATCATATATTCATTATGTAGGAGTGCAGCATTTATGTAGCATCATGTATCAACAATATCATCATATACTAATGCAGTGATATGTCATAGTGCAGCCTTCATCTCAGTCAAAGTCATATTGACATCTATGAAAATCTGAATTAATAGATGAAGCAGCTCTCCATAAATCCAATAACATGCAAAGATAAAGTGAAGTATGAAAAAAATACTAATTGTGTAAGGTTTTATGGTTTGAATGACAACTCATGCCTTAATCATGACACATGCATGATAAAAACGGTAATGATGACCTCAGACATGACCTTGTACTTTTGAATTAACCCTAACAGACTCGAATGACCTCCACCCTAACTCCTCCAATCATGAACTGACTCTTTGCATCAAGTTTGGAAAGATAGACAAGCAAACAGTTTTTCGTAGTGTAGCTAGTTCATTCTCTGACAGTTTCGCTACGAAAATATTAGGCAGTTTTGTAGTGAAAACTGTTATTTCATAATATAAAACGCTACGAAAAGTCATAAAACTGGCTTAAGTGTCCTTTTCAAATTTAAACGCTTGGGAAATGAAAACTGATAGCAAATGATGACTAATGGGACATGACATGACCTGAATGGAGGTGGCTTGAGATAAAATGGAGGTGGTCTTGAACCTTAGGTTAGGTTAAATAAAAAAAATGAAATTTCCCTATACCAACATCAAAATTTTAAGGAGACCTTTGAAAAATGAACTGTATGACCATGTCAAGTAATGTTTCACATATTATGAGTGATAACAAACTCAATGAGCTTGATGAAATAAGGTAAGATGAAATTCAAAAGATCAGCCTAGTACATCAACAAAGATCTAGATGGCATGATAAATACATAAAAGAAAGAAAATTTTAGGAAGGAGATTGGGCACTTTTATTTGACTCAAAGTTCAAAGACTTCCAAGGGAAATTTCAAACTCATTGGCTTGGGCTTTATGAGATTGAAAGAGTCTTGATAAGGGATCAGTCAGGATAAGGACTATCGATGAAAAAAAGGTTCCTCTTCTTGTAAATGGACATCGACTAAAAGTCTATCATAAGTCGTTGACAAAAGAAGAGTTTGTAAAAAAAATTCAAGATAATACTGATATGAAGTTGCTGAAGAAGAATCTTTCTTCTTCCCCAACTTAGTCTTCTTTTTGTTTTTCATATATATATAGATATATATATTCACACACACACACACACAGATATATATATATATATATATATATATATATATATATATATATATATATATATATATATATATATATATATATATATATATATATATATATATATTACTAAAAAAATGAAAAAAAACTAATTTGTATAAGTATGAAAACCAATCATTGATTGGCATCCTTATACAGAAAATACAAGGTGAAAATCAGAGTTTATTTCTGACATATTATATTTTCTTCATTCCCATTCTAAAAATATCAAATTCTTTGCATTTTCCTTTCTTTTTCAGAAAAATAAATATAGCTACAAAATTGTTGCATTTCTACAACTATCATGATATTCTGCAACTCTCATACACCTTTCCAGCACATATGACTAGGAATTTTTGACAGAAGCAGTTGAAGGAAATATTGAAGATCATATTGAAGCAATGTACTCAAGAACACCCGAGGAATCAAAACAAAGAAGAAACAATAAAGGTTAGCTATATCCAAGGTATGATACAAATTTGTTTAAATAATAAGATTCAAAACATTGAGATATATATATATATATATTAGATGATTGTATACTGCCAACTCAAAAAAATGTCAGCATTAAAACTGATTGTGCCGAATCAAAATCTAAATCTCGTAATTCGCCACCAAAATCACATCATAATCTTTTCCACGATCAAATCTGATCTCATCCATTAATAATTTAACGGTCATGTCCCATACCAAAACCTCACTTAATTTGTAACCTCACTTAAGTCGTAACCTCACTCATGTTCCTAAAAACACTCTCATCTACTTGTTTACCTGCACGTCTCTACTGTCTCATGACATAACTCCTCTACGTCTTCAAGCTCAAATTAAAACCCTCAATTCATCCAGTTAGAAAGAGACAATATTGAAAGTAAAACTCTCAACAAGAGATGGGTTTGATTGTAAGAACAGAGCCCATAGTAAAGAAATTCATGGAGGGATATCCACAGCTAAAGGAGATACCGCAGAAGGCACAATGGCTTAACTTTTTAGAGAAATTTGATGGATTTCACAAGGAATTCATGAAATCTTTTGCAAGAGCCTTCAACGGAGTAGAGGTCGAAATCGGTGACATCAAATCTGCAGTCACAGAATCCTTAGTGGTAAAGGCAACCAAACTTCCAAAGACAGGTGAAAGATGGTCCAAAAACAGAGGAATCAGTGGAGAAGAATGGAAAGTCTTCTTGAAAAAATTAGGTATGGACACAAGTATTTTCAAGAAGGGAATTCCTAACACAACTCTTACGGGTAAATGGAGAAACATGCTTTTGACAATTCAAAAATTTATTACATGTGAAGGAAGTTTGGTTGTATGTTCTTATATCATGCTAGGGTACTTATGAATTTTCTAGAAGATAAAGAGATAAACCTTCCATATTTTTTACTGAATAATCTAAGGAATATGGAAGGGATGGTTCAAAAGAGGATTTGGTTCATAGATAACACAATGCATCATCATGCATTGATAAAAATCCTTATTGAATTTTATTTAAAAATCATAGGAGATACTTGGGAAGATTTCTTAACCAAAAATCATTTTCAAGAAAAAAGAAGAAGAACAACCTAGTAATAACAAAGGAAAAAGAGGCAGAAAGATCAAATATGAGAACCTTGTTGTGGATGAACAAACACCTCAAACAAAATCAGAAGATGAAACTCCTATTGCACAATTAATTGGAATGGTCAAGAAACAAATCAATAAAAAGAAAGGAAGCAACATGAAAAAAAAAGGCAAATTCATACACACAGAAAAATCAGAAACTTAAAACAATCCATATCAAATAAGAAGAAGCTCCAGACTTTGCAAAGCAGTCAAAAAGCCACTCCCAAAAGTTACAGAACCTATTGATCTAGAAGAAATTCTTGAGGTACCATCACTTATTATTTCTTCTCCCATGTAGGATCCAAGTAGAAGAACTCCAGATATTGACCTTGTCTAGCAAGAGATCTATGGTTACATTGAACCTTTGGAAAGAATAAATGCGGAAAAAACATCAATTCTGGATTAACAAACTTCTAGTCCATGGGAACCTCTAGTGAATACTTTAAAGCAAGAAATTTTTAAGCTAGAGATACTAAATAGGCATATAAAACAAGAAAATGAAGCTCTGGAGATTCATAACCAAATTGATAAAACCATCAATGAAAATACTCTTCTACATCTGGGGTTATGGTTAAAAAAGAACAAGAAATTGAAAAATAGGAACAAATACCTGAACAGCTAGATCATAATTGTGAAGTACAAACTCCTAATGAAGAAACTGAGGGTAGCAGTGGCTTCAAAGAGAGGAAATAAGATGAATTTGGATGTCCTAGAAGAAGTTTCAAAGCATATGCAGTAATGAGGTGAAGACTCACAATTTTAAAATTTCATGAGGACATGTAATGGTCTCTTAGTGGGGGTATGTTGAGCCTAAAGACTATCTCTATTTTTGACATCCATCTCACCACTTTTCCTTCCTTTTTGACATAATCCATAAGCTCAACCAGTGTTAATTGATACATTTTTCAGTGTGAGAAGGCATTTGAATGATCACTCTTTTATATTTTAATGTTTCTTATTATTTGAATGAATTTTGTATTTAGCTACAAAATTCATGCAATTCTATAGCTAATATATGTTTCTGCAACTACCGACATTGTTTGACAAGTTCCGAAGATGAAGGAGAGGAGTGAATCATATGGATAGTTTGGGAATGATCCACACATGGATTTTTTCCTACTCACCTATCCAAAATCGAGAGAAATAACGCCTAAAATCACGGTCAAATGATTAGTCAAACATAGGGCCGAGACCAATGGACGAGAAGTTGGAAGCTTCATGATTTTCTCTCCATGTAGCAAATCGTGAAAATTGTGAAGACCATAATCCTGTTTAGAATTCTACTTCTAGTTTTATTAATATTTTTAGGTGATATCATCTCAGACAGTTGAACTTAACTTGTTATAAATACGGGGTTGTTTTTACCAGAGATAAGCTTAATTTTTGTAATATTGTCACACAGTAAAACTCTGCTTTTATTAATGCATGGAGAAAGCATGTTCAAAACAATTGATGTGTAATTAGTCACAAGTGATTCTTCAAGTCGTTCTATTGTAGTGGGCCCCTGCACAAAATAGGTTTTGCAACTTAACTTATGTTGTTTCTTAGTTTAAATCTTTCATTTTCACATAAGTTATTTGATGTGTTTTTCATAATATAAGTACCGTTTTTTTTTTTTTTTTTTTTTTTTTTGGGCATAAGTTGAATGCTCCAATTATTTTTATTTCCTAAAATATATTGATGTCATAATTTGTTAACACTTATATCTCATGGAATGAACCATTTTTCACATTTGTTCACACATTAATTACATAATTCAGATTAGACAAGGATTTTAGCTTTGCACAGTAGGTAGAATACTTTGTTTTCCTTCTTTATTTCAATCAGTCTTTCGATTTACTCCACATAGTCATTTAGAATGAATAATGTTAGGTTTAATACTTCCATTTCATCAAGCGTAGAATAAAATGCTTTGTTTCAATTCAATACTATGTTTTCATAAGAATTACTTTAGACAGATGTTTCCATTTGGTAGATAAAGTGAAGCTTTTGTTACATATTTTGATAAGATTTAGATATAGTTGGGATTGATGCTTTTTTTAGATTTAGAGATGATTTAAGTAGATATTTACATTCTTTAATCAAATATATTTAAAAGTAGTTTAGATAGATGATTTAGAGATTATTGCTGCATAGAATAGTCTAACATAATCAAGATTGATCACTTAAGTTGATTTCTTTTTATGCAATATAGACTTGTCTTAGATCATTTTTCTTTCTTTTCTTTCTTAAAATTACATTTCCTTTTCTTCCGTCTTGTAACTTTCATTTTTTAGTCATTAGAATATTTTCTTTAGAATAATTTATAGATCAATTTCCTTTTTAGATTAATATTAAACATTTCCCTTTCTTCTTTCTTAAGTTTATTTTTCAAGCATTAGAATTCTTCTGTAGGTTAGTTAATTTCTTGCTTTTAAATTTCATTTACATAAAATCTCTATAAAAAAATTACAAAAAGATTGAAGTTTCTTTTCTAGTTATCTTAAATCAGTTGTTCATCTTTAAAATCCAAACGTAGAACTTTCATCATAGACTTTGATAATTAAGTTTAGATTTCATTTCTTAGATCATTTCTTAGTTTTCCATTTCACTCAAACATTTAATATAAAACACAAAAATTCAAAAAACAACATATAAAATCAGCACAATGAATTAAGAAAGAAAGGTTTCTAGCATATATAGTGTACCTGCACTTCACAAGATTGCTAAATCCGGTCGATAATTTATGATAGAATTTTAAGACATGAAATTGACTAAACAAAATCCATGTGTTGTTTTAAAATTCATGGCTTGTTTTCTAAATCCATGTCTTGTTTTCCCTTCCCATGGATTTTAAAATCCATGACCTGTTTTGATTTCCAATGTATTTTGAAACCATGTGTTGTTTTTCCTTGGTTGGGTAAAGTATCTTTACTTTCCCTTTTTACTCCTATAAATATTTTGGATAAGTATTTATCCAAATTCATATCCCGTGCATTTCTTCTTTTTTATATCATAACAAAAATGTCTTTTTTTTGTGTAAAATTTTCATTTTTAACGTATTTTGAAACAATGTGTTGTTTTTCCTTGGTTGGGTAAAGTATCTTTACTTTCCCTTTTTATTCCTGTAAATATTTATCCGTTCATTTTTTCTTTCATTTAGCCTCTCATTTTCACCTGTAAATTCATTTCATGTGTAAGTCTTGTTTTAACTTAGCCTCCTATCCGTAAAACTCATTTACCTTAGTCTCATTTTCGTATGAAATACTTCCTTTATACACTTCCATTTATAATTTAAATGAATAGTAAAGTGAAAATAACTTTTTGGAGGGGGGATGGGGGGTAGGTTAAAGGTAGAAAGGGAATTTTAGTTAGTACATGAAATGTGGGGTGGGGCCACAACCTTGTTTGAATTTTTGATATTTACTTAAAAATTATTGTTGGGTGGCACATGAAGGAAAATATGGTTCTATTGTTTTGAGTTTGGGTTGTTAAGTTATTTTTGAATTAATTTTAATAATTCAAATAAATAATTTTACAATTAGGCATTTTTTTTTGTTTTGTGGTTTTGAGGAGCAAACTTTAACTTGCTTTGTCTTTTGTTCTGAAAGTCGGTTTGAGGCACCAGATATACTGTTGGAAATCTACTTTTGAGCACTTTACCATGAAAACACCTGCAACTTTATGAGATCTAGACTTTATATGCAAAAAATCTCCCAAATATTCAAACTTGTCTTGGCCATAGGACTACAACAACTAAATGGCTCCTTACACAAGAAAACCTTTAGGCTATGACACCTAGTGATTCATAGGCTAAAATTTACCAGCAGATTCCTTAAATAAATAACTAGATAATGATCAATTGATCATTATAATTTATTAGACCCTAATATCGGCTCCAATGGGGATGGCATCCTTCCTGTGAGGTGCCAAGAACATCGTAGACTAGTAGCCTGATCCATTGGGTTGATCCCAAGCATGCAACCCACTGCAACTGAAAAACCAATTGAGTATCTTTTCTAATCCTAAAACTGAATCAAATCTATTCTTTAAATTGAAATCTGAAATTTATACTGAAAATTAAAAACTCTGCTGCAAACTGAAACTAAAAAGAATGCTCAAAGAGTGGAACTTATTCATCACACCTACTCACTCTAATATGCTAAAATGATTGAAATATCAAGTAATAAAAAACTTCCAATGCAACTAGTCAAGCAAACCTTTACTTAATTGAAGCTTGCATTCCATTCCTCTAGGAAGAACAATGCATAAAGATTGCTTCAAGCGTGTTGTATTAAACAGTGTCAGGTAGAGAAGCGCAGGTTTACACAGGCCACAAAAACAAGTGGCTCATACAAGATTGAGCAGGTTATGAACCAACCAACTCTGATATCATGTTAGACACAAATGGAATGTGAAGAGACATGAATGATAAAACAATGAATTATTTACTATCAACATTGATGTACATTTATAATACATTCGTGTGATGCTTGGATTCATCTTCCAAGGCCTTTTGGACTTCCTTTGACCATTCAAATTCCACACCATAACCCTAAGAAAATTAGGTATCCAACAATGTCTATATCATTTCTCCTATATTTTGTTCATTTTATTTATTGTAAAATATTTTTACTAAAAAACACTAAACAACAATTATTATTAAAAAAAAACCCGCTAAATTTCAAATAAAGTAAACTTGAACTTAAGCCCTTTTAAATCATTTCAAACCCCACCAAAATTAAAAAATAAAACATTTCAATGTATCCTTATAATAACATATAACATACTTTTTTTCTATTTAGAACTGTTGCTAAGTTAAAAAAATGTGTTTTTTTGGGGACAATTGCTCGTTTAATTGACGAATGTTATTTATTAGGTAATGAATTTTTACAACGGTTTCTAGTTATTTCCATGTCGTTAATCACCTTACATAGCTTAAATATGTCAAAGTGAGCCATTTGTTTGACCCACTTCCTTTGGGAATTTCCTGGATAAGCCTCTCCTCCATTAACACCTACACTACACTAATCCATTGCATTCAACCTATACGAATCTATATGAACGTCGAGGAGAGGAGCTTCACCTCCATAATTCGATAAAATTTTTGTATCCCCACATATAGTTGAACCATTGACACACTTGTTGTATCCCCACATCTAGATGAACTATCATTGTGCAAAAGATGAGATATTGCTTATATTGGATGAGCATAAATGAAGGACTTAGCTCACAAAATGAAAACAAATGAGGCATGTTTGTGTCTCCTATAGCATGCAAGGAGCTCTAAGGAAAAAGAGCTATTGAGGTGGAACTATTTAACTTCACATAACCTTCATATTATTTTCTCACTGATAGTTTTCTTATCTTCAACTTCTCAACCGAGACATGATACTCAGTTGAAAGTTGTTAAATTTTAGAAAAGAGTTTATGTATATTTTTATTTGAATTTTAAATTTTAAATTCTAAAGTTTCATGCATTGTTACTAGTCTAGCCTTTTGAATGGAAACTCGCAGTCTACAATGATGTGGTTGTGAAGAGTGTCAAAGTACTACTGTAATAGTTACTTGGGGGATTTGGTTATCCAAGAACGCTAGTTTATTTGATGATAGGTTTATTCTTCATGTTTTACTGATAAAAAAAATGTATTCTCCATGTTCAACATGGAATACAAACATTTCCCCTTTGGGGATAACTCACTTGGCAAGCCAATGTTATGAAAAGTTATGTGAGTGATGAGAGACCCATGCTCAATCCTTCACATTGACTAGTATGTGTGTCATTTATGGGGACGTGATAGCTATACATAGGGGTTATAGTGGTAGCAATCAAATAGCTATACATAGGAGTTATAGTGGTGGGAGTTATAGTGGTGGCGATCAGATAATTATACCTAAGGGTTATAGTGGTAGCGATCAAAATCGACCAAATACCAACTCAGTCCCTAAGATCAAAATAAAAGACATACAATACAACATTTAATGTTCTCAATAATTTTAAGTGACTTAAAGATGAAAAGCCAAATAAACAAATTGACATTAAAGTTATTAACAAATGTAAAAATTAAATTTATTTTGATAAAATAACTCAAATAATCAAACATCTTAATTAGTACACTTGTAAAATTCCTATCATTTAAATTTCAAAAAATAATTTATAATACTTCATATTATTATTAAATAATAAATTAGTAAGTACATTTGAGGATTCACAAATATTAACTCATAAAATGGATAACTTGTAATGCATTATATTACTTTTTAAATTAATATAAAATATTATAATAAATTAACTATTTTATTAATAAAAGAAAAGTGAAAAAATAAATAAATAAATAAAGGTAGAGATAGATGAATATTGAAATGCATTATAAATACTAGATTGTATGGATAGAGTGCTTATTATTCAATTTTGGACCCAGGAATATTTAATAGATAAAAAGAAGGATGTAAGTCATCTTTTTTCAACTTTTGTTGAAGGAACGTGCAATTGAATGTTTGGGATTGCGATCTATTAAAAAAATATGATATAGTAGACACATTAGTCATCCTCATGAATTAAAAAGTCAAAAAATAGTCTCAAATGATTTTGCATTCATAATTGTTACGTTTTTCCGTTTTTTATCACTCGGGTGTAAGATGGGTTGTGGAATTGTTAATGGATTTCTTTTTTAATATTTATAAACAAATAAATTTAATTTTTCAGCGTGAAAAAATACAGTTGGTTTATATAATATATCAGAACAAAACAGTTTTCATTTTTTAGTTGATCAACATCAATTTAGGATTACATTTTGTGAGGGCTAATCTCATACTTATAAACAAAAATGGAAAAACATAAAATTTTCTAGTGAGATTTTACCACAAACAGGAAGCAGCTATATAGCATTTAAATTGGGACAGTTTTCACAAATATCTTTTGTTGGGCAAAACAGAGCTTTGTGCCCCACACAGAAACAGCGGGAAAGCTCCGTGGAATCTAAGTCTCTTTTTTCAGCATGTGGTTGAGCTGATAATAATAGATTACGTTTCTTTTTAATAAACAGAGTAAAATGTTTTTAGTCGACATACGCCCTGCCGATCCGGAAGTGATTGGGAAAACAAACTAAACCTGTAGGGAACCATCTGCAATAAGAAAACAGCAAAGACCCTGGCGACAATCGCCCAGCCAAATTGTAGGAGTATGTTTGTTCAGATGTCCTTCCAGTTATGCTAGATTGATCACTCCTTCAGTGATTGTTCCCTGCGAATTAATGAACTCGTAATTCATGTATCCAAAAATACTCTCGAGACCCTTCTTTGAAAGCCGGTCTGCTTCCTTGTTTTTATCCCTGTACACATGACAAAAGGAGATAAAAGTGAACTTTTCTCTTAGTACATGAATACGTTCAATCCAGCGAGTTATCAGTCCAGGGTTTAGATTAGATTTGTTGTTCATATGATTGATTAGTATTTTAGAATCTCCAAAGATCCATAACTTTTCCACACGCAAATGTGACGCCGCCCATAGAAGTCCCCAAAGAGCCATGCATTCTGCTCTCGTATTAGTACCTATACCACTGTTCCAAAAGAATTTGAATTGGCAATTTGGAAAAAGCATTAGCCAAACACCACAACCGCAATTATTATTTTGTGCAGCCCCATCAAAGTATCCTGCCGAGATAATTTATACATATATTTTTATATATAAATAATCTTAAAATTCAAATCGGAATGAATTTTATAAATCTTTGATAGTTTTTTTTTTCAACTGAAAATCGCACTTGGAATTAAGCTATAGAACGACGAGATTTCGATGGATGGGGAATTAAGCTCTAGACTGAAGGGAATTTGTGTGATGTGTAAATTGGGTTCTATATCTATTGTCACTTTTCCCATTTTGATAAATGTATTTATTTTAGGTTTTTAAAATATAGAAGAGGATTGAAATAAAGTTATTTGCAGTTGTTCTTATTATTTTTTTATAGTTATTGAAATTTTCTGGTAAATTTTGTGTTGTTTTTATAGTTATTTTGTAAGTAGGTGTGGATGAAATTTCCTCCTAAATTATGTGTTGTTATTGATTCGCTCGAAGTTTTGAAATTTTTTGGTAAACTATGGGTTGTTATTGATTGGCTCGAAGTTTTGAAATTTTTTGGTAAACTATGTGTTGTTATTGATTGGGCTAACTTATTTTTAAGGACATTAAGCTTTTATGACGATGTGAAGAATGTAAGATTGAGTTAAATAGGAGTTAGAATATAACAGTTATGTTGGGTAGTTAAATAGGAGTTAGAATATAACTGTTATTGTGTTAAAATATAACAATTATGTTGGGTGAGACTGAGTTAAATAGGAGTTAGAATATAGTCCTTATTGTCTTGGAATATAACAGTTATGTTGGGTGAGAATGATGAGACCGATGGTTAAGTATTGATTAAAAAAAATATTAGAAAATAGATTAAAGGAAGTTAAATTGGATAAAATGATAATAGAATTCAAATTGGCAATAGTAAAATAATAATAATAATAATTTAGTTTTGCTATATTGATTACAATGAAAGAATTGAAATCACTAACTATTATAGTGGGATAAAATATAATAATAATAATAATGAAATGGTTATGATCTTGGTTAAACTTAAAGTCACAATTTATTATATTGAGTTAAAATATAATAATAATAATAATTGAAATAATTACGATATTGGTCAAAGTTGAATTAAAGAAAAAATTAATTTATTAATTAATTAAACAATAAATATTTAATTAGTAAATATTTAAATTAAATTAAATAAGAAACATGTATAACAAGTCAAATTATTAACTAATAATTAATTAAGATTGAATGAAATTTTTATATATAATAAAGGGATGGGATTAGAATGTTATTGATTAAGAAATAATTAATTTAGAATTCTCCAAATTGGAATTAATAAGGAATAAATGAGAATTGTACAATTAATGAGATAATTGAACAATTTATGATGTGAAATTTGTGATTGAGGTAAGATTATTACGAATTAAAAAGAGGTCACCAAGGGGGTACTAGTCTAGGGTTATGAGTTGTATAGAGGGATGAGTCATCATAGCACTTGGAGCATTGGTGAGGGTGGTGGGCTTCTTGCAATTTAATTTGATTTCCTTAGTTGGTGTGCCAAATGTAGCGGCATGGAGTTTATTTATTTCTCATTTGGTATGAGGGAAGGTGGTAGTCAATTTTTGCGGGATGGCAAGTACTCTTCCTCGTCCTTCTCTGGTGTGTATCTTTGTTATGTTGGTTTCTCGTAGCATCGGATGTGCTCTAAGTCTCAAATTTTGCAGGGAGGCTTAGACACATGTATTCCAAAGGACCCAGAAAGCGTTTTTTCAAATTCCACTCGAATGAGGTTTTGTTAAAATAATTAATTATTTTTAATGGGAACCTAAGTTTAAACTTAGGGAATTAAAATAATTAAAGTGTATTAATAAAACATAGTGTGAATCTTCTAGAAAAAGATGGAGATCAAGTCAAGTTAATCTTAGTTGTTGATTAGTGATTTAATCTCGGTCGTTGAAGTCTCAACGAAAATATTATAAGGACTTGATGGGAATTTGGAAAAACACATCGAGGAGTCTAGAGATCGAATTTCTCAAGAGAGCAACACAGAGCAACCAGAGAATTTGATCAAGAAGGTCTGATTGTAGTGAGGGGCAGTAATAGTTCTGGTTGGAAATTATTTTCCTAGCTCGGGAATACATAGCAGAGAAGGCAGAGAAGAGGGCGCAGAAGAGGCATCATAGCAGCTACGTAGAGGCAACGCAAGGTCACACAGAGGCAGCGCTGCAGCCTTGAGGAGATCAGTGATTTTGCTAAGGATCAGTCAGATCTAGTGTCGGGTGCCGGGGTGTGAGACCGAAGAGGCTGAAAATCGTATCCAACCAGCAGAAGATCCGACAGAAGGAGTTGACGCAGTTCCTAGCCAGGGTGATGCAGATTGCACAAAGGCAACGCAGAGACAGCGTAGGGTTGTCTAGTTCAGCGTTGGGTCAGTGTCGGATTTCCAGCATTAGTGTGAGGACATTTTCTCACTAATTCTCTGTCAGTAATTTTGTCTATATGGATGGCTAGTAAGGCATCCTAGTTGTATTTATAAACTTTTGCTTAATAATATCGAACCCTTAGTTGTTGCACTGGGTTTTTCCAGGGACTTAGTCCAAAAATAATAGTGTCGTGTATATTATTTCTTCTTACTCAGATCTTGTTTCCGCATTTAATTTCCACAGTTTATTTAGTGAAGGTTGAAGTATAGTGTATTTAGTGTTTTTCGTAGATAACTGCAAATAAATTGTTAAGTAAAAGTTAATAATTAGTTGAATATTTTCCAGTTGTTGCAATAAGGATTATGGGTTTAGGAATTTTCACATACCCTACTATGTGTTGCCATTGTTTTCTAAATTATTTGGTGGTTCTGAGCTAGCGGTGTGTCTATGTTGAAGGGTGGTTTCTCTAGTTTATGCTTTTGGTGGTCATTAGCGAGAAGCCTAATGTGTATTTCTTGGGGCGGTGGCGATTTTTAAAATTGGTAAGTCCCTCCAGCGATGTGGGATTTTGCATGGGGTGAGTCCTTTGTTGCCTTTTGTTTCAAGTTGGCTATGGAGTTTCGTTCTACTTCTATTTCTTAATTTGGGTCTACATATTTGGTATTTAATTGAGTTTTTTTTATGGTTGTAAGGTATTTTCTGGGCTTTTAGATTTCCATGTTCTTTGGGTCTAGACAACTGTGTTCATTTGGGTTATTCCTTGGGTCTGTGGGGTCTATGGTCTTTCAAAGTCTTTAATCTATGGTATTTATTTTCCTGGGTCATTTGGTAGCAAGGTTTTTGTGGAGAGGGGTTGTTAGAGCGACGGTTCTCGTGTTTTGGACATCCTCCTTGTTTTTGGATTGTTTAGGTGTCTTCATAATAGGTTGGTTTTATTTTTGGTCTATAAGCCTTCAGTGTAGGGAATTAGCCAACCTTTTGGGCATTGGTCCATGCGTCTAGCCTATTGGTGATGATATTTTGATCTTTCGATCTGGCTTGGAAGGTTTTCAGCTTCCTTCCTCTCACAATTTCATTCGGTGTGGGTTGTTGAGTCGATATCATGTGTGCCTTTTTGCTTCTGTACTCATGCCTCCAAGACAGAGGATGATTAGTCGCAGAGGTAGTTTGAGTCATTATGGTTATAAAAGGGTGTGTTCTTTTGCTTATGAATTTGTTGCTTCTACTTTCGATGTTGTCCCTTTGGAATTTTGATGCGAGATCCTAGTTCTAGAAACTACGGAAGCAGGTGACGGCCTTACTTTTCAAATTTTGAACTTATGTCTGAGGAGAAAAAATGGTTACCTGCCCCTGGCAGGTTCCATCGACGGAGGTGGAATTTCTTAATCTCTCTAGCTATAAATTAACAATTCATGACTCTTCTCATACTTTTCTTCCAAGATAAACATGTTAACAACTATAATGTCTTTTCTACTTCATAGGATCTGAAGCAGATGCTCCGTAATATGAGGTTATGCTTGGATAATGACGATGATCGCTTATAAAAAATGGAAGGTTTCTTTCTGAGTGATTCTACTTCTAGGGATTTGATAAACCCTCTAGTAGGTGATAGTGTTGTGTCTCCTATTGTTCCCTCTTCAAATCATGAAGAGTAACTCTTTGTTGGTGTTTCGGCTACAATCTCTGTTTTGAAGATAATGTTTTTTTGTATGGGTATGTTAAGGTCTCTGAGAAAGTCTCCTAGTTTTGCTTGTTTCAAAATCTATCTATTTCATATTTCTACTGTGTTTCAAAGCTTATATGCATTTCTCCTATTTGGTATTGGCAAGCCACGGTCAGTCAAAATGGATTCTTGTTTTTGCATGTTTGGATCTCTCTTTGGTTCAAGGTGTTGTTATAGTGCAGGTTTGGTATGTCTTGCTCTTATTTATTGGATATGCCATGTATTTTCAACAAGCCTGCTAGTTTCTAATCGCTTGGATACTCTCTTATACGTTTTTTTTTTATAAGGAAAGAATGGTATGTGATGCTCTTAATTTAGTGTGGGGAAACCATGTTTATCTTCATCTCTCCTGTGTTTTTTCCATTCAGAGTGCACTTCATTTTGTGTGGTTGATATGTGTTGTTTTATGTTGCTCTTTTGTTGGAGGATTGTGTGCATGTTTTTGTAGGTTGGAATGGTGGCCATCTGTTGTCATTGGGGTCCTATTGGTTCT
The DNA here is from genome assembly GCA_034641835.2 of Pinus albicaulis. Lineage (NCBI taxonomy): Eukaryota > Viridiplantae > Streptophyta > Pinopsida > Pinales > Pinaceae > Pinus > Pinus albicaulis. Next base: position 783,602,724 of record CM076575.1, on the reverse strand, counting down.
GGTGATTTCGCTCTTGCTTCTTGATGAAATTGTGAAATGTTTACCCCAAACTCTTTGTGCTTTGGATAATTCCTATATTTTACTTGATGGTAATTTACTGGATTTTTATTATGTCTACTTCAATATGATGTATAAACCCCGATTTTTGGGGATGTCACCTACTGCTTATCTTGTGGCCTCAAAAGAAAGTTGTATTGAGACTGTAATGGGTATGTGTTTTCTTGGAGTTTATCTAGAAGTAATGCCCAAACACATTTGTGAATCTTTGATTTTCAATTGAAATATAATGACTTTATATTCACACAAAAAAAAGAGGAACTTAGTTTAAAAGGAATTAATATTAACCAAGAAAATATTACTAAAATTAGATAGGATTAAAATATATGAATATATGGGACTTCAAGAAATGTAATTAGAAGAGGAAGAATTAAATGAAAGAAAGGGAAAGGAAGAGATGAAGAAGAGGATTAATATGGGTTACGTTAGTGTCCAATATTCAGTGATCAATATGTACTCTTTCAAATTTGTCTAGTAGTTGTTCTAGGTCAAAATTTTACATTTCCAAGTCAGTTTTCAAATAAAATTTTGATCGCTGGATATGTCTAGGTTTTCAAAAGCTACGCCCTCCAGTTTATTCACGGTCGTTTTCCTTTCACAAGTCATGTCCTCATTTTCACCTAGGTTCTTAGGTCAAGTCATCATGTTTTCACCTAGGTCAGTGTCTAAGTGTCTTTCACTTCGTCGTCATAACATTCCAAAATCTGTCATAAAGAAGGAAAAAGAAGGGTCATTCACTTCCATCATACAAATTTATCTTTAAAAGTGAGTTATCTTAGGTAGGTGAATAAAAAGAGACAATTTTCTTCTTTCAAAAGCTTGTTTCATTGTCAAATTATTCAAAAAGCAAGTGTTCTTCAAAAAAGTCATTTTTTCACTAATTGACAAAAAGGTGTCTTATTGATGTTATAAAAACGGAAAAAGTGATCTCTTTCACTCATTTTATATCCTCTTGCTCGATAATTTGCATATCTCGCCTTCAGAATACCTTACCATTGCCAAAGGTGGAAGAAAACTGGAAAAAATTGCAATAAAATCCAATCTGCTACACTTCTGGAGGCTTTGTGACATTTCTGAAGGAGCACTGCGACATTTCTAAAGTAGCGCGACGTTTCTGGGTATTGGCGTTACGCTTCTATGGAAGCGCTACGCCTCTGTAAAGACTGTTATGTTTTTGCTTTTCACTCTTCAAATCAGCTTGTCAAGCCTCAAAACCAGTGTGCAAACCTCCTGTGGCCTCCAAAACCAGTAAGTGGACACTCCATTTGCCTTCTTCAAGTCAATTCGTGATTGTATGAGTTTTTTCTATCATTAGGGTTTTACTCTCCTATGTTTTAGGGTTTATTCTTTCTTGATTGGTTTTAACCATTGGAGACCCTTTTTCCTACAATCTAAACTTCCATTTATCCTTTACAAACCCTACCACAACACCTCCTATTACTCACAGTCCAATTTACCCTTTTTTCCATCAAAACCCTAAGACCCTACTACATTTCCACAAGAAAACTGGAAAATATATGTGTTTTCCTATTTTTATCCACTTCCCCATACCCATTTCAAGTAATTCCACCTGTATCCTCAAGCTAACACATTACCCTACTGTCTCATTTTTTTGGGGAATTTTCCTCAACTTTCTTATACCTCATCATAGCCCCCAAACCTACCATATCCATATCCCCTGTTTTCCCATATTCATCATACCTACCCACTCATTTTATCTAGGATGGCTTCATCCTATTCACAAGTAGTATGTATACTAAAAAGAAAGCTCATAAGGGAGGTCACCACTCTATATTTGAGCCATCCACATTGCAAGAACTTATTGCCTCCCAATATGCTAAGAGATGTTTTGAAAACACCGGATGTCTGAGATTTTGTGAAAATATTATGGAGGTAGGATGTCATGCCCCATTGACTACCCTGTTCGCCACTAACTTCAGTAGAGAAAAAGCCACCATAACAGGCATTGAATTCACTCTATCAGCAGAGGCCATCACTTCAGCAACAGGGATTCCAAATGAAGGAGAAGTCTCATTCAAGGGCACGGAAATAGACCTTGAAAACTACCCAATGTTTCTAAAACCTCATTGCAGAGATGAACCTGAACATGTTTTCCCTTTCAGGAATCTACTTGATAAGTATTCCCCATTAATGAAGCTCGTCATGAAATATTTCACATGCGAGGGAAGATTTTCAAGACTGTACCAATACCATGTCAGGTTACTAATTCACTTCACAGGTACCAAATCACTCAATTTTTCAAACTATCTATTCAGGATTTTGGTCAAGATGGTGGAAAAAGTACAAAGCAAAGGTAGAAATCCTCATCCCAGTCTATTTCAACATGGTTTGGTTAAGTTTATTTTTATGCACCAGCTCTCAGTAAACAACATGACTTGGGAAGTTTGCATGGAGAAATTAGCATCAACTCCTGCTACTAGTCCACCCATTGTTCATACCACAGCATCAGTACAACCAAAGGAGGTTGGCTCTTCAAGCAGGTAGGATCAAATTTCAAAATCACCTAGGTTTGAGATCAATAAAACATATGAGAAAGGAAAGAGAATGGTTTTTGATCCCAAGACCATCAGAGGTGTATTGGCACCTGAAATTTCACTTGAGTAAAGACAAACAATGGATCATCCACCTAGCCACGATAGTGAATTGCCATTGCAGCACCAGGATGAATAAGAACCCCTAGAAGTTGACATGGTAGAATAGGTGAAGGAGAAGTCAGTTGAGGAGATCATAAAGGAGAAGGATAAAGATATAGCAGAGTTGAGGGAGGTTTTCTCAATTGAAAATTCTCAGATCACATTCCTACAACAAGAGAATTTTCAATTAAAAGTGAAATTACTCCTCCAAGACAAACCTAAGGTACATGTTGATGCAAATAAAGGAAAGGGAAAAGAAATAGTAGATTATTATCAACTGGAGGAGTCAGAAGTTCGAACAAAAAGAAGAATACCAAGGACAAGAGGCCTCAAGAAGGTGCTTGATCCAGGTGGATATTGGTGGTCACCCGCCTATTCCACTTGGGGCTCCACCATTGTCTATTTCAGTTTTTCAGTTTCGGCACAGTTTACTATTTTTAGCAGTTTTTCGGGTCCTAAACTTCCGGAGCCGTTTTGAGGCCCTAAACGACGTTTTTTTGGGAAAACGGAGAGAAACATGGGTCCATGGACCGATGTTGCTCATTCCAAATTTGTAGTCCTCGGATAGATCTTTCTAACGAGGTATGGTACGCATCAAACGGAGATCGTATGCCAAAGTTACGCCCCTGGGAAGTTGAAACACCAATTTACCCAAACGGGGCCCATAGTTTTGGCGCTTCATCTCCTATGGTTAGGGTTTTGGCTGTTTAGGATTTCCCATTGTTTCTAAATGATAAATAGGCCCTCGAGCCTCATTGTAACTCAGTTCAGAGGCCTGTAGCCGCCACATCTCTTCTCAGAGATAGCTACCAGCGCCCTAGCTAGTTTTATTTCCATTCTGTCTGTAAGCAAATTTCAGTTCTTTGATATTAATGAAATGAAGTGGTATTTCCGCTGCATCTCTGTATTTATGGTTATATGTTTATTTTGTTGTGTTCCTGCATAAATCCGGATCAGTGGTATCAGAGTGGTCTGCTTTTTCTCGATCCTTCTTTGCATGTCCCCAACGAGGTCGGGGTATAAGGAGCTAGGGCTCGATATGGTGGAACCTTTGCAAGATCAGCCTCGCAAACCTCGACGGACGCCCATGGGGGACGAAAAGAAAGATGAGGGAGAAGGAGATCCTATCAAAATATTGCTCGAGGAGGCCCTCGAAAAACAAAGGAACGCGATGATGGATAGCTTTGCTCAGATCCTTCAACGGCTGCCCACCGGCGGCGCATCTGCATCCAGTAGCCACTCTGGAGTTGCGACTCCCTTTAACTTACAAGTAAATTTTGACATTCCCATATTTGAGGGTCAAATAGACGCAGATTCCGTAGATAGATGGTTGAATCTATTAGAAGGATATTTCTCTGTTCATGACTTTTCAGACCGGGAGAAGATTATTTTTGCACTCCTCAAAGCTACCCCCCATGTTAAGGACTGGTGGGAAACCTACTGTGAGAACAAGGACCAGACAGAACCCTCTCTGTTCTCGGCTGTACCAACTTGGAATTCTTTCCGAGACGCCGTCAGGGAACAGTACTATCCCGTGGGGAGCTATGAGGACAAGTACATACAATGGACCACGCTGCGACAACAAAGGGATCAAGATGTGCATGAGCTGACGAATCTGTTCCATACCCTGCGCACAAAGTTGGGTATCAAAGATTCATAGAAACATCTGGTGCTAAAGTATCACATCTGTCTCCACAAATACATTCAGGAGGAAATGGAGTTCCTTGACATCTCCTCGCTTGGTACGGCATACCGGTATGCTGCCAAGATTGAGCAGAAATTCAAGCAGAAGAAGCGAGACTTTGGATCTGCGAATCAAAAGCAAGGGAAAGGTGCTTCCAAACCGCAGAACAAAGGACCGAGCCAAGGCATGGCGGCCAAAGACAACTCATCGAAGCCACAAGAAAAGAACAGCACCGCAAAGCCAAAGAATGACACGGGAAAGTGGTGTGAGTTCCATAAGAGCTCCACTCACAACACAAGTGAGTGTCGGGCCAAGCAGTCGCTAGTGGCCGAGATGAGGGCTTCTGAGTCAGATGCATAATCCGACTCCGAATCAGAACCTGAAAAGGGGAATGAAAAAGGGAAACAGATTATTGATGCGGAGCCCAACGCCACCGTTGCCACTACAAAGGTCCAGAAGGAGGAACCGGAAGATCCAGAGGAGGAGGAACGTCTCTTCCACTCCCAGATGTGGGTAAAGGGCTCCCCTGTACAGTTCATTGTCGACAATGGGAACCAAAAGAACCTCATTTCAGCAGATGCCGTGAAGCGGTTGGGCTTGCCGACCACAGCTCACCCACATCCATACACCATCGGGTGGCTTCACCAAGGACGAGATCTCCGCGTCAGCCAGCAGTGTCGCCTTCCCTATAGCATCAAGCCCTTCACTGATGAGGTATTATGTGATGTTGCTCCTATTGATGTTTCTGATGTATTATTAGGACAACCATACTTGTGGAAGCGTCATGCTGTGTATGAGTCTCGACCTCGTGCTGTTATTATTACTTTGGGAAATAAGTTGTACAGGATACCAGAGGTACCACCTCCTACGACTATCTCTTTGGTTACTGCAAAACAATGTAGTAAGCTCATTTCCCAAACCAGGAAATTCGTTTTCCTGATGATCCGCCCCCAGGGCAAGAAGAAGACTGTGGCCACGACCTCCAGAAAGGGCTCCTCTGCACAACAACAACAAATGGATAAGGTTGTGGAGGAGTACGGGGACATATTCACCTCACCCACAGGGGTTCCTCTGCACTGTCAGGTCAAGCACCCGATTGATCTGACCCCAGGTGCGCCGCTACCTAATGGACCGATCTATCGGTGCTCTGTTCTGGAGAATGATGAAATCAAGAGGCAGATTCAGAAGCTGTTGCAGAAAGGTCACATCAGACCAATTTCATCGCCCTGTGGGAGCCCAATCGTGTTGGTACAGAAGAAGGATGGGACGTGGAGACTCTGTATTGACTATCGGGCGTTGAACAAGATCACTGTCTGGAATAGGTACCCAACCCCACAGATTGATGACCTTCTGGACCAACTCAAAGGTGAAAAATATTTCAGCAAGATCGACCTGAAGTCTAGGTATCACCAGGTACCAATTGAACCCTTCGATGTGTCGAAGACTGCCTTCAAAGCCAAGGAAGCCCTTTTCAAATGGCTGGTCATGCCTTTCAGGTTGACGAATGCTTCCGCCACCTTCATGAGGATGATGGATGACATCTTGCGGCCATTCACCAACTCATTTGTAGTGGTGTGCTTGGATGACATTCTGATCTTTAGCCAGACTTGGGAAGAGCACCTTCACCACATCCGACAAGTCCTCCAAACACTGCGGCAACACAAGTTGTGTGCCAATTTGGAGAAGTGCACTTTTGGCATGACCCAGGTTCAATATCTGGGATACATTATCGATGAAAGGGGGGTGCATGTGGATCCAGCCAAGATCCAAGTCATTCGGGATTGGCCAGCCCCAACCACTATAACAGAGCTTCGCAGCTTTCTGGGTCTTGCTAATTTCTATCGGAGGTTCGTGTTGGAATTCTCTCATATCACTTGGCCCTTGAGTCAAGTCACCAAGGGAGGAGCGAGAGCAAAATTTTTTTGGTCGGAACCTCAACAGAAGGCGTTCACAGAACTGAAAAACCGCCTCTGTTCTGCCCCAGTGCTCACTTTACCAGACTTGCAACAGCCATTTGAGATCAAGACAGATGCCTCTGACTATGCTATCGGGGCAGTTCTTACTCAACAGGGACATCCAGTGGCATTTCACAGTGAGACATTGTCTGACACAGTTCGCAAGTACCCCACATATGACAAAGAAATGTACTCCATTGTGCAAGCTTGTCGACAATGGAAGCATTACATTTTTGGGAAGGAAACAATCATTCACACAGACCACAGGCCCCTGCAGTTCATACAGACACAAGGGAAGTTGCAGAATGATCGCCATCAGAAGTGGTCTACATATCTGCAACAGTTTCATTTGAACATCAAGTATAAGAAGGGTAGCACCAATCATGTTGCGGACTGCCTCAGCCGACCACCGATCGTGGCGCTCACCACTGTGCTCAACTCTTGTGGGCACGAGACTTCTGATTGGCCGCTTCTCTATGAGAGTGACCCAGAATTCGGCCAAACTTACAAGGCACTCTTGTGGGGTACGCAAGTTCCAAATTTTCACCTCCAAGATGCACTTTTATGTCACATGGGACACCTTTGTGTTCCTTCAAGCGAGCGTGCCAAGATGATATGGGAAGCACACTACAGTCGAGTCGCTGGGCATTTCGGGGTCGAGAAAATAGTAGCAATCCTGCAGAAGTATTTCTATTGGCCGAACCTTCAAAAGGATGTCGAGAAGCACATCAGATCCTGCACTGCTTGTGTCATTGCCAAACCGACCATCAAGAAGCAAGGCCTATATACTCCTCTACCTACCCCTAGTCGACCTTGGGAATCCATCTCCATGGATTACATGTCGGGCCTGCCTTCTACTAAGCAGGGAAATGACCGTGTTTTTGTGGTCGTCGACAGATTCTCGAAGATGGCCATTATGGCGGCCTGCAAGAAGAATATCACAGCAGAAGCCACTGCTAAACTCTTCTTTGAACGAGTGTGGGTGCACTTTGGGATCCCACAGTCTATCATATTAGATCGGGATAGCAAGTTCCTCAGCACATTTTTGTCCAGCCTCTGGTTGATGTTGGATACCAAGCTCACCAAGTCCACAGCTTTCCATCCCCAAACAGATGGCCAGACAAAGGTCCTCAACAGAATGATTGTACACATTCTGCGCATGTACAATTCAAAGCATCCACGCACATGGGACGAGAGCCTCCCCTATGTACAACATAGTTATAATCGGGCTCTCCACAGTTCAATCGGCCATAGCCCCTTTCAGGTGGCTTGGGATTCCAGCCACTATGTCCCATTGACGTAGCCATGCCATTCGCAGCTGCTCAGGCCAATTCAGCTCATGTCCAGTCTGAAGTTGACAAAGCCAGTAGCTTCATCGAGCGCATTCAACACATCCGCCAACAGGTTCATGATATATTGGACAGAGCCAATGCCAAGTACAAACAACGCCATGATCAACACCGGGTGCCACACAACTTCCAGGTGGGTGACAAAGTATGGCTACATTTGCAGAAGGAGCGCCTCACTGGACCCCACCGCAAGCTTCGCCCGCTCCGATACGGGCCGTACACCATCACCAAGGCTGTAGGGAACAATGCATTCGAGCTCAGTATTCCACCATTCCTTGGTCTGCACCGAGTCTTCAATGTGGATCGCCTTCGTCCTTACTTCCCACCTCTACTGGACACCTCGGACATTGCAGAACAACTCACACCAACAGAGTTAAATCCAGATTGCATGGAACAGGCCACCACAGATTGTATCATGGACATGCAAATCAAGAACACTCGCCAGCAGAAGATCCAACTATATCGGGTTGTCAAAGCTAGCCAACTCCTGCACCAAGGAAAGTGGTTCACCAGGGACCAAGTTCAGCAAAAATTTCCTCATCTCGTGGAGGAACTTAACGCAATGGGGACCATTGCTTCCTAAGGGGGGAGGAATGATCCAGGTGGATATTGGTGGTCACCCGCCTATTCCACTTGGGGCTCCACCATTGTCTATTTCAGTTTTTCAGTTTCGGCACAGTTTACTATTTTTAGCAGTTTTTCGGGTCCTAAACTTCCGGAGCCGTTTTGAGGCCCTAAACAACGTTTTTTGGGAAAACGGAGAGAAAAATGGGTCCATGGACCAATTTTTCTCATTCAAAATTTGTAGTCCTCTGATAGATATTTCTAACGAGGTATGGTACGTGTCAAACGGAGATCGTATGCCAAAGTTACACCTCTGGGAAGTTGAAACACCAATTTACCCAAACGGGGCCCATAGTTTTGGCGCTTCATCTCCTAGGGTTAGGGTTTTGGATGTTTAGGATTTCCCATTGTTTCTAAATGATAAATAGGCCCTCGAGCCTCATTGTAACTCAGTTCATAGGCCTGTAGCCACCACATCTCTTCTCATAGATAGCTACCAGCGCCCTAGCTAGTTTTATTTCCATTATGTCTATAAGCAAATTTCAGTTCTTTGATATTAATGAAATGAAGTGTTATTTCTGTTGCATCTCTGTATTTATGGTTATATGTTTATTCTATTGCGTTCCTACATAAATCCGGATCAGTGCTTCAGAGAGAAAGAGAATTAGCAGCTCCTAAATCAGGTTGGAAGACTTTTGATGAACTAATTCTTGATGAAATCAATCAAGATAGAGAGTATTGGCTTGATATGGTCAATGGGCACCTTGAGAAGTTGTTGAAGAAATCCAAAAATACCAATAACCTCAAGAGACATATGTCTAATATCTATTGCGCCAGGAACAAAATTTCCCAAATCGAGCTCAAACAAGTGAATAAAAATCTTAAAGAATCTCAAATGAAGCTTAAGGAGAAGGAAAAATTAGACCTCATTGTTGAGGCATCCATGGTTGTTTAGCCCATCCTCCATAGGTTTTATAGAACAAATTTTGGTCAATTTTTATTACTTTTTATATTTTTGATGATTTTTCACAAATCTGGAAATTTTGTCTCCACATAAGCATCGCGCCGAGGTGCTACGCTTTCTCTCAAAGCTTCCAAATCAAGTTTTTTTTATATGGATGGGTGCATCTTGACTACTACATGCCATATCTGAACTTTTTTTCCATGAAAAACTCTAGTTTTGAAGAAAAATGAAAAAAATTGCCTCGTTTCTATGCTTCTGCCAATGTTTTGGACCAGGTGGGGTGCTTCTGGAGTGAGGTTGGGAAAAATCATTTTTTGAGGTCTTCCTGTGGGATTTTTCCAAAAATTCAAAGCGCATTGGAAACCAGATTCATAGGGCTACTCGACACAACTTTCATATTTTCATTTGGATGCTCCTAAGTGGGTCAAATTCACCGTTGAACTGGGGCAATGCTTCTGTCAAGCAGGCGCAATGTTTCTGCTACAGGTGCCACATTTCTGCATAGGATTCCTCTCAGACAGCTCTCATGCCCAAAAAAATACATAAATTGGATGTTAGTTGTCCCATGAGGTTTCATTTGATGTTTTTGAGTTTTTTTTTTCCTATATGATGAGGAAACATGTAATTTAATGGAGGGGACACACACTCCTAGTCCTTACCTAAATTTCAGGGATTAGTTTTTAACTTCCCTAGATTCTAGGAAGTGACTCATCCGATGTACTTATGATTATTTTTTGATAGGATTTCGACCCTATGAGGGGTCATCAACTCTATTTTCTATAATTAGTCCACATCAAGTCATTTTATAGGTTGGATAGTTTCTATTTGAAGTGGAGCTATTGTACAAGCTTTTGTTAATGAAATCAAAGACAGTGTTGCAAACATAGTCTTGAGACTCTAGTGGTATGCCTTTGAGCTTTATTTTTTCTTTTTAAACTTATCATGTTGAATGTTATTATATCCATATTTCACATATATTCTTCCTTATGTTAAGTCTTATTAGTTTATTGATAGAAATCATGCTTTCCATGCTCTTTTTTTTATAATATTTACATGAAATTGTCTCTACTCTTCCGATGAATGAATTTAGTTTAATGTTCATTCTGATTCCCTCTCAATTAACTCTATACACAATGAAAAATTAAGCATGCTTCTTAGCTTACCTACCTGGCCTCACCCTTACCTCTGCAACTAAACCTTTGAATTCATACCAAAACCCTAGACCTAGTTTCCTAACTATCATTCATATCCAGCAAAACTCCAAACAAACAAAAACCCTAATATATTGATCATCATAACTAGCATAAAACATTATATCCAGTCATCCTTTTGGCTACTAGTGAAATAGAGAGAGCCCTCTCTGGTATTCATAGGGCTAGCTACCTGACCTAAAGGTTGGTTTTTGGTTACCTTCCTTCATCTCCATTCTCAACCTTGGGAAGCAGGGGGTAGAGATAACATGTTAGAATTAATATTAGAGGGGTTGTATTTGAGGACTAGAAATGGATAGTAGGTTTCCAAGGATGGTTTAACTAATATCGATGTTCTCGATTAAAGTTGCTAGGATTTTTTTCAATATCAAGAGCTTCTCTAATGACATGGTTGGAACGAAAGAGTGTAGAGGCTAGGATCTGGTTTTATTAAAATAAATGAGATGGTTGGTATTATTGGAGTGTTTAGCGATGGCGGACTTAGCAATAAGATTGTGGAAGGTGTCAACCATATGTTATTTTAGTCAAGATTTGAATGATCTTCTAGTTTGCCCTATCTAAGACTTTCCATGGGAACAAGGGATTTCATAGAATTTATGACCTAGCATAGGGTCATTCTTGTTCGTGGTCGATCTAAAAAGTTGGCTAAGGGTTTTTCAGGGTTTGAAAAAAGGACTCGATGTTGTTTTTAGATAGTATTATGGATAAATTATCAGTAACCCCTTGAATATAGGGCAAGGTTACTTTGGCTAAGGGAGGGTTATTAGAAAGGCTTTTAGGTTGGGGGTGGATAAAAGAGTGAAAGGCCTTTTTTATTTGGGATGAGGAGTAACCATTGGATTTAAGGGCTTTGGTGTAATGATATTTTTCACTGGGAAAGGAATGAGAAGAGGAGATTTGAATGGCTCTAGTGACAAGGGTTTTAAGAACGACGGAATTTTGAACAAATGATGGTGGGAGTTGGCATGAAGGTACCTATCGGTGTGAGTCTTCTTCATATAAAATTGGTGGGTAAAGGAGCCATCAGGGAGGTGAGAGACAAGGACATATAAAAGGGGAGGGAATGGTTTCTTCAAAATCCATAATGAAATAGATGTGAGGGGAAATTTTATTGTGATGGGAAAGGAAGGCTTAGAGAGAAATTAAACCATGGGACCAAATAACAAAGGTATCATCAACAAACCATTTCCAGAATTTGGGTTTTAGTTACCGACCACACGAGAGCTTTATCGATTACCCTTTTTTTGAGGTGGCCAAAAAATCATCTGATTTTGAAAAGTGTTGATTCAAAATACATATTTTTTTAGCATATTTTTGACACTTTAAATTTTCTTATGTATCAAGTATGAACATTTTTTTTAGATGTTAGTGATTTTCATGTTGATTTTGAAAACTGTTGATGCAGCATCAACCAGTTTTTTTAGAGGACTTATTTTTGACACTTTAAATTTTATATTGTTAGTGATTTTCATGTTGATTTTAAAAACTGTTGATGCAGCATCAACCCAGTTTTTTAGAGGACTTATTTTTGACACTTTAAATTTTCTATTGTATTAAGTGTGGAAACGTTTTTCTAAATGTTGGTGATTTTCATGCTGATTTTGAAAAACATCAACATTTTTTTAAGGCATATTTTTGACACTTTAAATATTCTTATGTCCTAACTATGCACAATTTTTTTTTTAAATTTTGATTATTTAACCATTTTCAAGTTGTCTTCCTCTTCTTGTTTTTCGCCCTGAGATTTTTGTTTTATAAGCGTTTTCCAAACATGTGCTTTTTGTTTTTCTTTTCAATGTTTTTTTATAATGATTTTTTTTTCTTTGCAAAGTTTAAAAAATAATAATAACATTAATATTTTGAAGTTAGGATTTTTTTTTTTTTATATATCGTTAATTAATACTTTAATACACATAAAATAATTCACTGGATGCGCGTGCTTAATTTGATACAGGAGGTGGCAGCTCTGCTGCGTGGCACATGGCCTAGCCACATGGCCACACATGGGGCTTGTCCTACAGCTCTTAAATTCACCAGCTGCTCGCCTCACGTAAACATTTTTGTCTCTCCCTCTCGCCTTAATGCCCATCCGGTCTGCAGGCCTCAGCATTACTTCATGGCATCGCTCCCTCCTTCGCTGTCATTCACATCCTGCAGCCTTCATTTCTCTGCTCTCTATGCTCAGAGCTCCTCTTTTCCCTCCAAGATCCTCTATGACCTTCATCTTTACGTAGCCTCGACGCCTCATCGCACCTACCATCCCACCGCCCTGTCGCCTCTGCACGCCAGTCACCCCATGGCCTCGACACCTCTGCAAGCCAACCTCTCCACTGTCTCACCCTTGGCTCACGCTCATTCCTGCTCAAGCATGTCGCGTAGGCATAGGATGCGATGTCGACGAGGTTGTGGCAGGGGCTCGTCCTCATGCCCGCCCATCTCAATTCATGCAGACAGTCGCTCCTCGCCTACTGAGGACAATTCGTCTCAGTTCCATTACGATTTCTCCCTGGATAGACCTCGAGTCACCGCCACCATCACTATGATTTTTTAGGAGATGCCTTCGAGGTCTGTTGGATCTAGTTCTAGAAAACATCCCAGGAAATCAAAAATTTCTCTGGCTCCCCCTCGGCACTCTCAGAAATTTGAGGCTCTTCCAGTCAAACCAAGAGCACATTCCTCAAGTAGCGAAGGTAGCGGCAGCCACAGTCCAGAATGTTCTGTGGATGAAAAGAGGAAACGCACTGGAAACCTTGTGCGCACCGCCACCACGCCTGAGCCCAACGCGCAGCATTCGAAGAAAGACAAGGATTCTTCTTATGATTACAGGTGTCTCATCATCGAAGAGCCTCTGCCTCATCCTCATGACACATAGCATGACATGCTGACACAGCAATGAGAGGTTACCTCTCTTTGTTTTGTTTCATATCTCAGATATCATGTTTTTCCTAAACCATTTGATAAACTCTTGGCCTTTTTTTGTTAACGCTAGTTTCCCTACTCAAGGCAACAATTTTTGGACCGGTTTCCCCACCTGGGGCGGTCATATTTTTGTCTCTTTAAACTTTGCTCCCTCCGGAATTGGCTAGCATAGCAATTCCGAAGGCAAGCTTCGAATTCTATATTATGTGCAAATTAATAAAATAGTCTTATTTAGAAAAAAAAATACACGTAAAATAATTGTCACTAACAAATAATAATTTTAAACACTCCACAAAAAATACACATTTTGCATATATATATATATATAATTAAAAAAATACTAACATGTTAAATAAATATTTTTATGAATAAATTGAATAAAAAAAGTTGAAAAAAAACAAAATTTATAAAAATTATGAATTTTATATTAAAAGATGGTGACATTTTAAGTTTTTCTTTTCAAAAAAATCGATTATAAGATTTTAAGTAAAAATAACAAAAACAAATAAAACATACAATTAAATTTAAAATGGGAAAAATAAAAAACAAAGCATTAAAAATAAAAACATTAAAACAGGTTATTCCTCTATTTCTAAAAAAACTAATTTCACCTATATGGACTCTCTTTTCAAAAAAACATTAAAACAATTTAAAAAATAAAGAGATTAAAAAAAGACATTGAAATAAAAATTAAAAACTTTAAAATTAAAAATAATTAAAAATTCATAACTGAAAAAAAGTTGTCCCTCGTGCCATGGGTAGGGAAAGTTCGATTCCAAGAATCGACCTTGCCCTGCCCAGGGCCTGTGCAGCCTCAGGCCTCGGTCGGATCAATCCCTGGAACCAACCTTGCATGTGAGATTCGATTCTAGGAATCGACCCTCGCCTGCCTAAGGCATGTGGGGGCTCGAGCTTAGGCGGGCAATTGTGTCCTGCCCAGGGCCCGCAGAGCATTGGGAGTGGGTGGGCCGGTTTTGGGAATCCGCTTGGCCCGTGCAGGGCCCATAGGGCCTCGGGTGTGGGTGGGCCGATTTTGGGGAACGGCATGGCCCGCACAATACCTCGCTTTTTTTTTTAATGTTTTTATTTTTTAATTATTTGTTTTACATTTTATTATTGTATTTTTTTAATGCTTTTTGTTTTTATTTTATTTTATTTTTTAATTATCCAATCAATTTTATTTTTATTTATTTCGGATTTTTTTTTTGTTAATTTAAAAAAAAAAAAAAAAAAAATTTGCCTTTTTTTATTTTATTTTTTCATGTTTTTTAAAAAATTTGTAAGTTTTAATGTATATTTTTATTTACTTGTTATTATTTTTTCTTAAACTTTTTATGTTTTTTTGTTTTTGTTTTTGTTTTTGTTTTTTTCAATGTTTTAATTTGTGTTTCTTTTTGTATTTTTTATTTTATTTTTAAGCTTAGTGGGACTACATCTTCATCATGTCCAATGTATCACCCCGATTGGGGTAGGGAATTAAACACGTTACTTCACATCAAGGAGTGTCTTAACAAAACACCTGAACACTGTCTATCCAATACCTTGTGGATTTTATATTTTTCAATTTTATTTGTTTATATATTATTTATTATTTTATTAATTTATTTATTTATTTCTACAGGGTTCGTGTTGATCATCGACTAGCAACCCGGACTCATTATGTGTCAATTTGATAGTTGATTTTAAAGTGTTCATTATAATGGATCGATTTTGCCCCACAATGTGTCAATTTCATGGTTGGTCTTTAAGTTTTCATTACAATGAGTTGAGTTCACCTACACTGTGTGTCAATTTGATAGGTGATTTTTAAATTTTTGTTGCAATGTGTCAAGTTGTCTTAGGCTAAGATTTTTAAGATCGCTATACTTTTAGGATTTAAAAAGGAAATTACTCTTGGTATAATGACTCTTTCATTCAGGTGTTCATTTTTTAAGTTTTTTATTCATAAATTTTTTTCATAATGCCATGGTTGAAATATGTTGAAAACTTAAAGATTTTTGTAGTCATAATCTTAGGTTTTAATTCTATGTTTGAAAATTTGTCAAAATTTTAAGGTTTTTCTAAATCATGATATTTTATCTTTAATATTATTGTTGAAAACAGTGTTAAGTATTTTTTCTTTAACATCATGGCTAAAAATTGTTAGAATTTTAAGGTTTTTCATAGGCTTGATATTTTATTTCCATGCCTGAAAATTTTTGGAATTTTCAGGCTTTTCAGAGACATGGAAAAAACAAAACAAACAAAAACGTTATTCGAGCATCAACACTTTTCGTTTTCAAAGTGTTTTTTTGCACAAAAAAAATTGATTTTATTGGGTTTTACTTCCATTTTTAAAAATTGTTGAAAATTTACCACAAAAAAAAAATATATATATATATATATATATATATATATATATATATTCGAGCATCAAAACTTTTCGTTTTGAAGGTGTTTTTTTACACAAAAAATGGTTTTTATTGGCTTCTACTTCCATTTTTAAAAATTGTTGAAAATTTTCCCAAAAAGAATGTTATTCCAACATCAACGCTTTTCATTTTCATGTTTTTTGGGGGGATTTTTGCTAGAGTTCTCATTTTGAGGTAACAGTTCTCATTTGATAAGTAACTTTGTTTTAAGTGGAAGGGGAAAGGGATGAAGCCATAGTTGTGCCATCAGTTTTATCATAGTATACTCTCTCAGAGGTGAAAAAGGTAGTGGTAAAAACAAATTTGATAAGTTTGAGGGTTTAGGAGCCTACAAGATTAGAAATGAGCTCAATGGCTTCAGGAATGGGTATTTTGGTAAATAACGAAATGACATTAAATTTAACCATGATTTCGTTTTCATCAAGCTTGAGGTGCTTGATTTACAAGGTGAAATCAGAGGATTCTTTATTAAAGGAGATATAGTGGCCAGAAAAGGGATGAAGCTTCTTAGCTGGGAATCTCGAGAGGGCATGGGTGGGACAACCAATAGCGCTAACTATAAGTCTTAGGGGAATATCCTTTTTTTCAATTTTAGGTTGACCATATATCCTAGGGGTAATGGGGTTAAGTGGAAAAAAAAAGGTTTTGGATGATAGGGGTGGGGATGAATATTTAATGGCTTTCAACGACCTTGTTGGTAGTATATTGGAAGGGGTTTTTAGTTAAGGGTTAGTATGAATATGAAAATGGGTGATCAAGAATCTTGTAATGGTAATCTGAGGAATTCATAACAATAAATATGTTTCCTTTATCATGTTTAAGAATGAGAATGTTGGGATTGGAATTGAGTTGACGAAGGGCTTTAAATTCCTCTTTTATAAGGTTAGGCATGGGGAGCTTGGTGCCACGAATAATGCGTCCACATTATCGCTTAAGCTATTCTACCACATGGATGGAAGGTGGTGGGATATGGATTTGATGGAGAAAATAATATCCTCAAAGGGAATGACATGGGGAACAAGAGCATAGTTGAACACTTTTTCTAAAAGGATTAAGGAGGGAGTGTAAAGCTCAACAAAACCACCTTAGCATTAAAAGTGGAAGGAGGAGGAGATAAGGATGAAATGTGGGAAGAGGAGGAGGATGAATGATTAATAATGGAATTAGTATTCATATTTAATGCTAGAATTATAGACAGGGTTAAAACTGGGGCTAGAATTGGGAAGAGGATTAGATTTAAGCTTGGCATTGAGATTAGATTTTATTTTAATGTTAACGTTGCTAATGACAAAGGTAGGATTAAAGAAGGGGATAAAATTGGGTGGAGGTTTAGGTTTGGGAAGATATTTAAGAGGAACATATGTGGAATTATATTTGAAATCAGAATTTGAATTAGAACTAGAATCACTACAAGGAAAAGACCCTCTAACGGATGTTTTTGAGGAACCACAAAGAAAAATACCCCATACATTCGTTTCTAGCGGAGGTTACTAGAGGAGGTTAGCAGGCAGAGGGTTTTGCAGATGTTTTCCTATCGGTGCTCTTATCGTTAAAACTTGCCTCGGTGCTCTCAAAAAAATAAAGCACCGGTGCAGACAAAATCATTGGCACACCGGACACCGTGCACTCCATACACACCCGCCCGGTGCGTCATAATATAATAGAGCATTGGTGCCTCACAACTCGTCTGCGTTGGTGCATTATAAAACACAACGCCAACACGGAAACCACCCGATGCGGTAGACAGAAACCACACCGGTGCATCATAAAAAATGCGCCAAAAAACAAACCGACCGGTACGTTTGTAGCAAACAGTACCAGTGCACCTATAAACAACGCGCACTGGTAAAGGGTTAAATTAAAAAAATATTTACGACAAAAAACTCGAATTTTTGAGTTTTCCAGTGCTCCTGAGCTATCAATTACCAGTGCGTACGATACCATAGAATGCACTGGTGTGCACCGAACATTGGCACACCGGACAGTGTGCGTGAAGTACACACACCACCGGGGCATCCAATTACTGTAACACACTGGGGCGTCAATACTCTTCCATGCCGATGCATCATAAAACACCGCGCCAAAACATAAATGAGCCGGTGTGTTCTTCTCTAAGAGCACCGATGCACCAGAAACCGCACACACTGGAATGGCGTTATTAAAAATTAAAAAAAAAATTAAGGCCAAAAAACAGGTGCTTTGCGACTATTATCCACCGATGCTTTACCATTACGCCGCCCCGATGCATCATCAATTTTTCGCGTCGAAACTGAAACATCCTGGTGCGCGATTAGGGAAACGCCCTGGTGCGTTATAAACAACGCGCCAAAATTGATACCGCCCGGTGCGGTTTTATTTAACCGCACCGGTGTGCTTATAAAACCCCGCGCACCAAAACAGGTCAATTAAAAAAAAAATTATGGCCAAAAAACTCCATTATTCACTTGCCTCAGTGCTCCAAAGCTCTAAAGCCCCAGTGCTATTTCCTTATTTCTAAGCCGCCCTGACATCGGTGCTCTCATTGCACCCATTGCACGCATTGCTACTCTGCATTGGCCACCAATCTCCAACTTTCATTTTTAAAAACAGTGGAAAAAAATTATTTTCCAAATTTTACAACCAATATGCCTCCTCGACGGCGAAATGTACAGGTATTTTTCTAGTTTTTTTATAATTAATCCTTTTAGCGGATTAGAAATTGAAATAAACTTTAAAATAACCATTAAAAAAGAAAAAGGAAAAAAATTTATCGCGCAGTGCGCTCGATCTGTTCGGCTCGCACTGGATAGCGGTGCTACCTATAAAATTTACAGGCAGCACCGCTAACGGTAACCGCTCCGTTTCTAGGGCAGTGTCGAAAGGCGCCCCGAATAATTTTAAACTAAAAATAAAAATAAAAAAGGTGGTGTGTTCATTTATCCAGGCGCACCGTTGAGCCCGGAAATCACAGTGCGGTGCATTGACTTCATTTGCTGCCCCGGTATATGTCAGCGCACCGCATTTTGCATTCTGAGAGGGTCAACTGTGCGGTCAGTCGAGTAAAAGACCGTCCCATCAACTATGTCATTGTCATGAAGTCGATGCGCTGACACGACTATACGTGCCAAGGCATATATTTCAGTCAGCACACCACTATTTTGAATTATATACAGTCCACGGTACTTGAAAAATAGACATCTACACCAAATCCGGTGCGGTCTGTTTCATTAGGGGCCCCAAGGACGGTGCGTGACTGTTTTTATGGAGCACCAACTTGTATGTTTGTTTTTTTTTCAAAAAAAATTATATATGTATATTTATAAATATATTTCTGTTTTAATAAAAAAATTTATTTAATATGGCAATAATTCAAAGAGAACAGGAGAAACAGCAGCAACAACAAGCAGAACAATATGACATAATTCGCCAATGGGAGGCGAGAAAGAGGGAGAGAGATGGATGCCCTTGCCCTATTACTGCAGATACCGAGGAGATCCTTATGCAAGTAGGCCTCCTCAAGTTCTATGAGGAGGCTATTTCCGGCCTAAAGGCCCATAGTGTGCTTTTGAGACATCTTATTGGCAGGTGGAATGCCCACCGACAGGCTTTTCAAGTTGGTCTTGACCATGGTACACACCCACTGAGGAGGACATTTATTTTATTACAAGACTATCGAGGAGAGGGGTGGATTTTCCCTCATTCCCAGACGTGCCAGCTGGTTGTGTAGCAGGGAGTCAGTTACTTTACTCCCAGAGATACATTGGAGCACATGTACTGTCTCCTTCAGAGTTTCAGGTACCTGGAGGTCAGTTACGTATAGGTGCTTTTGGTAGACAGGACGTGCAGTACCTCTCTATTATCACTTCAATCATTTCGCACAACACTAGTGACGGTCACCGCATTAGTTGCTCTCTTTTATATTATATTGATTATTTAGTACAGCAGCCATGACTTGTCAGGTGGTCTGCCATTTTTTTGCGACAGTTTTGTATGGCCTTAGATAGATTCGTGCTCATGCACAAGGGAGGGTCAACTTCCCTTTTGCTTCAAAGCTGTTTTATTTATTTTTTGAGAGGTTTCCAGAGATGAGACCTATTTTTGTTTGACAGCCTCGTAGTCCGATGTTCGAGGCCTAGATGCGCATGTGGGGGCAGATGATACCCAAGAGGGGAGACACTATGTTTCCAGCGAGGATATCACATGATTCGCTGGACTTACTAGCCAGTGTTGGTGGGCTTCATCCCTTCATTATGGTCCCATGTCCTTATGCTGGACTAGATTAGTGAGGGTGCCCCAACATCCTCTTCACTCCTGATGAGCCACCAGATGATAGAGGTAATATTATTGTTTTATTTATATTTATTCTAACATGTTCTTTAACTTGTTTTTATTAAATTGTGTAATGAAATTGTCTAATTATTGTTGTGTAGTTGTATATATTTTTCAAACATTGGCTCTTTTGATAGCGATGAGATGTCGAATCCACCACATGATCCAGGTGTCGATCCTAATAATTACGATCAGGAGATGGTTGATGTTTCGGAGGATGAGGCTGGTGGCGCAGTAGAGAGACGTGTTGATCCTGCACCTCATGGTGCACCGATACCACCTTTTGATAGGCGTGGTCGACCTAAGACCAGATACTGGATGGAGTTGGGTAGCCAACTCTGTGGATTGATTTCAGATGCGAGCATCAGGCCCGCTCATTACAGAGAGATACAAGGCGATGATAGACTCTTACGTATGTGGAGAGGCATGTCGCGTGACATGTACGGCCTGATGCGGCATGTCGTAGGAGCTACGACAGCTGTTACGCAGTTGAGGAGGATTGTTCGTAGCTATAAGCGTAGTCGAGTTGCGACACGTGATGGATAGTCCTCCAATAGCGACTCAGATGCATCTCGTGATCGTTCACCTCGCGGCGCGCCTGATGATCAGCATGAGGCTCCACTGGCAGCATTTGACACTAGTCATCATGGAGATGAAGCTAGACCATTGGCCACGTCTACTCAGCAGCCTACAACATCCATCATGAGTACTAGTCACGATCATCATGAGCAGGCTGGACCATCGACTGCCGAGGCTGCAGTACTATTGACTGAGCAGGCCTCCACTACTACTGCGCCTCATATTGATCATGTTGTACTACCACCAGCGGATGCATCCATCAGTACTAGTGATCATCATGATCATGAGCAGGCTAGTCGACCATCGACTGTCGAGGCTGCACCCAGCTTTACTGAGCAAGCCGCATCCACTTGTACTAGTGTTATTGATGTTTTTATACTACCACCAGCGTCTGATCCATGACATTTATATTATAGTTGTATATTTTTAACATTATATATATATATATATATATATATATATAGTCCATGTATTTTATGTTCATGTTGCAATTGTACTTAATTTTCATGTTGATGAGCATCATGATGTGGCGCTTATTGTTAGTCATGTTAGATATGTTCATTTAATGTTTAGCTTGCAGATAGATGTGTATATGTGATAAGTGCATGAGTTATTTGACGTTATATTGAGATGTATATTTGATGTTTGTGTTGTGATGATCTTAATTTATAATGTTAATTTGATGTTAATTGAATGTGTTTATTAGTCGAATATGATGTTTGTACGATGGTTATCATGATTGTGGTGATGTTTATTAATTAATTTAATATTATTAAATGACCATGATATTCATTAAATATTATTTCGTGAATGTAATTGTAATTTAAATTTTAATTCTATGTAAAATTGTAAAATTGTATTTGTATTTGTACTAATTGTAATTTTAAATGTAATTGTATGTAAAATATTTATTAATGTAAAATTTTAATTGTAATTGTAATATTTAATTTATTCTGAAATGATTGTAACTGTATATATGAAAATTTGTAAACTTTTGTAATTGTAATTATAATTGTATGTAAATTTCACAAATTGTAATTGTATTTGTAATTGTAATTTTAATTGAATTGTACGTAAAATATTTGTAAAATTGTAATTGTAATTGTAAATGTAATTCTATGTAAAATTGTAAATGTAATTGTATTTATAACTGTAATTTTAATTGAATTGTCTGTAAAATATTTGTAAAATTGTAACTGTAATTGTAAATGTAATTATATGTAAAATTGTAAATGTAATTGTATGTAAAATTAAAATTGTAATTTTAATTCTAATTCTAATCGTAATTCATGTATGTGAAATTAATGTAAAATTGTAATTGTAATTTTAATTCTAATTGTAATTGTAATTTTAATTAATGTAATTGTATGTAAAATTTTAATTTGTAAAATTTTAGTTCTATTAATGTGAAAATTTTAATTGTATTAATGTGAAATGATTTTATTAAAATATTTAAATTTGTAAATTTGAAAATAATTGTAAAATAACAAATCTATAATAATACGAATTTTTGTAACATAAAGTTTAGAAAATAATGAAAATAAATTCATGTACTTTATAATTATCATTATTTTATTATGATCTTACATATATAAAGTTTAGAAAATAATGAGAATAAATTCATGTACTTTATAATTATCATTATTTTATTATGATCTTACAAACAACAACAACAACAACAAACTTTAAAAAGTCTGGTGTGCTTATCATCCTAACAGGCCCCGGTGTGTCGTATTAATACAAAGCACCGGTGTGTTACATTTCCGCGCACTGGAAACGAATAAACGCAAATAAAAAAAATGCAACTCTATTTTTTTATGTTAATAAAAAGCGGAAATTTGAAAAATGGGCGGAAAAATATTTTTGAAAATCTAATTTGATAAAATAATTCTTTAAATACTAAACACTTTTCATTATTTCACTATTTTTGCTAAAAAATTTCAATCAGATTTTTGCAAGAGACAGACCTGAAGCAAGAGAGCACGAGAGCACTGTGGATGGCGAAATACGTTCGAACAGAAGTATTCAGACAATCAGAAACCAAAACTCTGGTGATTCAAGCCCTTTATCATAGAATTTCAAACCATTTTGTGATTAAATTTAATTCTTTTTTTTACTTTTTTCTGCAGTTTTTTATTTTTTCTGCAATTTTATCTATTTTTACCCTGAACCCTTATATTTTTTGTTTTTTCTCTTTCTTCTCCCTGTTTCTGTGATTTCAGAATTAGGGTTTTTTATTTTAGATTGATGTCCAACCCACGGGACGACTTGCATAGTTGGATCCCAATCCATTCGTCCATTGCGTGAATTTTTGAAAAAATGGATTTTTCTTTATCGGTGCACCCTGCATATGCCACCGCACCAATGCTATGTATTATTACAGCGCACCGCACAAGTTCTGTGTCGTAAAAAATTGAAAACATTTTTTTAAATCCGTGCGCCAAATCTGAAAGAGGGCATCGGTGCTCTCTCTAACTAGGAAAGCACCGTACGGTGTATTACACCGTTTTTGCGGTGCGTTTATAATACCCCACACACCGTTAGGTCAATTACATTATTTTTGCAATGCGTTTATAATACCGAACACACCATGTGGTGTATTATACTGTTTTGCAGTACGTTGTTAATATATCCACGCACCGGTGTCTCGAGATTTATTTTCTACCTAAAAGGTTGAGAATTTATTTATAAATATATTAATGAATGATATGCTACAGGTTTTATATTGATAAAGAAATGACTGACAATATATCAAGTAACAAAAATACTGTTAACACATCAAGAAAAGAAAAAAAGGCAAGTTCTTTGTAAATTCTTTATAAAAAATATTATTTTTGAACTATATGTAACTTTAACTAATATGTATTGTTTATTGTGTATCATGTAGAGCCACAAAATGACGAAGCTCAATATGATTATTTATGATCTACGACCAAAAAAGTGTAAAATTTTAATGGAAAAATTGCAAAAAGATGAATCAGGTGAATGAAACAATACTATCGATCCAATATGAGTTTCTTTTTTTAATTATCATTAATAATATACTTAAAATTATTAGATAACATCTTTCAAAAAGTCTACTAATTCACATTTGTTTAATGTCCTACAGGGACCAACAACTCAGAAAAGGAATGTTGTTCTAAGAAAAGAAAAAAAATAGAACATGCAAATGAAAATGAATTGCTCCTTGGCTCATCTGGAGTGGTGCTGGAAGTTAACAAAACGGGGAAAAACTTTTACAAAAGTTTGAGGGATCTAGTGGAATGAATACAACAATGTGCTTCAAACGTAATCTGTAATCATTGAATTTTTCGATCATTAGGTATAATAAATAAACAATTTAGCATTAAATATTAATTTTCAAGAATTTTCTTGCAGAAAAGAAAAGAAAATGGAACCCATTTAGCACATAAAACAGGACGACAAGGAATAAAATGGTTGATCTCTAAGTTTGTGAGTAATTGTTACTTCCATATAACAACTTAACTAGATTTCATTTTTGTATTTTTTAAGTTGTTTTACAAAAATCATCATTGAATGTCTTCAAACAGGTGCTAACATACAAAGAAGAACCATCAGACGAATTGATTGAAATTGGGTTAAATATGGGTTGTGAGTATATGTTGGCATATCAGAATTTAATTGTTGAATTTGTAAGCATATATCGATCTTGTTTTAATTAGCTCTGTCTATAATTAATAGAACAAAAACATCTTTTATATTAAATATATGATTTGTTATGGGGTATAAAACTTGCAGGAAACAAAGTATGGAACTGCGCCAACAGATGCAATTTTGAAAGATGGCATGGTAGATGGTTTTGAAAGAATGTGTATAGTTTATGAGTCAATTGTTGCTATGGTACGTCATTTTTCTTTTTGATTTACATTGATGTATATTATTTAATATTGGAATTTTCATTATTCTCACCAATGTATATACACTCATTTTAGTTTATTTTTATGTTTGTAGATGGAAAGTGAAGAAGAAGAAAACAATCAACGCCGTGAACACAACATTCCTGAAAATAATCCAAGTCATGGAAGTAGCTCTAGCAGTGACAGCAGTTCAAGCGAAGAATGATGATCACTATGTAATTTGGATATCAAAGCAAGGCATTTTATTTTTTGAAATATGTCTGTGAAATCAGAAATTTTGTTTAATGTAATGGACATAGTGTCCCAATTGAAAGACAAAGGGATACGAATAATTGTCCCATTTTGTATGATAAAGACTATCTTATATATATGTGTGTGTGTGTGTGTGTGTGTGTGTGTGTGTGTGTGTGTTTTAATTTATTCTATTGCGTTCTCCATTGTCGTTCTCAAATGCACTAATAAAAATTTAATTCATATGAATATTGTTATAAGATTATATATATATGTGTCGACTTTTAATGAATAATGAATTTTAAAAAACCACAATAATTCTGATATGATATAACAAATTAATCCAAACAGCACATTCAAATTCATTAATAAAAATGTAATTAATATGAATATTGTTATAAGATGTGTCGACTTTTTATGAATAATGAATTTAAAACAATCACAATAATTGGACTGTCAGAGGTGGATATTTCTAAAAAAAACAATGAAAATCGGTGCGTTTATGTGTCTATACGCACCGGTGCGTTTATGATTCTATGGGCACCGCACTAATACCGATTCCAGTTATAAATATCAGTGTGTTTGTGTGATACTACGCACCGGGGCATTTATGTATCTATAAGCACCGGTGCATTTGTAGATGCCATGTACACCGCACGAATACCGATACCAGTTATAAATCTCAGTTCCTTTCTGTGATACAGAGCATCGATGCCACATAAAGATACACGCACCAGTGTGCTTATATGACCTATGGGCACCGCTCAAATCCCAAGACCAATTATAATGGCCTCGTGCGTTGTATCACCAACACTAGGCCCGGTGCTGTTGTTTTCCTTAACGGCCCGGTGCATTCTCCTTCGACCACCCCGGTGTGTTGTCTACCGATATACACCGATGCGTTAAAACCTGATAAGAGCATCAATGAAAAAACATCCGTAATAACCTCCGGCCGCCATTTTTTTTTAGTTGTGTTGAATTTTTGTTAAAAGCTCCGCCAAAACCTCCATTACCAGAAACGAATGTGGTATCATATGTTTTTTGACAATTTTGGCCAATTTTATATCACTAAAAACCTCCTTTATAACCTCCGCTAGAGGGTCTTTTCCTTGTGGTGAATTATATTTAAATTAAGACTAGAATTATGATAATATTTAGAATTATAATCTAAAACTTTAAATTGAGATTTAATATAATCTTCTTCCTAATTCTATGCCTAGTTATAACTTCGTCTATAATCCTAACTCCATTCTTAATCATTCATCCTCCTCTTCTTCCCCTCTTTCATCCTTATCTCCTCCTCTTTCTAGTCTTAATGCTAAGGTGGTTAACATGTTCTTTGTCAAGATTTACACGTTCTTCTTAAGCCTTTTAGAAAAAATATTAAAATATGCTCTCATTCCTTGTGCCATTCCCTTTTAGGATATTATTTGATCCATCGAATCCATCTCCCACCGCCTTCCCTCCCATGTGGTGGAAGAGCTTCGGTAAGAATGTGGACGCATTCTTCGAGGCACCAAGCTCCCCAAGCCTAACCTTAAAAATTAGGAATTTAAAGCCCTTCGTCAGCTCAGTTCCAACTCCAACATTCTCATTCTTAAAACCCATAAAGGAACTATGTTTTTTTTTATGAATTCCTAGAATTACCATTAGAATATGCTTAATCTCCCATATTCATCTCCATACAAACCCTTAACTAAAACCCCCTCCAATCTATTACCAGCAAGGTCATCAAAACCATTAAATCTTCTTCCCTCGACCTTGCCATCCAAAAGCAAATTTTTATCCTTAACGCCATTACCCCTAAGATCTATGGTCAATCTAAAATTTACAAAAATGACATTCCCTTTAGACCTATTGTTAGCGATATTGGCGGTCCCACCCATGCCCTCTCTAGAATCATGTCTAAGAAGATTTGTCCCTTTTCCGTCCACTCTTCCTCCTTTATTAAGTACTCCTACGATTTCATCCGGCAAATAAAGCACCTCGAGCTTAAAAAACACAACATCATGGTTAGCTTTGATGCAATTTCCTTATTTATCAAAATACCTATTCTTGAAGCCATTGAGCTCATTTCTAAGCTTGAAGACTCTGAAACCCTCAACCTTATAAAAAATTTCCTTACCACTAAATTTTTCACCTTTGAGGGAGTATACTACAAGCAAATCGAGGGAAAAACTTTGGGTTCATCCCTTTCCCATGTTATGGCTAACATTTTAATGGATGAATTCGAAGTTGTAGCCCTTTAGACCTTCCACTTAAAACCCAAATTTTGGAAAAAGATTTTTTATGACACCTTTGTTATTTGGTCCCATTGTTTACCTATTCTCCAAGCCTTCCTTTCCCATCTTAATAAAATTTCTCCTCACTTGTATTTCACTATGGATCTCGAAGAAATCCATTCCCTACCATTTTTATATTCCTTGTCTCTCACCTCCCTGGTGGCTACCTTACCGACCAAATCTATATGAATAATACTCACACCGATATGTACCTTCACGCTAGGTCCTACCATAAACTTTATCACATGTTTTTCGTGCTTAAAACCCTTGTCATTAAATTCATTTGGATCTCATCTTTGCATACCTTTCCCATTGAAAAATCCCATATCGCCAAATCCCTCAAATCCATTGGTTACTCCTCATCCTAGATCAATAAGGCCTTTCACTCTATTCTCCACCCCTAACCTAAAATCCTTTACAATAACCCTCCCTTATCCAAAGTAACCCTTCCCTAAATTCAAGAGATTACTGATCATTTATCTAGAATCATATATAAAAAGAACATAAAGACCTTTTTCAAACCCAAAAACACCCTTAGACAACTCTTTAGATCAACCAAGGAAAAGAATGACACTATGATAGGTCTAATAGTCTATGAAATCCCTTGCTCCTATAAAAAGTTACATAGGGAAAACTAGCAATAATTTAACATATCGTTGACACCTTCCATAACCATATTGCTAAGTCCACCACCGTTGAACACTCCCACAATACCAAGCATCTCATTTTTTTGTATAAAACTAAAATCATATCCTATTCCCACTTCTATTCCAACCATGTCATTAGGGAATCCCTTGAGACTGAAAAGCATTCTAAAAAAAATAATCGAGAATATGGGACCAGTTCAACAATTCTTGGAAACCTACCATCCATTTCTTGTTAATTCTAACCCATCTTAATCCCCTTCTTCATCTCTTCCTTTCACTTTCTTTCATTTAATTCTTCCTCTTCTAATTAAATTTCTTGAAGTCCCATATCTTCATATCTTTTAATCCTATCTAATGTTATTCATATTTTCTTGGTTAATATTAATTCCTTTTAAACTAAATTCTTCTTTTTAATTCTTAGTTATCTGACCTCAATAATAAATTTCATATCATAAATTAGTTTAATTATCTCATTAATTATACAATTCTTATTATTTCTTAATCAATAGCATAGCATGTCCCTTTATTATATATAATAATTTAATTCAATATGTGTGTGTGTGTGTGTCTGTATGTAGAAAGAGAGAGAGGGAGAGAGATTATAACTTGTTATACATGTTTCTTATCTAATTTAATTTAAATATTTATTGTTTAATTAATTTACTTATTAATTCTTTTCTAGTTCAACATTGACCAATATCATCGTCATTTCAATTATAATTATTATATTTTATCTTAATATAATGGATCATGACTTCAACTTTGACCAACATCATAACCATTTCATTATTATTATTATATTTTATCCCAATATAATAAGTTGTGATTTAAATTTTATTTATTCTAATTTATATAGTCAAGCTAATTTAAATTATATATATATATATATATATATATATATATATATATATATATATATATAATTGTCAATTTGAGTTTTATTATCATTTTACCCACATTTTCTTGAATCGTTTAATCTAATTTCTAATATTTATTTTCTTTAATTTTAGTCAATACTTAATCATCAGTATCGCCATTCTCACCCATCATAACAAATATATTCTAACTCCTTCCTCCATTTAACTTAGCCTTGCACTCTTCACATCATCAAAAAACCTTAATGTCCCTAAAGATGGGTGAAGTTTTCACACAAAACATCGCGCAGATCAATAACAACACACAGTATACCAGAAGGTTTCATCTACATCAAGTTAATCATTATGGAAATATTCATACTAAAAAAGTGTAAATAGGGATTTGATAGAAGCAAAAATATTTGGATCTTTAAAGGTCATTGTTTAGCAAAATTGGAGTATTTGTCTTAATTATGGTTTGCCGATGACATCTTGTTATTTTTTTATGGAACTAGGAGGGATGCTCTTAGTTTAAAGAAGATCCTATATTTGTAATGTACAACAACAATAACTAAGGTTAACATTTTTAAGTCTATTGTTTCCTTTTCAAACGTAAGTGATGAAGATTGCATATTCTTATATTATTTATTTCCATTTACACATATTGATTTCCAAGGTGGCCTAAAATATGTGTAGTTCTACGTAAACCAAAATCAATATGAGAAAAACATTGGCACTTATTAATTTTGAAGGTGGAGAAAAAAAATATGTTGTATAACTGTGGGTTGTCCCATGGTGGCAAACTCATTTTGGTAAAATTTGCAATTTAAACTATTCCTATGTACTAGATGATATGGGCATTTATTCAAAAGTAGTTTTGGATAAGATTAGGAGAAAAAGATATAGATTCATTTGGTTAAAGAGTATGGAAAATGGGGTCATTCCCTTGGTTAAATGGAAAAGCATAGCAACTCCAAAGAGATGGGAGGGAGGGGCAAAAAGGCATTCAACATTTTGTAATAGCTATTTTGTAAAAATTATTGGAGTCTAATTTCAGGTAAAGTCTTATGGTGCTAAGTGATGATTGCTACTCCAGTTGAGGGTTGGATTGATCTAGCGCATCAATAAAGTGCCCAAAATTCAAAGTGTTCAAAAATCTTGAAACTAGTGCCAAAACTTAGATATCGTTTCCCTGAATCCAACACAACTTGAATCGCTCAAAACCGATATCGTATGCTCCCGATATCACATTCTAATCTTTTCCCTAAACAACTAAAAAATTTGCATTTGGGTTGCAGGTACGCTGACTAGGCAAGTTGATTTTTTTTTAAGAGCCAATGATAGGATGTCAAGTGTCCTCATCTTATTGGTATATTATGCTTCATTTTTATTGGTTTTTGGTTATATTACATGGTCCAAATAATGGAGGCCACGTGGATCAATGGATGGTCGCCACGTGGCCTGGAGGCCACGTGGATCAATGGATGGTCGCCACGTGGCCTTCCAAATCTATTGTAAAATTTGGTTATTGGCCTAATGGGCCTCCCTACGGTTCGAACTCTCAACCTGTGGATTCACAACACAGAGCCTTACCACTCAACCAATAGTAGTTCTTAACAACTATAATGGTGCATGTCTATTTAAGGTTTAAGGAATGGAGGATTGGGGACAAGGCCAGGGTTAAGCTTTGGTCCCTGGTCACCCTAGACCCAAGAGACCCCAGGCTGGGCGTCGAGGGCTAGGGCCTAACCCCAACCCATGTCGTGGTTAAAACATCAAACCATAGTTCATTGGATGGTTAGAACTCGGCGGTAACGTAAAACTAAACCACCGTTCAACTACAGCCGAAGTATGGTTAAGGTTTGGACACGGAGTTTTAAAACTCAACCACAGTTGAACACAACCAAACCATGACTCAAATCCCTGTTAACCATTGGCACAAATTTTTGAACCACTTTAATCCAACAACAGAGAAAAATCCACGTGGCCCTATCGTATCCACTCATGAACAGGCATTGAGCATTTAACACTAGAGACAATTTTCACCCAATCTGGCAGGAATCTTGTCGACACGGGGTGAATTTGTCACTCAACGGTGCTGAAAATGGTGGAATTTAGTAGGAGAGTGCATTTTTTAGATAAGTTAGCAACAAAAATTCACTAGAGCATAAGTTCTTCAGTTTTTGGCCAATTTCAGCCCAACAAGAGCCCAACTAAGGGTTTTGTATTGTTCTGAAGCCATTGGAGACATTATTTTGGATTCTGAGCACTGCAAATCCATGTAAACATGTATTTGAGAACTTAATGAAAGAGGCACAACATTGGAAGTTGAACCAGGAGATGTAGCCCAAAGGAGTGAACTCCATCATTTTGTTGTCTTGTGTTACTGTTTATGGTATTAATGTATCTATTTTTATGTTACAAAATGATTTTAAAACACTTAATTTATGTGCTTTTGCAACTTTCCTAATTGCATAAAAGACATAAATTTTTACTTTCAAATTCCATCAAACCTTCAAGTTTTCAAATATAGATCAAATTGGTATCATAGATTTGGTTCTTTGGTTGTATTGAAGGTTTAATTTTTAGTTGCAAGTTTTTTCTAATGCTTACAAGGTTGAATCTCAAAGAGGAGAAGGAAAGCGTGTGGTATCAAGTCTTCAAGCTAGTTCATGCAGAGCACATCTACCTCAAGTTTCACCAAAATTTTCACCTCAAGTTCCATTGTAGGCCTCACCAGTCATGGATCATGAAGGAGGCCCTGAAAATATGTCTAAGGATGAGAATACTTTCAGAAAATCATTCTTTGAAATGACTGAAATGATGAAATTACTTTATGAGGAGAGAAACACAAGGTTGCAAGGTGAGAGCTCAAATCCTCCAAAGGGAAATGGAGGAAATGGAGACAAACCTCCAAAATGGAATGGAGGGAATGGTGACAAAATACCTCTACCTCCTCCTTTCTCTTCACCTTCATCTTCACCTCCATCTTCACCACCATCATCTTCTACATCAACCCCTTCACAAACACCTCCACATTCTCCAAAGGGACATGGTAAAACTCCATTTTTAAAAATTGACATAAAGTTTGAATTTCCTATGTATAATGGAGAGTAAAATGCTGAGAAAATAGATAATTGGGTTCATCAGCTTGAAGTGTATTGCAGGATACAAATGATCAAAGATGGTGAGACCAAGATTCAGATTCCTTCTTTAAGATTGGAATGTGCAACACTCATTTGGTGGGAAGCCAAAAAACAAGAGGAGATCAAGAAAATAGGTAAGATTATAACTTCTTGGAATGATTTTGGGGATGCATTAAGAAGACAGTTTTATCCTTTAGCATACATGAAAAAAGTTGTAATGGATTGGAAAAACTTCAGCCAAGCAAAGAGTCAAAGTTTGCAAAGCTATACCCAACAATTTAGAAGGAGAGCATTTATTTTGGGTGTAGATTTATCCTCTCAAGACACTTTACTCAAATATATTGGAGGTTTACATATCTACTTAAGACACACAATTCTCATGTTTAACCATACAAATCTAGATGAATTTTGTGTACAGGAAACACATTTAGAAGCAAGAGGGAAGAACGTTCCACAAGAGGGCAACAAAAATTCATTTAAGGGTGGAGACAAAGGAAAGGGGTAATTAAAAGTAAAAGGGAAAAATAATGCTTCCATCCATAGAGAGGGAGAAAAAATCACATGCAAACATTGTTCAAAAGAAGGTCACAATGAGGACCATTGTTGGAAACTTCATTCTGAGATGAGACAATAAAGGAAAGAAAAAGTCTATTGCAATTACAAAACATGATTTATGATCCGATTTTGGAGATGAAACAAATATCACAACCATAGGATTGAAAGGTAAGGACTTTATTGCAAGTACTAGTTCTTCTAGTAACCTCAATGAAACTCAAAATTATAAGGAAATAATAGATCTTTTCCATATTATAGTTATCTCAAAACATAACAAAATAGACACTCTATTTTATAGTGTATCACAAGAAAACCTCATTTTAGAAACCATTGTCAAGAAATTGAATTTTGAAACCATTCATCATCATAAACCTTGTCCTTTAGGTTGGGTATCTGGCAATGCAAAATTGCAAGTGACTAGAAAATGAAAACTGAAAATCTCCATAACTACAAACTTCATTGATGAGGTAGAACTTGATGTATTTCCATTATACATATGTGGTATTGTTCTTAGAAGCCCATATATTTATGATATAAGAGCCATATTTCACCGCCATGAAAACAAGTATCATTTTTTTAAAGATGGTATTGAGTACATTGTTAGAGAACATCGTAAGAAAATAAATCTATCTCTTGTGAATAGTGGACAAATGAAGAGGCTTGTTAATTCTAGCAATAATTTTGTACTTTTGATGATCAAACCCAAAAATCATTTTGAGAATGAAGCCTTCCAAGGTTTTGATGCAAGGTTAAAATCTGATTTGATTGAGGTTTTTAACAACTATGATGAGATGTTTCAGGAGAAAGACACCATCCCTGATAGGAAAACAAGGACTTCAAAACAAGGTAACGTGGAGTACCTTTATTAGGGGATCAAAAGGAAAAATCAAATCAAATCCAAAAGGATTGAGATTGGAAGGATGAGGGAATTGTACCCTCATTTGTTTGTTGATTGAAAATTATCTTTTGGAGGTCCAAAATCTTCTAGTGGGGAGGAATGATCCAGGGGATCAATAAAGTTCTCAAAATGTTCAAAAGTTCTCAAAACAAATACCAACAACGTAGATCTCGTTGACCTAAATCCAATGCAACTTGAATCGCTCAAAACTAATATCATATGCTCCTGATATCGCATTCTAATAATTTTCCTAAACAACTAAAAAAATTTCAATTGGGTTACAGGTACGCTAATTGTGTTGTATGTACGTTGACTAAGTAGGCTGACTTGTTTCAATAGTCAATGATAGGCTACCAAGTGTGGTGAGCCCTGGTATTTCACTCTACTTACCCTATGATCTATATTCGATGCTTCTATCCACGTAACTAGGCTATCCATGACTTAATTCTAATTAAAAAGAGTTAATTTGCAGCTTGGAGGGAAGAAAAAGGGCTAAATGAGGTTAAAGTGGATTTTAACACATGAAATGAGGTTTGGAAGCAAAAAGATCGGGTTAAACCCTTATAAAACATTATTATAGCGTGATAAATGACTTTGGAGTGGAAATAATTCAAAAGTGTGATGGCGAAGTGCGATGGAGGACAAAATTTGCAATGTGCGATGTCGCAATCGCAACTTCACAAGTTTAAAGGGATAGTGGTAAGGATTTACAAGAATGAACTAAGTCGTGCGTAGTGCGAAGTGCGACGTGGTAAAGGTTGTGGGTTGCGATCTGCGATATGGTAAGTTCTACGAAGTGCGAAGTGCAACGAGTGACGTGGCGGATTTATCACATCAGCGCAATGAGTGGTAAGTGTTGTGTGAAAAGTTTAAACAGTGCAAAGTGCAATTTGCGATTTCGCAATATCGCAATTGCAATAACGAGTGGTAAGTGTTTAAAGGTAAAATCTAAATGATGCAAAGTGAAATTTGTGATGGGCGACGTGGCGGTGGGACCAACGGCGGGGCACGATTTCGCTATATCGCAATCGTAAGAACCGGCGGTAAGTGTTAACAGAGAAAAGGTAAATTGTGCAAAGTGCGATTTGCAATTTCGCAATACCGCAATTGCAATAATGAGTGATAAGTGTTTAAAGGTAAAACCTAAATGGTGAGAAGTGCGATTTCACAATATCGCAATCTCAAAGAACAGTGGTAAGTGTTAAGGGAGAAAGGGAAAGAGTTGTGAAATGCGATTGCGATGTACAGTGGTGGGAGATTCGAGGAGCAAAGGTGGAGTTCCCGTTCTAATGGGTTTGAATGGTTTTTCACATGTTTTGCATAAAAAGGGTAAGGCAATCATGAATGGAGAAAATTAAAGAAATAAGGCTTGAAGGGCTTAAGTGTGTTAGGTAATTACAATGTTAAAATGGGAGGAAAAGGAGGGGAATGGAGGCGTAAGGGAAGTGCTCAAAAGTGAAACACATCTGTAGATTCATGCATGGGAAACAGAAAAAAATGCGTGATAAAACAACGAAAGAAAGGCTTGGACTCGGTAATGCAAATTCTTCCCAAAACTCAAACAGAAAGAAATTTTGGCCTGTGGGAAGGTCTTCTCTACTCGAACTCTATTGATAGAGATGAAAGGGGGAGACTTGACCACAGTTTTTGGAGTTTTTCCTCTATTTTACTATAGCGACACAAAAACTAAACAACAATGAAACTTATCAGAAGCATATCTAACTTAAATGGCAGAACAAAAACTAGCTAAATGATATAAAGGAAATGATAGTAACAGCAGAGAAGCTGAGGCACATGGATTGGGCCCTAACCCATGAGCCTAGCCCTCTGAAACTTAAATCAGTCGAACGAAATCAGTCTGCTCATTTCATAAAAGAATAACTTCATACATCTCTGAGAGTTTGATTGCTGAATAAAACAAAAATCTCAATAGCTCACAACAATAGTTCTGAATGGAATAAAGACTAGAACGGACTAACTCTTCCTAGCTCTAGCTCTACTCTATTTATTCTACAGGGCAGCTACCAGCATCTCCTTAGAAAATGGTGATTGAGTCCACTTGACTCCCAGTGAACAAGGATTGGTTGCACTCCTCTTATAGTTGCTTTGCTGCCTCTGGAATTCGAATTGCTGGAGAGAATCCTTGGGGATCCTTTGGCTTCTTTTGGAATTCGAATTGCTAGAGAGAATCTTTGGGAACCTTCAGCTGCCTTTGAGGGTGGAAAATCCTCCTATAATTCCTCTTTGATGTCTCCTCCGAGTATTTATGATAAAATCCTTATAAAAATTATTAATAATTCATGATTTTCTACTCTCAACCTTATATTAGGCACTCAGAGTATGTTAGCCTTAATCACCACCTATACTAGCATCATAAAACCAAATAATAATAAAAATGCAAGAAAAATAGATCTAAGAAGGAAAAAAGGTGACTACTGACCCCTCCAAATATGTCTAATGATGGAGCTCATCATCACCCCCCTACTGAATGGTTGCTCATCCCCTGAGCAACTAATCCTCCTCCTGCATTTCCTTTAAGGCTCTGACAACCCCCCTGATTTCCTTAAGAAGAAGTGTGGGAGTTTCCCCAAGGGGGTAAAAACCATTATTATTTTTTGCATTCTCCCATTCTCTATCTTGTGCATATGTGTCCTCTTCATCAGTCATCCCCAATAGCAAAGGTGGGCTAAGCTTTAGTCCCAACCATTCGATCTTTTTGGCCTGCATGGCCCTCTTGTATAATGGTGCCCTTTCCAATGCACCCCTCAGTCTGTCTGGAGTATGGTACTCCCTATTCTTGAGGCTATGAGTGAGTTTGTTCCATCTCCTCTGGCTGGCCATAATTCACTCCTCATTTATTGGCCTAGAAACATCATCAAAGTGGCCTATCACCTAGTTTTGAGTCTGAAAGTAGCTTTCCACCAGTGCAATGTCCCTTTCAATCTCTCAATGGTTAAGGATGACTCCTCTTGGGTTGAAAAATTCTGGTCTAATATATAAGGGTTCTCTATTTCTTCTTCCCATGACCTTCCATATCTATTTTTCTCTAGTGTATTCATTCACCATCCAATATGTTAGAGCCATTAACTGCATATCTCCCATTGTAGTATTAGGGTCCAAAATATCTAGATTTGTTAGCACAAAGTTATGCACATAAAACTATGCCATCTTTGCCTGATCATCCATGTTAGCTTGCTTGTAGAAATTCATGAATTTCCTACAATATTGGAAAGGTAGTGATCCATGGTAGGCTAGAGTTTTTATTTGAAATAGAATCCATTGTTATTTGAGGTACAAAGCATATGAGTCATATGGGAATATGTGTTGAAGGGCTTCTATGCATAAATCCGCCATGGTGGCTACTTGCTCCTCTTTTTGCTGAAATTGCTCCTTCAGTGCTACATTCTCTGCATGTGCCTTCTGCATCTACTCCTTCAGAATTATCTCTTCAATTATTTCCTCCCCCCTTGGTGATTCTTCAATGATAATCGGGCTTGTGGTAGAAGTTTATGGTTCTCTCTGATTCTTGTCAGCTCTCGAATACCTATAGGTCTACCTTTTTATCTTTGTGCTCAGAGGAGCTATCGTGGCAACTAAATTTTTGTATTGAGGGGATGTGGTGCTATGTTATGTCTGTTTCTCACCCACTTTCTTCTATCTATACAAATTATATGGCCATATCTTCCATTTTTCTTTCGCCCTTTGTCTCTTCCTCTTCTTCTTCTGGTTCTTCTTGTTTCTGCTGGTTTTTTTTTTTTTTTTTGCTTCTTCCTCTTCTTATTTAAGAGTTGTGTGCTTCCGTCGGTCTCTCTCCCTTTAAAAAAAATCATTCTACTGGTTTGAATGAGACTGCATCTCCTTTTATTAGATAGCGTAAATAATTTTGGAGTGCTTATGTAACTTGGCTCAGCTCCAGTTCTGTTGTAGACAGTTGTTTCCTTCTCTTGTTAGTTCATGATGGACTGTGTGTTTCCTCCCCTCATTCTCCTCTACTCGAGTGATTTAAATTATTTTCTTTTTCATGCCCAGGTGGCGTGTACTTCCAGTTTTATTCCATTCATACCTCACGGTGGTGGCCAAGTTAACTAGCCACCTTTTTTCCCCTTAAACTCTAAGTCTGCAAATTAATATTTATGGATATTATGGATGTGTAGAAAGGGGTGAGAATCTATACCTAAGTTTACATGTTGTTTCCAAGGCGGTTGCAGTAGCTAGAGGTTATAGACAAGCCTTTTAGATGTTGTGTTCCTTACCATATTCCCGTACTCTGAATGAGCAGCTTCCTGAGTGAGCTTCTAATATTTTCTTGTTGTTTCTCTCTGTTGTGGATGTCGTGTGGGGTGCTTGAGATTCCATGGGTGGAATTCTCGTTCTCCTAGAGTCCATTATGAAGCTTTCCTTCTTGTTCTTCTTTGCAGTCCATGAACAAATTTGTCTTTGAAGGAGCTTCCTAATGTTTGTATAAGTTTGTTTGTGTGTTGCTTCCCTTGCTACATTGTGCCTAGGAATGAAGGAGTGTGGTGTATGGAGGTGATGGAGTAAGTTATGAAGATGAATGGAGTGAATGATGGGATGGATGGTAAGATATAAGAAGGGAAAAGAAGATTAATGCTTCCCTGTGCTTCAAGAAACCATTAACAACCTTCAAAACAGCAAACACGGAAAACACAGAGATGCAGATGTATTTTATTTTTATTTCTTGTTCTTTTTCTCTTAATTTTTTTTTTTTAAAGAAATTGGGATGCCTCCATGGAGGTTTTATACCCACAAAATTTCCTTGGATGCCTTAGAGAGGTTTTCACCCATGGATCTTAATTCTATTTTTTCTCTTTTTTTGTAGCAAGTGAGCTGCCTCCATCGAGGTTTACAACCCACTAACTTATTATTAGTATTATTATTATTATTTAGGAGGTGTGGGAAACTATGGAGTTTCCCATCACATACACCTCTCTTCTTATTTAATTTATGAAGTCTGCCTTTGAAAAAGGCTTCTTGAAAATTTTAAGTCTGTGACCATTGACAATAAAGGGGATTACTTCCTCGTCTATGGTTCTGATTTGAACTGTGCCGTTATCAAAACATTTTTCCACTGTGTAAGGTCATAACCATTTTGTCATCAACTTGTCTTTAAAATATTTAAACCTTGAATCATACAACCGCACCCAATCTCCTTCTTGGGAATTATTTTCTTTGATGTTCTTGTCATGCCATACCTTCATTTGCAGTTGAACTACCTTTGTGTGAAGAAGTGCTTGCATTCTGAACTCATCCAATCCATTTAGTTGCAACAACCTCTATTTTTGAGCATTTGATAGATCTATATTTAATTCAGCTATCATTCTTAAAGTATTGAATTCAAACTCAACTGAAAGTAGAGATTTCTTACCATAGACTAGTTCATAAGGAGTGAATCTTGTTGTTGTCTTCCAAGTAGTGTTGTAGGCCCAAGTAGCTTCTACCAATCTATCTTCCCAATATTTTCTATTTTTGCTCACAACCTTGGTGAGGATGCTCTCTAAAGCTCTATTAGTTACTTCTACTTGGCCATTCACCTGAGGGCAATAGTCAATATAAGTTCTATGCTTAATCTTGTGCTTCCTCAAAATATTATCAATGAAGTGAGTGGTGAATTGTGCTCCCTAATCAGTGAATATTTATCTAGGGTATCCAAATTTGTAAAACATATTCTCCCTCAAAAATTATGCTACTTTCTCCTCGGTTGCTACCTTCACTGCTTTTTCTTCAGCCCACTTTGTCAGGTAATCAGTGCAGACTATGATATACTTCTTTTGTCCAGATGGTGGATCAATAGGTCCAAAAAATTCCATGCCCCACTTATCAAATGGCTCAAGAGCCACCTAAGGGTGTAAAGGCATTTCATCCCTTTGTGTGGGTTTCCCCATCCTTTGGCACTGGTCACACCTTCTGGAATCTTGGTGAAGGGTAGGCCAATAGTATCCTGCCTGCAAAACTTTGTAAGCAGTTATCTTTGTAGCAAAGTGGATTCCACATGGGTTTTCATGACATTCAGAGAGGATATCAAAAACTTATTCCTCCCTCACACATCTCCTTAGGATTTGATCAAGGCCTAGCTTGAAAATATTTCCCCCAATCAATGTGAAAGGGGTGCTTTTTCTGATGATTATGCTCCTCTCCCTGAATGAAATATTAGGAAGGAGTTTTCCAGCAACCAAGTAGTTGCCTATATCAGAAAACCATGGTGAGAGTGCTGATATGGTAAAGATGTGTTCATCTGGCAGTTGATCATCCACCATTCCTTCTTCACCTGCAGGGAGAACTAACCTGGACAAAATGCAACAACATTTTCCTTTCCAGGTTTATCAACAATAGTCAAATCAAATTGCTGCAAAATTAACAACCATCTAATTATCCTAGCATTTACATCTGGTTTTTTCATTAAATACTTGATGGCTACATGGTCAGTGTGGACAAAGGTCTCATATCCAGTGACATAATGCCTAAATTTGTTTAATGCATGGACAATGGCTAACATCTCCTTCTCAGTAACAATATAATTCAGCTCGGCCTTTGACAAATTATTGTTGATGAAATAAATGGCATAATGGATTTTGTCCTCTATTTTTCATAATGCTGCCCCTACAGCTTTGTCGGATGCATTAGTGTGGATGTGGAAAGGGAGATTCCAATTTGTACCTCGGAGGATGGGGGCAGTAGTCAATTGTTTCTTTATGAGCTTGAAAGCCTCTTGACAAGGGGCGGACCAAATAAACTCAGAATCCTTGGCCAATAACCCAAATAATGGCGAAGCCATATTGCTTAAATCTTTGATGAAACTTCTATAGTAACCAGCTAAGCCTAAGAAAATCTTGACATATTTCTCCTTTTGAGGAGCAGGTACACTTTTGATGATAGTGATTTTGTTTGGGTCTACCTTTATTCCTGCTTTGGATATGGAGTGTCCTAATACAACCCCTACTTTCTTCAGGAATTCACACTTTTTTGGGCTCAAGGAGAGATGCATCTCAATGCATCTTATTATTACTTTACCCAAATTGGAGAGAGCTTCCTATAAGTCATCCCCATATGGTGTGAAATCATCCATGTAGATTTCGACAGAGTCATGGACTAACTAAGAAAAGATGCTCAGGACAACCCTTTGGAAGGTGGTTGGGGCATTGCATAACCCCAAAGGGTAGGACTCTATAAGAAAAGTTATCCCAATGGCAGGTGAAAGTAGTCTTATCCTGGTCTTCAGGGCTGATATGAATCTGATTTTACCCACTGAACCCATCTAAGAAGGAAAATAATTTCTTCCCTGCAAGGTTATCCAAGACTTGGTCTATAAAGGGGAAAGGGAAATCGTCTTTCTTGGTGGCTTTGTTAAGTTCTCGATAATCAACACAAATTCACCACTTCTCATTCCTCTTTGGGACTAGGACAAGAGGAGATACCCACTCACTATCAGATATAGGATATATGAACCATGCATCCAATAGTTTCTGCAGCTCTTCTTTGACTATGTCCTTCAAAGCCGAGTTCATCCTTCTTTGGGGTTGTCTCATAGGCTTGCATCCCTCTTTGATGTAAATGTGATGTTTTCATACTGAAGGATGCACCCCTTTCATGTCCTTGTAATCCCAAGAAAATGCTTCAATATTTTCTTTCAAAAGTTGGCATAGCTACTTCTCTTCTTCATTCGAGAGGTTAGGGTTGATTTTCAGAGATATGGATGGGCCAAACTCAATAATCTTGGTGATTTTAGAGGTTGTATTAACTGAGTGCACTTCCATCCAAGGTTGGCTTTCAGACTCTTTAACTAATATTTTGAGAGGAGTGTTAGTGGAAGACTGGTTTTGAATGGCATGGTCGATGAGTTCATCTTCATCAAGTTGTCCCCCTCTAAGAATGCCATCTATGGTACACATAGGGGCAATGTTATATAACTCATCTTCTCCATCCTCCAACCATATAGGGAGATCATGATCAATGGAAGGTTGGGCTGGAGGATATAACACTAGTTGTTTAGACAAAGGCCCATTTTTTATAGTCATGTTTCTGGCCCGAAAACTAATATAAGCATATGTAGTGTCTAACCAAGGTCTCCCTAAGATGAGAGGATAACCATTAAACTTGGTTTTTGGTTGCAGGACCAGGAAATATGTAGGATATTCCAAAGATTTAATGGTAACCATAACATCCTCAATAATTCCTTCCGGACTTACTGTGAACTGATCTACAAGTTGCAGAATTGTTGTGGTTTTCCTCAAAGTCCCTTGGAGATTAAGTTTCAACATAGTTTCCTTGGTCATGATATTGATGGCAGCTCCTAGATAAATCAGAGTGTTGGGGACTATGACACCATCTATATACACATCAACAACTGGACTATCAGGGTCCAGGTATTTTGGAACTATCACCTTCCCCAGCATCAAGTCATACAGTTGTCCTACCACATTGATGGTGGGGGTATCTCTCTTCCTTCTCCCAAGTTTATTGAAGCATTTTTCTTTGTTGAGCCTATTGTATATAAGGACATCCTTAATGGCTTGGAGAAGTGGTATCTTTACACACAAATTTTCCAATTCTCCCAGGAGTTCAGTCTCCTCTGGGGTGTGTTGACTAGAGTGGATCAAGGGCTCGAGAAAAGGAGGTTGTTGGATCTAAGTGTTATCTTCTTCCTTTTCCTCCTCAACCTCTATAGGTGGAGATGGGGGATGGTTGTTTGGGAGTACACTTCCCGACCTGAGATTAACCTCCTGTATATCCAAAACATAATCTATATGGGTTGTTTCTCCAGTGGGAGCCTTTTGTGCCTTTCTATTGTTCAGGTTTGGACTGGGTTGTGCAGGTATAGGTAGCCTAGGTGGAATAGCATGAGTAAGTTGAGGTTCAGGTTGGGGTGGGGGCATTAGAGCAGGTAGTTTATTTTGTTGAGGCCTCCACCCTTGGGATGGATTGTTCCACTGAGGTTGTTGTGGAACATACTGCTGAAATGGTTGGTTTAATAGCTAAGGATGGTATGAAGGGTTGGAAGGCCAAGTAGCAGGTGTAGACCAGGATGGAGGAATGGGGGTGTACAAAGGTTGCATGGGTGCACTCTCATTGTTGTAATAGTAAGAGTAAGGTGCACCTTGCATACCTTGTTGATATGGTTGAGGGCCTTGAGGCCTTCTCTAGTTGATTAAACAGAGTTGCTCTAGCATTGTTTCCCCACCTTGATATACATCTTTAAGTTCAGATAAGGAGGGATACTTGTCTATGGCATGATTCTCTTCACATACTAAGCACACCTCTATGACATTTAGTGGACATTAATTTCTTGGGTGCTTCTTGGTACATCTAGGAAAAAATATGGCCAGGGTTCTCTCTGCTTCCTCTTGCTTCCTTTTGACCTACATTGTGTCCATTTGCAAAGCAAAGGTGTGCAACATGTCACTCTTAAAGTCCTCTAGCATGTTTCCAATCTCATGTTTTATGAAGGTGGAAGAGGAAGGGGTATTGGATGTACTTTGGCTAGCTCTACCCTTCTTCATAAGTGCCCTATAATGGTTCTAGAACATAGTTTTTATTGTTTCATAGGGTTGTTGTGTTGTACTATACAACAACTTAGGGAAATCCCTTAGAAAGAACCTTAAGAAACACTTAAGTTTATGATAGATTACAATAAAATTGTTCTTTAAGCGAAATAGCGCATCCATCACAAAATGGTATATATCTTTTGTAAAACTGAAAATGCTATTTTGAGATTTTGCGATAATGCGATCTCAAAAAAGCCTATACAATAACATATTGGTCGCAGATCGCATAACGAAGAAAAGAGAAATGTTAAACGAATACCTTTTGCGCTATTTACAATTTTGCGCTTTTGCGATATTTGCGATGTGCGCTTTTGCGTTATTTCGCAATTTGCGCTTTTGCGCTATTTACAAAATTGCGATGGTTACGTTTTGCGATATTGCGATATTGCGATATTGCACAGATCGCAATGTCGCGGATTCATAAAAGCACGTTGTTCAAAGAAAATCTTCCCATATATCAATATCTGTTATGCGCTTTAATGATTGGATTAAATGAATGGATTGTCAATTAATGGTAAAAGAGATTTTGTTTTGATTGAAAGTCGTTTCACGATAAAATAATATATTTCATCCGCCTTTTGCATTTAAAACAATCTCATCACCTTTCTCATGCCATTACTCTCATTTAACTCGAAAAACGCAGGCACGAAGGAGCAAACGTCTATACAAAGCTTTCACAGAACATTATGGGTAAGAAAGAGAAGAGCTCGAATTCTGAAAACAGAGAAATGGCTTCACTGTATGCAGACACCGCTTGCAATAAGGATGCCGGTATAACCACATGGGAAGGAATGTATAATTTGCTGGAAGAAGAAAATCCTGTGGTGATGAAAGTTGCGGCTACAGCAGGTTCCAGTAATACGTCTGAGGCAACCCTTAAAGAACTGGCTTGCTCATTTCTGCATAGAATAGCGGCAAGGCCGAGGATTCTTCCGTATACAGACATGGTGAAATGGGTGCTAGACAGCACCGATATTTCAGACAGGCAATTTAGAACTCCAACTCAAGAGCTAATCGGGTCGTTCACTATGGAAGATTTGAGGCTGATGTATCAGTTGCCGGAACCTCAGGCGACTTATAATAAGCAATTCATGGAAGATTTTGCCAGAGAACATGCAAATTTGTCGGAATGCACACAGGAGTGGACCAAAAGAGATGAACCGTTGAAGAAAAACAAACACGGTATGTAAAGTACTGGTTCACTTACCTCTCCTTATTGTTTTGCTGCTGCCATGTTATGCAGGCTTTTTGGAAAGCTTGACATAAATATGATCTTGCCTGAATGGCTCCCTTTGTTGAATGCTGCCGTTAATTCTACAATTGTAGACTGGGCCAAAATCTTATCTGATAATTTGACCACTGCTATTTTTCACTACTGGTCCAAACGAAATGTTTCTCAGCAGATTTATCCACCTTTTTATTTATCTGCTTA
The DNA here is from genome assembly GCA_034641835.2 of Pinus albicaulis. Lineage (NCBI taxonomy): Eukaryota > Viridiplantae > Streptophyta > Pinopsida > Pinales > Pinaceae > Pinus > Pinus albicaulis. Next base: position 783,558,586 of record CM076575.1, on the reverse strand, counting down.
TTGCATGGACGCTATCTGTTTTGTCTCTAAATTCCCTGTGATGGGTTGGCAATGGACTATCCATGATCCTTTGCCTATTCATGTGTACCATAAGGAACTATGGGAGTCTAAGTTTGTCCCCCATTTTTACCAAATTTTCCATGGTGTAATGCTGCCATTGTATAGAACATTGCATAATAAGGATGCCCCAAGGTTATCCCCAGAAACAGAGGTCGACATTCTCCCCGTCGCGAGATGGTTTGGAGAAGAATTGTTCACTTATGTTAGGGTTTTCGGAAGTTCTGCTTCCCCCCATGTTTTACCCCTATATGTTCCATATAGACTTGTAGCTCGGGAGATTGCTTATCAGACCTGTGGCCAAGGAGGTTTAACAAAGGAATTAAAAGAGAAGAAGAAAGGCATTTGGCCACAATTTCCCGTAAACTGTGGAACATTTTCATTGTTTGATGTTGGTCACGCATTCAAAGAAGTAAGCAACATTACATGCTTACAACTGTTCAAATTTTCGAGAAGGTTATTTGACCCAAATAATATTGTTAAGAATTTTACCAATGCAATCAGAGTAAGGGAATTTTCCGAGGAACAGGATCTTTTTGATGATATGTTCCAAACAAGAAGTTCATTTAAAGAAGTTTTGAGTTCAGCTCAAATGCAGTTATCTCCAGAGGAATTCCAGGAATTCAAACTTTACAGAGAGAGAAGACTAACTGCTATTCCTTTGGAAAATCTATGCTTGGAACCCGTAAGGGAACAAACTCCTAGTGTTAGTCTTAACGACAGTTCAAGTACAGATAAATCTAAGTCAAAATCTGACAGAGAGACTTCTGAACATTCCAATAAGTCTAATGAAAAGGAAGATAAAATTGAAGAATCAGTGAAAGATTCTGCGCAATCGAAAGAACTTCCTCAACAACAAATTTTGACTTCTCAACAGACAAATCCTCCTCCTACCAATGTACAGCAACAGTCAGTCACCATTGAATTAGACAAAGAATGGGAAAGTTTTAACCAATTGATTAATGTAGAAGGACAGAATGTACAGACCCCTGTACAAACAACCAAAGTTTTGAGCACAGGAATAAGTAGCACAGCCACAGTAACTGAGCACATACCTATCACACCCTCCTCTGAAATTGTACTTAATGTAGAGGAAATTCCTCCTCTAGATGTATTCTACAGCCCAAAATACAAAGCAGTAGTGAAGAAACAGAGAAAAAAGAGAAAGTTAGAAGGTGCAATTGCTACTGAAGCAGAACAACTAGATGTCTTATGGAAGGATCCTTCCACAGAGCCTACTGAGAATCTTGCTAAGTTATCTCAAATGACAGGGGCTTATGCTTCTGCAACTATTGATAAAGCATTCGAGATACAACTCTTATTAAATGAAAAAGAAGAACAAATAAAAGTTCTACAACAGCAATTGCAACAGGTACAGGCCAATAATGAAGCACAATTGAAACTTGAAGAGTTACAACAACAACTTCAAGAAATGCAAATAGGACATCAAAAAATCCTGGCTGATAAAGAAAAACAAATACAGATTATCCAAGATCAGTACAAAGATGATCCTAAGCTTCCTGAGTTTATTTCAGAAACTATCTCTTTAAACAATCAACTACTGCAACAAGAAGAAGTGTTATGCCAAAAAATCTTACAATGGAATTCTTTTTTCCAAGAGAGTGACAAAATCACAAATCATGTCGTATATTTACAAAATGATTATGATTTAATTAATGAAAAGATCAATGATTATTTGGTATGGCAGAAAACAGAAGAAGGAAGAAAAGCTGGTGCACCAATTATTAATGAAAATCATAAAGAAATATTGTTCAACAACTGGGATGCACAAATCAAAAGGGCAGAGAAGGTAGCAGAGGAGGCGGCTACAGTGGCAAACACTCTTACTGATTTTGTAAATGATAATTTACACAAAGCTAATTTGATTTCAGAAACTGTTCCAAGATATCTCCCACAGGCACATCAACTGCAAACAGAATGGAGACAAAAGGCAGAAGAAAGAGAAAAATCAATCCAAGGGCTGATAAGATTAAATTGGGACTCTTACTAGACATACTTAGTGAAGCCACACAGTCAGCACAGTGCGCTTAATTGTATCATCAATTCTACGGAGAAGATTGCGCCTACACTAGCCAACTCTGTCTTTTCAGGACAGTTGAATTCTGAAGTCGGTCAACCACATCTTCTCAAAACTATGCTAGATGCCTGCAAGTTTAAAGATCAAGTTCATAAATAGTTAGTTAATAGTCTTTATTTTTAGATTTAGTTTTAATTTTACTGTATTTTTGCCTAGGAAAAGGACGGTCATTAAACCGAATCCTTAATTTTTTGTAATAGACTATTTTTAGATTTAGCTAAGTAGTATTTAAACCCTTCTCATGCATTTAGAGAAGGGTCCTGGATTTTAATATTTTTGACTTGGAGATTACATTTCTGTACTCCACTGACTTATATATTTTTTAAAAGGATCACATCTGGTGATTTTATGCGGAATTATCTTTAAAGTGTTGCATTTCTCTACCTTAGATTTGATTTTGCATCAAAATTACTGGATTAGAGTATCATATTTCATTTGAAAGTATTCAAGATGAATAAGGTATTTCTATTTGTTCACTGTTGATTTATTTTGTCTTATGATATTCGCTTTAAAATTTGCTATCATTTACAGATATTTGTTTTCATAACGTTTCTTTATATATATCATTTTTTAGTATAATTGAAATGTTATCTTTCATAAGTATATGTAGATGATATATTATGATGAATGCAATATGCTAATACAACTCTGTTTAATTTCTTAAACAGAGTTATCTTTATTTGTTTCTGCACATTTCGATTTAAATGATAATACATTTTTATGGTTATTGTTTAAAAGGAATAATTTGAAGTTGTATTCACATATGATTGCCCGGGTTAGTGTTAGAATTTCTTTACCAGTATTTAGTTTAAATTAGATATATTTATTTCAGTCAATTTAGTCTCACTCTCACTCATCCAAATCAATCCATCACCAACCCATTAGTTATAAGGAAACTGGTCCTTTAAATCCAGTCGGAGCCACCATACCAAACAGAAAAGGAGCTGTCCTAAGGTCCCGACCGGGTGGTTTTCCCCAATGTTTGAAGCAGAGATTTTCTAGGCTTCAACATTTTTGGCACTAGAAGGAGGGCATAAGCTATGAATGGCAAGTAAATCTTTACCCACAAGCCATTCTGAGAGCAAAACACCCTCATCAACTTCTTCAATTTCTTTTGAAATACAAAATCCTATAGAAGGAATTGAGAAGAATATTCATACACCCACTACCAAAATCTCAAAACATTCAGACAATCAAAATCCTGAGTCTCCTGAAGTTCAAGATTTAATCCATAAATTGAAAGGATTCTCATTATCTCTAGATGAGTCTGAAATATCTGAAGGTAGTGTAACTTCAAAATTTGTTTCTTCAAAACCTCTTACTAGGCTTCAAAGTGAAAAACTTGGCATTTCTCCGAAAGAATTCCCTTTACCTAGTAGAGTCAAGACAAGAAAAACTCAATCGGAATCAGTAAGTGATATAAGTTCTTCATCTCATATTCAATTACCTGTTTCCGAAATCCCAACTCAACAAAGTACAGTTGTTTCCACATCATCTCCTCAATCATCATCTACTCAATCATCATCAATCTCAACATCATCTATTCCAACAACTTCTATTCAAACACCACCAGCTTCTACTACTCCTCCAATAGTTGTTCCAATAATGGCTAGACCATGGGCTACTCCAGGGGCAGTCAACATGGCTGCACCTTTACATGATTTACCAGACAATCCTGGAAAATGGCTTCCAAATTTTAGCCCAGATCTTAACATTCAAGCTGAAGAACATATCAATAAATTTATGCTGGCTATTAATTTGAATGGAGTCACACATGAAGATGTTGTAGTCAGAATATTCCCTTATACTCTTCAAGGAGCAGCAGGATCATGGTACTTTTCATTACCTTCGGGATCCATAACAAGTTGGGCCATTTTTGCAGATCATTTTTTAACCAAATTTGGAGATGACAGATCAATAGCTACTTTAATCAACGATCTCTCAAATTTGAAAGCAGAACCCAAGGAACCCATTAAAGATTTCAACGCTAGATTCAACAAACTCTTGAAAAAAATTCACACAGATTCAAGGCCTAGTGAACAAGTCAGAAGTGAATGGTACATAACTGCCTTACCCTCAAACATAGAAATTTTTGTAGATAGAGCTGCAAAACCTACATTAGCCGAGAATATGAAAGAGGCTATTGCAGTAGAAAAACGAATTATTTCTCTAGAAAAGAAAAATGCTATTGAGGAAAGGAAATCAAAGAAAGTCAGCTTCAAATATGATTCAAAGAAAAAGGCCAAAGACCCATACGACATGGAAGGTTTACAAAAATTTCTTAAAACCATGTCAAATGAAATGGTTGAAATTAAAAACAAGTAGCTGAAACTTCTACCAAAAAACCATTCCGAAATTTCAGAAGAAACCAAGTTGAATCTAAACCTCCTAATGCAATCTCTAATGCAGAATCAGAGGAAGAGGAAGAAGAAGAAGATACATCTTTAGTATCAGATGAGGAAGATGAGAATGAAGAAATAGCTGAATTGCATGGAATGTGGGATTTTATTCTCCCTAATTCTGATAGTGAGGTAGCACAAGAAGCTATGCCTGTAAGTACTAGGAGTAAATCTACATCGGAACCAGTGCAAACAGTTCCTAAAAAGAAAATTGCAACTCCAAATACCAAAGACAAATCCCCTGCAAAGAAAGCTTCTCCATTACCTACTCAAAATCAGCCATCTTCTTCTAATCCTCCCACATCGACAACAAAGACTTTAGTGGTGTCAGATCCTATGGAGTATAACATTGTTGAAGACATGAAAAATATTAAAGCCAACATTTCCTTACATGAACTCAGCAAACTAAAACACCAGCAGAAGTTTCTATTGAAAGAATTGAACACTACACCAATTGCTCCTTTACCAAGTGGTGTAGTTGCAAAAGCAGCTAGAGAAGCTGGTAAGCCACCAGATAAGGTAGATGCTACTGATACAGTGCTCATTGGAGAAAAGTCAAATTCTCAAACTCCTCCTTTTCTTTTGACTTATGAAATGTACAATAAGAATCTGCATAATTGTTTGATTGATTCTGGAGCCTCCTCCAATATAATGCCTACTTCTGTCTGTGCCAAATTGAATATCGAACCACAAAAATCAGCAGTTCATATCGTTCAATTGGATCGCTCTAAAGTTCAAGTTGTAGGAGAAATCAATTCAGTTACTATCAGATTAGCTTCTGATCCTAGGATTGTCCAAAGAATTGATATTTTGATTGCTGATATTCCTGAATTCTATGGATTAATCTTAAGCAGGGACTGGTCTGCGAAACTTAATGGTTATATCTCAATTGATTATTCACATATGTGGCTTCCCTACAAAGGGAAACCAAATCAAATCAAAGTTGAACGAGAAAAACATATGACGCACACTGTCACTGAATTTGAACAACCTAATGAGCTTGTGGCATTCAACAACAATATTCTTGGAGGTTATTCTGCTGAGTCATTTCTTGGAAACTTCAAAGCACCTCAATCACCTTTTTCTGTAAATACTTTTGTTTCTCAAATAGAAATTTTTTCACAATCTGATTCTTCCAGAATTGTAAATATTTCTGATGTAATTGTAGATAAGCCAATAGATAAATCTTTATTTTGGTCGTTATATTTTGATGGATCAAAGTCTAGTGATGGAGCTGGAGCAGGATGCATCTTAATTGATCCATATGGAGAGAAAACCATGCTGTCATGTAGGTTAGAATTTGAGTGTACTAACAATACCGCAGAATATGATGCCTTGGTTCAAGGACTTTATAAAGCTATAGGGTTAGATGTTAAATACTTGAAAGTCTTTGGTGATTCCGAAATTGTCATAAAACAAGTTAGGAATACTATTCATTGCCTTTCAAGACATCTTAAACACTATCAAACCCTAGTACAAGATCTTACCACTCATTTTTTAGCATTCGATATTTCTTCTATTCCTAGGAATCAAAATACATCAGCTGACTTGTTAGCTAATGTTGCATCTAAACTCCTTCCTGCTGAAGATTGCAGTCCTGATAGGTTTTCTGTAGAATTGATTTTTCGCCCATCTGTCCCAGATAATGTCACAAATTGGAGAGTTTTCTATCATGATCAAGATATTTTAAATTTCATGACTTCAGAGAAATCATATGATGAGCAAATTATTGATGAAAATGATCATGATTTACAAATTGCTTCAAAAGGTAATGAAAATCCCATTCCAAAATCTGTTGTTAAATTAGAGGACTTATATGATATTAAAGACAGATTCAAGAAAGTCACTAATACTAAACTTCAAAGTTCCACTTTGAAGTTTGAATTAGTAAATCTTGGTTCTGATTCTAAACCTCAAAACGTTAATTTAGGACTCAATTTAACACCAGAGGAAAGGAATGCTTTCATTAAACTCTTGAACAAATATAAAAATGTTTTTTCTTGGAATTATGATGATTTAAAAACGTATGATACTTCGGTTATTCAACACACAATTCCAATGCTTCCTGATATTAAACCTGTTCAACAAAAGTTAAGGAAGGTTCATCCAAATCTCGAAGGACAAATCAAATCAGAACTTAATAAACTTTTAAAAGCCAAAATCATTTTTCCTGTAAGGCACTCCAATTGGGTTTCCAATATGGTACCTGTAAGGAAGAAGAATGGTGATATAAGAATCTTTATTGATTTTAGAAACTTAAACAAGGCATGTTTAAAAGACAATTTTCCATTGCCAAACATGGAACAGATACTTCAAAAGGTAGCCGGTTCTGAACTTATGTCCTTTCTTGATGGATTTCCAGGCTATAATCAAGTTTTAGTCCATCCAGATGACAGATTGAAAACAACTTTCAATGATCTTATTTATCTTTTAAAAAATTCATAATTTTAGTTGGATGGGACAATGAATGGTTAATGGTTTAAAGGTAACCCCGTCGAGACTATGAACGTTTGCAGGCAGCAGAGGCAATACCTATGGCAATAGAGTATATTATAAAACCAAAACTTGGAGAAATCCACTTACTTCATTATTAACACCAATCAAAGCTTGAGATAACCCAAAAAATGTTTTTATTCTTAAGGAATTAGAAAGAAATTGTGAATGATTTTTATTTCTTTTTCATAGTTAAATTTTATTTGAATTATCCTAAGATAGTTTTCATTATCTTTAAAAATCTTTATTTACTAGAAATATAGTGTTCATTTTATTTTTTCAGAGATAACTGTTTCTTTCAGTGAATCGCCAATTGTTGTGACCAGCAACAACCCCCCTTTTATTTAATATTAGTAATAATACTAAATAAATGGGGACCCTTAGTTAAAAAATCCAAAAAAATCAATTAAGATTTGTTTTCCTTTTCAAATAAAACTTTCTATCATAAACTTAGAGAAATCCCTTAGAAAGAACCTTAAGAAACACTTAAGTTTATGATAGATTACAATAAAATTGTTCTTTAAACAAAATAGCGCATCCATCGCAAAATGGTAGATATCTTTTGTAAAACTGAAATTGCGATTTTGCGATAACGCGATAACGCGATCCCAAAAAGCCTATACAATAACATATTGGTCGCAGATCGCATAGCGCAGAAAAAAGAAATGTTAAACGAATACTTTTTGCGCTATTTACAATTTTGCGCTTTTGCGATATTTGCGATGTGCGCTTTTGCGCTATTTTGAAATTTGCGCTTTTGCGCTATTTGCAAAATTGCGATGGTTACGTTTTGCGATATTGCGATATTGCGATATTGCGCAGATCGCAATGTCGCAGATTCATAAAAGCGCGTTGTTCAAAGAAAATCTTCCCATATATCAATATCTGTTATGCGCTTTAATGATTGGATTAAATGAATGGATTGTCAATTAATGGTAAATGAGATTTTGTTTTGATTGAAAGTCGTTTCACGTTATAATAATATATTTCATCCGCCTTTGCATTTAAAACTATCTCATCACCTTTCTTATGCCATTACTCTCATTTAACTCGTAAAACGCAGGCACGAAGGAGAAAACGCCTATACAAAGCGTTCACAGAACACTATGGGTAAGAAAGAGAAGAGCTCGAATTCTGAAAACAGAGAAATGGCATCACTGTATGCAGACACTGCTTGCAATAAGGATGCCGGATGCCGGTATAACCACATGGGAAGGAATGTATAATTTGCTGGAAGAAGAAAATCCTGTGGTGATGAAAGTTGCGGCTACAGCAGGTTCCAGTAATACGTCTGAGGCAACCCTTAAAGAACTGGCTTGTTCATTTCTGCATAGAATAGCGGCAAGGCCGAGGATTCTTCCACATACAGACATGGTGAAATGGGTGCTAGATAGCACCGATATTTCAGATAGGCAATTTAGAACTCCAACTCAAGAGCTAATCGGGTCGTTCACTACGGAAGATTTAAGGCTAATGTATCAGTTGCCGGAACCTCAGGCAACTTATAATAAGCAATTCATGGAAGATTTTTCCATAGAACATGCGAATTTGTCAGAATGCACACAGGAGTGGACCAAAAGAGATGAACCGTTGAAGAAAAACAAACACGGTATGTACAGTACTGGTTCACTTACCTCTCCTTATTGTTTTGCTGCTGCCATGTTATGCAGGCTTTTTGGAAAGCCTGACATAAATATGATCTTGCCTGAATGGCTTCCTTTGTTGAATGCTGCCGTTAATTCTACAATTGTAGACTGGGCCAAAATTTTATCTGATAATTTGACCACTGCTATTTTTCACTACCGGTCCAAACGAAGTGTTTCTCAGCGGATTTATCCGCCTTTTTATCTATCTGCTTATGTCATGGACACTATCTGTTTTGTCTCTAAATTCCTTGTGATGGGTTGGCAATGGACTATCCACGATCCTTTGCCTATTGATGTGTACCATAAGGAACTATGGGCGTCTAAGTTTGTCCCCCATTTTTACCAAATTTTCCATGGTGTAATGCTGCCATTATACAGAACATTGCATAATAAGGATGCCCCAAGGTTATCCCCAGAAAAAGAGGTCGACATTCTCCCCGTTGCGAGATGGTTTGGAGAAGAATTGTTCACTTATATTAGGGTTTTTGGAAGTTCTGCTTCCCCCCATGTTTTACCCCTATATGTTCCAGATAGACTTGTAGCTCGGGAGATTGCTTATCAGACCTGTGGCCAAGGGGGTTTAACAAAGGAATTAAAAGAGAAGAAGAAAGGCATTTGGCCACAATTTCTTGTAAATTGTGGAACATTTTCACTGTTTGATGTTGGTCATGCATTCAAATAAGTAAGCAACATTACATGCTTACAACTGTTCAAATTTTCAAGAAGGTTATTTGACCCAAATGATATTGTTAAGAATTTTACCATTGCAATCAGAGTAAGGGAACTTTCCGGGGAACAAGATCTTTTTGATGATATGTTCCAAACAAGAAGTTCATTTAAAGAAGTTTTGAATTCAGCTCAAATGCAGTTATCTCCAGAGGAATTCCAGGAATTCAAACTTTACAGAGAGAGAAGACTAACTCCTATTCCTTTGGAAAATCTACGCTTAGAACCCGCAAGGGAGCAAACTCCTAGTGTTAGTCTTAACGGCAGTTCGAGTACAGATAAATCTAAGTCCAAATCTGACAGAGAGACTTCTGAACATTCCAATAAGTCTAATGAAAAGGAAGATAAAATTGAAGAATCGGTGAAAGATTCTGCGCAATCGAAAGAAATTCCTCAGCAGCAAATTTTGACTTCTCAGCAAACAAATCCTCCTCCAACCAATGTACAGCAACAACCAGTCACCATTGAATTAGACAAATAATGGGAAACCTTTAACCAATTGATTAATGTAGAAGGACAGAATGTACAGACCCCTGTACAAACAACCAAAGTTTTGAGCACAGTAATAAGTAGCACAGCCATAGTAATTGAGCACATACCAATCACACCCTCCTCTGAAATTGTACTTAATGTAGAGGAAATTCCTCCTCTAGATGTATTCTATAGCCCAAAATAGAAAGCAGTAGTGAAGAAACAGAGAAAAAAGAGAAAGTTAGAAGGTTCAATTGCTACTGAAGCAGAACAACTATATGTCTTGTGGAAGGATCTTTCCACAGAGCCTTCTGAGAATCTTACTAAGTTATCTCAAATGACAGGGGCTTATGCTTCTGCAACAATTGACAAATCATTTGAGATACAACTTTTGTTGAATGAAAAAGAAGAACAGATAAAAGTTCTACAACAACAATTGCAACAGGTACAGGCCAATAAGGAAGCACAATTGAAACTTGAAGAGTTACAACAACAACTTCAAGAAATGCAAATAGGACATCAAAAAATCTTGGCTGATAAAGAAAAACAAATACAGATTATCCAAGATCAGCACAAAGATGATCCTAAGCTTCCTGAGTTTATTTCAGAAACTATCTCTTTAAACAATCAACTACTGCAACAAGAAGAAGTGTTATGCCAAAAAATCTTACAATGGAATTCTTTTTGCCAAGAGAGTGACAAAATCACAAATCATGTCGTAGATTTACGAAATGATTATGATTTAATTAATGAAAAGATCAATGATTATTTGGTATGGCAGAAAACAGAAGAAGGAAGAAAAGCTAGTGCACCAATTATTAATGAAAATCATAAAGAAATACTGTTCAATAACTGGGATGCACAAATCAGAAGGGCAGAGAAGGCAGCAGAGGAGGCGGCTACAGTGGCAAACACTCTTACTGA